>CAWUFW010000508.1:3600000-4191648 GCA_963921515.1 Calotriton arnoldi | reverse complement strand
GACTACTTAACTACTTAGGATTACTATATTTGATGGGAAATATCTACACTGCAGGGAACTATTCTCTGAAATGTCCTTCTGATTCTTTTGAGATTCAGATAGTATTTGCTAGATTTCTGAAAAGGCCTGGAAACACACAGTTATAGGTTCAGAAGACAAGACATGGGTTCTATAATTGATTATGGGTTTATGTTTTTCTCTTCAATTCTCGTAAAAGTACAGGATATTATTATTGTTAGTATTATTTCATATTATTTGTGAAAAACAAAAGGAATTCTTCCCTCTTGCAATACAAGTTTTCCAGGTTTTAGGTTACTCTCCAACAACTTCATTCATATCACTGCCCTCTGGAGTCTTCCGGACTCATAGATACCCTCGCGGGTGATAGGCCACGCTACACACATCTACTAATTAGATTAGAAGACACATCAAGAAAGCAAGCTGGTTCACCCCTGCACTCCAAGAATCCAGACACTCCTGCAGACGACTCAAAAAGACATGGAGGAACAACAAAACCCCGGAAACCCACGCCGCCTACAAAGCAGCCACCACCGCACACCACCAACTCATCAAATCCACAAGGAAGAAATCCCTCCAAGACAGAATCCTCACCAAGGCACACAACACTAAAGAGCTCTTCTCCATCATCAAGGAATTTGCCAAACCTTTCAGCAAAGCAACAGACGTCACACTCCCAAATCCTCTGCAACAGACTGAGCACCTTCTTCCACCACAAGATTAAGATGATCTACGACAACTTCGACAACCAAGACCACCTCACCGCTCCAGATCCCCCTCATGTGACGTCACCCAACAGACCCTACTCAATTGGATCACGATCACGACAGAAGACACCTTGAGGACCATGAAAAGTATCCACTCTGGAGCACCATCAGACCCATGCCCACATCACATCTTCAACAGAGCCGCCTCTGCCATCGCATCCGAACTACGTCGAACGATCAACTGCTCCTTCGAGACCGCCACCTTCCCCAATGACTGGAAACACGCCAAAGTCAACTCCCTCCTGAAGAAATCCTCCGCTGACCCAGCGGACTTCAGGAACTTCAGGCCCGTCTCCCTGCTTCCCTTTGCAGCCTGGGTCATCCAAAAGGCCGTCAACACACAGCTAGCGAACTTCATCTAAGCTAACAACATCCTGGACATCTCCCAATCCTTATTCAGAGGCAACCACAGTACCGAGACCACCCTAGTCTCTGCCACAGATGACATTCGCTCCCTCCTCAGCCAGGGCGAAATGGCAGCCTTCAACCTCCTGGACCTCTCGGCGGCACCGTCACCGTCTCCCACCGCACCCTAGCCACCAGTCTCCACGATGCCGGCATCCGGGGCAAGGCCCTCGACTGGATACGTTCCTTCCTCACCGGCAGAACTCAGCGGGTTAGACTCCCTCCCTACCTCTCGAACTGACAGAGACCAACTGCGGAGTGCCCCAGCCCCCCCCTTCAGCCCCACCCTCTTCAATGTCTACATGGCCTCCCTCGCAACCATCGTCACGAACCACTGGCTCAACATCGTCTCCGTCGCCGACGACTCCCAGATAATCCTCTCCCTCACCAACAAACCCAACATCACCAAACACAACTTCCAAGAAGGGATGAAAGCCGTTGCCACCTGGATGAACAGCTGCCTGAAACTCAACTCAGAAAAGATAGAAGTCCACATCCTTGGCACCACCCCCTCCACATGGAATGACTCCTGGTGGCCCTCCGCCCTCGGAAATCACCCCACCCCGATGGACCACGCTTGAAACCTCGGCATCATACTAGACTTATAACTCACAATGAACCGCCAGATCAACGCCGTATCCTCGACTTGCTTTAACACCCTCCGCATGCTCTGAAAGACTTTCAGATGGATCCCAACTGAATCCAGAAAAACATCCACGCACGCACTCATCAGCAGCAGACTGAACTACGGCAAAGCTCTCTACGCCGGAGTCAATAAGAAACGCCTTCGCAAACTCCAGACTGTCCAGAACGCCACAGCCAGACTGATCCTCAACATCCCTTGTCGCAGTCACATCACCCAACACCTGCACGATCTCCATTGGCTTCCAGTCGAAAGAAGAATAACCTTCAAACTCCTCACCAACGCATACAAGGGCCTTCACAACACCGGACCCGCATACCTGAACAGTCGCCTCTCCTTCCACGCACCCAGAAGACACCTGTGATCAGCCCAGCTCTCTCTTGCCACCGTCCCTCGTATCACGAAGACTAGAATGGGAGGAAAGCCCTTCGCCTACCTCACAGCCAAAGCCTGGAACACCCTACGCATCCACCTCCAGCAATCTCTCACATTGCCCCAGTTCAGGAAGAACCTCAAGACCTGGCTCTTCGGATGACCTCAGCACACCACGGAGCCACCCCCCCCCCACTCTCCCAGCACCTTCTCACGGGAGAGTAGTTGCGCTTTACCAACCTCTGATTGATTGATTGACTAATTACAATTTATTACTTGTCCTTTGCACCTGTGTTTAGGTATTCCTTGCATTTGAACTAATGTTTGTGAATACCTAGTGGGTTTTACCTACAACCATACAACTAATAGTTAAGGTGACATTCAGAAGATATTAATATTACACCAACAACAAAATAACCTCTCCACACAACAGTGGATATCAGTTTCCTGCTTAATGTGATAGACCTTAATCATTATAATAAGCTGTTTTATATCCCCCATCTGCGTATCCAGAGTACTCCCCTCAAGCCACAGTGACAGGACGGCTGAGTGACAAATCGGATCACCACTCTCCTGAATGTAGCTGTGTTTAGCTCTCTTACCCTTTTAATTTCAGTTCTTCGCTCCGTATGTTTCCTTTTCTTTTATCCCTGGTAATCTCACCTTCAGGTGCCTAGCTGCTTCTCGTCCTTGTCCCAAAGATTTCTGATTTCCAGCATCCAGATTCCACTCTATTTCTCATCCTTGCCCCAGAAACCTCCACCTTTGAGTGGCCAATTGCCCATCTGATTCTCTTCCTCAACCCACGAACCTCTACCTTTAAGTGTTCAACTCCCCGTCTGCTTCTCGTCCTTGTCCTACAGATCTCCGCCTTGGGCTGGCCAACCCCGTCTGCTTCTTGTGCTCACTCCACCACTTCTTTTCTCTGAAATATTTTTTTATTTCTCAGGAAATAGATAATGATGGTAGATGGATTATTTCAAAGCTTAATGTTAACGAAATTCCTGTGACAATACTTAGGGGCCGATTCCGATCTCGGCCAAAAGCGCACCGAATACGATTTGTCGGGAAAAAATACGAGCCGAACGCGTTTTTTCCGACCGACTCGTACAGCTGTCCGACCGAGCGAGTACGATGCGAATGTACGCGTGTGTTCCGACCGAACCGTTTCCGGATCCGAACCGCTCCGACCGACTCGTACAGAAACGAATCGCACCACGCAATGGAGACGTTATCCGACCGAGCGAGTACGATGGACGCGTCGGACAGCCGGATCGAGTCGGAGCGTCCGGCTCGAAAAGCTCCCGGAGCCGGACTTGGGGGTCCGTGCCGGACCCCCTGCACCCGTAGCCGTACGAGTCGCACACAGGGGGGACCCAAGGGTCCCCCCTAAACATGCATGTACGGTGCGAGTTGCACCGACACGTACACACTGTAGGGGGCGCACTTGTTTGCGACGTACCCATTGAGTCACTGGGAGCCCATGTACGTGTCGTACGACCGGCTCCCATTGACTTCAATGGGATTCCGACCGAATCGAGTCCGGCAGCATGCGGCCGCATCGTACTCGCTCGGTCGGACTGTAGGAGTCCGGCTCGGTCGGAAATCTCTCCGGATCCGGCTCGGTCGGAGAGTTTTCCGACCCAGATCGGAATCGGCCCCTTAATGTTTATGGACCCACCCCATATGATTTTACATTTTGGCCTGACATTGCAAAAATCATATTCATATTCAATATGATGACGGTAGGTGACTTTAATCAAATTATGAACTCATTATTGGATACAGTCAGTAGTAAAATTTGTTCCTCACAAAATGCCAAATTAATTTTGTTCATTCATATCACAAAGATCCCTAGTTGATATGTCTTCCTACTTCAAGCGAATATACTTTTCTTTTCCCATCACATGGTTCACTCACTAGATTAGATTATTTGTTATTTAGCAAACATTTTTTGTAAAATCTCATTAAAGATGAGGTTGAGCCAATTTTGATTTCAGACCATGCTCTAGTTGTAGTTGATCTTGATTTACTTCCTTTTTAAAAATCAGTTCACAGATGGAATGTTAATAATGTCTGTAATCAGATTTTACATTCTTGTCCCCATTTGCTGCTTTTATTTATGAATTCTTCAGTATTCATAATGATCCCACTACTACTATTAAATTATTATGGAATACATTTAAAGCAGCTGCACGTGGATTTATTATTGATTATGTTTCCATGAAAAAGAAAAATGAACTCAAAGAACATAATAATTTGGTAGCTAATATTAGAAAACTGGAACATCAATTTAATTCCTCCAAATCCAAGAATATTTTGCATGATCTAGTAGCTGCACAATAACAAAATAACAGTTTAATAAAATATCCACTGATAACACTGATGCCAAATTGTTAAGAAGTAGTACTTGTTAAATGGAGGTTGAAATAAAGCCGGGAAACATTTGGCAAATTATCTGAATATTTGCAAAGAATGTACCTGTTGGGAATGGCCCTCTCTGCAGACATCCCAGACCTTTTGCTTTCCTTCTCCACTTTTTGCTGAATTTGTTTTTGTTAGCCTTAGGACTCTGTGCACTTTATTACTGCTAACCAGTGATAAAGTGCTTGTACTTTCTCCTTAAAACATGGTGGTATTGGCTTTTTCCCAATTGGAAATTTTAATTTACTTGTTAGTCACAAGTAAAGTGGCACTACATGTGCCCAGGGCATGTAATTTACATGCTACTAGTAGGCCTGCAGTACTGGTTGTGCCACTCACTTAAATAGCCCTTTAAACATGTCTCAGGCCTGCCATAGCAGAGCCTGTGTGTGGAGTTTAAACTGCCATTTCAACCTGGCAAACTAAACCTATTGTGAGGCTCAAACCTTCCTTTTTAGGTCGAGCCTGGGCAGCACATGCGCTGCTGCGAGGCATGGGGTACTCAAGTATGGACTTGAAGCTCCGCCCACTCTCCGCCCATCTTTCCAATTGGCTCCTGTTGCTGTCGTTTCTAAATGGTTGCTTCTGATTTGTTAACAGGCTTGTTAGTCCCTCCTTAGTAACGCCTTGTCTACATTTGTAAATGCCCATCAGGACTGGACCTTCTACCGTGTCCTTACTGATTAGCTTACATTAGCCCTTCTGACTACTCTTTGCTCACTTTATCTAAAGAGCACTGGTTGGATGCCAGCTTTAGTAATGGCGGCCGCTTTTTAAAAAAAATTATTTGCAGCGCGCCCGCTCTTCTATTTTTCTTAGGAATGGCGGCCGCTTCATATTTACAAAATCCACGGTTCACCCAATTGCAGATTTTCATCGACATTTTTATTTTTTTGGCAGTGCGGTCCGCTGTTACTATAGCGGCCGCACTCCGTTCTTTCTTTTCTTTGCCAGCAGATGCCACCATATTGCTGGCACAAGACTAAAGAGACTAAAGGCCGAAGTGTTGAGGCTGCGGAGGGCGATTCGACTTAGTAGTAAAAATGCAGCAGACCACAGGGACAAAATATCCAAGTGTTGAGGTGGTGCTGTGGCCTCTCCTCCTTCCTGATGCTTGTAACATTTGCCTGGATTGAACAAAAGTCTAGCAAGTGACCGACGTCTTTTTAGTGTCTCCGAGCACAGCATCTCTACGGAAGGATAAAAAAAACTAATGTTACCTAAATCTGTGTGTTCATCCAATTGGTGCATAGCTCACTGAGCTACCGTGCTGGTGAGGTCTTGCGTTGGTCCTTGCATACAAAGCCATGCTGTGCTGGAGTAAAATGTGCTAGCGTGGCACGGCATACTTTGAAGTCGCTCTTTTGTTTTTGGTGACTCTGGAAGTGATACGACACAACTTCTAAGATGTACACATTTACCGAAACCCTGTAACTTCATGCTAATAGCGTTATTTATGCACCAAAACGTCCTCTGGAGCAGGGGTCTTCAAACTGTGTGGCGTGACCCCCAGGGGGGCCGTGGAGTGATACAAAGGGGGTCGCGCATTCCCAGTCACATTTCTGCCCAGGCCCATGGGACTACAAGGGCTTCAGCCCCCTTCCTCCCCCGTTGTGTGTCGCAGCTCGAGCTGCTGTGTGCTCCGCTGGGCTGTGTCTGGGGTCTTATCTCCGGCATGTCCGAGTTGTCCACAGGTCTTTAAAGACCATTTGCATATTTACATGCCTTTGTAAACTAGTTACCGAGTCTTAGTTTTTTTTCTGGTTCCAGTACCCCCAGTACCCCCTGGGCCCCCACTCTGCCTATTCCTTACATTTGTATTTTACATTTACTGCTGTAGTGTGAGAATGCATTTCATGAAAAGGAATATAAAGTAGGGTGGCAAAAGAAAAATGCCTGCCGTGTGTTGTTTAAAGAGCCTGCAAAGACCTCCTCTTGACACTAAGGGGCCGATTCCGATTCGGGTCGGAAATCTCCCCGACCGAACCGGACCCAGAGAGATTTCCGACCGAATCGGACCCTAGCAGCCCGACCGAACGAGTACGATGCGCACGTATGCCATCGGACTCGAGTCGGTCGGACTCCCATTGAAGTCAATGGGAGCCTGTCGCACAACGCGTACGCGGGCTCCCATTGACTCAATGGGTGCGAGGCGGACAAGGGCGCCCCTACAGCGTGTACGCGGCGAAGCGACTCGCGCCGTACACGCACAGGTAGGGGGGACCCATGGGTCCCCCCTGTGCGCGGCTACGCGTACAGGGGGGTCCGACACGGACCCCCAAAGTACGGCTCCGACTGCTTCTTCGGGCCGGATGGCGCGAGTTGGTCGGACTGCTCGCGGCGTGCATCGTACTTGCCCGGCCGGGGAACGTCTCCATTGCGAGGTGCGCTGCGCATCCGTGCGAGTCGGTCGGTGCGGTTGGGACGGGCGTACGGGTCGGTCGGCGAATTTGCACGCGCTCGCATCGTACTCGTTCGGCCGGACGCACGTACGAGTCGGTCGGGAATAAGGCCTCCGAATCGGATCCGGTTCAGCCGAATCCGATTCGGTGCCCTACCGGCCGAGATCGGAATCGGCCCCTTTAAAGGCTTGTAAATAAAAAAGTATGTATTCATTCGTTATGTGAATTTTCTGTCTTTGTTCTCTTTAATTATCACTCATGGATCATTGAGGCAGCCCTAGAACACAATTAAAAGTGCTTTCTATTTATATTTGCTGTTCTAATATGCACAGATTAGTGCTGAAAATACGGCTTTAGGTGACTGCTTATTTTTGTACCGTCTGGGCCATCAAAATAATGAGCTGGCAACCCTAACCATAGGACTGGAAGTTTGTTGCAGGATCAGCATATTATTTATTTCCTCCACCCTCGATCCCTGATTAATGCCATAATAGCAATAATTTAACTTATATCTTAAACCCTACGACGCCGTCAATAACATGCTGAGTTACTTCAAGTGTCTGGGAATACACCCTGCATTCAGACAACTCACTCCTCATTCTCGCCCTTCACTTTCATGCTCACCCTGCACTCACAGCGATCACAATGCGCTCACACTGATCACCGTGCACTCACACCATTCACCAGCTCAACCTGCACTCACAGTGATCACTCTGCACTCACAATGCACTTGCGCTGTTAACCCTACACCTCACCCTGCAGTCACACGAGCACACTACTCACCCTGCACTCATGTGACACTTCACTCACCTGTCCCCCTCACTGCTGAATCTGCAACTCACTCAAACAAGCCCATCACTAACCTTGCATTAATTCGTCCCACTCTGCACTTACATCCGCACCCAAATTCATATGGCCACCTCACTAACCCTGCAGGCACTCCTCTTACCCTACTCTCACAGTGTTGCATCGCTCACCGTGCACACACATGGGCACTCTTGTCACCTACACAGTGCAGAGGTTTAAAGTGCCTGCTACAAAGAACATGTACCATGCAGATCACAGAACTGAGTGTGAGTAAACTATGAGTAGCGCTATAAAAAAATGAAATGTTTGTCAGAAAGGTGCTATAGAGAGATGAGGTGCATTGTTGGTGAGTGGTAGTGAGGGAATTCATGGAGAAGGAGGAAACGGGGGGGGCACCAAAAAAGACTGTTGCACCGTGTGCGACTAGTGCTAGGGCCAGCCCTGGCTGGGATTGTTATGCCCCCCCACCCCTCCCCCCAAAGTTCGGGTCTAGTGGCTCCCCTGCTTCTGCCTATTATTATTATTATTTACATTTGTAGTGTGCTACTGTTACCAAAAGGTGTCCTGGGGCTAATAACCATCTGCTGCCTGCAGGCAAATGAGAAACACACAGAAGGGGAAGGAGAACCAGCCAAATGGGGTAACCTACAGAGCATAGAGCCAGGTTTTTATATCTTCCTAAAGGATAATAGATTCTTGGTGGAGCGAAGCAAAAGAAGGTGCAAGTTCCATAACTGCGCGGCCTGCACCAAAATAGCGAGACAGACAATTCATGCCTTCCTGAATTAGGGAACAATAAGCAGAGTGGCACAGGCCGAGAGGAACATACGGGTCCGACCCGTATGCTCGGTGAGGAGAGATGAGAGGATGAGAGGACAGCAAGGGAGTGGGAGAATTCGATTGAAGAGGTCAGTGATGAGGAGAAATGTGAAGTGCCAAAGGGAAGTGCGGACACGCAAGAAGTGAGTGTGAGCGAAAGGTGAGGGCTACTGTTAAACTGTGAGAGAAGATAGCTGAGAGATGATCTGTGACCTAAAAAGATAATTTGATGCGACATGGGTGAGGGACAGCAGCGATAGGGGAAGAGACACAGACAGAGCCACCGTGTGGAAGACTGTCATAGTGCCAGTGTGCACAATCAGGTGCCAGTGTGGAGCACCGGAAACCACCTGCTCCAATTAGGCACTGGTGCTGAGGTAACAGGGGAGAGGGACGTTGGTTCAGGAAGGTGTGGAAGAACAAAGGGGAGATGCGAAAGATGAATGGGGGGACTGGAGAGGTGTAAGTTACAAATAGACAAAAATTTGAATGGAGAGACTTGAGGTGAATGAGAAGTGCTGAGGGGCATGGGAGGTGACGGGGACAGAGAGGCCATGAGAGAAATGCGAGAGACTGTTAGAGATGAGGGCAGTGAAAAGACAGAATGGCAAGAGGTGATTAAAGGTGAAGTGAGAGGTTGAATGGGGAGAGTTCCGAAGTTGAAAAAAGGGGTGAAAGAAAATGGCCTGCAAAGTGAGAGAGGGATCTGGGGTTGGGAGAGGAGAGGAGAGAGGGATGGAAGGGAGGAGGTGAGAGGAAAGAGGCATGGGTAAACTGCTTAACTCTGCACAAGACCACCAGGGTTTTAAGGGACCCCTGCTGCTCCCGGCCAGGGCCAGGTGAGCTTCTAATGTGGCAGCACGTATTCCTGCGGAGTGGAAGGCCCTTCACAAAGGTTGACTAGACATCTTTCTGATGTTAATTGCTGTATTTTGGTTATAAACTGGTACTGATGGGGTGAAATCTTTCCTCAGTGTTACTGTGTGTAAAAAATTCAAAATAATGAAGCAATGCTATCCCAAAATACGCAGCATCACATAACATTATTTACATTTTCTTCCCACACAATTTAGTCAAGCCTGTCGCGTAATTTGGTCCTCACCTGCCTCATAATTCCAGTAGCCCTGCCTACAGGTTTAGAAATGTTTGTCAGGAGGGGGTCCTTACGCCTGAAAATGTTGACAGGGGGGTCTCGGCATCCAAAGGTTTGAAGAGCTCTGCTCTAGAGGCAGTTTATTTAAAGCACAAATGTCCTCTAGAGGCCACTCCGAAAAGAAATGGAGGCAGTGAACTGTTGCTCTCAATGTGAGGCCTCTCAGATGCAGTTTGTTTTTCTACAGCCCTGTCTCTCTGTAGGAAGGTGGCGTGTTTAGTGGCAGTAACCTGGGGGGCTTTGAGCACCCACATCCCATTGCTTTTCCCTCCATTGTTTCACTTGTGCCGTTTTTTTTAAACTCTCCTATCTCTGCCTTTGGGTTTTGTTTTTTGTTCTCAGAGGCAGAACTGTGCTCTGGTCCACAGGGCAGGCACCAGAATCAACAGTGGCAGGCTGCAGGCGGGGGTGATCACCGGCCTCTCGGAAAGACTGAGACTTCTCCTGGCCCTAAGCTGCATTTAATGAATGCATGCGCCTCTCCAGCAGCAGGACGTGTCGATGCGCTGTACTTTATATATGGCGTCATGCTGCAGTCATAGTGTGGATCTGAAGGCTGTGCAATAAGAACTTCACGAATAAGTTAATACCTTTTGAGCATGTCACACGCTCTTCTGCCGTTTCTAAGTAGTTTAAATAACTTGTTAGTTATACAATTTATGATACTCAGTTTATGACCTTAGCAAAAATACAAGACTGAGTCAGTCTTAATTCTGACTCGTTACCTGGCAACAACTGCGTTCGAGCAGTGAATGTTGGTTAAATACAAATCCTAACTAAATTCAATAGATACCATCTAAGACACAACTGGTTAACCGGAATTTCAAACACAGATTCAAACTAGGGGATCTCAAACGACTTTTGTTTAGAGCAACCCTTGTATACATTTTTTATGACACAGTCTTTATTATATAATCATAAAACAAACGACAGCATTTTAGACACAGAGTTAACAACATACCACAGAATACTGAAACCATGTTATCGCTTTTTACAAAAAACTTTTAGTGACACTGGCTTTTAATTAATCCGCATTGAGGGAAACGTGCTTCTCCCCACCTGGCTCTACATTGCTCTCTAGCTCTTTTCTGCTGCCCTCCACCCTGTCCTCCGTGTTACTTCCCCCGACCCACACCCTCTTTCTGTTGTCCATACCTTCTCCTCCCCCACTCCCCTGTATGTTGCTTTCCATCCAGCTGAATGCTGACCCCACCACCATATTACTTTTACAACACTCTGGCCCTCCATGTTGCTCGCCCCCACGATCCTGCAATTTTCAATGCAATAGGTCTCACATTTTAAAAACTTTGACCTATTGGTATTGCAAATGACAATGCCTTTTATTATTGCAGGTGTTTTTTAAACATAAATAAAAGGCATTGTCATTTACAATGCCAATAGGTCAAAATCTCGCAATTGCAAGGCCTATTGCATTGCAAATGCTTGTTTAAGTCAAGCATTCGAGACCTCTTGTATATACTTTATTATATACTTATATGTGTATGTACTTTGTGGGCTCTGGAGATCAGCCCTAGGACGTGTCTGCTTCCGCTTAGGGACTTTTTTTTCTGTTCAACTGTCTCTATATAACTGTCTTGATAGAAATCGACCAGTAGAGGTCAGTAAAATACTAGAATTGCTTTCTGCTGAGGGACTTTCTTTTTTTTATTTTTCTAGCAATTGCCTCTATTTAACTTTCTTGACAGAAAACGACCAGAAGAGGTCAGTAAAATACCAGAATCACTTTAGCATTCTCTAGATTCCAGTCCATAGAAATTGTCTTCCACGAGCACCCCGTAGGGTGCACAGACAGAATATCGAGTTTAAAATGTCGACAAACACAAATATCGAGTTTTAAATATCGTGATACAGAAATATCGACAGGAAGAATATCGTGGTCAAGAATATCGACTTGCATGTAAGAAATATCATTTTTGTAAATATTGAAGTTGTTAATATTGTTTGCAAAAATATAGTTGTTTAAAATATCGATGTTTTAATTAGTGTTATGTATTTTAGTATGTATTTTAAAAGTATGTGATCTATTTTTTTGTATAAGAATTTGTTTTGTTTTTTAATATATGGGTTAAATTTTTAGTAGTTATTAATTTTCTCTTAATTAAATTTTGTGTTTTTAAGTTCTGTAGCGGGTTGTGGGTTTATAGGGGAATAGGGTGGGAAGTAATTTAATTATAATAAATCAATTATTATTTTTTATGTATCAGTATTAAATTGATTTAGATTTTATAGTGTTAATTGTGGGAATTAATTTATTATTAATTATTTATTAATTGGTTGTTAATTATTTTTAATTAATAAATTGTCAATTATGTTAATTGTGTCATTTTTTTGGGAGCAGGTTGTGAGTTTATAGGGGAATAGGGTGGGAAGTAATTTCATTATAATAAATTAATTATACATTTTTATGCTTTAGTATTTATGTTAGATTTTATAGTATTAATTGTGGGAATTAATTTATTATTCATTATTAATTGCCTGATAATTATTATTAAATAATTAATTGGCAATTATGTTAATTGTGTCATTTTTTAGGAGCGGATTGTGGTTTTATAGGGGAATAGGGTGGAAAGTAATTTAATTATAATAAATGTATTAATAGTTTGCATATATTAATATTTATTTAATTTATATTTTATAGTGTTAATTGTGGGAGTTATTTTATTATTAAATATTTATTAATTGGTTGTTTATTATTAATTAATTAATTTGTAATTGATTATGTTAATTGTGTCATTTTTTGTAGGAGTGGGTGGTGGGGTTTATAGGAGAATAGGGTGGGAAGAAATTTATTCATAATTAATTAATAATTGTTTGTTAATTAATTAATTAAAATTAAAATATGGCAATTGTGTAATTAATTTTTTATGTAAGTTGTGGGGTTTATTGGGGTAAAGGGTGGGAAGTAAATTATTTTAAATTAATTAATAAGTTGTTAATTGATATTTATTAATGTAAAATTAGTTATGGAAATTGTGTAATGATTTTTAGGTGTGGGTTGTGGTGTTTATTGGGGTAGAGGGTGGAAAGTAATTTATGTTCAATTCATTAATAATTAGTTGATTATGAATATTAATTGAACAATTGATAAATATTTATGGTAAGTGTTTATTGTTATTTTGTGTGTGTATTTTGGTTTTATAGGGGTAACGTTTGGGGAGTAAATTAAGTTTTATTTGTTTTTAAAAAAATTTAAATTATTAAAATTTGTTTAATTGTTAATTAATTATGTTAATTATAGAGGTACATTTTTTAAAAAAAAGTAAATGTGGGTTGTGAATTGTGTGGTGTTATAGGGTAGGAAATAAAATATTACATTTATGTAATAATTAGTGTTTTTGTTTATAAGAATTTTCTATTAAAAAAAAAAAAGAAAATTAAATATTTTTGAATTTTTTAAAATAATCTTTCTAGGTATTTGTTTGATCTTTTAACATTCTAATCTGTTTCTATCTTTTGTACTATTTAAAACTTTTATATATGTTTTATTTTTTTGTTTTTTAAAATCTTTTGTGTTGTTGTTAGTTTGTTTTTAATTTTGAAATTACTCCAGTGGAAATAGTATTTTTTACCCCTCCGCTATTCAACACTTTCCCTACTGTTGCACTCACTGGAGTGGGAATACATTTTTTTACCCCTCCGCTATACAACACTTTCCCTACTGTTGCACCCACTGGAGTCGAAATAGTAATTTTTACCCATCCGCTATCCAACACTTTCCCTACTGTTGCACCCACTGGAGTGGGAATAGTAATTTTGACCTCTCCGCTATCCAATTCTTTACCTACTGTTGCACCCACTGGAGTGGGAATAGTAATTTTTACCCCTCCGCTATCCAACATTTTCCCTACTGTTGCACTCACTGGAGTGGGGATATTAAGTTTTGCCCCTCCGCTATCCAACACTTTCCCTACTGTTGCACTCACTGGAGTGGGAATAGTAATTTTTACCCCTCCGCTAACCAAACTTTTCCTTACTGTTGCACTCATTGGAGTTGGAATATTAAGTTTTACCCTTCCGCTATCCAACACTTTCCCTACTTTTGCACTCACTGGAGTGGGAATAGTGATTTCTACTCCTGCGTTATCCAACACGTTCCCTACTGTTGCACTCAATGGATTTGATTTTATGTTATAAGTGTATGTAAATATATATATATTTATTTGTAAATTTTTATATATTTATAAAATTAAAAATAAATTAAAATTAATAGTTTATTAATTGTTTTAAAGGAAATAGATATATATATATTACATTTTATATATGTATGTTTAAATATGTTTTAAATTAAATTTATTTTATTATATTTGTTAAAATGTATATTAAATCTAAATTATTTTTTAAAGTTTATTTTATTATTTAATATATTTAACCTTACTTTTTATTTAAATAACAAAATCGATATTTTGTACATCTATATTTTTGTTTTGATATTATTGTACTTACAATTTTAAATATAGGATGTTGATATTTTTGACATCGACATTTTTGCATCAATATTTGTGTATGGGGATATTTTGGGCATCGATATTCTATGAATGAACCCATCCGTAGACAATAATATTTTTTTCAAATCTTGTATTTTCAGTGATATGACCACGGAAGGCCCTGATTTTATATTAAAAACAGAGCTTTGGACTATACCATTTCCCGCTGAAAGGCAATATTTCTCTCCATGTGCTCCCATACCTGGCGTGTCACGCAGTTTGGTGCTTACTTTCCCTCCATGTTAAAGAACAGTAGATGTTTCAGCACCCAGGCTAATGTGCTGCATAGCTAAATACTTATAAGGTGCCAAAGGCGAGATCAATTGCATTGCAAATGCTTGGAATACATAAACGTCACCCCTAGGTTAGGCCCTGAATAGCCCAAAGGGCAGGGTGCAATGTATTTAAGAAATTGGACAGGTACTTTTAAGTTTTACATGTCCTGGTAGTGAAAAACTCTTACATTTGTTTTTCACTACTGCAAGGCCTATCTCTCCTATAGGACAACATTGGAGTTGCCTTATTATATTTTAAGTGTAATTTCCAAATGGGAAGAGATAATCCCTTCAAGGTTGGTGTCGCTGGAATCCTAGTTTAAAATCCTAATTTATGGTCGGATTTTAAATTACCATTCTGAAAATGCAATTCTAAGAAAGTTGGCATTTTGTTGCCTTAACCATTTGGTGCCAGCAGCCTGTCTCTGCTCACATGACTGGGTGTAGTTGGCAGTTGGGTTTTGTGTAGTCCTCCTAGACAGTCACGCACAATGAGAGCTTATGTGTGTCTTGTTGGGCCATCCTGATCAGGATGGGATGGAGGAGCCGGGCGCTACCTCACTTACACCTAAATAGGCTGTGTCCTGTCCCCACACAATAGGCTTAACGACCCTGCATTATCACTTGAGCCAGCTTGGAGCCATGGCAGGGAAGGCAGGGCATGTATGCACTTTAAATGCCTGCCTCTAGAAGCTTCTCCCCACTTCAAAGGCACAACTGTCTATAAAAGAAGGACCTCAGACACCACCACTTCAGTACACTTCTGGACCTGTGGATACTCTGCCAAGAAGGACTGCTGTGCTGCTGAAAGGATTGCCACTCTGCTGGACTTCTGCTCCGAAGGAGCTGCTGCCTTGCTGTGCTGACCTGCTGCCTGCTGCACTGTTGTCTGGGTTAGATGAACTGGACCTGCAACTCCATCTTCAACCCAGGACCACAGAGTGACTCAAAGGACTAGTATGCTGGCCTCCTGATCTGAGCCTCAGGGACATAACAGGCTCTCCACAGCTCCTGGACTCATCTTCAACGAGTTCCTAACTCCCAAGAGGTGTCTCTCAGATCCTGGGCCCTTGGTGTAGCTCTTGAGAGCTTACATTCCAGTTTTTAGGCTGTTTGCGACCGCAAACGGTCTTTGCTCACATGGAAAATCAGTGCGAGTGGGCGCACGTTCGTCTCTTCGCACAGTAAGCATCGTCCACTCGCATGGACTGCCACTGTGCGGCTCCACCCACCCGTCCTCAATGTTTGGCCTGCTCCTTGTGCCACGCCAACCACCGCCAGCAACGCTCTTCTTCCTCCCAGTGACTCTTGGCACAAAACTTGAAAAGGTAAACCTTCAACAAGACTAATCTGGGACTGTATTCGACCCTCGCTCCATTGTCGTCGGCTTGAACTTTTGAACTTGAACCGGTCTAGCAGGAACAGATATCACCAGTTGGCACCCTATGCTTTTAGGCACTATATTGCAGTTTATTCTTTATAAATTTATAACTCCGGTTCTACTGATTGGATTTTTGTTGTTTTAGTCTTGGTTTGTTCATTAATTTAAGCATTATTTTTCTAACCTGGTGTGGCATCCTTTTTTGTGGTGTTTACACTGTTTCATTGTTTTGAAGTGTTGCACAAATACTTTACACATTGCCTCTAAGGTAAGCCTGACTGCTCTGTGCCAAGCTACCAGGGGGTTGAGCACAGGTTAATTTAGGTTTTGCTTGTGCATTACCCTGACTAGGATTGTGGTTGCTGCTTGACCAGGGTTCACACCCCAGTCAACCAGTAATCCAGTTTCTTACAGTACCAGAGTAGAATCTTTACAAACTAGTCATGGTACTTCATATTTAAAGATGCTGATATTCTTGGAAATTTGTACAATCTTATAAGAGTTTGTATGCCCCGGAATCCATTCCCCAGGAATCACCGTTTGACTCTTATTTAAATTCTATTCCCAAACCAAATATTCATAGTATCGATTTTTCTGTTTTAGGAGTTCTCTTTTCATGAAATTACTTCTGAAATTAACTCATTAAAGAAGGGAAAGACATCTGGTTCCGGCAGCTTCTCCCTGAATTTTCCTCTCAATTCTCTGCCTTATTAGTACCCAGAATGTTACATTTATTTACAACCTTTTATCAGCTTACTTGACTAAAGGTATCTTTCTAGCTGCAGCCATTTGTCTCATACATAAGGAGGGCAAAGAACCTACTTTTGTAAAAAATGACATACCAATCTCTTTAGTTACTATGGACTATAAACTATTTGCCAAAATTCTTGCCTTATGATTGTAACCCATTTTACCACAATTAAATGGCCCTGAACAATTTAGTTTTATAAAGCGAAGTCTAGGTTCAGATAACTCCAGATGTTTTAGTGTTTTCAGTAAAGGTTCCAATCTTAAATACCCTTTAGCTGCAATCACTATTGATGAAGAAAAAGCTTTTGATAGGCCAGGTTGTAGTTTAATGCTTAAGGCCATTCTGGGCAAACAGGCAATGGGCTAGTTGACTATACCTAACACCGCATGGAAAATACTTTATGCCGCAGTTTTGACGCAGGCGCCTGCTCCGACCTAAAGGGCACAGTCTTTACAATAATAGTGTTTGATTATAAGATAACCACAAAGGGCTTACCCTCTACTAGGTATACATATTCTATATCATTTTTATGACTGTGGGGCCGATTCCGATTCGGGCCGGAAAAAATACCGACCGACTTGGTACGGGATTATAGTCCGACCGACACGTACCGGCATTGCCCGACCTGGGAAGTACGATGAAATGCATGGAAATCACGACCGACTCGTACGGAACACAAGGCGAACGACCGACCCGGCCGGAAACAAGCTATCCGGCCGGGAAACCACGCGAATCGCACCGACCGACACGCACCAGGAAACAACACGAACGAAACGTACCCGCGAACTCCGACCCGCGCAGTACGATGCAATGGGTGCAAAATCAGACCGACTCGCACGGAGCCCAAGCCGTACGACCGACACGCATACAAAAGCCAGCCGAACAAACACAATACCCCGCGAACGACGCGTACGCCGCATATGAAACGGAGCTGAAACACAGCGGGAACGACTCGGACAGGCGCGCACGAGACAACTGCAATGTCCTACTCGGTCAGAAGAACGACTCCTACATGCACAATAATCACTAATGAAAAAATACCAAAAAAAAGGGCCAAACAAGCAATGCAAAGCCAATAAATACAGGGGGAGAAAAAAATGGAACAAGGACACACCCCCAACTCCACCTACATAAAGCCCACAAATCCCTACCATGATCCTTTGCAAATTCCACTGACCTGCCAGCACACAACACCATCACACAGCAAACACAGACACACACACAGCTCATCCAACACAAAAGCCACACACCATTAGCACCTCAACAAATAGCACCCTCACACACACACAGCAAAACCTACACTCACACACCCTCACTTGCACACACACACACACATCAATCACCACCACCACCCATCACCATGCCCCTAAAGAAGAATCCAAAGTTCCTAGATAGTGAATTGGAAGTCATGGTAGATGAGATCCTGAGGGTAGAGCCACAGTTGTTTGGCACATTGGTCCAACAGACCCCCATGTCGCAGAAAACCAAGATGTGGGCGAGGATCGTCGACAGGGTGAACGCACAATCACCATGTTTGCGCACAAAGGAAGACATCCAGAACAGGTGGTATGATGTGCGCAGGAGGGTCAGAGACCTACTCAAGAAGGATTACCTCCTGAGCCAGCACACCGGCAGTGGCCCTCCTGCAAAACCACTATACCTCAGGCCCTGGGAGGAGAAGGTGCGGGCCATCCTACCACCAGTGAGCGTATATGGACTAACAGACATCCCAGAGCCTGGTGAGTACACAACTACTATACACAATATTGTGTGCCAATACACACACATCACTCTCAAGGGGACAGTCAAACCATCCACCCCTAGCAAATCAACAGCAAACAAAAGATAATCATCCCAAGATGTGTATGTCAGTTAGATTAACACAATACATGCCATCATATAGTGATATGTAACTGTGTCATGACATGTACAAACACAACAACAAATAGAGCAAGGCAGTGGTACAAATATAACCAACAAACACTGCCTGATATTTTGCCACCACTAGAACACCACCTCACAGGGAAGCTCACTTAAAGGAAGGAAATCTGTGTATGCTGGTGAAGTCAGTGTAGCCAATAGCATGATGGGAGTTGTAGTCACAGACATTGGTCACCCTCACAATTGGCCCATCAACACCACTCCGAAACATGCTCACATCACAGGGAGTGGATAAGGACTGACAAGATGGCTGACACTGGCTACTGCTGTGGGGTGCACAAGGCCCTGCTGGGAACTGTGCACCAACAAACAGCAGGACACCACTGTCAGCCATCTTGCCATTGCTGTCACACTCACACACAGTGAAGTCCACTCAAAAGCAAGGAAATACGGCATGCTGGGAAGGGGGGTGTAGGCAATAGCATGATGGGAGTTGTAGTCACAGATATTGCTCAGCCTCACAATTGGCCCATCAACACCACTCTGAACCATGCTCACATCACAGGGAGTGGAAAAGAACTTACAAGATGGCTGACACTGGCTACTGCTGTGTGGAGCACAAGGCCCTGCTGGGAACTGTGCACCAACAAACAGCACAACACCACTGCCTGACATCCTGAAAGCCAACTTGCACTCTCTGCAATGCAAGCACGTTGCATGGTGGGATATCTGGCTGGGTGGGAAGGAGGACTCACAGCACTGACCATAGTTACAAGCAGCTCACCTCACACACCCCCTCAACACAAACTCCACATAACCCACCTGGGAGAATGCAATGCCTCACATACCAAATGAAGATCCCACAAAGAACCACCACCCTGGGCAATGATGTGTGAAGCACAGGGACACACCTGGGACTTGTAGCCAAACAAACGCAAGGACAACACTGTCAGCCTTCCTGTCAGCACAAGCACACTACCCCACAGGGAAGCACAGTCCAAAGGAAGGAAGTACGGGCATGCTGGGAAGGGGGTGTAGCCAATAGCATGATGGGAGTTGTAGTCACAGATATTGCTCAGCCTCACAATTGGCCCATCAACACCACTCTGAACCATGCTCACATCACAGGGAGTGGAAAATAACTTACAAGATGGCTGACACTGGCTACTGCTGTGTGGAGCACAAGGCCCTGCTGGGAACTGTGCACCAACAAACAGCACAACACCACTGCCTGACATCCTGAAAGCCAACTTGCACTCTCTGCAATGCAAGCACGTTGCATGGTGGGATATCTGGCTGGGTGGGAAGGAGGACTCACAGCACTGACCATAGTTACAAGCAGCTCACCTCACACACCCCTCAACACAAACTCCACATAACCCACCTGGGAGAATGCAATGCCTCACATACCAAATGAAGATCCCACAAAGAACCACCACCCTGGGTAATGCTGTGTGAAGCACAGGGACACACCTGGGACTTGTAGCCAAACAAACGCAAGGACAACACTGTCAGCCTTCCTGTCAGCACAAGCACACTACCCCACAGGGAAGCACAGTCCAAAGGAAGGAAGTACGGGCATGCTGGGAAGGGGGTGTAGCCAATAGCATGATGGGAGTTGTAGTCACAGATATTGCTCAGCCTCACAATTGGCCCATCAACACTACTCTGAACCATGCTCACATCACAGGGAGTGGACAAGGACTTACAAGATGGCTGACACTGGCTACTGCTGTGGGGAGCACAAGGCCCTGCTGGGAACTGTGCACCAACAAACAGCACAACACCACTGAATGACATCCTGAGAGTCAACCTGAACCCACTGCAAGGGTGGCATGCTTCATGGTGGGATAACTGGGCCAGGTGGAGAAGGATGGCCGGATGTCCACCAAATACAACCAATGCTGGCCATGCACACACCTCAACATTCATAGTGAAATGCCCCAGGTATGCATGACAATGTGCTACACCAATATCAACCTCTTACTGTGACAACTTAGGACAATGCAATGTACATGCACGCATCCAGAGGTACAGTCACAACTGTCAGGTGTGTGAACCATTGATGCCTGTAGAAACATTACATACAATGTGTGTCTCTTCCAAATACAGGTGACGATGATGGGGACACAGCAGCAGGCGAGGAGGAGTCCTTGTCCCAGGCTCCGGGGGACACAGGGCTCACTGGTGTGGAACAACCTCTGCCCACCTCGGATGGCGAAGACCTACCTGGCACCTCCGGTCTGAGTCATCATGCAGCACCAGCTGGACCAACACCTGCACCCCCTGCACCCACCCCTCCAACAACTGCCAACATACAGACCACCCACGCCGACACGGACAGACCAAGGACCACCGCTGACAACAGCACAGGGTCCCAGGCCCACCGTGGAGCAACGGATGACAACACCACTAACAACCCCCAAGTGGGCCTCGGGTCACCTGTGCGTGCCACCGCAGGTCCTGCACGTGTCGCCAGGGGTGGTGGGAGGGGTGGTAGATATAGGTCGCTGCTTGCAGAGGGGTCTGGACTGCATGATGACCCACAACTGGCACGCATCGCTGATGCGTACCAGGATAGCACCAGAGAGGTCAGACAGGTAGTGGGGATCCTCAAGGACATACAACAGCAGCAGGCTGCCCATCATGCCCGCTTGGACTCCCACATGGCCCGTGTGGAGACACACATGGCCCGTGTGGAGACACACATGTCGGGCATGGAGTCCAAGTGGGATACATTGCAAGAACTCACAGCGGTGCATAGGGACATATTGACATGCCTCCGCCAGATTAGCACCAACATGGCCACACCTCCCTGTGTGCCCACAACATCTGGTGCTGCAACAACTGACACCGCCACAGAGAGGGAGGAGGACTCTGGCGGAGAGTCCCCTGCACCGCAGCAGCCTGCACGTGAGGGTCCCCCCACAAAGAAGAGGGGTCGTCCGAGGAAGGAAAACTGAGAGGTTGATGGCCACGTACATCCCCCAGGAAGCCAACACCTGTTCCGGAAATTCTCCTTTGTGTGCAAACGTTTCACCCTGTCGAATGCAACACTACTTTCCCACATGACATGGGGAGTTCAAGTTGGACTAATGTATCATATGACTGTGGACTTCACTCAGGATATTTCTGCTACCAAGACTTCCAACTCATCTGGGAACTTTGGATCACAATCACAATGTACAACACCCACCATCCTGTGCACTATACACACACACATTTCTGTAAATAAAATCACTAGTACACCATACTTGCCACTGTTGTTATTCAAATGTGGATACTGTTATGGTGATGATGTTCTGCTAAATTACACTGATTATGCTAACTGCTACAGCAAGTACAACACCGTCGTGTGAGTCATGGTGACGTGATACATATGAGGGAGACACACCACTAGGGCTACACAACACAGACACCAGGGCCATCGGACTCATCGGCCACAGTGATGTTGCCAGGAAATACAGTGGAATGCACAGACACCACACATATTCAGAGTCTGTGTCAACTAGCCCACAGGTGCAGTAAGCAAATGTCAGTCAGATGTGTGACCACAGACAACGCACATCCCAAAGTGAAGCACTGGTTTATTACACATTTGTAACATGTTGTTACCACTCCAATGCAAGTTAATCCCACGTGGCAGTGGCCACACAGTCAACAAGTGCAGAAGATATGAAGTCCAGGGGTGTGTGGCACATCACCTGTAGGGAAACGACTGCTGCCACCCTGAAAGCTGAATCATGGTGTTGGGGGATCCAAGTTGACCAAACAACTCTGTAAGCACCCTGTGAAGGACAGACATGACACACAGTCAAAACCACTGAAGAACAGGACAGAACTGCAACACTCATGCCCTAAACATGTCACAAGATACCTACACAAAAGCACGTTTGCATGTCAACACTGTTGGGGAGTACACACTACCTGTAAGGACACATCGCTGCACGCATCCAGTCAAGTGGCACATGGCCACACTAAAACAGCACCAGGGCACCACCCACACATATCATGCAAACTCACATCATTCACATTGCATCTCCCTGGATACTCACATTCAGCTGAAGAAGTTGGTGATGAGCTGTGTGCGGACATCACCACCATCATCATCATCATCACTGGCATCGTGGTCCAGGCCAGGATCCTCCACAGGTGGCGGACGTTGGTCATCGTCATCCAGGATGAGAGGCAACTCCTTCCGCACTGCCAAGTTGTGGAGCATGCAGCAAACGATGACAATCTTGCACACCTTTGCTGGGGCATATGGGAGGGCCCCTCCTGTCTTGTCCAGGCAGCAGAAGCGGCTCTTCAGGAGACCAAAGGTCCGCTCGATCACTCTCCTGGTCCGACCATGTGCCTCATTGTAGCGCATCTGGGCTGGTGTCACAGGGTTCCTGAAGGGTGTCAGCAACCACGCCATGTTGGGGTATCCGGAGTCACCTACAGACAGACAATTGCACATTAGCTGAGTTCAAAAAGTGGGCGGAATACAACATAGCAGAACACACACAATGGTACAAAGTCAGTACACACTGACAAGCCAGGCACGCTGGTTCGGCATCTGTGACATCATCCTCGGGATGCGACTACTCCTCATCACGTAGGCATCGTGAGAAGAACCGGGGAAACGGGCACACACATGTGTGATGGTCATATCTGCAAGACATACCACCAGCGCATTGATCGAATGGTAGTGTCTGCGGTTACGGTAGGCCTGCTCATGTGCCTGTGGTGGTACCAAAGCCACATGTGTCCCATCAATGGAGCCAATTACATGTGGCATCCTCCCCAGGGCATAAAAGTCACTCTTAACGTCAGTGAGTTGTCGACGTTTGGGGAAATAGATGAACTGGTTCAGGTTCCTCAACATAGCCACCAAAACATCGCGTAGCACACGGCTGAACATAGGCTGTGACATCCCACCAGCAGTCGCCACAGTGTGTTGGAAGGTACCGGTGGCAAAGAAGTGTAGGGCTGCCATTACCTTCACCTTGGGTGTCAGCGCCGTAGGGTACGGCCGGCCCGGTTGCAGATGTGGTGCCAAGCGCACTGCCAAATCCTCAATCAGCTGCCTGGTGAAGCGGTACCGTCGGATGCTGTCACGTTCCACCATCGTTGCCAGGTCAGGGAATGGTCTATGGACAGCTGGAGCCCTGCAGTGCATAGGATGAAGAAAGAAAGATTGTCAGTCACCCCACAGATGTGCCTTTCTCCATACTCAATTTCACATGATACATCATTACAAGACACAAGTACTTGATGTGTGTGCCGTTCTGTTCGGACATAACTCGCACCTACATGGCCATCATCTAAGTTCTCAGTACAACATGTGTGCACAACAGGTACCAGGTTGTGCTATGGGAAACCATTAGGTTGTATCACAGTACCCATTTACTGCTGTCACGTTCCACACACACACACCACAGTGACATGTCTGGACAGATGCGCCACAGGCATCACAGCACATTGACAGGTAGATTCCCAGGGACCCTGTCTTGCCACATGGCCACTGGCATGACATGGCGTATCATGTACACGTCAGAAAAACAAACATGACTCCCACAGGTAGTGGCCCCTGTTCCCTCCGCAGGACAGACATGGACGTCAGTGACACACACACGCACAACATCAAAGTCCATGCACAAACAACGTTGCTGTGGAGACTGTCTCCCATCGTGCACATGGAATCAGAGACATCGGAAACACAACATGCACACAGACTGTGGAGGGACATCACTATTGTGGCAATGGGTCATCCTGTTACGTACATGCCTTCCCCCATGGGACCCTGGGGGTATGTGACATGTCACACACATACACAACCTGGAAATGTGACCATGACACATGCTCTGAAATGAACTGTTGCACATCACAGTGGTCATGTGCACAACACACAAAGGACCCTGTCCCCATGAACACATGCACAGCCTGGGTGTGGATGCCCACCAGTGCCACCACAGAAACCACATGTCAACCCCCATACACAGAAAAGGTAATGCAGCCTTACATGTCTTAGGAAACAGTGTGGAGTGGGTGTGGTGTTGTAGGTGTGCCCCTGTGTCTCTGGCAGGTATATGTGGCTGGCATATGTTCACCAGTGACAAGCATGGTGACATATGCGACTGACCTGTACAGGTACGCGTTGTACAGCAATGGACCGATCGGTGTGCCCGGCCGGCCCATTGCATGTGTCGTGTGCGGGTACGCGTTGTACCCCGAAATACGCGTTCTACAGCAATGGACCGATCGGTGTGCCCGGCCGCCCATTGCATGTGTTGTGTGCGGGTACGCGTTGTACAGCAATTCCCGATCGGTGTGCCCGGCCGGCCCATTGCATGTGTTGTGTGCGGGTACGCGTTGTACCCCGAAATACGCGTTGTACAGCAATGGACCGATCGGTGTGCCCGGCCGGCCCATTGCATGTGATGTGTGCGGGTACGCGTTGTACCCTGAAATACGCGTTGTACAGCAATGGACCGATCGGTGTGCCCGGCCGGCCCATTGCATGTGTTGTGCGCTGGTACGCGTTGTACCCCGAAATACGCGTTGTACAGCAATGGACCGATCGGTGTGCCCGGCCGGCCCATTGCATGTGATGTGTGCGGGTACGCGTTGTACAGCAATGGACTGATCGGTGTGCCCGGCCGGCCCATTGCATGTGTTGTGTGCGGGTACGCGTTGTACAGCAATGGACCGATCGGTGTGCCCGGCCGGCCCATTGCATGTGTTGTGTGCGGGTACGCGTTGTACCCCGAAATACGCGTTGTACAGCAATGGACCGATCGGTGTGCCCGGCCGGCCCATTGCATGTGTTGTGCGCGGGTACGCGTTGTACCCCGAAATACGTGTTGTACAGCAATGGACCGATCGGTGTGCCCGGCCGGCCCATTGCATGTGATGTGTGCGGGTACGCGTTGTACAGCAATGGACCGATCGGTGTGCCCGGCCGGCCCATTGCATGTGTTGTGTGCGGGTACGCGTTGTACCCCGAAATACGCGTTGTACAGCAATGGATCGATCGGTGTGCCCGGCCGGCCCATTGCATGTGTTGTGTGCGGGTACGCGTTGTACCCCGAAATACGCGTTGTACAGCAATGGACCGATCGGTGCGCACGCATTGGCTGGGGCCTGGCATGGCAACGGACGCGTTTTCGTGGCTCCAACGAGTCTGATGCAGTGAATTCAGTTGGCCAGCCACAACAATGTTGCAAAATCATGGATGTCATGAATTTGAAGATTTGAAGGATGCTGTGGGCGTGTATTAGTGCTGCTATTCCATGGATTGGTCAGATTCAGAAGATGCAAACGACTTGGACCTATCACTTTGGACACATGGGACAGTATCTGCCTCTGCAGCACACATATAATGCTGGCTGTTCCCCTGAGAGCTCACTTGCCTGCACTACATGCTCCAGGACGACATCTGCCAACAACACTGCTGCTGTCTCTGCATCCTCTGGCTACTGCAATGGCTCGTACTGTGGATAGAGCCCCAGCCTTCAGCCTTGAGGAGAACCAGGCCCTGCTGGACAGCCTCCTTCCACAGTACAGCAAGCTGTATGGGAAACCAGGGGAGCAGGTGAGTGTGCTGTCCACTGCCTTACCAATTGTGCATGTTGTCTGACTAGCAGGACTTACAGTGTGCACACCACTGGCTAGCATGCTCACTGAGTAGTTGTCACACCCCAAAGTGTGTAGTCACATGCACTGAACAGGTACAGTGCAGTAACAGTGCATTCCAAAAAGGTTTACTCCCCATGCAATGACACCATGTAGTGACTGCTGGCAAACTGTTCATAGCCATTGTTGCACTGCCTATGTACATCATATGCCCCTGTGATTGAGACATGTATATCCAACTGTGTGATGCACGGATATGTTGCATGTGTAGTAATGTCCTTTTTCACTTTGTCATCCTCACAGGTCGATGCCCACCAGAAGCAGGAAATCTGGCTGACCATCGCCCGGAAAGTAAGATCCGTGGGGGTCTACAGGCGCAGGATCCGCAACTGCCAGAAGAGGTGGCAGGACCTTCGTGGCTGGACCCGGAGGATCGCAAGGGTCCAGCTGAAGCTGTCGCCTCCTCGCAGGAGGGGCGGACACCAGACCCTGACACCCCACATGCTCCGGATCCTGGCGGTGGTCTTCCCTGACCTGGATGGGCAGCTGAAGGCCAGACAGCAGCAAGGAGGGGGTGAGTCCATGACTGCACTGTGCACTTTGTCTGACATGCTATGTGCCCTCCTCTGGCCTGGTTAAACTTCCACAGTACATCAGTCATGTGGTCCAGGACCCATGTCCCTCATTTGTGACATGCCCACTTCTCCTGTGATACGCATATGTGTGGCCCTTACAGTCAGGAAATTGTGTCACTTGGGGACTGTGTCATTGCATTTAGCTTCGCTCAAGGTGGGGGACAGCATTTGTTCCCGTGACTATGTTGTGGGATTCGTGTGTGGGTCAATTGCTTACACAATGCCTAAGTTCTGACATGTAATCTGGGTGTAACTTTGATATGTGGTCCACTTGATGATCTGAATCACCACATGTCCCTGGGGAATTTGGCACACACCCATGCTGTTGGTGGGAACAATGTTTGGGCCTCAGGAGTATGTGTATCAAGTGTGTCACACGTGCTCAGCCACATGCCTACTGTCCAGGACTCATTCCTCTTACAGGTGGAGCTGGACAGTCATGCCTACTCCAGGGCATACAATACACTCTGTACTCCCACTCCCGTATACCATCTGGCATGTTGTGATCAGTGAAATGTTCCCTCAGGTGTCTGCCTCTGTGTCATTGTGCTGTGTCCTCGTTGTCAGGACTACTGGTACGTTTATCGGTTAGGGCTCAGCATGCCAGTGGAGATGTGACCATGATAGACGAAACTTCTGTGATTTTTAGGTGTCTGATCACTTGACTGTGCACACAGGTGTATGCGACTGTGACTTTCAGGCAGCTGTTTCTCATTCACAGCACACTGTGAGGTGCTCATGTTCAGAGAGTTGTGTTTCATGTCCCCCATATGTCCAATTGGTATGACGTGGACAAGTAGTAGTACTGATGATGTGGTTTTTGGGGGATGGACATGTGCACTTGTCAGTTACATAACCTGCATTCCCCATGTCCTAGGATTGTGACACAGTGCAGACTGTTGTTGGCTGGCTGCCATGCCCATGTGACTGGAGACAGTGATGTATGACTTTGCACGCATGCCTGTGTCATGGCATTAAACTTCCTAAGAGTGATCCTGCAGGGGAGTGACATGTGCAACATGAACCCCATTGTGGCATTGACTATCCGGACATGGGTGCATCATGGTGTGTGGTGCTGGTATGCATCACATGCATTTCTATTTAGACTCTGGCCATCCCTTCATCCGGACACCTGCACTGACTTAGTGGCAAGAGATGTGTTGTGTGCATGTTCACATACTTCACCGTGTTCCCTGCAATGTCCAACAACTGTGTAGGTGGTGCATGTGTCCACACTGGGGTCTTACCATCAGACAGGCACCAGACAGATGGGTGCAAGGGCAGGAGGGGTGTGAGTCCCATGGTTGACCATCAGACTGACAATTGGCTTCCACAAATCTGTGTGAGGACTTTAGGCAATGTTCAACTAAGGATGCCTGGGCTGGCTCTGTGATGTGCTGTACTTACTGTGGTGTGTGCGTTCAGTGCAGGTGACTGATGTTTGTCTGTTTCCCTAATTGTTTGCAGATACATCCATGGCCACAGGAGGGGACAGCTCCACGGACCAGGAGGAGCAGCGGAGCCAGACTGGGTCAGCGTCCGACGAGTGGTCAGAGGGACCCAGTGGCACGGAGGGCGAGGGGAGCCACACCGAGGAGTCCTCAGCACCATCCACCTCAGCTGAGGACCACAGCAGCTCGGAGGATGACTCCCTTGTGGAGGCGGGTGTCAGCAGCCACCAAAGTCAAGCTAGTCTGTCTGGCCCCGCCACCACCACCACCACCACCGCCCTCCCATTGGCTCCCATTCCTGAGGTCCGTGGAGGCTCCCGTGCTCTGGAGCATGTCTCCTTCATGCCAGGCACCGCACCCCCTGCCCCTGTGTCCCCTGCTGCCCTGAGTGAAGAGTCTGTGTACCTCCTTCGGCAGCTCCATGTAGGGCAGACAGCAATGCTGACTGTCCTCCATGCACACCCCTCTGTTGACACAGCTGGTGTCGTTCATGGAGGGCATCTCGACGGGTATGTCTGCCCTACAGAGGAGCAATAGGTCCATGGACTCCTCCCTGACGGCAGCAGTGTCCCTCCTCCAACAGTCCCTCACCCCTCCCACCTCTGCCCCATCCACACTTCCTGCCACCCTACCTGTCCAAAGCACATGCACACCTGCACAATCACCCAAACACACAGACACGAGCAGCACAGACACACCCAAGAGAAAGGCAAGACGTGCACACAAGCATCCTCAGGGGACTGATACCACAGACACAGAGGATGGGGAACACACACACACAGAGGCATCCACAGTCACTCCGCAGTCCTCCAAATCCTCTCCCTCCAAGACCCCTTCCCTTGCCTCACCTGCTACCCCACATACACAGCAGCTCTTCCTGTGTGACCTCGGCCTCTTCCCCTCCAATCCTGCTGATCCAGCATACCGGGGGAAGAGGAAGTCCACCCACACAGAGGGGAGTGCCCCTCGCCCCCGGACACCCTCCCCCAGGCGCAGGCAGACACAGGACCACATTCGGAAGTCCCCCCGGACCAGGAAGAGCAAGACCCCACCACCACCACCACGCAGCTTCACCACCCAGTCTCTCTCCTCCATCCCCCAGGCCACCACTCCACAGGTTCCCCTGCCACACCCTGCCCCAGGTTCCCCCACACACCGATACCGCATCCCCAGACTGCTTAGGCCCTCCCCCTGCCACTTGCTCTTCCACACCCAACCCAGACGCTCTGCCTGTTAGTGCCACTGGTGTGGGGACCGGGTCCCCCCTCTGTCCTGCCCACCTCATCTGCCCACCCTTCCACTCCCTTGGAGTTATGCACTGCAGTGGAGTCCACAACCACCCCGTCTGACTTGGGCACTGCAGTGGGGACCCAGTCCACTACATCAGACCAGCCCACTGCAGTGGTTGCAGCACCCACACCAACTGACTTGTGTAGCACGGTGGTGCTGGCCCCCTGAGTCAGACACCTCCACTGCAGTTGCCGGTGACACTCCTGCACCCACCACCCCTTCACTGCCTCACTCTGCCATCCCCTGATCCTGTCCCTGCGGTGCCTGGCCTGCCCCTTGTATGCCCCTCCAAGGGGGATGTCCCCTGTCCGTACCAGTGCAGGCAAGCAATGGGTGACCAGTTGTCACTTGTCACCCTGTTGGGACATGGATATTGGACTGGCCATTGGCCTTAGTTTCTTTTGGACGTCAACTTTTAATTTTACATTAGCTGAATAAAGCCTCTTTTTGTTTAATTGAGGTGTTTCTTTTGATGTACATGATGTAGATGAGTAGCATCCTGCATTTGCAGTTGTTATAGTGTTCAGTTCAGGAAAATGAAGTGTTGCTGTGATGGACTCCATGTGGTCCATGGGATATGTGTCCTGTTCTACTCTGGATCTATGGCATCCTTTGCTGCAGTCTGAGGGTGTAATGTTCAGCATTTGACACAGGGATGTACGTTTTGCATTTGTAAAGGAACATCTTTGTCTTACACTGATGCACATCTGGTGGGCTTACCACTGTTCAATGTTCCGATTTCCCTGACTGTGTGCCCATCTCCACTGGACATGCAGTTTTGCACATCAATGTTGAAGGACTCATCTGTGTATACAGTGCAACTGGCTTGACACGTGTTTTGGGTGTATGCAGATGACTGACGTGACACTCCCGTACCCAGGCTGATGTGAGCAGAGCCTTCTGTGTGTTGTAGTTGTTGACTCACTGACGGAGTGTCCTGCTGACATGTTTGAGTCGTGCACAGACAAGGTTTGGCACAGCGGACCTTCCACAAGAGTGGAGTGCCCTCATGGCAGTGTGTAATCCCGTGACATTGCGTGTGCCCGTGTTGTGTGTTGTGTAAGCATGTCTGTGCGTGTTCCCTTCCCTTTTCCTACACAGGCTGTGTCCCTAGGGATGTTCCTGTTTGTGTTGCTTGCAGAGTTGGTCTGTGTTCATCCAGCATCTTGGACCTGGTTTCTCTGTGATGTGGTTGCATGGCAAACTAATGTTCATGAGGTTGTCATCCCAGGTTGTCTTTGTTTTCAGGGCTGGGGATGTGGGCAAACGGTGATGGGACACATTCTGGATTCCCCTTGGCACTTCTTGTTTACACAAGTCATGTGAATTTCAGTTTGTGGTAGCTTTCAGTGATTGTGACACGGTGTGTGTGTGACTGCTGCCACTCCTCAGGATCAGAGCTGCAATGTTGGAAGTTGTGTACGTGTGTTCTTTGTGTGTCACCTTGGCTTCTTCGTAGGTGTGTGACTATGGCCAGGATCCCATTGATTGTGGTGGATTTCACATCATGCCCATGTACGGCGTACTGTGCTGTGTGTCAGACATTGACGAGTCTTATTGACTGGCCATGTGTGATGGGTATCTGCACCTTAGTTCCCCCCACCACCCCTGGAATTGTCATGGGTGCATGTGCACTGTCACCAGTCCATGTGAGCTTCACTGCTGCACATTGGTGGAGATCAGGGTGTGTGGTGTTGAGTGTGCAAATGTGAGTTGTTGCACGGCTAGACCCCTACCTCCATATTGGCCTTGTCTGGCAGGCCGTACTGATTGATTGGAGCTTGTGTAGGTGTGATGGTAGTTTGTTGCTCAGGACACATGGCTGTGGTTCACAGTGTGAACGACATCTACCTTTGTCATCACAGTGGGATTGTCATGCAGGCTAGTGTCAGCACAATGTGGGGTCCCTGGGGGTAGTGCTGTGGTGGGTCTGTCTCTTGCTGTGTTAGTTGCTGTTCCTACAAGCTTGTGTGACATGTGTAATTTGTCCTCCCTCTCAGCTGACGATGCCTGATTGCCCACATAGGGGTATCCGATCCATGAGTAACTTTTGTATGGCACTGTATACACATCTGTGTGATTGGAGTTCAGGCCTCCTCATGTGTTGTGTGGTTGCCTGGGGACACTGGCACACCCCCCCATCACCTGTTGTGTTTGAAATGCAGTGTGAGTCTGCCTGTTTGTGTTTGTGCATTTCCACCACTGCATTGGCATTTCTGTAGTGTGCCATTGTCTGTATGTTGTTTGTTTGGTTTCCCCAGCTGTCCCTGGGACTCCTAGGTCATCAGTCAGCACAGTGATCATGGTTTGTATGTCCCATTGATGCCATGGTATTTGTTCACCTGACATCGACAGTCTCCACAGGATATCTACATTTGTGTGTCCATTGGTGCAGATATGTGGCTCAGCATTATGATGGTCACTTCTGTCATTGTGTTATTTGTGAATATTGACAATGTGGTCCCCCATGGGTGATGTTTGTATGCACATGGCCAAAACGATGTTTCTGTGACACTGCACTGTTTGCCCCGCCCAATCTATGTTGCTATGGGACACAAGCACTACTATGCCACTGATGTGTTTGTTGTTGTGTGACCAGGATTCATCCCTACAGTTTGGCTTTCGCAGCTTTTACTGTGACTACACTTACCTTATGATCACCGTGGTGATGGTGCTTTTGGCCCCATTGCCACACTGTTCAAGAGGTGCATCAGCTATGGACCCCACACTTACCTTTTGGTCACTGTGGTGATGGGGCTTTAGGCCCCATGGCCACACTGTTCAAGAGGTGCATCAGCTATGGACCCCACACTTACCTTTTGGTCACTGTGGTGATGGGGCTTTAGGCCCCATGGCCACACTGTTCAAGAGGTGCATCAGCTATGGACCCCACACTTACCTTTTGGTCACTGTGGTGATGGGGCTTTAGGCCCCATGGCCACACCGTTCAAGAGGTGCATCAGCTATGGACCCCACACTTACCTTTTGGTCACTGTGGTGATGGGGCTTTAGGCCCCATGGCCACACCGTTCAAGAGGTGCATCAGCTATGGACCCCACACTTACCTTTTGGTCACTGTGGTGATGGGGCTTTAGGCCCCATGGCCACACCGTTCAAGAGGTGCATCAGCTATGGACCCCACACTTACCTTTTGGTCACGTGGTGATGGGGCTTTAGGCCCCATGGCCACACTGTTCAAGAGGTGCATCAGCTATGGACCCCACACTTACCTTTTGGTCACTGTGGTGATGCGGCTTTAGGCCCCATGGCCACACTGTTCAAGAGGTGCATCAGCTATGGACCCCACACTTACCTTTTGGTCACTGTGGTGATGGGGCTTTAGGCCCCATGGCCACACTGTTCAAGAGGTACATCAGCCATGGACCCCACACTTACCTTTTGGTCACTGTGATGATGGGGTGTTCGACTCCATGGCCACAGTGGTCATGGTCTGCTTGCATTCACACATTTATGTGTGACACATGTGATAGTGGGTCACATTGTATGTTCAATGTCATGTTCAGTGTTGTAGGCATTTGACACAGACTACACACGCTTGTCATGGTGTTGGGGGGATGTAATTTTCTGTCATTCCTTATGTGGGAGTATGTTGGTTGTGTCATGCATTACCCGTCCTATGAGTAGGGGTGGTGGTAGTGGCAGGCATCCAGCCCCCCTGAGTAGGGGTGGTGGTAGTGGCAGGCATCCAGCCCCCCCTGAGTAGGGGTGGTGGTGGTAGTGGTAGGCATCCATCCCCCTATGGGTGGGGATGGTAGTAGTGACAGGCATCCAGGCCCCCATGAGTAGGGGTGGTGGTAGAGGTAGGCATCCATCCCCCTATGGGTGGGGATGGTAGTGGTGACAGGCATCCAGGCCCCCATGAGTAGGGGTGGTGGTAGTAGTAGGCATCCAGCCCCCCTGAGTAGGGGTGGTGGTAGTGGCAGGCATCCAGCCCCCTAAGGGTGGGGATGGTAGTAGTGACAGGCATCCAGGCCCCCATGAGTAGGGGTGGTGGTAGTGGTAGGCATCCATCCCCCTATGGGTGGGGATGGTAGTGGTGACAGGCATCCAGGCCCCCATGAGTAGGGGTGGTGGTAGTGGTAGGCATCCAACCCCCTATGGGTGGGGATGGTAGTAGTGACAGGCATCCAGGCCCCCATGAGTAGGGGTGGTGGTAGTGGTAGGCATCCATCCCCCTATGGGTGGGGATGGTAGTGGTGACAGGCATCCAGGCCCCCATGAGTAGGGGTGGTGGTAGTGGTAGGCATCCAGCCCCCCCTGAGTAGGGGTGGTGGTAGTGGCAGGCATCCAGCCCCCTATGGGTGGGGATGGTAGTAGTGACAGGCATCTAGCCCCCCTGAGTAGGAGTGGTGGTAGTGGTAGGCATCCAGGCCCCCATGAGTAGGGGTGGTGGTAGTGACAGGCATCCAGCCCCCCCTGAGTAGGGGTGGTGGTAGTGGCAGGCATCCATCCCCCTATGGGTGGGGATGGTAGTGCTGACAGGCATCCAGGCCCCCATGAGTAGGGGTGGTGGTAGTGGTAGGCATCCAGCCCCCCCTGGGTAGGGGTGGTGGTAGTGGCAAGCATCCAGCCCCCTGAGTAGGGGTGGTGGTAGTGGCAGGCATCCAGGCCCCCATGAGTAGGGGTGGTGGTAGTGGTAGGCATCCAGCCCCCCTGAGTAGGGGTGGTGGTAGTGGCAGGCATCCAGCCCCCTGAGTAGGGGTGGTGGTAGTGGCAGGCATCCAGCCCCCCTGAGTAGGGGTGGTGGTAGTGGTAGGCATCCAGCCCCCTATGGGTGGGGATGGTAGTAGTGACAGGGCATCCAGCCCCCCTGAGTAGGGGTGGTGGTAGTGGCAGGCATCCAGCCCCCCTGAGTAGGGGTGGTGGTAGTGGCAGGCATCCAGGCCCCCATGAGTAGGGGTGGTGGTAGTGGTAGGCATCCAGCCCCCTATGGGTGGGGATGGTAGTAGTGACAGGCATCCAGGCCCCCATGAGTAGGGGTGGTGGTAGTGGTAGGCATCCATCCCCCTATGGGTGGGGATGGTAGTAGTGATAGGCATCCATCCCCCCCTCAGTAGGGGTGGTGGTAGTGGCAGGCATCCAGCCCCCCCTGAGTAGGGGTAGTGGTAGTGGCAGGCATCCAGCCCCCCCTGAGTAGGGGTGGTGGTAGTGGTAGGCATCCAGCCCCCCCTGAGTAGGGGTGGTGGTAGTGGCAGACATCCAGCCCCCCCTGAGTAGGGGTGGTGGTAGTGGTAGGCATCCATCCCCTTATGGGTGTGTGTGGCATTGGTGATGCCCATCCCACCCCTATGGTTGTGCTGTTGCTAGTGTACGTCATTTGTGCATCCCTATGTGTGTGTGACATATTTTGTGTACGTGTAGTTTGTTTGTATTGTTAGTGTTTGACTTACCGTCTGCGCCGTACGCGTCCGTACCGGTCCCGGTAATAGATGTAGAGTATAGGTAGGACCTGCGCGATGGGATTCATGGTTGGGTCGTCTCGTTCGGGTTTCTCGTGCCTTCGACTCGTACTCGTCGCTGGCTTGTTCGTCTCGTAGCCGTGGATCGTCTTGTGGCGCGAAACGGAGCTTATGTGCGGCTCTCCCGGATGCTGAAACGTGCCGGACGTAGCGACTGGTTCGGCGCGTACGGAGCGTGCATCGTACTAGTCCGGCCGGAAGGTGCTGTGTATTTGGTTCCGTGCGACTAGATTCGGCGTTTACGGATCCAGCTCGGGCGGGGAACAGGAGCTGGATTGGGTGAATACGGCTCGCTCGGGAAATGGGTTGTTATACGCATCGTACTTGTTCGTCCGGACGGGTGTACGAATCGGTCGGGAAACACGCATTCGGCTGGGTTTTTTTCCGGACGAATACTGTTAGGTGCCCTACCGGCCGAGATCGGAATCGGCCCCTGTGTGTGAACAGGGTGGTATATTCAATTGATACCTGCACCCACATTTCTATCCCTTAGTAAGGGTAGGGATAGATTCTCTTCTTTTCAACCCTCCCCACCCCCCCGGTTCTGATGAAACAACATGGATCCCTCCTGGACCATTAGGGCGTGAAACATATCGACTTACATCACCTGCACTTACCACTAAATTGTGTTTCCTCATCGTTGGGAATTTACAATTTAGATACTGTTTTTAACCTTACCAAGGGGACCCAGGAATAAATATTACCCTCAGGGTACCTCTGTGGTATTTTTAACCCACTACCTCACTTGTTCCACACACCTGCACTCACCATCACGGCATTGTACTAAAAGATCTCTGCCAAAGAGTCATTTCGTAGGGCCCGTGGGGTATTGCTGCCCCGACCCCACGAGGAGCAAAAACGCCCAATGATGAAGCATGACACCTTCACAGGTGTGTGAGGGGACTACTTCCTAATAAGAAGATCCTCCCCAAGTACCGACCATCCACCTGTATTACATCACTCTTTTAGGAACAGCTATACCCCCTGTGTTCTACATACTTGTTCTTGGGAGCAAAGGTTCTGGACCTCTATCGGCTCCCCATCCCTCTCTATAGTGTTTTTTGTAAGGCTATACAATGACATATCTTTGGTCATAAAATAATCTCATTATTACCGTTGTGATAGGATAACCCTAAAGCCTCTGTAACAGTCAATTGGAGAACCCCCAACTATTTCAGTCTCCAAAGAGGTGTACAACTAGGCTGCCCTTTATCTCCATTACTGTTTATCCTAGCATTGGAACCATTTCTTTCTAAAAATCAGACAAGATGCATTAATTTCAGGCTTTTAATATGAAATCCTTCACTTGAAGCTTGCAACATATGGGGATGATATTCTTCTTTTGGTTTCAAATCCCGAAAAGTCTCGGCCAGCTTTGTCTAATGAGATCTCTGCCTTTTCACAAGTTTCAGGATGCAAAGTTAATTCTGATAAAACTGAGATACTTCCCTGACATAAATATTGTAATATATGCTTATTTGAATCTTTAAGATTTACTTGAAATCCTACTGAAAGGAAGGACTCAGGGATTTGGTTTACCAATTCAATCACTAACTTAGTATCCATTAATCTTACAGCTCTTCATCTTAAATCGGAATCCTTAATTTCTCAATGGAACACCCTTTTTTTTATCCTCGGTGGGATAGTTTAGATTTCTTGAAAATTATGATTTTCCCTTATTATTCTGTATACTATTAACATAATTCCTGTCCACAGTTCTTTGACATATGTTAAATAATTGATTCACTCTTTTAACGTTTTTAGGGGACAGAAAGAAATCCCTCAAGTCCTTATCCAACCATAATAGAATTAAAAGTGATGGTGGTGTCAATTATCCTGACTTTAAACAATATCACAGGGTCTTCTATCTTTGAAAAGGATCTTATTGGTTAGAAAAAAACTATTTCCCTTTTCATCACTTTGTTTGGGTATTGAAAGATCTTTAATTCATCCTTTCAGTTTTCAGGAATTTATTTCCCTTTCCTCTCATCCACTTTTCTCTCAAAGGCACCTACATCGTATGCTTTCCTTCAAATGTCTATGTGGTATAGTAACTATATTAAACTTAATAACAGACCTATTTTATGGAAGACATTGAGAGCGAAAAGTATACCTTGGATTGGTGATTTATTTGAGGATGAACTCCTATGACCTCCTTTCCTCAATTTCCTCATTTTCAACAAAAGTCAATTACCAATATCCGTTCAAACCAGATTTACATCTTTTATTTACTGTATTTATAGAGCACTACAATCATCCCTGAGAGGATATTCCTGTGCTGGATCGAAGACTACACAGCACCATACACCAGAGTCCATTTATAAAGGGAATAGCCAGGTCTTCAGCCTCTCCCGAAACATGATGAGGTCCGAAGTCAGGCGAAGATCAATAGGCAAAGAATTCCAGTGGATGGCTGCTGGATGAGTGAAAGAGCGGCCACCCAATCTGGTTTTTTTGGTGCACTTAGTGCTTGCCAGAGCTAAGCTTGCCAAGCAGAGTGCTTGTATAGGATTATAGAAGGCCACTCGGTCATGCAGAATGGCTGGCCCAGTATTGTATAGTGCTCTATGAACATGACATAGCAGCTTGAATTTGGCCCTCTTACATACTGGCAGCCAATGAAGTGAATTCAGACAGTTGGAAGCTAAGCTGCTGCGTGCACTGGTGCAGATTAATCTGGCTGCCGCATTCTGAATACATTGTAAAAGAGTAAATAGGAAGTCGGCTATTGTTAGATATAAAGCATTCCCGTAGTCCAACCTACTCATAATTAGTGTTTAAGTGATGGTTGTTTACTATTCTTCCAGGATCCAACAGAAAGGCTTATGCAGTAGTGGAGGAGACCAAAGCATTTACCACAGGCTGCATTTACCTTGTCTGGCATGGAGAGGGTATAATCTATTAAGAATCCAAGATTCTTAACTACTCTACTTGGTTTTGGAACAGGGCCCAGGAGCGACGGCGACCAAGATTTGTTCCAAATTATGTGAGCCACGCCAAAAATCAGTTTCTCCGTTTTCTCATCATTGAGTTTCAAACAGTGTGATTGCATCCATGTAGCTACTTCTGAAAGACAGCCTATGAGACTATCCTGTGTCTAGCTGTGTCTCTCACCTAAAGAGATAATAAGCTGAGTGTCCTGAGTGCATAGGAGCAGATCTCAAAGCCCCAGGCCATGATGATACCCGCCAAAGAGGAGACATATATTGAACAATGTGGGCTAAGTAATGAGCTTTGCAGGATCCCACATTTGTGCAACTGAGGGTTGGACCTGAAAGGGGTCAGTTGTACTGGTTGTGATCTCTTGTTCAGGAAAAATCCAAACCACTGCAAAGCTTCCAAATGTAGGCCAATCTCATGTAGCCTCTGTCTTAGTAGGCTATGAGAGACCATGTCAAAGGCTGCAGACAGATGCAACAGGATCAGGGCCGCAGCCTTTCTCTCATCAACCTCCAATTTGATACCATCTAACACTGCCAGCAAGGTGTGCTCAGTGCTGTTATTAGCGCTGAAGCCCATTTGAGTTGGGTCCAGCAAGTTGCTACTTTCTAAAAAGTGCATTGGCTGGGCATTAACTAACCTTTCTAATACTTTAGACATGTATATCAGTAAGGAGACTGGACGATAATTGGACAGGATGGAAGTATCAATCCCTGCCTTTTTTTTTTTACAAAACGCAGGATCAGGGCATGCTTCCACATGGAAGGGTATTCAGCACTGTTCAAGGAAAGATTGAAGAGCTTGGTAAGAAATGGAGTTAATATAGAGGCCAGACAAGAAAAGACTAAACAAGGACACAGATCTAGAGGAGATCCATATTTCACCTCTCGCATTGCCTTTTTCACTTGCTCTGGTTTGAGGTTCGAAAAACTGCCAAAGTGGACCAAGGCTCCTTCATGAGGGCTAAGATTCTTCAAAGAGATTTCAGCTAAAGGAGGTTAATCCTCAAAAGTCAAATAGATCTTTTCAATTTTGTCTTTAAAAAATGTAGCCATCTCTTCACAGTGCTCTGCCGAGGCATTGATTGTCTGATATAAACTTTCAGGGTGGGCTAATTCCTTTACTATTTTGAATATCTTTCTCGAGGAGCCACTATTCTCTTTCAGTCTCTTTACGAAGTACTGTTTTTTTCGCTTTCCTGAGACTCTTGTGATAGGCTTTCAAAGCAGTTGTGTGGGCTGCTCAGTCTTCAGAGCCATTCAACCAACGTCATTGGCACTCCAGAGTTTTTCAGTTTCTGTTCGCTAACCGAAGCTCATTGGAATACCATTTCTCAGATGAAGAATTTCTCGAGGAGTTGCTTGACTTCCAAGGGGCACATGCATCTAGCGCCTTAGTCATGGCTATGTTAAAATCTTCTATGTATGGTTCTATGGGGGCATATCTATGGTGAGGGGTGATGCCCCAAAACCGGTCTCAGGATGCTCGTTTCCGGTCAAGGGAGGACCTTGCTTGGCAGTTCGGTCTGGACTGTTCCCATGAGGCACAGGGTCAGGACTGATTTGAATATGGCTGGGTCTAAACTAGGGCGGCATGGTGAGCAAAAAACGATGGATTTAACCCAGATCAATTGACTGGGGGTGAATGTTTGATTTGCTCTGCATTCCGTCCATCATCTGTGTGTCTTTTGCTTTCTCGCCCTAAGTGCGCCGGGTGTGCCCAGACGTGGGTCCCGGGCTCACTGTGCCACTGGATTCAAGCTAGCCTGGTGGGCTGATGCCCCGAAACCGGTCCCAGGATGCTTGTTTCCGGCCCAGGGAGGACCTGGCTTGGCAGTTCGGTCTGGACTGTTCCCATGAGGTACAGGGTCAAGACTGATTTGCATATGGCTGGGTCTAAACTGGGGTGGCATGGTGAGCAAAAACACAATGGATTTAACCCAGATCTATTGACTGGGGGTGAATGTTTGATTTACTATGCATTCCGTCCATCATCTGTGTGTCTTTTGCTTTCTCGCCCTAAGTGCGCCGGGTATGCCCAGGCATGGGTCCCGGGCTCACTGTGCCACTGGATTCAAGCTAGCCTGGCTGATGAGGGGTGATGCCTCGAAACTGGTCCTAGGATGCTCGTTTCCGGTCAAGGGAAGACCTGGCTTGGCAGTTCGGTCTTGACTGTTCCCATGAGGCTGGGTCTAAACCGGGGTGGCATGGTGAGCAAAAGAACGATGGATTTAACCCAGATCTATTGACTGGGGGTGAATGTTTGATTTGCTTTGCATTCCGTCCATCATCTGTGTGTCTTTTGCTTTCTCGCCCTAAGTGCGCCCCGTATGCCCAGACGCGGGTCTCGGGCTCACTGTGCCATTGGGTTCAAGCTAGCCTGGCTGATGAGGGGTGATGCCCCGAAACCAGCCCCAGGATATTTGTTTCCGGTCCAGGGAGGACCTGACCAGGCAGTTCGGTCTGGACTGTTCCCATGAGGCACAGGGTCACGATTGATTTGCATATGGCTGGGTCTAAACTGGGGTGGCATGGTGAGCAAAAGAACGATGGATTTAACCCAGACGGGGGTGAATGTTTGATTTGCTCAGCATTCCGTCCATCATCTGTGTGTCTTTTGGTTCTAGGGGAGTGCAATCTCTACGCTTTGGAGGACTGAAATTACTTGTGAAAGACTCAGGATTGACTTTCCTCCAGGCTCTCCTCAGAACCAAATGGGGCCAGGATTTTCTGGCCAACCCCTTAACAGCATAAAGGAGACATTGATTAAAAATGTTCGGGTCAATATCATGAATCTTAATTGTACCAATATTAGAAAATAACAGATCTAGAGTATAGCCTGCCCAATGCATCAGGGCATTTACCCATTGTTTTAATTGTAGAATCTGCATCTAATTGTCCAGCATTCTACATAAGGAGTCCTCCGTGGCCTCAAAGTGAAGATTGAAATCACCAATTATGGAGAAATAGATTTGTTGCCAGCTGAGAGTTAGCCAGGAGGCCTTCAGAGAATGTCTCCACCACTTATAACCAAAGTGTTTCGGGAAAGCTGGAAGGATAACATTTCACAGTCCCCCTTAGGGGTGGTGCTCTCTTCCGTGCATTGATAGAAATCATTATAAATATCTACAATGCCACTGCCTTGTCTACTCTCCCGATCACATTTTAAAATCCTGTACCCAGCTGGCACTGCTAGTGTTACCTTGGGCATCACATTATTGCTAATCCATGCTTCTGTAGTAAGAGGGTTGCAGTTTTAATGTTGAAGGACCCTTCCCAGTGGATTACGAGGAAACCCTTTGGAACATAGAAGGTTGGAGAGCCACCCCACCCATGGATACCGAAGTACCAGAGTTACCTATCCCAGGGAAGCCAGGTGCATAGGGCTGAAGTGGTGTCAGAAACCGCTGTCGTTCTCAATGGGAGTCTTCGAAGAAATGCAACTGCTGGAAAGAAGAAAAGTGTCCGATGGAATCCGCAGGTGGATTCTTGTTGGAAGGAACCTGAAAGCAGAGGGAACAGAGTCTGGGTCACTCAGGAGTGACCAAGGGCTCGGTAGACGAATGCACACCGATGTTGGGTGCTTCAGGTGTGAAGAAGGAGACCTTGACTCTACAGCTGCACTAACCAGGAGACGTCGAGGATGACCAGGAGCCGGATACGAGCTGGCCCACAAAGGATGTCGAGGGCTGAGGGGACGGTGTCCGGCGGGAGCACCAACAAGCCTTGGCAGTGGCAACCCACGAAGAAGGTCAAGGAAGGTTACGGTCTGGCCCAGCAAGGACCAGAGGACTCACCACAGCAAGGGGAGTCAGGGCAGGCCTGGAGCAACCAGGGGAGCCCAAGAAGATCAGAGTTGTCCTTCAATTGGACCCACAGGCCAAAGGCACCTGAGTCGCGAGGGGACCTCTAGCAGTTTCGCAAAGACACAGAGTGCGAGTGCGAGGAGGCCGTAGTCCTTTGTACGAAATGTGCGCAGAGGTTGGGGCTATCGACACCCAATGCACGAAGTTGGGGAACACCAACAAGCATATTCACTTGCAAAAGTACGCGGTGCACAGGGGTTCAGGTTTAGCGGTCCCCAAGAGGGATACTGGCCTCAAACTCAGTGAGAGGGCAGCTCGACCTCAGGGAACATAGGAACCCACCTCTTGTGTTGCTGGAGCCTTCGAAGTCCGCAGGAGCTCAGGATCATCAGACCGGTCAGTTGCGTTACGGTGCCTGCAAACGCAGAGGAGTGACTCCTTCACTCCAAGGGAGATACTTCAGTTGTCCTTGATGCTCCACAGGTCCTGCACGGGGCCTGTATGGTGCACGGGCACAGACGATCCTTTGGACGCAGAGGGAGACGAAGTCGGGCCCAGTCGAAGTCCAGCGTGTCCAGACAGTCGAAGGTCAGTGGTTTCTTGATCAGAATCTTGTCCACGTTGAATCTAGGGTCCTACAGCCAGGTAAGCCCTTTTGTACCCACGGAAGAGGGTTGGACAGATTATGGGGACCCTCCCAGGGGAGGGTCAGGACAGTGGGAGGTTACTCCCATGTCCTTTATCCAGTTTCGCGCCAGAGCAGGAGCCAACGGATCCCAGAACTGGTTTGGACTGGACTATGCACAGGGACACCAAATGTGCCCCTCGTGCAGACTTTCAGGCACTTTGGAAGTGCACCCACCCAGCTCCAATACACTAAATCCTGTCTGGGAGGTGGTCACACCTCCCTGTGACAGGATGACTATTGTGCTGCCTTCCTCTGCTCGAGCTTGGCTCAGCAGCAGGAGGGCAGAAATGTGTCTCTGGCCGGCAGCATCCATTTTGCGCTGTCCGGGTCGAGAAGGCTGGTACCGGGAAGACCAGGGACCCACGAAGCTTGCTTCTGAGGGGTGGAATCATACCTCCCGACACCAGTTACCGGTGTGGAGGTATGATTCCAAGGTGTTTGATACCAAACACGACATGTTTTGTTGCAGTCGTTTTTGAGATAGCATTTTTCCGCGAGGTTATAATGCACCCCTACCTATATGTCTGGCTGCGTCACAGACAACCCGGGAGAATGGCCTCCGAAGGCTGCAGGGGTGCTCTGCTCATGCAGGGGCACCCTCTCACGTAAAACCCAGCACCCTGCCTTCGGGATTGTTAAGGCCTGCTATAGGGGTGAGTTATAGGTTTTAAGTGTAATGACCTATAGATAAAGTAACCCTGTAGCTAAAGTAAGTGGTGCATGCACCATCTTACACAGGCTGCAGTAGCAGGCCTGTAGTTCCATTTTGCATGGCCTCTCATGGGTGGCATAATACATGCTTCAGCCCATGGGAGGCCTCTAGGGTACCTATGCCCTGGGTACATGGGTACCATATACTAGGGACTTATAAGGGTACCCCAGTATCCAATCTGGAGTGTACCTAAGTACATGGCAACATTTTAGGGAGAAAGCAGATAGACTGGGGTCCTGATTAGCAGGATCCCAGTCAGACTAGTCAAAAACAGTGTAACATCAAGCAAAAAGTGGGTGTAACCATAAGAAGCAGATCCTACTTTCCTACACAGATATTAACAAGTCACAATACTATGAATATTAATAGAAATATACAATCATGCTCAGTAAAGCTTTGGCTGAACCTCAGGTTTCTCATACCTAAAGCACCCCTATGTAGTTTAAAGCTATTTGCAAAACTAGGCAACCTTTGTGGTTATATAAGTCTCATCACTAGTGTGTTCTTAAGTGTTCAATAAAAAGTGGCTGTGGGAAGGCTCCTCACTTATTTCCACTTTATTGGTCCCAAGCCACTTTATTGGTCTCAAGTTCCCATGAAGAAAACCAGTGATATAATACCATAACTCTCTGATGGGAGACAGTGGTTGTTTAATAATGTCACATTTTATTTTAGGCGGTAAGATAAAATCTATTGATGACTGTAAGGAGGAGTTTACCGTTAATGAGATGAAGTACTGAGGCACTGATACATTAGGCACTGAGCCTCACCCAGCTCTAATAAAATTAACGATATCATTCTGACAATATGCAATCACCAAAATCCTCCAGAAAACTGATTTGAGCAATTTATAAACTGCTTAAGAGTGCAGTCTTGAGTGGGCACACAAATAAGAAGTCTTTGGCAAATGATTGGACAAGAGAAATGAATGACAGAGAGTGGCAGATTGTCTTAGGAAAAACAGATAAATCATCACCGTGTGTGAAAAGCAAACAGACATCACATTGATTAATCTATCAAAGGTATAATACCCTAAACAAATACTGTGTAATATCGCATGTGCCTCCGGGAGAAACTGTGGTGGCCCTGGTACTTAATACATACTTGGCGGTCATGGCCGATGCTTCATCAGTTTCTGGGCAGATGTACTTTTAATGATCAAAGATGTCATGGGTATGGCGCTGCTGTGGAGCCAGAATGCATACAGGATAGTGCCCCTTTGTGAGAGGCAGGTTTCTCTGATGCCTTCTCCTTGCCTTTAGTTCACAATCTGCTTCTAAGAACAGAATGGAGTTTACTTGAATTTGGGAAAACTGGCATTGGAAATCATTACATATAGGACCAATGAGGAATCAAGCAGTGTCACACAAATGTATTCTTGTTTGCATATGATATGTTACCCTCAAAAGAAGAACTGTTGTATCCAAATTTCCTCAGAAGACTCCTTATGGAAAGACAGAACATCAAAAAGTCAGAATTGCTTATGCAGACTTATTCTCGAGAAAGTGGACATCAATTACATAGCTATTATCTAAAGGTAAAGATCAGAGAAATATCGACAATAGCATTTTTTCATTTTTTATTGAAATGTTATTGAGAATAAAAGACGCTTGAAATGGAGGTATCGAGGTGAGGGTAGAAGGTTAGGGAGAATGGCAAGGCAAGCTAATTTATTACACAAATTTTAATCTCTACTAAATGTAAATTACTTTTTTAAAACATAAAGGGCCTGATTCACAAAGGTAACTTGTACTTTTAGAATGTTTACACTTTTGAATAATTTTTACTACTTTTTGTATTCACAAAGTCAGAGTGTAAATCAGTACTAAAAAAAACAGTAATACGTCCACAACTACACATGGCCAACCTCTGGCACTGTAACACCCTCTATTATGAAATAATGGAGGTAGGGAGTTAAAATAAAACTCTCCAGTGAGGAGCGAGGTCTCCAAATGGTAAAGTGTGGGGAAAAATAAAAATGTTCATTTAACTCAAAAATAAATATTAAAAATATTATTATGTTAACCATTATTGTAAATTCATATATGTATTAAAAAATCTTTTTTATATATTTACTTTAAATGTAGAACAAAAAGAAAATGCTACAACACTATTAAATTAATTGAAAATTGAACTTCAATAAATTAAAATATATTAAATTGATATAAAAAACTGAATATTACATTTAAAAATAAATTCCCCTGAAAAAAATATTTTTAATGTGTTTTAATAATTATTATAAGTAATATATAGAATTAATTAAAATTAATGTAATTACTCTTAATAAAATTGTTTGCTACATTAATTTTTTAATTCAAAAGAGTAAAAAAATATGGTATAATTAAATAATATCCAAATGTAGCGTCCCCTGGTAGGGTCCGTCCCCCCTAGCACTGCTTGGGCCCCATCGTCTTGGGGTTGTTCTATGCTCAAATTTTCAACATAAATTAAAACAAAGAATGTTTGTTTGTGGTTGGGCGATATTTATTAGTTATCTGCCATCTTCAGATTGAATTCATCACATCACTTGGTTTCAAGAGTGATATGAATGTCAGACCGCACTGTTAGATACAATGATCAATCCCTTCCTCTATCCCAATGCATTTCGGGCAAAGAGCCCTTCGTCAGAGGATAGTTCTAGAAAAATACATATAACATAACATGAGAAAACCATCCTATCATACAATCCGTGGTCAACCGACACCCACGGGTGCAGTGACTGATAAAATAGGTCTAACGTGGTGACATGCTTATAACCAACCTGATAAAACTGGTGTCTGAAAACATAAATGAAATAATCATGACCTTGAGGTCAAAAATCCATGCAGTGAACATGCCTATTCATCCATAACAAGTGTATCTCATCATAACGCTAGCTTCGCGTCCTAATGTATGTCAATCCAGTGGACAACAAATGATTATAAAGTCATATACCACCAAACATGAAAAGCACATGCAGCTAATTATAAAAGCCAATACTTAGGTTGCTCAAGTGTAGGCTCGTAATCATGCTCGTACCCCAAGATACCTCTCAGCCTGAGCTAAAACATGCAGGTGATTTGTGAACTTCATTCCTTCAAACGGGTGAAAATATACTGCCATGAGTGCCCTTAATAGTAAATGGCCAACGTACATATTTCATACAGACTCATGTCATGCCGGCGAATTGTGGACATCTCTCCTTAAACGAGTGGAAACATATTGGCCAGGAGTGCCCCTTATTCTGAATTGTGTGCGTAAATATACCATGCATAATGAAATGCCTTAACTGGCGAGTGTTGATAAGCAACCCCCCGTCCTTCTCAACGCGTGCCTTCACGAGTAGCCACTGATAACATCTAAAGGTTTGCACAAACCAGCCGCAAATGTCTAACACAATGCGTAGATCAAACTATCCACGTCCCTCTCTGTGCCCTACTTACGGGGATCCTGTAAATCTCCCAGCGGACAGTCTGGTGTTGCAAATATCACCGGGTGAATTCCGCACGTTAAACCAACGCTGAAACCAGCAAAAACTGACTATTCTCGCATCGTGGCTCATAGACTCAAGACGTTCCAAGTGGGGGCCATCTTGGAATGTGTCAGGATTAACACCAAGGGAATATAACAACGCTGGGGAAATGGGTTCCTACAACCATAAAGAATGAATATCTCAGTACTGCAGCTCTAGTATATAAACGGATGTCAATTACGCGAGTTATACAAATGCTGGAATCAGCGGAAACAAACTATTTTAGCTGCGTGACTCATGGGCTCAAGACACTCAAAGCGGGGGCCATCTTGGAGTGTGTCAGGATTAACACCAAAAGAATCAAACAACACTAGGGAAATGAGTTCCTACCATAATAGAATACCTCAGTAGTGCAACTCTAGTATATCAGCGGATGTCATTCCAGCATTAAAACCGCATAAGTAGGTAATATGAACACTCGAGTTGCCAATGAAGGAACAGGTGCAAAATCATAAATATAATAAGAATGTACAGTGTCACCAAAATACAAAGGAAAATATGAAAATACAAAATTGCAAACAGAGGTCCATCAACGAGTTCTGCAAGTCACATTATAGGTAACATAAAAATTCCATCCTGTCATTAAGCCCATTAGATTTTAAAGCATCAAGGCGTTTAATCCAAAAATCCCCTGACGAAGGGCTCTTTGCCCGAAATGCATCGGGGTGGAGGAAGGGATTGATGATTATATCCAACAGTGCGGTCTGACATTCATTTCACTGTTGAAACCAAGTGATGTGAGGAATTCAATCTGAAGATGACAGATAACTAATAAATATCGCCTAACCACAAAAAAACATTCTTTGTTTTAATTTATGTCGAAAATTTGAGCATAGAACAACCCCAGGACGATGGGGCCCATGCAGTGCTAGGGGGGACGGACCCTACCAGGGGACGATACATTTGGATTCGATATCACACTCTCGGATCAGAGAGTGAAACCCCTTGAGCACGCTACAAATTGAATATGAGAACAATCATTGAGGAAACGTTGTGCGTGTTCTCCTTCTTACCTATTTCATAATTAAATAATGAAAATATACTATTTTTATTACTTTTATCATTAATTTATATTTATTTATATTTGTATCTTTTTTTAATACTTTAATTTAATTTTACATTATTTCCTATGGGGTTTTATTTTAAATCCTTAGCTCTATGATTTTCTATGCAAGGGTGTTGCAATTCCAGTGGTTGGCCGTGTGAAGTGCTGAACTTACTATATTGTGACATACTACGCTTCTTACAACCTCTCTGTGTGTTGTGCTACCACCTCCCCCATCCCCATATTCCTCTCTTGTGCTGGTGTGCCTCCCACCTCTAGCCCCTTATAACTAAATGCAATTGTTTGGCCTAGGACAAAGGTACTAATTTAAGAGGTATGTGACTTAAAGCATGCACCAATCCTAAGGTCCCACACAGCTATAAATTGTTGCATTGTGTGCATATTTCTCAGTCCCTTATTTTGTATTTCTTTTATCATAGCTATTGATATAGTGTGACCCCTGTTCCAAGGGGAAGGGCAGGATCATTATTATTGTAGGAGCAGCACCTCAAACATAAGGTGGTTTTACTTAAAAAGGTAGGGTGTGTATGTGTGTGTAAGAGAAAGAATAAAAAGAACGAATGTGCGTGTGTGCATATTCTGGTTGAAATTGCAATATAAAAACGCAATTTGAGAAGAAAGGGCAGGTTGAAACATGAAATTAAGAAAGCACTAAACAGCATACTGTAATTTCTTTTTTCACATTCACGTTCATATTTTCAATACATCATTGACATATTTCTGATGTCAGACGCATAACCACATAATCACAACTCCTTGGAAGGCACCTCACAAAATCTCTGCATTTCGTTTTGAAGGCTAAGAAAAATACAGGACAAGATAGGCAGTGGCGGTTCATTTTAGCTGGCTGTCTTGTGACGCCAGCTTGACATGCGCACTTTAAACCTCTCCAACCCGAGCTGTCTTAGACAGCCTGGTGGAGAGAAGGCACAGGCCCCCAGTGCCTAAAAGAGCATCTAGCCAGCCCTTCTCCAGCCAATCCTGATGCTTCTCTCATGCTGCTTAACATTATCAGTATCACGAAAACAGCATCTGGAGTGGTAGAGGGGATTTGGCTGAGGCTCCGGGACTCACTCTCCATCGGAATAGTAGACATCTTCCTGCTTTACAGAAGCCTCTTCTATTTTTTTTACAAAACAATTTGCCAGCTGGGTCTTCAGTTTTTCTCCATTCTTTCCTCGTCTGATTGATTTTTTTCTTGAAAAGAGACAATGCATTGTTAAAAGTCATGTTACAGGATTTTTTTAAGTGTGCTTCTGGAGATGGCTCTTCTAGAGTGGTTTGAATTGTGGTGTAAAATACACACAGTAGTTTGTCCATCAGAGTTGACTGGCTAGGAGGGAAAGAATACGATTCACACCGTAATTAGAATAGGTAGTCTAGAGTGGGTTTGCATGTTGTTTGGTTTATCCACCATAGTGGTGACTATCCACACTCTAACATGCTGCATCTTCTGTGAGAAAGTAATACTAGCCCTTTCCATGCCTTCATACTACTGCTTCATTATGAAAATATCAATATCCGAATGGGCCTTAACATCTACTGACATAATTTACTCTTGAATACCGATTTCGTTTCTGTATTAACCAAAAGTGTATATCATTTCTAACATGCCAGTTACATTTCATGTGCAAGTTTGCGATTTTGGGTGGGAAGGGTAATTTTAGGGTTTAGGGTGGGTTTGGGATTTTGGGTGGGAACGGTAATTTTAGGGTTTAGGGTGGGTTTGGGATTTTGGGTGGGAAGGGTAATTTTAGGGTTTAGGGTGGGGTTGGGTTTTTGGGTGGGAAGGATAAGTTTAGGGTTTAGGGTGGATTTGTGATTTTGGGTGGGAAGGATAATTTTAGGGTTTCTGGTGGATTTGGTCTTTTGGTTGGTGAGGGTCATTTTAGGGTTTAGGGTGGATTTGGGATTTTGGGTAGGAAGGGTAATTTTAGGGTTCAGGGTGGGTTTGGGTTTCAGGTTGGGAAGGCTAATTTTAGGGCTTAGGGTGGGTTTGGGTGTTTGGGTGGGAAGTGTAATTTTAGGGTAGGTTTAGGATTTTGGGTGGGAAGTGTAATTTTAGGGTTCAGGGTCGGTTTGGGTTTCAGGGTGGGAAGGGTCATTTTAAAGTTTAGGGTGGGTTTGGGTTTTTGGGTGGTCCTGCTAAATGCTTTTTACTTCTCGATTTTTCTCCCTCAAAAATGTGAGTTCACCTCTACTGAAACTCCCTCCCCAAGAAAAAAAGCACATATGCATTCATACTTCATGCTTAGATAGTTTCAATCAGTCTTTCAAGTGCATTATCCACCTACACAAACATCCATTCTCTAACGAGGAATACTCACCTTATTTAATAGCTCAACATCCACGACTCCCGACACACCACTTAGAGAGAACACAAAGATAAAAAAGACCAAGGAACTCAATATTAGAAAAAGAGAAAGACAGTGAAAAACAAGTGGAAGTAGAGAGAGTGCGAGGAAAGACTATATGAAATTGCAAGAAAAAGCTGTAAACATTGAAAAAGAACTCAAATGCTTGCATAAGGATGGAGGATGCAGGAATGGAGCAGAAACTCTGAGATGGCAGCTGAGAGGAACACAAAGATGACAACCATATCCCTGCCACTGACTTCAAACCGGAGGGATCCTGGGATGCCCAGCAGCCTGCAAAGGCCAACAGCTCTCCGCAAAGGCCGACACCTAAGGAATGTGGCGAGAGCTTGGAGGCACCGCCACAGAACCTGATGCAGAGAAGGAAAACGAGGAAGGCTGGTGTGAGGTGGGGAGGTGTCCTCACACCTAATCCAGCTAAACACAGATATAAACGCCACGATCCGATGATGCGTTGTGGCATACCAAGGTGCGTGAAGAGGACTTTGACCTTCACTTTAATTGAGGAGAGGGGATGGGAATCAATAGAGGAAAAAAAGGGCAAGAAACGCCAGTAGAAGCAGAAAAGAAAAGAAAATGTTTTTGTTGCCAGCAAGACACCAAACTAAAAACTCCAGCATTATTAATATTTTCTGTTACATTATAAGGGTGCACTTGTCTGGAAAAGTTTAATCCTATATCCCAAAAAAGTAAAAATATGTAGATTAGGGACAACTAGACCTTAAAAGGCAAGGGCATAAAGAAAGAAATGGAGAAGAACAGAAGGAAGGATAAAAGATACCAAAAAGTGGAAAGCGTAATATAAGCTGAAGGCCAGAATGAAGTAATAACAATTTTCTGTAATAAAACTAAGCCAAAAGGAAGGGAAGACAGAAAAGCCTACATAAAAAGGTGATCTTAAGAAGGGTGAAGAGATTTAGTTTTGTTGTTTAGTTTTTTTCTCCACCTTTCCTCATATCTACCTGTTTTCTCTTCAGGACTAAGCTGGTGGGAGAGAGTAATTCAACACCACGTCACCACCATAAGCACCCTGGAAGTGAAGACAAAGAAAGAACTTTTGTGCGATACTTTTCTTTTTGAATTTATTTACAGGAGAAAAAAAAGTAAATAGACTACTTAACTCCTTCTGGCTATTGTTGTATTAATTCAAAATCCCATGCTAACACATCATGTGTCAGTATCTTTCAGAAGGTGTTTTGTTTTCTAAAATCGCTGATAAGTGACGTTTCCAAAACAGACAGAGTCAAAAACATTGTTTATGTAAAAGAAAACTAACAACAAAAGCAGTAAAGGCACTGATATACAGCACAAGTGATTATCACATTATAGAGAAGAATTAGCGTGCTTCCACCCTTGGGTTCCCACCGCCAAAAGACCCCCTTTGTAATTCCAAGATAAACACACAGGCTGGGCTGAGAAAACGTTTTGGAAAAATAAAATTCGATACAACAAACATTGGCTCCTGGTCTTTCAATGGACTTAGTGGAGAATGGACATATATTTGTACGCTTGCTGTACTCTTTTTGATTATCTGTTAATATGAACTTTAGGGTGTCTTTATGACTCTTTCAGTGCTCCCCTTTGCAGTGTGCTCGCTTATGTAGATGGTTTTCAATGTTGCATTTTAACCGTTTCTACAAGCTAGTACTTGGTCAGTTTCAATGGTAGGAAAGGTAAGAGTGAATCTAGAAAGATATTCATCTCGAACTACTGCACACATTTGAATTCAGGAAGGAAACATTTGTGTTGATTTTCCAGAATTTCATGAAATGAAAAGAAATATTACTAATTACTTTGAAAAACACAAATCTCTGCATCCGTAAACTTACCACACAATAATGAGGAGATGGTGATTTCAGGAATAGGTAGTTTGCACATCTCCCAATTCCAGGGCAGTTTTGGGGAAAAAACATTTTTAAAACAATACGCCTGGGAAATCACATGACTATTGACTGCTAACCCGGAATGTGTACCATCCTATCTTTACTTTAGCTGGTAAAACTTGAACGATCTGTTGTGGGGTGACAGGGAAAGGCTGAAACTGCCACCTCGTCAGGCATATATAAAGCACCCACACAATGTGCTAAAACTCTAAAAGTGGCAGGTATGTTGTTTCTAGTCCAGCTAGGCAATTACTCTGAAAAACCAAACGTCTCTAAACCTTTTTGAAAAGTAGATATCACAGGGAATCCAGCAGGGGTGGGCTGCAGTATCCTTTGTAATGGAGCATGTCCTATGTGTGGAAGTACCTAGTAAAAGTAAATATGGACGCAAGCCAAGCTACGGTGTCTCGACATGCCATCAGTGACATCTGTACAATGTGCGCATCCTTTAATTTGAAGGGGATGTAGGTTGTTGCGTGCAGTAACAGAGTAACCTGGGAAACTATGAGAAGAAAGCAGCAGTGCGTGCACCAGATGTTCCGCAGTGTGGATCCAGCAATAACAAACTGCTGCTGGTATCCAAAACATAGAGGTGATGCTGATGGCAATGTCCCATTAGAAGCACAATGTGGGTACCAACAACTAAGAGTCTGTCAGATTAGCAATAGGTTCACAGAAAGCTAGTTTTTTTCAGGTGTCCTCTCTTGACTCCTAGGCAATTAAGGTGGAATGGCATGTTTGTTGCTTTAACAGGGCAATCATTCATTGGCTTCGTACGCGAGAAAGTAACTTTACGAAAAATTGACCTGCTACACAGAGCTACAGTCATCTAAATGTAAATGAACGCACAGGACACAAACCTTCTCCTCTTGGTGCATCACAGCAAAGCATGCACCCAGTATTACAAGATAACGCATGTCTACTGACAAACATAGTGGTTGATGTCAGATATTCTGCAGAACAACAAAGCAGACATGCTTAGGATTCATGAGTGCAGATGAAAGGCTTAAGTTGAAGGACGCAGCTGTAGTCTGTGTAGCAGACTTTGGTTAACCCAATTTAAACTTTTCCTCTGAGAAACAAAAAACAGCCTAATCATAACAAAATGAAATGCAGCCAAACTTAAGACAGTGCGCGTTCTGAGACCGAGTCTGTGGTGGAGGAACTTCTCATAATGTTAACAACGATGGGCTTGTCTGACAGATACATAGCAACGCCATGAACACAAAAACGCCCACAGTCTAAGAAATATTTATCTGCTCTGCTTCCATATGGTTCCTGGTTTCAGGTGTTTACCGTACTCCAGTGTCTGTTACTGAGCTACCTTGGTTCCAAGTAACATATACCTTGGCACACTGTGTAATAAAACTAACAAATAACGTGCTCATGTAATTGCCACTAAAAAGGCCCAATTTACAAATGACCTTCATACTTTGATTTGACAGGTAGCTCCGGCCAGTGGTGAAAGTGGCACAATATTATGAAGAAATTCTGCATTTGTGTCTGGGACAGAGAAGCTTTGAGGCCAAGTGGGATCTGGACCCAGGGCCCCAATATTTCAGGGGGTCTCCTAATAGAGCCAGCTCAGTTCTGCAGAGAATCCTGCCCTGATGACCTTGAATAATTCTTAAACAGATTGTTTTAAAACCCGTTTTCTTTTCATTTACTTTTAATGTAAGTGATGTGTGAGTGTATTACAGACATTTTGCAGAGAAATGTTGTGTTAAATTTCATGCAACATCCATAAAAAAGTTTCTTTTAGATCAAAACAGGACCTCACATATGAGAAATGGGAGGTTCTCACAGAGATTAGTTGCATGAGCTGCTGCTGTGTCACAATTTTGAAAACGCAAGTCACTATCTCTGAATATTAGATGTAAATTTGTTTAGAATTTGGACCAGTGTGCTTGTGCACTGTCAGTGACTTGACCAAAGAGGGCACGCAAGAGCTGAAATTGGATTATAAAATCTAAGCTGTTCCGCCACAGGGGCCTCCAAAATAAGTTTGGCCCGGGTGAAGGGGGAGGGGAGGGGGGCAAAACCATTAAAATGTCCTTGGCCTGGGTGCTACATGACACAGTATGTATATTTTCGCGAGAATTAATAATAAATAAAAAACAAATATCAAATGCAGCTGCTTTTCAGAGTACACGGCAGAAGCTATGCAGTTTTCTTTCAGTTTCCCGGTTGTTATTGATAAAGTGCAGTCGAAACAAACTGTGATACTGCTAATCCGAAGTAAGAGGAACTGTGCAGATTATGCTGGTTTTTTTCTTTAATGGCGGTGTTCGCAAGGGATCTCAGTGCTCCAGTTATCTCACAGACGTTGCAGCTCTGCAGTATTTAGCCATAGTAGCAATATGTGTTGCAAAGTGCTGGTTTCAGTAAAACACACACGTCAGTATGTTTTACTTTTTCCAGTCTCTGTAACACAGCCAGCAGGGCAGCCAGGAAAGAAGCAACTGCCCCAGCATTCAAAACAATACAATCTACATTCTACGTTCTCTTTAGTCTAGGAGCCAACACGTGTGTTACATCATCTACTCAGACCTGCCCACCTGTTGACTTTCCAATGACCTCGAAGTCAGTGGTTAAGATGAGCTCATAAAAGTGAATGGAGGATGAGCAGTTTTTGGAGGGCCATATGGTTTTGAAGACTCCAGTTAAGTCTATGGGGCCATTTTGTTTGTCAGAGGAGTGAATATGAATGAAAAGAGGAAGACCCACCAAATGAGGATCAGTTGACTAGTATGTTTACTGGATTAATCCACCCTCAGGAATTGAAAGTCAAGGTGTTCGGTAGACAAGAAAGCAGACTGTCTGGAAAGACACTGGACTGCAATGGACAGAGGACCCAGCGGAAGCATGGAAAGCACAAGACTATATGCAGGCTGAGGTTAAGGAGTGTGACCACTCCAGCATGCTGAGAGAGGTGACAAAGACACGCAATCATGGCTTGAAATTGGATATTGACTAATGCTAAAATGCTGCAACCAGAAGGGTGTGAGGAGCAGCATGAGCGCATCAGATTATAGGTGGAGGAAGGGGTGAAGAAGGCAAGAACAATAACAGCAGGCTGTAGCGATCGACTGAGGAAATTTGCAAAGGAGATGAGAATTGGTAATAGTAGTGACAACAGCCTAAGGCAGTGCCAAGATATTCTGCCACCGTAAGCAAAGTACATTTTTTGTGCACAGCCTTCTACTACCCCAAGGTCTCCTCAAACAACCTCCCACTTACTCAATTTATCGATGGGAGAAAAGGTTAATCTCACCACCAAGTTGGTGTTGCACAAACCTGCAGTTATACATGTTCGGTTGGTGATTTTGATCACAAGAGAGTAAGAGGGACGAACCTACTATTAGTTGGTTGGTGTTGAGGATTTCCACCTGCAGGGAGATACAGATTTTATAGGAAGTAGACATTATGCCAGCTGGAGAGGGCTGAGCAGTTGGAGGTCGGTGGTGGCCTACCTAATGAGGATGGTAAATAAGGTAAGCTATCCCGTTTTCCTTATTTGTGTATTTTTTATATTGCAGCAATACACAAGAGTGCCAGAGTATGTTATCAATTGATAGGACCCTCTAAGACAACATTTTTATAATTACAATCAAGCATTTGCATCTTTACAACTGCACAGTCTCCATGCATAACAAGATAGGGCAGTCCTATCTTTTTATGTGCTGAGACTGCGTAGTCATAAAGATACTACCCGTAAAATACCTTTGTGAATAGTAAGCAATCGTAAGCTTACACAAAAGTGTATGTTTACCTTTGTGAATCAGGCCCTGTGTGTTTCTCTTGCTGGGAGTGGAATAACCATACAGTTAAGAGAGCGCATTGTCTAGCTTCACATGGATGACTTGCTGGTATACATTGAAGAATTGGATTCAATACCTGATTGCCGACTGTCCAGCCTACACAGATTTTGTGAAATGTTGAGAATAAGAGGTAACTGAGATAAATCGATCCTACAAACAATAGGAGCAAGATGCCCAGACCTTACCCCCCAGTTAACAACTTTGTCACCCACATGGAAGAAAGACATTCAAATATTTGGTAGTTCAACTTGTGGGCACAGGATTTCAATAGTATGTGCATAACAAGGAAATTATGCTCACAGGACTACACAAATCAATGACATATTGGATGTTGCTCCCTGTCTTTGTCTGAGTGGGTGACTCTAGAAAAAATAGTCCTACTGCCTTGATTATCAGCGATGTAATTTGAGATGTCATCAGTGATGGCACTGACCATGTAATGAGTGATGTAATATGTGAGGTCATAAGCAGTGCATTGCGGGGGCGTAAGTTATAGTTAGCTCAGGTAACTATAACTGCTGAATTTCACTGGTTTTGTATGAGTGAAATCTGAGCCTAACTATAAAGTCCCTGTAACCCTTGGTTTTTTCAGAGAATTTCTAGGGTTTTTAAAATTTTATTTCCTAACTATAACATCACTGTAACCTTTATTTTTTTCCAGATTTTTATAAATCGCGAACTTGACCCGAATGTATCAGAGTGCTTTACTTGAGCACCAGTTGCATTACAGACGAACACATTCATTTTGTTAGGCACGAGGATGTTAAGTGATTTGCCCAGAATCACAGGATATTGAGCGTCCCTTCCGGGACTCAAACCCGGTTCCCCAGCTTCGAGAGTGACCGCTCTAGCCGCCAGGCTACATCCTCTCCCCTTAGGTTTTTAAGTAAATTTATAAATAAGTGTGGTGTGCTGCTGGTATTGGAAATGAGGAATGGAGCGGGAGGATGGCCTCTAGTTAGAAATATTTTATATCCCACTCCTATGATGCCATAAACTTTAAGGATCATATTGACTACTAGGTGAGATCTTTAGATGGATTGACCCGCCTTAGTGTTCCAGCCAGCGCCCTGTGTTGTAAATCTGATTCACAAAGCCTACACAGGAATGTGAACCTTTCTTAATATTTTCCAACAGTGTTTGCCTCTGTTTGTTGGTTATTGTGCTAAAATAATAAAGATAATTACAAAAAGAGATGTATTTTGTAAAGTAGTAAATTAAGGAGTGTGAAAGCTGGAATGAGGGAATGAAAGGGGTAGGAGAGGCGTCAATGTTAAAAGAGCAGAATATTGACTAAAATTCACAGAGCTTGTGGTAAAATAATAAGCAAATTGTCACAGACATTCAATAAAATAGTCCATAGCTCTGAAGGGGCCAACAGCTGGGTGTAGCACTTTACAAAAAACATAAATACATTCAATTGTAGAGGTGTTTGTGGAATGGGAAGGTTTTAGATATGAATAGAAAGGCAGGACAGGGTAGGTGAGGTAACAGCTCTGGGGAGAGTTTGTTCCATGTACTGGCAACAGAAGCCATGATGGATAATTTTTGAGATTGAAGACTTAGGGAATCTTGAGCTACCTGGAGCATTAAGTAGATGGCTCAATATATAACATTTGTTGAGTTAAGAGCTACGGGGAGACAGATAATTTAAAGTTGTACTCAGTCTTCCAGATGGAGCCAATATACTCTTTTAGGGCAGAAGTAATCTGGTTTATATTCCTGGTTCCAGCCGTGTATTGAGTGGCTGAGTGAAAGGGAGCTTTCATAGGAGCTGTGGCAGCTTGAAGAGGCGCGTTACCCATGAGAACCTACCCAGGTTGCAAATGAGAAGATATACACCACCAACACATAGACCAGCCCCAATCCATTCTGGGCACACCTGAAGCAGTGAACAAGAGACAGGTGAGACTCACAGAAGGGAAAAAACACTCAGGACTCTCACGATTAGCTCAGGAGGCAATAATGGAAGCAACAGCAGAAAACAGTGGCTGTAATCAGGGAAAAGAATATGTGCATGGTCTACTCATCAGAGTTAGTGGACTAGAAAAACCCCAGCCAACAGTACACATCTGTGCTGGACTGGCCAGGCATGGCAAGATACATGTATTCCAAATACAGCTTTGGAGTCAGAGATACATTGACTCTGTGGTTGTAATCCATTAAGAAAAGTAGAATAAGAAAGATCAAAACAAAAAGCTACGCTCTTACGTATATCCAGTAAAATCCTCACTTTCATAGCAGTATGGCCAGAACACCAGTTGAAAGCAGCATTAAGGATGATTAGATGAGTTATTGGTATGGCACAAGCTCTTTTATAGGAAGAAACGCTTTGTAACCCCCCTCATGTTAGCAGGCAAACTTGCTTGCAATTAGCATGCAAAAAACCAATATGCAAATGAGTGTAAATAACCCTACCAATTATAAAAACTTTGCTGAAACGTTTTTAGGCACCTAATCCTCAAGCCTTTTAAGTCAGGATGATGAAGATAATGTGTGCTTCTCATTTGTGGGTGAAGATGCAGAGTCTGCATCGAGTTACACTCCCTGTCCCACAATATCACCTAGTCCAGCATAATGACTATATACATTCTTAAACCTAGCCTCTGCATCCCTCTACCTCCTCTACACCTTTCGGCAGTCTCTCTCCATCTTATGCCTCTTTCCTCCACCCTGCCTCCATCAAACTCACCACATACCCCAGATCCTGTACTCACCCTCTTCTACCCAAATTCCTCCCTTCCCTTACCCCTGTCCCGTACCATATTTGTAACATCTTTTCATTTATGGAAACTTAACTTGTTCTATGTAAGACCCTGTGTTGCTGTTATTGTTTACCTTGTAAAGTGCATCCATACCTTAGGTGACTATACACTATAGAGATATGCAAAATAAATAAATAATAAATAATGACTAAATCATAATGCTGACCCTATTTGTGACTGTGAAGCAACTGTCAGGTCAACATTAAAGCTAAAACGATTAATAGTTGCATCCATGTGCTTTAGAAGCAACCTAATATGGGGAGTAAAATTTACTAAAACCGGTTCCAATTCATACTTTTCCAATAATGAATCGAGATGAATAGTGTAACTTGATTCATAAAAACATATTTTATTTCACAAAACAGTTTTAATTTTTTTTACAATGCCGTCCTAGCTGCAAGAAGAGAATACAAATATTTCAAGGTCATTTCAGCTACCATTTTTCCCATAGCTCTTTGGCCACACTCACTGCGACGTATCTCCTCTGGGATGCTCTTCTGAGATCTCACAGGATCCTTGATATGCAATTGCTCCTTATCGTAATATGGAGTCAATTTTGCCAAAAAGATTGTGAATACAATGAATGGTAAAACGGCACCATACAAACACGTGGGGAGTTTTTACTGCTAGAGTTTCAATGTGAGGTGTATAGGATAATTTTGAATTGAACTTTACATTCAAACAATCATATTCTGTAAGTCTTTCAATTTTAGTCTGACATGGGCAGAAACATTGGCATTGTCAATGCTCATGTAATATTGATCTGTCTTGCCTAACTGCACCTGTCTGATTATGTAAGTATGTTATCAACCATAACAGATCCAAGCAAATCACGAGAATAGCTTATTCCATATTCTAGTTTGGTGTACCTTATTAAATGTGCAACTGTAATCTCTAAAACAGCAGTAAATCTTTGATTTATTTTTGCGGAGCACCCCTAATGACAGCAGGGTCAAAGCCATTGTATTATCGACAGTACCGTGCTCTGATTTAAACTAGGTTTGTTTAAGAATAACAGAGGTTTTTTAAAGTGACCATCCACTAATTACGTCAATAGGTATTTTGCAAAGGTTTTCCTTTCAGTTCCCAATAACAAGATTAGGCGAAACAATCGAATTTCTCAATCAAAAATGTGTTATGAACCTCGAATTCGGAGCAATTCCTGCCTTCAGTATCTTCTCAAAGACTGGGAATCTAGCCCAGGCTCAGAGATGAATACCCATTTTAGTCCCATTACGGACTTCATATCTTTGTTCTTCCATTGCCTTGATCAAATTCCTGATAATTTCAATATACACTGTGGGATTTCAAGACATCCAGAAAGTTACAAGAGACTGTCCTTCTTATCAGTCATTCCATACAGAGCATCTAAATGAGCATTACAATCAGATTAATTAATGGTCAAATCAGGGCTACCACAAATGCTACCATCGGATAAGCTACCAAGGACTAAAGCGTGTGGTGGTCCCTTTCAATACAGGCTTCCACTAATAAAGACCATTCATCATTTTGATACACTTGCATATTCTTTGCAGCTTTTATTTCCAAATACATTTAATACAACACTTTCTCAGTGTAACCAAATTAGCTTTGGGCAAAAATGCATTATTAACCACTCTTAGACGCGTACTTAATCTAATTTCTAAAGTCTAACATTTCATTGTAAACCACAGGTGGTTAGAATGTAACTATTAGGCTGCTCATGCTTTAACCAATTCTTAGAGCCAAAATAGCTGCATAAGAAACTGTGTGCCTCGAAGGGATAAGGGAAGATCACCAGCATTGTGTCATGTGAAATGAGAGACATCATTTGTTTAGACATTATCTATTCACTATTTAATTGTATTTATCTGTCTGATATTAATGTTCTTACATTACACACAGGAAAAGTGTGGTTGTGAGAGAACCACAACATAGCATCCTGAGAAAACTGGGGACTGTCACACATGTCCATTATTTTGTTCCCAACTCTGCTAAAAAAGGATCCATTAACTAGTGTGAAATATATTATGGCATTACATTCAACATTGGTTACACATATAAACCCGGGAGGTTGATTCTCACCAAAAATACCATTCAGACTGTGCATACCAGTTATTGGTACAAATACTCCTGCCCATGTTCTCCCTCTTACTGTTTCTATTTGTGTCCACATCCCTTCTTCTACTTCCTCCTTTGGAATCCCAGTCTCTTGCATGAGAGATGTGCTCTAAGCCAATGCACTACATGCCTCCTGGAGCCACACTGGAGCTGTTTTCACCCTCCTTGGCTTGCTGTGCTGGTGAGTGCATCTTTAAGCAGTTCCAACAGTAGATGTGGAATATGATAACTGCTTGTACAACTAACTATAAAACACCAAGTGGAATATGTTTCATATTCTTGAATAAGTGAAACATTTGAGAGTTACCGGTTAGTGGATTTTGACACCTAATTTCTCCATATCGATTATCAAAGTGCATATTAAAGCTCGAGCGAGGAGGAGAGTGTGGGACACTGTAGGATGCAATAAAGCATACAGGGAAGTTCTAAGCTTACAATTCCATCCCGAGAAAAGGAATACCTATTTTTAGATGAGCAGGAGGAGTGTATAAAAAGAAGCATGTTGAATTAAGTTGTAGTGGGGAAATCTGAGCCTGGGCAATATACTTTGAGTGATATTTGGGGGTGTGAAGGGTGTACTAAAGTTAATGTGGGAGAGGTGCAAGAGGTTTTACTGCACATGGTCCTAAAATTTCATAGGAAGTGGGGGAGAACAATTTAGCGGTCAATGACAGAAGTGTGACTAGGACTGACTGTACAATTAGGCTGTTGGAGAAAGCAGGAGTGGAATGGAGTGTAGATGAGAACTCTGACTAGAAGGCCAAACAGAGTGAATAATGAAGGATGTAAATGGAGGCTGAAGGGAACATGGTGGATAAATATTAAAGTAGAAGGGGTATAGGAGAGCTGCGCGGAATACAAGAGAAGTGTGGAGATCAATCTTAATATAGGAGCCAAGAAAGATCAGCTTGGTCGGAGGTTGAAGTCCAGGCTTGGCTTGAGGAAGTGGATGCCCTGATTACCTACCGGTAATCTTCATTATTCTTAGTCCTACATTTCCTCATCACAGTCATTACTTTGAGATGCTCCCACCTCCAAGACAGGAAAAATGCAAATTCTTCAAATGAAAACCCCTTTACCCTCCTGGGTGCTGTAAGAGGGCTAGTATTCCCAGAATTATCCTGTAATGTCCAAGCTACGTCAAAGCTCAAGGAGGGACAGTGGGATGTATAGTAATGATTGTGATGAGGATGAATAGAATTAAGAGTGATGAAGCTTATCGGTGAGTAATTGGGCCATTACTTCTATGTCCCTCGTCCTCGTCCCAGTTATTACTTTGAAGGTATAACAAAGAAAAGATACCACTTGAACTTGAATGTATTATTTTGGAAAATATTTGTAATGGGAGCAGGTTTTCAAACCCTCAGATAGAGTGCCACATGAACACCAACCCATGGGTAGAACACTTTACCCGTCTGTACGAATCTCCACCTATCGACACTGAACCACATTTATATGCCCCTTCACAGGACACGTCCCCTGAACCACCCTATTTTTCCATAGAGGACACTAGAAGTGCAATCACCCAACTCAAACAGGGTAAAGCCCCAGGCCCAGATAGAATCCCAGGCAATCTATTTCGACCATGATTTGTCTATACGGACCCCATATATTAATTGTTTGACCAATGCCATAGCAGAGGGAGCCCCCATTCCTGATACATGGAAAGGTGCTGAAATGATTTCCATTTTTAAAAAGGGGGACAAGGGGCTTCCCGCGAACTAGAGGCCTATTAGCCTTTGGACACTGCCCAGAAGGTGCATGACAAGCAACTGCTTGATAAGCTTATGAGTGGATCCAGGAAAGGGAAATTATGATCCCATACCAAGCAGGATTTAGACCGAAGGTCAACACTATTGACCAAGTGCTAAGGCTGTTGCTTATTCTCTGGAAATATACTGAACGTAGTGAAGGACATATCTACATTGCATTTGTTGATCTCAGAGCAGACTTTGATCTTGTTCCCAGAAGGTTGTTGTGGGTATCCTTAAAGGATTTGGGAATCCCCAAGACTCTACTTTGGCAAATAATACATGTCCATCAGAACTACTATGCCCAAGTTCGTTTAGGCTCCGAGGGGGGGCACTAACTGACAGGATTACAATCTGTAGAGGAGTGTGTCCCAGCCCCCACTCTATTCTCCTTCAATGTCAACGATGTAGTAGGCGCACGTTCAAAGGGGAACATAGATGCACTAAAACTAGATGGGCTGGGGGTCCCTGCACTTCTCTTTGCAGACGATACCCTCCTAATATCCCAAACTCCTATGGGCCTCCAGCAGCTCCTGGCGAATTTTAATGTATATTCTAAGTGCCTCGAGATTAATATTTCTAAAACAAAGTTCGACCACACAAGGCATTTCGACCACACAAGGCATTTAAGCAACACTTAACCTTGGCAAATGAAAGTTTGTAGCGAATGTATAGATTCGAATATGTGGGAATAATGCTTGACGGTAAACTATCATTGCTACACCATATCGAGAAAAGAAGGGCTGTGATATGGCACCAAGCTTCAGTGATCTATAGGAGGTGTCAGGAGACAACCTCAAGGGCAGTCCTCCCTGCTATAGAGGCACATAAACTAACGGCCCAATCTGCTGCTCTATACGGGGCCGAAATATGAGGTCACATGATGTCAAATCTTCTTACAATCAGCAAAAACAAGTTTGTACACTCGCTCCTCCACCTCCCCACTAACACCTATGTTTTTAGATGTTGCTCTAAAAAGAGTGGGGGTCCTTGCTAGACTCAGACCCTTATTATACTGGGTAAGACTTTGGATGACCCAGGAGCTGTGCCCATACCGGAGGGCAGAAGAGGAACTCTAGATACATGTCTTACATTCCCGTGGTTTAAAGATATCCATTATTGGTTCGACAGATTGGATCTTGTCCATTTTTGGACAGGCCCTGGCTCGCTGGTGGCTGCGTCCAAACTGCAACTGAAAGCCCAATATTTGGAGTTCACTCAGGCCAACATCCACCGCTCCCCCACCCATGGCAGATTGACATTGCAGTTCCTCTGTATCAAGGATACACCTTGCTACAAGGATTTTCTTGACCTTCCACTTAAGCAGCTGGCGAAATCGCTTTACCTAAAATTCCGCTATGACACACTTGAACTAGGGTCGTTTATGGCAGTGCGGGCTGCCAGTGGGAGTGTTGGTTACACGCCTTTATGCACTTTATGCTCCATGTTAGAGATCAAAACAATACATCACGTGATGTTTTTCTGTTAAGCATACAAAAAACCAAGAGGGAAGTGAATACGGCCACTATGTAAATACCTTCGAGTACAGAAGTATCAGGAGGCATTAAGAATCCTGAGGAGCAATACATCTACCTAAACAGTTTTTGCAGTAAGCAGCTATCTATTTTCAGTCGCCCTTATTAGGAAATAGAATGGCCTTAAATTTTAACTCGGGGGGGGGGGTCTTTAATGTTATCTCAAATTAGATAAAATTGTGATGTCATGAAAATGCTTCCCTTGTGATGGTGCAGGAACCAAGATAAATAGCACACTTTTAACACAATAGCAAAATTAGAAGAAGTACATTAGTCAATATTTACCATTCCTATACATCTTACATATAGGATGTATTTTATCTTATTTTTTTTCATCTTACTGTATGCACTTTATATTCTTAGATTAGGGAGTCCAAGGAAATGTTTTATGATACATTTAAAAATGGATTGATCTCATTGATAAAAATGTTTTTTTTAATGTAACTGGCATAAGGACTGTTTTATGCTTGCATGTTTTAGGGAAGAGCTTTCTTAAATAAACATTATTGACTACCAATTGAATTGTTGGTATGCATATCAATGAAATTTACTGCTCACGTAACATGATACCTAATAACATAAAATAGAAGAGTTCTCTATCGCCAAATATATTACTGATTTAAGGACTCCCAACACCAAAGTTCGTCTGGTTACTACCACATTATTTAGAGTATAGTGTTTCACATATGTGTTGTCCGAAGAACAAGTTGCTGCCCTACAGATTTCCTGAATTGAGACACCCTGCAATTGTGCCCATGATGCAGCCATGCCTCTTGTGGATCTGCCCTATTTTGGATCGCGATCAGAATCAATCTGACTGTCTTGCACGATCGTGGCTTTAATCCACCTGCCTTATATCTTTTTTACCACTCTCCTTCCTCTTCCTCTTCCTCTTTGTCCAAAAGTCACACACAGATAATCAGACTTTCAGAAGCTGTGTGACCCGTCAAGATAAGTATAGAGTGATGTTTTAACATGCAAAGCACATTCTTCCTCTGAAGACGGTGAGGTAAAGACGGATGGATGAATTACCTATTGTCATAAATGAAAAGTAGAATTGACCTTTGGAATAAAAGACGAATCAGGTTTCAAGAACACCCCATTATCAAAATATCTTACAAAAGTAGGGCAATATATTAAAGCCGAAAGCTCCCAAATCCTATGTGCAGAAGTAATAACCACTAAAAAGGAAACTTAATAGGAAAAACATTTAAGGCCTAGTGACTACAAAGGTTTGAAAGGAGGATTTGTAATCCTGTTTTATGACTGAAGGAGGATCCCAGGAAGGAAAAGAGGAATGGAGAATAGGCTTAGTCATAGAAAACCTATTGAAAATACTAGTCACTAAAAAAATCAGTCTAATTCTGTGGTTCGATAAATTCCTTGAATGATTTAAGCAAAATCCATTGAGATTTTACAGTGGAAAGAGAGAGGTGGATTGAAAACCACCCACCAGAAATTGTAAAAATGAAGAGAAAGGACAAGTTGGTGCTAATAAATAATGCAAAGAACACTACTTATTAAACGATGCCCGGTGCTTTGCATAAGCGTTCAATGTGGACAGTCATCTTGAATTTTGAATGGTATCAACCAAATTGGCTGAAAGACACTCACTTAATAAATTCAACCTCCAAACTGATAGATTTAGGTTTAGAGAAAGAGGTAGGAAAGTTTGTTTGAGAGAAGGGAGGAACCCAAGGAGGGCACATCACCAGAGTCCTCAAAATCAGGAACCATGATTGACATGACCAAAATGGTACCACTATGATTACTTTAGCCTTTTCCTACTCAACCCCGGCCAGGACCTTCAGGATTAGAAGAAAAGGAAGAAAGGAAAAAAGTAACCTCCTGGGCCACTTTATCAGATGCACATCAGTTCACCAGACTCCCTTTCTCCCTTGAATCTTGAACAAAATCTGTGTAGTAGGCCATTGTTCTTCGCAGCAAAGAGATCAAGATACAAAATCCCAAACCTCTTGCAGATCTTCCTGAACATTGTTCGTGATAACGATAGATTCATAGATTACAGGACGCTTCTGCTCAAAAGGTCCGCTTGTGTATTGTCTTTGCCCCTGATATGATTGAAGGATTTGGATTGGGTACTTCCTTGGTGATTGATGTAGGCTACTGAGACTGTGTTGTCTGTTCTGATGAAGACATTTTTCAGATGAATCAAGAATTTGAAATTCATGAGAGCTCTGTAGATTGCAGTCAATTCCCTCCATTTTGATAGCCTCCTCATATCCACCAATGACCATATGAACTGGAAGGAATGGTATTGATACTGGCTCCCCAACCTATTTTACTGGCGTCTGTTGTCAGAATTTGGGGCTGTTGAGGATGCATCTATTACCCTCGTGGATAGATTCTCTGAGTTCAACAACCACATCAACTCCTTTTTGATTTCCACTGAGACGGAAACTGGAGTTTCCAACGAGTGAATAATAGTAGAAAAGAAGCTGTGATGGTGCTGCAGAATTAGACGCAGATGAAGCTGTGCCCGTTGGACTGTGAACACACCAATGGCCATATGCCCCAATCTGGCTGTATCCTCTGTTGTGGTCAACCGAAGCCCGATCAAATTATGGAGGTGAATGGTTCTATCTTCTGGTAGAAGGACTGTCCTCATGTCGGTTTGGAATCTTGCTCCGATAAACTGAGATCGTCCAAGGGAAGGAGTTGACACTTGGGGATGTTCAAACAAAGACCTAGTATATTGATCGCCAGCTTTGTCTGATGCAAGATCTGAAAAGTTTCTTTTGTGGAGTATGGATCACCCATTCATCCAGGTAATGATAAACCAGGATTTCCTGGAGATGGAGATAAGCAATCACTGGCGCCATCATCTTTGTAACGATTCTTAGAGCGGATTTTAGCAAGAGCGGCCTGAACTAAAGTGCTAATGTTGCTTCCCTACGGCAAAAAGTAGATGTTTCCAAGTTTCTTTTGTGATTGGAATATGCAGGTACGCATCCATGAGGTCTAGCATAATCATGAAATGCTCCTTCTGGATTAAAGGAATAATTCTCTCTAAGGTTTACATCTTGAACTTGATATCTAGAATGAAACAGATCAGTCTTTTTGAGTTTATCATCAGATGAAAACCTTCTGCTGATTTCTTGACTAAGAAAATATTAGAGTAAACACCCAGACCCATTTCTTTCAATGGGACAGGATGTATAGCACCCTTCCAGGTCAGGGCTGCTATACCTTCCAGGGGAGCATTTGAGCGGGTTCCTGAGGAGTTCAGGCATGGAAATGATCCCTGTTATGTCTGGCAACGAGTGGAATTCAATCTGGTATCCTCTCTTCACTATGTTGAGAACCCATCTGTCCATTGCTTGAGAAAAATCACTGTATCTGACCTCTAACCTTTGAAAGTTGGCCCCTCTTTCCCAACTCAGCATAGACAGGAGAATTGATTCTTTGATCCTGTATTCAGCTTCTGTGTCTTGAAGGATCACAAAGGACGAAGGCTTTGCTTGGAATGTTAATGACTGATCATAACCATGCTTCCTAGAAGTTTGTCTGAAGGATTTCCACTTTGATGTCTTTGAAGATTGCAAGGTTTCTTGGCTACAGGACGAGAAATAAAGGCGCTCCTTGAACAATGAAATGTATCCCCCAATCCTGCGGCGAACCATCTACATCACTAAAAAGGCATTTTCATAGCAGTTGTTCTCTGAGCTGCATCTGTATTCCAGTCCTTTAAATAAAGGTTCCAGCTTGCAGCAATCAAAGCCCCTTTTGCTAAGGGCGTAGATCTCACTACATCAAAAGATATGTAAGATAACAACTCCACTTGTTGTTCCATTGACTCTTAGATCAGAACAATCCGAGCCCTCCTGAACTGTAGAGCGTGGGACACCTCTGGTCCCTAATGGATTCAATAGTCTAGTGATGTAAGTGATTGGGTGTGGTTAGTAAAATTCATGAATTAGTACGTGTCAGTTAATGGTTACACTCTAGAGAATAAAGACGTGTAATTCCTAGCTTCGTGTGTGGCGTGAATCATTTACATGCTACCGGGCTGGGGAGGACGCTACAACTGGTGACGAGTAAGGGATACGTAAACCCTGCAATCTGCAGAGTCGAGAATGCTCTCCTAGAGAGTTTGCCAAGGTCCAGAAAACTACTTGTGCATGCCACGTGTGCCTGAACCGAAGTGGGAATCGAAGGTTGGCATGTGTGGAGTCAAAGCGCAACCTCAGTCAGTGCAAGACCTTCAAAGAAAGTGAAGGCCCTACGGAAAAATTAATTTATCGTCGGTAAGAAAATCGCTAATACGACCGAATTAAGAGGTACGATGCCACAACCTAACACAGAGCCATCATTCATGCAGCACAATAACACTAAAGCAGTGATAACCAGGTACAGAACGTGCAACAAACAGCGACAGCAAAGTGCAAAATAACGCTGCGATCAGAAGTCGATAAAGGCAAAGAAAAGCACTAAAGGCAGTGATAGCGGAATAGAAAGCAGCGCTAACAACGGAAAGAGTTTAACGCAAATGAAATGCTAAAAGCAGCGACAGCCAGGTGCAAGGGAACTCTGTGATTAGAAGCAGATACATGCAGCGAAACATAAGATGCGGTGAAACCCAGTGACAGAAATCATCTTTCGCTTACCAAAATCAGGATAAAGAGGGCCAGTCCGATGTCAGTGCCAGGTTCAGCAACCCAAGTGTGAACGGAGGTGTCATAGTTCTGAGCTCATGACCCACCATCTACTCTGTTTGGCCCCTCCCATGTAGTTTAGATGGTATGCATGGTGTGCTTGTGATGACAGTGGCTTTTGATGACATTCGTTTATTCCCCTTGCCATACCTGCTAATAGTCGGTGACCTGTTCTGTGGCCATGTGCATGGAGCACTCTCATCCAAAACCGCTATTAGGTTAGCGGTGCGCTCATTGGCTTACTACAAACTTGCGAGGTTGCAGCAGGATTTGATGGACTTGTGGGTTATGGTGCATTGGAATGCGTATAAAACCTGCGTCCACTGACCCAACGCTGCTTTGTCTTCTGACTTGATCCAAGAAAGCCATGAATCCGTTATCCTGGGAAACAAAGGAGTTTGCCTTATTAGCGCTCAAATTTGCATTGCGCCAGTTCCACTTGTGGCGGTATCTCTTGGCGGCATTTCTGAACCGCATGCAAATTGTCTCCCAACTGCATTTGGTGATGCGTTAGGAGTGCATATCTGTCAGACATTCATCTCAAAAACTGTGAGTACATGTGCATGTAGCTCGTTCATAGTTACTGGGCTGCAGGATATGTTAACATGTACATGGAGCACATTTGAAATACATTGTGGTCTGGCAAAAACGTGTCTCGAGAGCGTTCATAATTATTGGGCTAAGCATATGTTAACATGCGCATGGAGCGCATTTGAAATACATTGTACTTTGGCAAAAACACGCGCATGGAGCGCGTTCGTAGTTACTGGACTAAGCATATGTTAGAATGTGCAAGAAGAACGTAGTCAGCTTGATAACAGCACAAGAAAATTGGCAACAGCGCAGGAAGTGCATGGTTCTTGTACATAGTATCTAAAATGGTTATGAAGCGCTTGGTGCGCTATTCTGTTTCATTACTACACATTACAATGCATAGAAGCACGTTAGTATTTGATTTACAAACGCACACGAAGGGTGTGGCATTGGGAGGACAGCACTCAGTGACTCCTGAGTCATACCCTTGGGTTCCAGGACTATGGGGAAGCATAGCATATCAAGGTAAATATTCTTGTATTTCTCTTTAACTGTGGTGTGTGTGTGTATGGGACAGTATATTATGATGCTATAACGTGTTTGTGTTGTTATAGAATCATTCGTCCTGGGTGCTTTCAAGACCCCATTGCCCTTGTTGCTTCAGCCTGCACCCAAAATCCCAACAGACGCACATACCCATGTCTCTCTTTTTCAGGTAGCTATCAGGGGCTAGGGGCAGGTGGAATTACATGAGGTGACGATATGCTTCCATAGTTACTGACCTTATTTTTCTATATTCAAGGTGCAGCTGTGTACTCATAGAAGGAATACCACTTCTGAAACATCCAGGACCCCCTCCCCTGTCCCCCATCCTTCCTCTTTGTCCAGTTGGCACACATACACAAGTAAGAGGAAAGGGATAGTGCAGTTGGTTCACATCGTCTCTGGGAGGTCACACTGCGGGCTCAAGGTAAGATTTGCGGTGGTTTGACAGGCAGGAGGAATAGTGACATTTTTCCAGCTTTTCCATGGCTGCCGGAGAGAGCGCTCATTATGATGCTGCCGCCTTCCTGAAACCACCATCTGCCTTTGATGTTGCCAAGAATCAAAATATTGGTGCGAGATGGATAGCCTGTTTTGAAGCTTTCGATGACTTTGTTGACGTGCTAGAAGAACCAGATGATAAAATAATTGTCAAATATCTCAAGAATATAGCTGGTGACGGAGTGAAGGAAGTGATAAAGAATATATCAGGAGGTGAAGAAACTTCGTCAAATTAAAGAAATGTTGAACACCAAATTCAGTCCGGTGCAGAATGTCAACTATGTAAGGCACATTTTCAATCAAGGGCTTCAGAAAGCAGGAGAAACTATTGATGAGTTCCTTGAAAGGCTTGAATCGCTCATCAAATATTGCAGATTTAATTAATACAATGATGAAGAAGTCATATGGCTCAGCGTCATACATGATTGCCTTTCCGATACCTTCAGATGCCGAATGCTGAGAGAAATGCTCAGTCTGGAGCGTTTGCTCATGGCCATTACAAAGTCAATGTTCATTCATGGTGACCATGAAACACTAAAAGACGAAGGTACAATCCCTAATCCATGTCCTTCAGGGCACTTTGTCGAGTGCATGTTTGCTCAGCTTCAGCACTGCTGCTGACAAGGGACTAATTTCTGTGAATTACAATGTCAATGCTCATCACAATATAATGAATCAGTTTCTGTCACTGTTCCATGGATTAGGACAACTTCAGACAATGAAAGTGCAACTTCACATTCATGAGGACATTCGTCCTGTTGATCAATGACAGTCAAATTGCATTTCATCTACAAGAAGCTATTGAAAAAAGAAATTGAGACTTTGTTGAATCATATCATTGAGCGCTCTACTGTTCTGAGGCCATGGGTGTCGCCCATAGTGGTGGTACCTAAAAAGGACAGTGAACTTGTGTTGACATGGGTCAAGCAAACAAAGCGAATGAGAGAGAACAACATCCAGGTTTGCACATTGCCGAAATAATTACCCAGTTAAATGGAGTCTTTTTGCGCCTTGATCTGAACAAAGGGTATTGATCCAGCGCAATATTAGCCAACAGCATTATTACACCATATACTCACTTGGGCCCATACATTCATACTACACAAATACTTACGCTGGGTGTCAGATGTACTCTTTTATCAAAGTCCCTGCTACCAATTACCTTCTGATTGAAGAGTAATAACTTACCAATGTATCCTTTGCCAATTGGGAAATTTAAAATGAGTGACATTCAATATAGTTCATAATCCTGAAATAACCACTGAGTCAGGAAGTTTTTAAATGTTTATCTAAAGTTTTAGCAGAGTAAAATACAGAAAACACGGTACTTGATTGAAATACCCAAGAAAAAGCATAGAAATGATTTTGCTAATCAATGACGGTGTTTAAGGAAGAGGAGAAGATAGAGACAGCAGCGCAACTAAAGGTTGCAGTATAGTTACCTAAATGCGAGAACCAAGCCCCTTGGCCAAGGAGTTGGAAAAGATAGGACCCAGGAAGGATGAAGAGCAAAGACTTCTTCCAGGATCAGGACAGGACCGGTGACCTCTCTACAACGACGCCTGCGCCGTTCCCCTCTCTGATACTCGACTTCTCCTCGATTCTCCCGTTCTAATGGACTCCGCCGCCCCATCCTCAGGACCTCTTCTGGACAGGGATTCAGTCAGCAACCGATCAGCATGGCAGTCTGGAGCTAAGAGCTCTCTCGCAGCATGGACGCCTGTTCTTCGTGAAAGCATGCTCCTACTAATTAACTAATGCTATATTCTATTATACCCTTCTACGCCCATGTACCTCCCCTTAATGTTGCTAAAATATGGGACCACTACTTCTGATTGGACAGGGACAGGGGGTGGATTCTCGCACCATATCGATTTGGCCTAAATTGTAAAGCCTATTGTCTTTACGTTCCCTCCCCTTCAAATTAATACATTCGCTTTATTTCCCACCCGTCTCACGACAAATGTTATACATTTTACAGGGGAAAAGTATCAATTTGTCCACAGGAAACATAAAGTACAGCATCTTCGGCCAATGGGTCATGGCCTTGGACGACGTCCAAGTTGACTTCACTTGGCAGGCACACAGGACACATGCGCAGAACCATCTGTCTCTCGAGTTTCAAGTCACCAACCCAGGCCCAAGTTTACGAATTACTAAAAGTGCAAGAAGAAAATATTAAAATCACAAATAAAATGTTTCACTGTATGCCCACTTTCCCTACTCTATTCCTCATTAATTATTATACTATCCTGCGTTAGTAGCATTAAGAAAACGACAATTTAATAATGACATGAGAGCAAGCTTAAGCATGTGAAAACATTTAGCGGCCATTTTAGCGCACACTGCGCAGAAGCAGAAGTTTCCCACCAAGCAAAGAAAGACGTCACACCATGTGATCAGGTTGCGACATGCGCATTGAAGTTCCCGCGCTTTAGCGGACATTTTGGATTACAGACAAGCGTTATTCATTAGTAAAACACATAAGCAAGCTTCTGTCCCTCTTGTGTTTGTGAATGCAAAAGTTAGTATTGACAATACAAATTTAATAAATTAATACTATGAGGAGGATTGCGTACAAGCAAGTTTCATTTTTGAAACCTTGCTCCATCAATCCCCTCTCTGATGGCGTTTCTGAGCCATCAAAAACACTACCCTCAATCAGATGCCAACTTCTAGCAATTCGTTTCATTCTCATTTTTACATTTTCTGTTTTTCACATCCCTTTTCAACTTTTTGTATAATTCACTTCTCCATTCTTCAAGTTCTATTTCATCTAGTTTTCTCTTCTTTCCTTTTCCTGTCACTTTATATGTTCCACTCTTTCTACAGCATTTGCACCATATTGTTATTGTCAATATTATTATTGCTATCCCTGCTAGGGGTACTAATATTTGACCTATAAGTCCTTTTCCTATATTAGCAAACCAGGTTCCAATTGACGAGATACTATTTGTCAATCTTTCCCATACACTATCAACTTCCAGTGGTTTAAGTTCTTTCTCAAGTTTAGTTATGTTCTGAATATACGTTCCAATTTCTGCACTCTTATCAGGAATATAAGTGCAACAATGTTTCGTCTTCAATAATTTACAGACTCCTCCCTCTTTTGCCAATAGAATGTCAAGAGCAAGTCGATTTTGCATCACCATAGATCTAATCGCAACCATCTCCGCATTAATCATTAGAAAACCTCCAGCAGTATCCGTTGATAAATGATCAACCACTGTAGACAATGTACATATTTTCCTTGAGTTCAGAATTATTCCCACTGAAGGTATCAATGCACCAAATATATCCCCTACAATTTCTGAAAAACTAGCTCTTTTACTACGTATTAATTCATTATTGTTTTCATTGCTTCCAGTGTTTCTTTTTACGTGGTATATCTTTGGAAAAACTATTCCAAAATAACAACTTCCATACCACCGTGCAGGAAGCCTAAAGTAAGCCTTATTCCCGCATACATAATAAATTCCAGGAAAAACTGAATCTGATCCTCCTTTGAGTTCCCAACCTCCAAGAATTAGAAAATTTTGTTCACATTCACTGGTACCGATGAAAACATTGTTATAATCAGTCTTTAACCTATGAAGACAAATTTTTCCTGTCTTTACGAAATCCAGAGCCATAGCAGCTTGAGCCTTGCCAGGTGTGTAACTACCTTCTTTCTCCGCCCAAGGTGGCAAATGAGCCTTATGCTCAGAAGCTTTCCTTTGAAAATCTTGTCTTCTATCTTCTACTAAATTCAAAAATATCTTTTCTTCTTCAAGTAAAGAACATGTTAGATTGTGTCTATGTGCATGTGTTATGTCTATTGATTTCATTGTTAAGAAAAACTCTCCCATAAACTGTGCATCTTGACTACTAAGCACTGGGTTCATACTCTTGCGAATCGGAACCTCAGAAAATATCACATATAAGTTTGAATAATAATACTGTAGCCTACCTGTTCTATAAAATAAACTTGTTAATACACTACATGAGATGCCATATGTCAGTGGTAAATGATGGTATGTTAATCCTTCCACTACTGATTCAGGTAACTTCATACAGACATAACAATTACTAACTTCCATTGTGTCTACATACTGAAACAATAATTTTGTGAAAACATTTAAACTAGTGTCGTTATCAGCTATTTCATGATGAATTTCTGCCTCATCTTCTGTCATTAATTCTACTCTATTGCCCTTCATGTTTGCTGTCCTCCCTTTAGTTTCATTATTAATCTTCTTATCTATTATCATAAGGTAAGGAACTTCTACAATCAGGACTAACCATACTATAAGCACCAATACTAGACTACATATGCAGATTGCACAGCATCTCTCTACAACAATTTCGTTTTGGTCTCCCAGTAACTCTATCGTCAGGCATTTTTCGACAAGGAAGATTGCTCTTCTTATCTCTTCTTCTTTTCTTTAGAGGATTCTTTTGTTTAGTCAGGGTGGTCTTGTTTCTTCTTCGTATGTTAGTTCTGCACTTGTTCCTTCGCCACCACTGTCACTTGACTCGGAGCTTTCAAAATCTTCAAGAATGATATAAGTCCAGTCAGGACCCTTGAATTTGTTATTCACAAGTCTCAGTCTTTTACTTTTTCTTTTTCCTGACTTTTTCTCTTGTTCAGTTTGACTTGTCACTTCAGGTACTTATTCTGGATCTTCACTTCTGGTTGTTATGTGGTACTTTACTCTTTTAATGACACTTGGCCAATGATCTCCTTTTCTTGTTTTCTTTGTTGGCACTGTTTCTTGCTTTCGTCTTCAGGGATCTCGTTAATTTCACTTTTTAGCACTGTTTCTTTTTCTTCAATTACTGTGTTTCTTGTTTGCTCCTTTTCAGGTCTAATTTGTTTTCTTCAGTAGCTCCACAATGTCTTTCAAGATGTTGACCTTGTTCTTTTTTTATTTCTTTATGTTCATTTGTATCAACCCCTTTTTCTTTAGTGAATTCTTCTTGATCTAACTGCTTCTGATCAGGGCTTATTGCACTGTGAACTTCTGCAGCCTGACCGGATTCTTCTAGACCTGTCTGTCCCTGTGTAAAGTCTATCAAATCTTCACTGTTTTGTGTCCAATTTTCTTTCCCTATCTTATTTTGTTCAGGATCTTTTACTGTCTTTTCTTCTTGGCACAATGTTGAGCCACCAGATTTGCATATCTGTTGCCGACTACCACCCAGTCATCTCCTGACTGGTGTGCGGCACATTTCACCACAGCCAATTCTTTTGGTGATTGTATTGCTTCTAGCAATTCCCTTACAAATTGTCAATTTTTAATGGGGGATTCTGAAGAAGTCATGAAATCCCTCTGCATCCACAGTTGGCCAAAATCATGCACAACCCCGTAACCATATTGACTATCTGTAAATATGGTCACTCTCTGATTCCTCCCAATTTTGCAAGCTTTTATCAAAGCAATCAATTCAGCTACTTGTGCAGATTTTACTCCTAGTAAATAGGATGCTTCGACTATTCCAGTTAATTCACATACCGCATAGGCAGCAGTTTGTTTACCATCTTCATGTCTTTGACATGAACCATCGACAAATAGCTCCCTGTCTGGCTTTTTAAGAGGCTGTTCCTCTATCTCTGGGCGTGGTTTTGTACATAATTCTGTAATTTGTACACAATCATGTTCATCTTCTTCGTCATCTTTATTTGTTTCATGATATGGGTTCGGCAATAAAGTTGCTGGATTTATTATTGTACACCTTACCATGGTCACATTTTCAGCACCCATTATTATCCTCTCATATTTAGTCAGCCGACTAGGAGTAAGATGCTGAGTTCGGGTTCTTGTAAATAGAATCACAACTGCATGTGGAACATACACTTTTACAGGATGTCCCATCACAATTGACTCGCTTTGTTCAATGCTCAAACAAGTTGCTGCCACTGCTTTTAAGCATCCTGGCAACGCGGCTGCTACTGGGTCCAATGTAGCAGAAAAGTACGCTATAGGACGTCTGTCTAGTCCATGTCTCTGAGTTAGGACAGAAAGTGCACAATTTTCTCTCTCTTGACAGAATAATGCGAATTCTCTTTTATAATCAGGCATGCCTAGGGCAGGTGCTGAACAAAGTGCGTTTCTCAATTTTACAAAAGCTTCTACACTTTCATCCTCCCACTCAACAGGGTCCTTTGCTTTCTTTTTCGTCATGTTAATTAAGGGCTTAGCTAACATGGAAAAATTTGGTATCCATTGTCGACAGTAGCCTCCTATTCCTAGGAACATCCGCACTTGTCTTTGGGTTACAGGCATTTGCATTCTCTTTATTAATTCTACTCTTTCAGAGGTTATTCTTCTTTTTCCCCTCTCAATTTGATGTCCCAGATATTTAACAGCTGTCCTGCAAAACTGTAACTTTTCAGGTGAGACTTTATGCCCTTCCTCAGCCAAAAGATTTAATAATGCTATGGAGTCAACAACACAGTTTTCTCTGGTAGTCGACGCCACCAATAAGTCGTCGATATATTGGACTAAGACTGAGCTTCCTGGCATCACTAGTTTTTCCAGGCACTGTTTCAGTATCTGGTCGAAGATGGAAGGACTTTCTGTGTACCCCTGAGGAACACGATTCCACACATAGACCTTGTTCTCAAATTTAAATGAGAAAAGATACTGGCTGTCTGGATGCAATGGTATTGAAAAGAATGCTTGACACAAATCAATTACTGTGAACCATCCTGCATTCCAAGGGATCTGGTATAGAATTACTGCAGGATTTGGTACTATGGGACAACATGGTTCCACAATCTTGTTTATTTTACGCAGGTCCTGAACAATCCTATATTTTCCACTAGGTTTCTTTAGTCCCATGATTGGTGAATTACATGGGCTACTCATTACTTCTTTTAGGATGTTTTGTTCCACCATTCGATTGATTTCTTCAATAACTCCTGTTTTTACTTCTGCACTCATTTTAAACTGTCTAGTATTTGGGAAAATTGCACCTTCTTTTACCGTAATTTTAACTGGATCTATTTTAGCCATAAGTCCTACTTCTTTTCCAGTGAAATCCCATACCATGGGGTTTACTGTACCTTTTATTTCTTCTGGCAACTCATCTCTTGTTATTAACAAAAACATTTCGTCTATTTCTGTACCTTGTTTTGCAACCAAAATTTTATATACATGGTCCTCATCTGGTGTCTGAACTGCCACACCATCTGGTGTGCAGAAAATTGTACAGTTCATTTTGCACAATAAATCCCTACCTAATAAATTCACTGGGCTAGAATCGCACTCTACAAATTGGTGCATTTCTCTGAAGTTTCCTATTTTGACTTCCATTGGTTCTGTAAGAGGCGTTCTAATTCTTTGATTAGCTACCCCTACTACTTGGATATCTTCACCAGAGAGAGGAAGGTCTGGGATATCTGCTGATCTCACCGTAGACCTGGTAGCATCAGTGTCCAAAAGGAAAGTAATATCATTACCTTTCACATTTCCTTCAACATATGGACCAGACTGATCTACCTGTAAGGATGCGCCAAGTACGCACTCCTTCTTCCCCTCTCCTAGGCACCGTCATGAGTTGAATTCACAGTAATTGTCCTGCAAAAGAAATTGTGATGACATATAATCATTCTTACCACTCCCTCCTGGGTATCCAATGTCTGTACCGTGCTTTGCTCTGCTTACATTACCCTGAACAGGTGGAGGTGGTAATTGACTCTGGGGATTTACACCCTGCTGTGAGTCATTCTGCGTCTGTGGATTTAAGTTTTGATTTGGGCCATTATTATTCCGAATCTTTTTACATTCGTCCTTCCAATGCCCCAATTTTCCGCATCCATGACAAGGAAATTTCTTTTTAGCTTCTTCTCTACTCATTCGTCCTCTAAATTTTCCACCATTTCCCATATCACCACTCGTTCCAGAATCTTTTCCTTGATTTTCACTCGGATTTTCCAAATTAATTCCCTGCTTCTCTGCCATTTTCACCTGAGCCCACATCACTTTTTCCTGCAATTTCTTGTGTCTATCCTCAATATCGTCTCCACAATATTTTGCATACTTCAGAATCTCATCTATGGGCTTTCCCTGCCAACACAGCATATGCTGTTTAATCATCTGGCAAATCTCTGGCATCAGACCATAAACAAATCGATACACAAACTGACTCATGTTTTTGTCTCCAATGTCCTCAAATCCACTATACTGTTTAAACACCTGCAATAGACGCTCATAATAGGAATGTACTGATTCACTGGCATCTTGGGTGGTTCGATCTATTTTCACCCAATCTGTTTCTTTCGGGGTATTTTCCCTTTCAGGTATGTTATCACCTGCTGATACTTTTTCATTACATCATTTGACGGGGCACCTGTCTTCGGATCTCTAGGATATTCATCACTAGGCCAATCAACTGTAATTTTACAATCTGTCCACAAATCGGCAGGTACCACTATGTCAAACAAACCATCTAAATCCTTCAACAATACCTTTGACACCTTCACAAACCTTTCAACCTGCTTGTACCATTCAATTGGTTTTTCTCTCAATTTTGGAAAATCATTCGTAAATGACAAAATATCCTGTCTGTTCCATGGGACATGTACATATCCTCCTCCCGCAACTTCTCGCATTGGATACATTTGATCTGCTTTTCCTGCTTCCTTCATCACATATTCTGATGCTGTTCTACTTGTTCGTGCTTCTTCCTTTTTCTTGGCCCACCTAGTTTTCCATTTATCTAGGTCTCCCCATTTTTGCAAAACTAACATTAATTCTCTTATTTGTAATCTTCTTCCAGAGGCATTCATATTTTCTAAATCTTTGTCTGAAAATTCTGCTCTATAGGGTTTCTGTAGTACCTTTGATCTCCCTATTTCTATTCCCATCTGTAGTGCTAAATTGGATAATTTTTCATGAAATAACCTTACATTTCTGGTGATACTCCTACACAGGAATAATAATTCTTCTTCATCATAGGTATTTAAGCGTTCTAGTCCTACATTTCCTGCTATTATTTCTTCTAATTCAACTTTTAATTTATGGATGTCCATTATTTTCGTAGGTGTGCACTGTTTAACTGACCCTTGCACCCATCTTTCTAGATCTTCAGGTGTTACTATGGTAGCACTTTTTGCTCCCGATGAAGTTACTAAACTTACATCTTTTGAACCTCCAGGTACATCTTTTCTTGGAGTACTATTTACAGAACCTCGAATAGGCAAGTCCATAAGTGATATTGTGGATTCACAGTCACTAAATTGATCCTCAATTATAACTGGAGCTTCAGGTCTGGGATTACTCACAGGAGTAGGTGCAAGTATCGGTGGAGGACAATTTCCCTGAGTACCATATAATGGAACTACTGGACCAATTGTTACAGGTATGGTCAACGAATCAGGATGTACTTTTATCTGGGTTATTTTCTGTATTAATTCTGCTCTGGTTTTTTCTAGGGCTTCTTTTTCTTTGTCATGAAGTATTCTACTCGTGGTGAATTCATGCATTACCTGTGGCACTAATGGAGTTTTTGGTGGTGCACTTGGGGTGCATCCACTTGTCCCTTCCTGATATGGTGGGGGATTTCTTAACATTTCCTCCATAAATTCGTCTTCAGACTCCTCATTTCTCATTAAATGTTTTGTCTTTTCTGTACATTTGCCTCCTGATTTCTCTCCTTCTGTGAATAATGGATACAGTCCTTCTGTAATCATTGCCCTTCTCCATTGTTTCATCTGACCCTCTCTCGACTCACGTAAATATCTGGGGAAAAATCCTGGGTACCTCCTATTGCTTCTTGATCTATCCCGCTCAAATGCTTCGGTTTCCCATTCTTCTAGAGCTTCGTACTGAGTTAATCTAGGTCTGGGTTCTAAGTCATTCATCCTCAATCTCAAGTTCTGAAGAATTCGCCCATTGAACGTGCCATTCTGGGGAAATGCTAATATTCCATCATTTTTGGTGTATTCTATCCAATTCTCCATCCATACACAAGTATGATAACCTCTCTCCATCATCATAAATGATGCTGGCGTTTTAGCTGGTGGAATAATAATTCCTTCTCTAGTTTTGATTGGTTTGTCCTTTTTAAAATAATTCTTAATCTTTTGTAAGAATGACATTTTTCTCCTTTCTCCGTACATTCTATCTAATCTTCTGTGTACAAAATTATATTCTGCAAAACCTAGAAATCTCCTATCCGGACGAGTTCCTGTTAAAGTCGGATCGCGTTTTAACATGCAATCCTTATCCACTAAGAATTTTGCTTTTAAAATCTCGACCAATCAAATGTCTGCTATATTTTATTTCCGAGCCAATCCTTGCGAAGCCTTTTGGTGACGTTTGTCTGTCAACCCCTCCTTTACAATCTGCTCTTTTCCTGTCCTTGCTGGTTTAACCAATCCCAGCGCGGCACCTGTGACATCAGTACTACTCCTGACTACTGACCCCTCCTTTACAAGTGTCTCTCCACACCCGCTGTTTCAACCTACCACTGCGCGGCGTTTTGTGGCGTCAGCTCCCTCTCCGGCAACTGACCCTCCCTTTACAAAAATTTACGCAAACTTATTTTCTCTATAAATCTTAATTAAATTTCAGTAACAACATAAAACATTCGCTATCGTGCCAGTTTCCACTATTTTTGAAAAGGATAGTTTCTTCCACACTTTAGTAAAACCTTTCCGTTTACTAAAACATATACTACGAGTAAAACACTTCCGTCTACTCTTCACACAAGCTCCAGAAGTACCCGTTACTTCTCCAATGTTACCCTTACTAGGTGATATAACATAAAAATGTTATCAGCGTACCCTTTTTGCTATTACTCACACGCATAGAGTCCCTAACGAGTACTGAAAGTCCTGCTTAACTTCTCAGTACTAATTCTGCCTGACAGATAACCTCACTGCAGTATGGCTTCCACTTGCCACCCACTATTCTTTTTCCCCCGGGGTATTCTGGACAACATATAACAAACTCAAAATTTTAAACGGATGTTAGTTCATAAAAATACAAATAAAAATTCTCATTACCCAATTAACAAAGAGTAACCATAACCGTCCTCTGCTTACCAGAAAACTGATCCAGCGCAATATTAGCCAACAGCATTCATACACCATATACTCACTTGGGCCCATACATTCATACTACACTAATACTTACGCTGGGTGTCAGATGTACTCTTTTATCAAAGACCCTGCTACCAATTACCTTCTGATTGAAGAGTAATAACTTACCAATGGATCCTTTGCCAATTGGGAAATTTAAAATGAGTGACATTCAATATAGTTCATAATCCTGAAATAACCACTGAGTCAGGAAGTTTTAAAATGTTTATCTAAAGTTTTAGCAGAGTAAAATACAGAAAACACGGTACTTGATTGAAATACCCAAGAAAAAGCATAGAAATGATTTTGCTAATCAATGACGGTGTTTAAGGAAGAGGAGAAGATAGAGACAGCAGCGCAACTAAAGGTTGCAGTATAGTTACCTAAATGCGAGAACCAAGCCCCTTGGCCAAGGAGTTGGAAAAGATAGGACCCAGGAAGGATGAAGAGCAAAGACTTCTTCCAGGATCAGGACAGGACCGGTGACCTCTCTACAACGACGCCTGCGCCGTTCCCCTCTCTGATACTCGACTTCTCCTCGATTCTCCCGTTCTAATGGACTCCGCCGCCCCCTTCTCAGGACCTCTTCTGGACAGGGATTCAGTCAGCAACCGATCAGCATGGCAGTCTGGAGCTAAGAGCTCTCTCGCAGCATGGACGCCTGTTCTTCGTGAAAGCATGCTCCTACTAATTAACTAATGCTATATTCTATTATACCCTTCTACGCCCATGTACCTCCCCTTAATGTTGCTAAAATATGGGACCACTACTTCTGATTGGACAGGGACAGGGGGTGGATTCTCGCACCATATCGATTTGGCCTAAATTGTAAAGCCTATTGTCTTTACGTTCCCTCCCCTTCAAATTAATACATTCGCTTTATTTCCCACCCGTCTCACGACAAATGTTATACATTTTACAGGGGAAAAGTATCATTTTGTCCACAGGAAACATAAAGTACAGCATCTTCGGCCAATGGGTCATGGCCTTGGGAGACGTCCAAGTTGACTTCACTTGGCAGGCACACAGGACACATGCGCAGAACCATCTGTCTCTCGAGTTTCAAGTCACCAACCCAGGCCCAAGTTTACGAATTACTAAAAGTGCAAGAAGAAAATATTAAAATCACAAATAAAATGTTTCACTCTATGCCCACTTTCCCTACTCTATTCCCCATTAATTATTATACTATCCTGCATTAGTAGCATTAAGAAAACGACAATTTAATAATGACATGAGAGCAAGCTTAAGCATGTGAAAACATTTAGCGGCCATTTTAGCGCACACTGCGCAGAAGCAGAAGTTTCCCACCAAGCAAAGAAAGACGTCACACCATGTGATCAGGTTGCGACATGCGCATTGAAGTTCCTGCGCTTTAGCGGACATTTTGGATTACAGACAAGCGTTATTCATTAGTAAAACACATAGGCAAGCTTCTGTCCCTCTTGTGTTTGTGAATGCAAAGGTTAGTATTGACAATACAATTTAATAAATTAATACTATGAGGAGGATTGCGTACAAGCAAGTTTCATTTTTGAAACCTTGCTCCATCAATTGGGGGCTCGTCCGGGAGTATCATCAGCTCGAATTGGGAGAAAATTGCATGTGCGTTACTACCTTTTCAACTCATGTTGGTTTATTCCGATACAAAAGATTAAGCTTTGGGGTGTCTTCAGCTGCCGAACATTTCCAAGATGTCATTCATTGCTTTATACATGCTGTCACAAATGCTTTCAATTACAGTGATGATATACTAGTATTTGGGGCCACACGGAAAGAACATGATAGAGCCCTCACCAAAGTATGCTGTCTACTTGCTGATGTAGGTCTTACTTTGAATGCTGGAAAGTGTGAGTTTCAAAAAACAATATTAAAATTCTTTGGGCACATTTTCTCTGAAGGGGGGGACGACTCCAGATCCAGCCAAAGTTCAGGCTTTGTCATCACCTCTCCTCCACAAGATGTAACCATGTTGTGTTCTTTTCTTGGGATGGGCAGTTACTTCTCCAGGACTTTGCCACTGTGAGGGCCCCACTGCGAGACTTCATGAAATTGAATATTTCATTTCAATAATCATGGGAGTGCGACAATCAAGCATCCAATTAAAAAAATGCTACTGAAATGGCCTACTTTGAGCCTCAATTGCATACAGAGATTGTTGTGGATGCCAGCCCAGTGGGTTTGGGCGCGATTCTTGCTCAACATAGTGGACATGCAGACATGCGAAGGAGCATTGTAGCATATACTAGCTGGAGTTTGTCACAGACTAAACAAGCTTATTCCCAACCTGAAAAAGAAAGTCTTGCCGTTGTGTGGGATTGTGAACACTTTCATGTGCTTCTGTAAGGAAAACATTTTACGCTTGTCACTCATCATAAGCACGGGTATGCAAGAGTATGACTAAACTATTATGCACTGACCAAGAAAAGATCAAAACCCTGCCAACTAATTTTCTCGAGTGCCCCTCCAGCATCAGGGTACCCCTTCTAAAGTGGCTGAGGCCTACATCATTTTGAGTTTCAGTACCAGAGCTGCCATATCTGTGGAGGAAATAAGTGCTGCTACCATTGAAGAAAGAAATATGCTCTTACTCAAAGACATTGTTATGCATCAATCCTGGAGAACAAATGATCGACCTCTTGACAACTACATTGAATATTAGAAATTCAAGAATGTGCATGATGAACTGTCAGTTACACAAGAAGGTATTCTCTTACAAGGGTCGAGAATTGTCATTCCTGAAAGTCTCAGAAAACAATTCATCGAAGCGGCACATGAGGGACATTGTGGCATTGTCGCCACTAAGCGAGCGATTCAAGACCGTGTTTGGTTACATCATCTTGATGAGCGAGTTGAAAGAGAGCTCCAGGCTTGTCATTTATGTAACTGTTTATCTCCAGAAACAACCCAACATCCTTTGAATATGTCAGATCTTCCAAAACATGTCTGGGAGAAACTTGCAGTTGACTTCTTTGGACCCCTTGACAAAGGCCATTATTTCATCGTACTTGTAGATGAGTACTCCTGGTTTCCTATGATGGAAGACCTTACGTCAATCACTCATGATCGAGTCATTGAAAGACTAGAAGGCATATTTGCAACCTGAGGTGTTCCATTTGTCCTAAAATATGACAATGGCCCACCATTCAGTGGTCGGGAATTCAAAGACTTTCTTACTCATTTAAATATCAAGCATCAGAAAAGCACACCTCTCAGACCACAGGCTAATGGCATTGTTGAACACTTTATGAGCACTCTTGGGAAAGCCGTACAGTGCGAGAAGGACTTGAGCTCAAATGAGATCTACTTTTCATTCTACAAATGGCAAAAGCCCAGCCACCCTGATGTTTGGGAGAGCCATGGGTACCAAGTTGCCACGGTGGACCACTGAAAGAACAATTTGATGCTGAGAAAGTTCATCTCACAAGTCCAGCTTGAAGACGTATGCAGACAAGTGTTGATGAACTGGGGACCTTACTTTTTGAAAAGGAGATTGTGTCCTTGTCAGACAGAGGCAAAAACGAAAATTTGATGCTCCATTTGATACTGATCCATTGTAAGTTGTGACTACTAAGGGACACATGGTGACTTCTCATCATCCTGGAAAGTCCATTACGAGGGATTCCTCACATTTCAAGCACCTGCCTCTGAGTTTGTCAGTTCCAGACATCAGGAGTGAGACTCTGTCATCAGAGGGCAAGGTTTGTAACTGTGTCTAAATCGTCAGTGACTGCTGTGGTTGCTTCTCCTGTGTCCCCTCAGTCTCACACAACAAGATCTGGAAGAGTGGTTTGAGGGCCTTGACGACTCATTGAGGAACTATGATGTATATATGCTTTGCTTGTACTTTTTATTTAACAAAAGGGGAGATGTCGTGTTTTGTGTATTATATAGCGTAGGACACCTCTGGTCCCTAACAGACTCCGTTGTCTACTGACGTAAGTCATTGGTGTGGTTGATAAAATTAACGATGCAGTACCTGTCAGTTATCGGTTACACTCTAGAGAATAAAGATGTGTAATACCAAGCTCTGTGTGTGGCGTGATTCATTTATATGCTACCAGGCTGAGAAGGATGCTACATATGACTTTCAAGAGTGATTTAAATTCTGAAATTAAAGACTGTGCTGTATATGCTCCATATACCCCCGTCCTCATAGCAACATGGGAACCTGAAAAGTTTTTCTTGAGGGAAGAATCATCTTTCTTGTTAGCCGGACCTTTTAAAATGTTCTATTCAGCAATCGAAGACCTTGCAACCAATCTAGCCACCACTGAATCAACATGAGTATTATAGGGGAAGGCAGACTCCATCTCCTCCAACGGATAAAGTTTAGACATACATCACAGAATGGCAATTGTTTCAGGATCTTTCCATTCTTGTTAAATCACCTCTAACATGAGCTGATGAATAGGAAGTCCTGAATTCAAGTTTTTTTTAAACTGTCATTGAATTGAATCCTGGGAGGTGGATGGTTTCAAGTCCAGAACAAAATCCATGTTTTCCCTCACATGGCACAAAACATCCTGTAACATTTCTTTAGAGATGTACTTTCCCTTATGTTCCAGGGCAGGAAGAATCAACACTATCAAATTAAATTGAATTGAACTGAATTCCCCATTTGTATAGCACTACAGCTGCTTCGACAAGGAAGAGTCCTGGAGCTGGCCAGCAGGGAAATTCAAGGGATGCTAGTCTCTTTTTGAATATTCTTTCTGATTTGAGCATTTTAAGATCCACGGGTAGCTCATTCTTTAGCTTGGCAGCTACAATCGAAGAAGAGAGCCCAGGTACTTGAAGAAGGCCCTGTTTTGCCAAATGAAGAGCTTGTTGCTATTCACAGAACCTGATTCTGAGATAAACCAGACCCCTTTTTCTGAAGTATTCAGAACATGATTAGCAAAGCTTTAAACGTAATCTGCTCTTTGATTGGCAGCCAGTGAAGCAGCTGCAGTCCAGCCCTGATTGATTGTGTCTTTAGATGATATGTCTAGGACACATCACAAAAGCTAATTTTTTACTAATAGCTGAATTTTTATTGTCTTTGTTAAACACAGCAAAAGTCTTTAATAAAGTCCTTCTGATTCTCTCCTCCTTGCTGCTGACTTTCCTCTGTCTTTTAGGCGAGGAAAAGGAATCCCAAGACGAATTAGTAGATACTGGGGACTTAAGTGTGTACGGGAACAATGCCTTTTTTTTTAGCAAATGATGGCCCATAATAATCCTGAAGAACAAGCTGGGAAGTAAATCCCGTGACAAGACCAGTCACTAATTGCCAGTTCTTTTTACCCAAAAATTCAGTAATCCCATAATCAGGTACATAAGAATGCTTGCTCCTAAGGCTTCCTGCCTTTAAATAAAATGAGGAAAGCATGTTTTTTCTCGCCCCTCCCCCAAAAAGGAAATTCACACTCGCTCGAACCATGCCCATTACACTGCGTATGCGCAAGGCAGTTCCTCCTCCTCCTCTGACATCCGAAAGGGAAACAACCAGGAAGATAGGCTGACTTGAGAGAACTTTGCTATGCCATCACCTAGTACAGTAGGTCCTCTGCAAAGAAACAATTGGTCCACCATTTTGACCCTTGACTCACGGTGCTCCCACATTGCAGGGAGGATTGCCCCACAATTCCAGAAGGAAGGGAATCCCGCCCCACTGCTAAACTCCCGTTCAACAAACTTTAACGTCCCATGTCCCTGGGCTGGGAATCCCTCACCGCTGCAATCATCAAACTTCAATGGGCCGTGTCCACTTCCCTAAGAGAGAAAAACAAAACTGGAGGATTCTGGGAATGCTAGCCCCCTTATAGCACTCAAGAGGTTGGGACTTTCAATTACAGAATTCTGCTGGGCTTTGATCTTTTGGAAGTGAGAACACCTTTAAAGTCATGAGTGGAAAGAGGATAAGGGACACAGAGGTAATGAGGGAGTACTGTTTGATTATGGCATTTTTGGCAATGCGTAACCAATTATTTAGTTTTGTAGGAAAAATGACACAGTAATATCTTATCCAGAATTACTGATACTGATACATCAGGGTAAAGTAATTACAAGGTGCAGCGCTACTGCACCATAAAATGTCTTTGAACAAGCATTAGCAAACCCAATAGGTCTTGCATTTTGGGGCTATTAGTGTTGCCAATGCTGTTTGCTGATGCTCTGCAGCATCTGTAAAATGCAAAATAATTTTTGCAAATGCATCAACTGTAAAAAAAAAAAAAAAAAAAAAAAAAAGATTAGAAAAGAATAGAAAAGGTATGATGACGTAGCCACTGTTGATGCCTGCGTTATTCTGTGGGTACGCACGTGTGTATCAACATCCATGCACGTTCCTACAAAATGACGCACAAACCAATTTCTTTTTTTCAATTGACTGACCTAAGATGGTGGTCGCCACTTGGATTGGTGAGTAAAACAATCAAATGTTCAGTGCACAAATGCGCTTTTTTGTAGAGTTGTGCCAAGTAGCAAATGCATAGCTCCATAGTTACTGTTGAATTTTTTCAACCCGCAAACTGAGGCTAGGGTTTTAGTTTTCTGGGCCTGTAGGTGCGTGCCCCATTTTAAAGATTTATCAAACCATATTCCTAGGTATTTGTATTCATTGCCAACTTCTAATTTCGTTTGCCCCAGGAACCAATTGCATTTTTGATCTCTCTTCCCAAAACATAATATTTTTGTTTTATCCATGTTCACTGTTAGGTTTTTAGATGTACAATATGTATCAAATGCATTTAACTTCCTTTGCAGACCTAATTCTGTTTGATCAAGAATAACTAGATTGTCTGCATACAGTAAGCAGGACAAATGCTTCCCATTTACCTTTGGGCTTGCACCTCTTTCCGTCATTAAAGAGGAAGGCAGATCAGCAAGGAAAATTTAAAAAAGGAGTGGGGCCAATACACAGCCCTGTTTTAGACCGTTATTGATTGCTATCTCTTGTGTCAAACCCCCCATTGTGTCTTTAATAACCTGTGCCCAGTTCTCGCTATGCAACTCTTTAATAACTACTAAGAGTTCTTCAAGAATGTTATATCTTTTTAGCGTCTCCCAAAGGCGCACTCTATCTACTAGATCGAATGCTGCCCGAAAGTCGACAAAACAGCAGTATAGCTTACCTTGCTGTTCTACCGACTTTCGAGCTAATACCCATAGAGCAAAGCAATGGTCAATGGTTGAGTGCCCCTCCTTAAACCCTCCTTGTTCCACAGGGACAATCGCATGTAACTCAACTCAATCCTTCAATTTGCCTAGGATTATTTTAGAGAAAACTTTCACACCGATATCTAACAGGTTGATTAATCTATCATTCTTAGGGTCCTTTCTGTCCCCTTTTTTATGCAGAGGCCTAATTACCGCTCCCCTCCATGATTTTGGGATAGCACCTGAATCTAGCATGGCAGTAAACATTTTAGAGAAAAATTGTGCCCACCAGTTTAACTCTGTTTTAATTATTACAGCGGGTAAGTTATCTGGCCCTGCTGCTCGGGTTAAGTTTAACTTCCTAATGGTGTCTTTTTTATTTTTAATAGAGCATGAAGGTATTAGTTCTTTTGCTGCCCGCCACATAGGGACTCTTTCCTCGCTTAATACTGGCACATTGCTAGCCATATAAAATTGGCCTAAGTACTCCTCCCAGGATACCTCGTCAACTACACAACTCATGGTTCCCGGGGATCGACCCGAGGCGTCTTGGATCAGCTTCCAGAACCCTTTAATATTTTTTGTTTCTATAGTTTCCAATAGGGAGTCCCAGCATTTTTCTTTAAAACGCCTTTTCTTAGATCTCACTAACATTTTATATTCTTTCCTCAAATTTGTTAAATTATTAAAACCCTCCTGATCATACCTTAGCCTCATACGTCTTTCTTCTCTCCTTAATATCCTTTTTTTATCCCTACATACAGAATCAAACCAGCTCATTTGCTTTCTATCCCAGACTTGTGAGATTTTACCGCCCTTTTCCTTCTTCTTTAGGTCGGCTCTGAGACATTGTACAACCTGAAGCATTTTTCTTCAAACCACGGGACCGTCTGATCTTGTGCTACCTCAATGGATAAATTCTGTTGAAAACTGGCTAATTTTGTTAAATATTCATCGGTTAATTTTGTGGTCAGGCGTTTTGGATAATCCATTGATTGTGGTAGAACTCTTTCACAAACTCTTGGGGGCCCTCTCACTATTTAAAATAGAGTGGGTGATGGTCACTTTCTTTACGCTTGATTACCTTAAACTTTTTTACCAAGGCAAAGTTCCAAGCGTGTACAAAGATGTAATCTATGGGGCACAATTGATTTCCTCTTCTGAATGTCTGCATTGCTGGTCTATCAGATTCTGTCCTACCATTTAAGCTAATTAACCCCTTTGCTCCTAAAAATTTCCCTAGGGCTTCATCTTGCCTATTCATGGTACAAGTGGGGAAGTGTGCCGGCATTATCTCATATGCTTTTAAAATTTCTTTCAACCAAGGATCTAATTTTTCGGGGTTTAACTTATGGTTAAAATCTCCCGTGATGATTAGCAAATGCTTTCCATACTTATCACTCAAGGAGTTCATCTCATCTTTAAATAGCCCCATTTCTCTTTCATACTCTTTTTGAGAGCCCCACTGTATATAGATGTTTACCACAATCACACACTCATTTAACCTTTTGGGACCCTGTAGGGATACCTCACTAACCAACATCCATTTACAAGAAGTGTTTATCAAATTCACTTTTTTTACTGTTCTTGTAGAAATGAGTGTCATAATCCCCCCTGATGGACGTCCAAATCTTGTTTTACTGGCGACTTTGTAAGTCTAGGTACATCCTTCAACTACAAGGGTGCTGTCGCATAGCCAAGTTTCCTGCAGGCAAATAATGTCTGCCTGCCGTGAGATATTTTTTATACAATCAATCTTTATTTGCTCTTTGAATCCATTGATGTTCCACAAAATTATTCTTAGGCTATGCGACAACCCACTTCCCTAATCTATTTCGCTGAGGTGTCCAGACTCATTCAATGCCCTCAAGGATTGGTTTATGTCGCTATCCTCTAAGCTCCAGTTGCCCCAGTTTTTACTGTACTCTTGGTTTTCAACAACTATTTTAATGTTTTCTCTTTTCCCGCATGCCCCTGCTATCAGTCTTGCCTTTTCACCAGTCCTGCGTGACATTTCAGGAAGGCACTATCCGGCTGTTTTACACATTCTAATTCAGCCTCCGTGATTAATCTTATTCCTTCCTTTAATATTTCTTTTTCAGCATTTAAAATTGCAGTTTTTACCATCCCCGAATATACTTCAACTTTTTTCAATTCCTTGCCTTTGCTACTTGGGGAAAATCCTACCTGCCTCAAATCCTTTGATTCAATTTCACGCAAACTTGGGCATTTTGAGAAGGAAAATAAAAGATGGGATCGATTTAGGGGTACACTTTTCCTTAACTTTTTCCTCCCCTTCTCTATATTCAAATGTTCAAAGTATATCCACTTTTTATCACTCGAATCTATTACTTCCAGTCCCCCATTCTTCTTTTCGCTCGTAACTCTCTTTACGTTTGAAATTTTTGACCTAATACCCCCTCTCCCTAAAATCTTCAGGTGATCTTTCTCCTCCCATAAGTTTGCCCTTTTTTCTAACCATTTCTCCTCTCTTTCTACTTCCGAGTGTTTTTTTGTTGGACCCTTTTTTCTCTTATTTTCTCCTGTCTCGTACTTAAATGGCTATCCAGATTCCTCCTTTCCCTTTTGGTAACTGGGGAGAACCTCTTCTTAATGTTGTTACATGGGTTACATGGGTTTTATCTCCTTTACCCCTTGCTTTTTGTGACCCATTTGTTTCCCTTTATGCTGAGTGTGTTTTCTTAGAGGATATCTAGTCTTTGGCCACCTATACCACAGGTGATCACTCATTCTCCTAATTAACATTGGGCATCTCGAGATATACTCATCATGGCAATTAATCATTTGATCTGATTCCCTTGCATCACCTTGGGTGGAGTTATCAGGCACTGGTCTAACCACAGATGGCATTAAGCCCCTGATGCCCTGTAATTCACACACAGTGTGTTTTAGACACATTTCCTGGGCTTTTAGTATTTTATTATTTGACAATGTGACCTCTAACAGGCCTTGCAGGATTTTTTGCAACATTAGTATTATGTCCAGCATAGATGCTGAGGGTGTTGCCGATAAGTCCAAGTTCTCAGTACTATTACGCACCAATTCTTCCAATGACTTGGAACCCTGGTTCGCCCACTGATCCAAACTTTTATCTGCATTTGATCTTGTGTCCAAGTCTGTGGTGTCTTTCTGGACTTGCTGCTCTTTTGAGTTATTCTCCTCGTAGTCTCCATCAGCAGTGCCAAGTACAGAAAATATCTTGGCGATGAAGAAAGTCTTGGCTCCAAATTGATGTTTAATTGGCTTAAATTACTTTGGTTAATTAGTGAATCTTCTATGCTTTGGGCACTATGATCATTAGCTTCGTGAATTAAAATTGAGTCCTTCTCAAATTCTTGCATTTTTTTGGGCGTAAGTTTCTTGGTGAAATGTTTCCCCACAAAGTCTTTTATTGATTTAGACACGATGCCCCCCCCCCCCTTTCGTACTTGCTTGCAGTGTGTTAGGCATCTGTTTCTTCTTCGTAGCTTTTTTTTGTACCCTCTTAGCATTCTCATCCTGATCTTCCATACTCTCCACTGGGGATCTAATTCGCTCGCTTATTTCAGTATTCAGAATCGGGGGGTCTTTTCTTATTTTACTTATTCTTTGCTTTTTAGGTGCCATCTAAAGGAACTCCGCTGCCACACGTAATTTTATTCCGTAAAAATCAACAGGTTGTAGCTGGGCCAAATAGAAGGATAGTATTGAGCGGGGAAAAAAATCGCAATAGGTCCAGTCTATATGGCTCCGTCTCCGCGCCTACACGCAATTGCTTTTTTCCCTACTACTGAACAATACCAGTGCTGTGATCCAGCGCTAACAATAAAAATTCTTCTCCTATATGCTTCGGTCATCCAGGTACAACTATCCCTCCAATACACAGACTATATCCATATGACGGTGGGGCCCATAACACCGCACATGCATTCACTCACTCATTTATTCCCTGGATTTCCTCCGTCAGTAACCTAGGAGAAAAACAGTAAAATGATTCGCTGGAAGGAGACGGGATACCTCTTTTTAACACGACATAATATTTCTCATTATTTTAAGGTATTCCGCTCATTGGTCGATGGACCAACTAGTAGGAATCAGTTGATGGTGATTAAGACCAGCTCAATCACAATAAACCTTCTAACATTTTACATTAATCATTGAGCTAAAGAACCACTGAGTCATTTGTTTAAAGATAATAAAGTTTATATAAAGTTTAGAAGCATGAAATAAGTTTTAGGTTTATTATTCAGATTATTACATTTGTTATCATTATACGAATAAATTGAAATTGCAATGCATACCTATTAGATGGAAGAATAAAGTTCGTCACGGCAAGAACTCCCAAAATCTCTATCTATCTCTTCTGGAAAAGTCTAATAGTTCTAAATGGAAAAATCTATCAAGAATAAAAGTTCTTAAAAAAAACAGCATCTTATGCTCAATTAAAAATATAAAATAGCAGCAGCAGCCTCAGCTCGTCAGCATGAGTAGCAGCAACTCCATACGCAACTAACAGCAGCCAAAAACGGCAAAAAGCAGCTCCCAGCAACCAGCAGCATCATCACCCTCCCCACCAAGAGTAGGTCTTCTTATACCCTAATTCTAGCTTACTAAATAAAAATGTTGCATCTTTATGGCGAGATTCTCTCTAATTGGTCCATTTGAGTCCATATACATCTTTTATCAAACTTCCTTGTTCTAACCAGTTCTTTGTGGAATGTCCATATTTGCATCGTTTCCCACAGTTCGTGACATTACTCATCCGCTTCGATCAGTCCAACTTGTATCACTTTCCGATACTTTTTAGGTTCAACAGTTCTTTTTGTCCATTTATTCTTTTTGACTTCTCACGCTTCTTGCTGACCCATCTTGGCACACATTTATTCAGTAAGGTCACAATAGCCTTGACCATACTTTCATCCTAGGCTCTTGGAACGATCACGTGGTCATTCTTGTTCACGGCCTTTCTCCTTGTCTACATTTCTCCTCGCGCACGCGTATTCTAGCTCATGGCGGCCATTTTATATCGCTGCTCAACAGGCCTAAGCGCACTATTTACAAAGATAAACAAAATATAGTTAAGAATAAAGAATATAAACCCTTTCGTTTCCCTCCCGTCATTCTACGTACCCCAATTAGGTATTACCTAGCAAAAAGCAACATATAAAGCCGTCCCTTACTTACCATTGCTTTATTTTGCCACTACACGTTTTGTTTTCAAAGCACAAATCATGCATTTTATTATTCTATTAATACGCAAATATTAGGTTATATTAGCCACGTCAACAATTATAAGTAAATTAGTTTGCACACAAAATAGCGTGTTACCTTTAACCCTTCACATGTAACATACATTGTTGGTTATTTACTTAAACGAACTTATTTGTTAATCATTTTACGTAAATTATTAGGAGGTTACATTTTTTTCTTTTACCCTGCTCCATCAGCTGCTTCCACTTACTAAGGCCAAGCCAGCTCTCTGATATAATGAGTTAGTAAATAAATAGGGACTTTACCAAATGATCCCAAAAAATCACTTACCTCTGCTGTGATATAGTGTGGTGCATCTGGCTTGCAGTGAAAAACTAATATTAACTAGCCTCCACTCCACACGAGGCTATCTTCCTGCTCGGGTCAATTTCCCTTTTTCAAGCCTCTCCTCCCCCCCACCGGGGAGTTTCCACAGGTTTGGGGCGGTAAAGGCAGTACAGGCTCATTGATTTTATCGTTTTGCCTCATTGCAGCCTCCCGGCTGTTCTCCTTATCATGGCTCCACGCCCCACGCTCCACTCCGAGCACTCTCCGAGCACCGAGCACCGAGCTCCGAGCTTCCGAGCCTCCGCTAATTCCGGATATGACGTGTGTCAATACGCGTCATATCACGTTACGTTGAGTTGCTCGGCTGCCCGGAACCAAAAATCACAGCAGAGTCAAGGCTGCTCTTGCTCGATCATGCCACGCCAAAGAAAACAGTAACCTTATTCCGAAAAGTCTAGCCATCAAAACAAATTGTATTAAAGGTGCACCGATCCCATATGCTGGTCCTTTCCAAGAATGTGACACAAATTGAAAGAAAATCATGAGCATCCTAATGCTACAGTAGCACTTTTTTCCTCAAGTTTCAAAAAATGATAAAAGTCTGTGTGGGCCTAGCGTAGCTGAAATTCAACAAGTTCACCAAATATGCTGGTGATGATACATACTTGTAGCACGGCAAAATTGTCAAAATCTACAAGTAGACCATCACGAAAATATCATGTGTGCAATACAAGATAAGATATATAATGGACAAAAGTCACTAACCTCCACAAGTGCTTTTAGGAATTAGTGAGAATCCAGGTGTTACCATATGATTATATTGATGCATAAAATAATCTATGGAAGCTATAAAAACAATAAATAAACTAATGTCTAAAAAACTTATGTCAATAAGTCGTACCCTACATGGTGCATGAAGTATCTTCTTATAAAAAGTCTCTGTTGGTTAGATAGATATACAATACGATCCCTTCAAGTTGTCATGTCAGAATATTGTATCATGTGTGGAACATAGGGAATCATTTCAAAATAAAACTCAAGTGCAAAATTTCAAGAGCCACGGGTAAACAACTCCTATGGAGTGTTCTATACCTTGTGTTGTATGGAATTTCCCCAGGAAGTGGTGAAACATTTCATCCATGTTATGTCCCTGGCGCGTGGTCTGTAAACGACAGATCCATTGGCCTTTGTTTGTCTTAAGAGCAGATCTCTGTTGCCACCCCATGAGCTTACAATTACATGATCAATTCCAAAAAAACAGAAACCATTATCGTTGGGATGCATAGTCCTATAATGGTCTGTCATGGGATATCTATATTCTCCATTTTTTAAGGCCCTGCAGTGTTCCTGTGTGCGTAGTTTAAGGCTTTGAGATATACTGCCAACTTAAATCATACCAAAACTGCGGCCAATAACATAAATCACAAACTGTGTATTGCAATTGATGAAATGCTTTATCTTGTGTACCTGGGTTGCATTGGAGCTGAACTCCTTTTGTCTCATTTCTACCATGTGGGCACATGTTGCATTTATTACAGATACCTGTACCTACAGGTTTCCAGAACAATATTTACAAAATTCCTAAAGTTGTATACCGGAGGTGACGCACTTTGAGGGATTCACTCTGTCCCAGTTATATAATCCGCTACACAAAAGACTAGCACTTGGATGCATCCAAGTGCTAGTCTTTTGTGTAGCTGTTATATAACTGGGGTACAGTGAATCCCCCAACGTGCGTCCCCTCCGGTATACAACTCTAGGATTTTTGTAAATATCGTTCTGCAAACCTGTGATCTCCAGCAGGAGATGCCAGTGTTTGCGCAAAATCCTGTTATCACTATACATAGAGTATTTGGTAATTGTTGCAAAGTCATCCTGTGCCCTGGGCACCCCCACATTTTTTGCTGACTGGTACTGGTGGTAACTGACTCTGACTGTCCCTGGGCTCTGCCTACCCAGGCCCAGGACCAGTGCTATGCTGAAGACACACTTAGAATACATACACTAGGGTACACTATGGGTTAGGGTACCCCTAATGATTGGCATGACTTCCCCTATAAGGCCCTAGTACATAATAGGGGAGGGGGATCAAAACTATGTTTAAGTCCCTAGTCTATAATAGGGCATGGTAGTTTAGAGGCCAGCAGCCCTTTTTGCACTTGCATGGGTGCACTCCTGAGGCCTGAGGTCAGTTTAAAAGCAGCCCTGTGTTGCAGGACTGCTTCTAAAATGCGAATTGTGCCCAAACTCGACCTTGGTTTTTGGGGCACTTAATAATTAATAAACTACAATGTTTTAGGTACCCCCAGGGTCTCTCCTAGGTGTCCCGGTGGTGGGGGATCAGGTATTTATAAGGAGGACCCTTATAAAATAAGTTTTATATGCCTTGGGGGTTAGTAAAATTGCACATTTTACTCCTGACGTAGCAAAGTGCTTCCCAAATCGACTTTTGAGCTCGGAGCACTGAGGAGTGAGGATCTGCAATATTTTTGCATATTCAGAACCCCTAAGGTCTCCGTTAGGCATTCCAGGGGTGTGGGGTCCTGTAAATATAGACAGGGACCTTATAAAAAGATGTTTTATAAGCCCTGATGTTGGAGAAATTGCCCAGTTTATTTTCCCCATTGCAGATCCCCAGCCACATAGGTTTACTTGGCAAGAAGTTAATAAATAATAACTAACGTCAAGGATGTCATAAAAATATTATTCAAGGACTTCCTAGAATGTCATTGATAAATCCAACAATATGCTATTGTTGAATGTATCCTAAAATGTACAGACAAGAAGTTATAAGACTTTCTTGTCTGTAAGCCAAAATGTAGCCTTCTAGTGGTCTGCCCTGGTTGGTCAGAGTTAAGTGGATTATCCAGGCTGCTTTGATGAAGTGATAAGTAGCCCCTGGGGTTAGACAGCAATTCTGGGAGGGCAGGGTTCTGCTACATAGGCATGCCAGAGCAGGGGAAGGGGTTGTAAACTATAATCTTCAATAGAAGGAGGAGACAGGCAGGAGAAGCCAGTTTCATTTACACCCCTACTCTTTGAACCCAGCGAGATGGCAGGATGAAGGAAGGAATGAGCAGATGCCAGGGGGAGGAACAATATGAAGAAGAACCATCCTGAAGGTGGGCTTAGCCAGCTCTTGTCTCTCTGCTGAAAAAATCAGCCATGTTGAATTTTGGAGAAATGGTGCTCTCTGGGAGACCATAGTGTCACACTTTGAAGGATATGTTCATACTCTGGGGTGTTGTCCTGCACCTCATTGGACATGAGTGCCCTCATGCTTGACCTAGAGAACTTGGAATAAGTATCTGAGAGGGGCAGAGCCTCTCAGATCCTCTGCTTGAAACTAAAGGAATAAGAAGGGTCCATGCTGAGACGTTTGGTTTGCACCAACCAGGCCCTGCCCTTGATTGACTGCGCCTGCTGCACAATCTGGAACTACAGCCCTGTGGACTTACCTTGCTTCAGAAGGACTAAAGAATGGACTCCACGAAAGCTACAGGTTAACAGAGCTCACCTGGACCATCACAGCCAAGAATCCCCTGCCTGGAGTACTACCAGTGGATTTCTAAGGGTTTTGGCCAAGTGGATTGTGGGAATTGAAGTCCCAAACTTTCAAGGACCATCTTGGAGCTTCCAGACCCATGGAATAAGTTTTGGACACTTTGGGACCCTCAAAGGAACTTCAGGAAGATGTTCCAGAAGTTTAAAGAAGTTTGGAGCAACTTTGGAAAAAAGCTCCATAAGTGGACCGACTCGACCTGACCAGCCAAGCCGGCGACCCTCAACCCCGAGCGGGCCAGCCATCCAGGTTCGTCCTGCTGAAAAGCTCCGACTTCCAGATTTTGACCCGGAGCTCTGCAAAACCGAAGCCGGCGAACTCTCACCAAATCCGGCCTGGTGAAGAGCATCGAGGGACCCCGCAAAAAAAAGCTCTGTATAATTTTCTAAATCCAAACGTAGAGGAGGTGATCGGGACCAACCTCGAGAGTCAAGCCACCCACCTTCAACCGCAAACCGGCCTGGATCTCTGGTTCGTCCCGCTGAAAAGCTCTGGAGGTCTGACTTCTATAAGTTTGCCTGGGAGCTCGTTGCAAGGCAAGCCGGCGAACCCTCACCGAATCCGGACTGGCTGAGAGCTTCGAGGGACCCCGGGAAGAAAAGTTTCAGAAAAGTATTGAAGTCCGAAGTTAAAAACTTTGACCGAGACCTACCGCGAGGGGTAGCCGCGCAGGGCTCCATCGCGGTCGGCCTGAAACTTTGACTTTGTCCCGGTCTGGCGCGACCAGATGTCACAATAGGCGCTATAGGTTTCTATGTGCTATATAGTGCTAAATCTTTGAAAATTCATATCTCCGGTTCTCTACATTGAATTTTTTTCATTTTGGTGTCGTTTTAAAGATAAAAATATTTCCTATTTTTATAAATTGGTGTTGGATTTTTATTATGTGTTGTATCTTAATTATTTACTGAAGTGGTGTTTTTAAATGCTTTACATACCTGTCATTGAAATTAAGCCTGCCTGCTGTTAGATTTGAAAATCCCATTCTCGTTATATACTCGTTTTTCAATATATTAGGTTAGCAGTGTACGGCTAAATGAGACACCATTCGTATTCATGTCATGTAACCCACTGAGTTATCCATGCAATGTGCGGGCTTTAGTTAGCAAGTGTGACTCCATTTTGTATTTCGTAATCCCAATCAGGCTATGTCTGAACCAGGCCTCATTGCTCGTATTGCTTGTCTCAGCAGAACGCTGTACGCAGTTCTTATTTTCTCTTTTGCTCAAGGTTGCCTTCTGCCTTACTAATGAATAGGCCATTTTGCCCTCGCATTCCTATCTTTGTGTGTAGCTCGGCTCCCACGTTAGGAGCCGCCAAAACCCAGCACGGCAACCTTGAGCTGGTGATAACATGTACACATCTGGCAGGTGGTAGTCCATCCCTCTGTACCTCCTTTGTTCATGTACGGCCTAAGCCGGTAACTTTCCATTGTGGGCGTGGTTAGGAAACCTTTGGGGAGGAATTATTATGCATTGCCGACTGTTGGGGGGCCAGTCCCTCAGCAGACATCTTAGGGTGCAGGTCAGATTGGACTCCTCTGCAGAGTACTGGTAATAAACGATTGTTTTATATTCTCTACTGTCTGACCGACTCTTCATTTTGGGGAAGGCTATAAGGTGGTTGTAGGAAACCCGGGTGACCCTTTTGGGGTCACTTCCTTCAGTTGGCGCCCGAACAGGTACTCCGCAAGGTGACCCGACTCGCCCGTAATCGGGTTGTAAGGTCGGGGTGGTGTCTGGTCGGTCGGGTGGATCAGGGATCCCCACATGATAAGAGCCCGGTTCTCTTGGCTGCCCCGCCCGGCTGATCGGGCGACTCCTCGTCTAGTGGTCACCGGCCGGAGTCCTGAGAAGGCAGAACTTTGGATTTCACCGTTTGGTCCGAAGAGTCGGCAGTGGAGAATAATATTGCTCGACCTGAGTGCACCAGGTGAGTGACTTGAATTCTTGGAAAATGTGGTGCCATGGTTGAACGGCACGAGCCTACGGGCTGTGTCTGGTACAGTCTCCGGACTGTCTTGTCTTGAACTTGGTGGGTTTGTGGACCCTTGAAAAGACACAGAGTGTTTGTGAACGGTCTACCAGGCCAACTGGAAATTCGGCCCATTCTTGAAAAGGTTTGGGGCTGTTTGCGAACAATCTGCCAGGCCAAGTGGAAATTGGGCTTACTCTTGAAAAGGTCTGGGGCTAGAGCCTGTCTTCCTGTCTTGGTACAGTCTGCGGACTGTCTTGTGCGGTTTTGGACCGCTTGGATTTGGTTCTTGGATCAGTTGTTGGTTGGTGTCCTGTTCGTCCGTTGGGGACGGTGTATGTGTCTTATATTAAGATGCCTTGTCTAAGTGAGTTAGGGTGTTTCGGATGTCTGTGTTGTTCCACTGAAGCTCGATTGGAAGAGAGGCAGGCGGCGCCTCCAGAGGGAACCCCAAATTTTGATGTGTACGTCAAGCATTGCATTCGCCCGATTATGTTTAGCACTTTGTGGAATAAATATACGAGGGACAATGTCGATCTACAGTGGCCGCTTACTGGCACATTTGATGAGCAAAAATTGAATTACTTGCAGGACAAATTGTTCGCCAAAAAGAGCAGACAGTCGATGTTTGATTCTCTGAGAACATGGCAGAAGGAAGCAAAGCAACGACGTATGAGAGCAGAGAAGCAAGCTCGGAGGGGACAGACGCAAACGATAACGCAGAAAGCAGTGGCGTATGAAAGACAAAAGATCGAGAAAGGCATAGAGTGTGCGGACAGGAAGTTTCGCTTGCAGAGTGATAAGTGTTATGTGGCTAGGGAGGAAGGGGATGTCTTTGTTGAGGAGTTGTTGGATTCCCGACCCCCACCTCCCTATGCCCCCGAACGACTATATCCCGTAACTCCGACACCTCAATCTTCGGCTTCTGGTTCTGTTATTCCTACTCTTTCTGTTTCTAGCTCTACTGCTTCAGCCTCGACCCCGCCCACTTCTTCCCCACTCTCGCCAGTTACAGGGGCGGGTGCCGTCCGTTCCTTTATTCTGTCTCCCGACCCCATGCCCGTGGTCACGACTCCTCTTACTCCTGTGGCACAGTCTTTGAGCGCGATGGTACCTGTTTATTCATCTGCTCTTTCCCCTTTGGGTGTGTTACCTCAGGCATCGCAAAATACAGAGATGCCTGTGCGTGGAGTGCATGAAGTGAATTGGGCGGCGGCACGTGAACGCATGGATAAAGTGTTGGTACGCTCTGCTGTGGGTGATGAGGAAAAGAGAATGGTGACTGACCAGGCTGCACAGTGGACCCGGAATCCGATTTATAGTGTGGAAGATGTGTGGAGTGTGATGAAAGATTACGAGCCGTTTATACAGCAACATGCTCTTAAGCATATGTTGGCCACGCTGATAGGATTGTGGGAACAGTGTTTTAAGGGTATTGCACCACAGATAATTTATGACATTCAGGACAGGGTATATACAACAGATATGGCCCCAAATGAAGTTTTCAGTAATGTGACAACATTGGTGGGTTATCGGGGTAGATTGCTTCAGAAGGCCCCGACAACAGTGTCACAGTTCCCCATGAGGGAAGTGCATCCCATTTACCACCCCGAAGTACCAGAGTTGCGAGATGGGAATAATATCGTTACTCGCCCACGGGTGGCGGCCCATTTCCAGGAACAGTGGATCTACACTCCTTGGAAGAGGAGTGAGGTACTATCCCTAAAAGGGCAATTACCGGACCCTCGGAAAAATCCGACAACGTACTATAAAGAATTGATGGAGGTGTCCTCCTCCACAGTGATGACATTAGCTGATATAGAGTTGTTTTTCGGTCTGTTGGTACCGGTGGATATATGGAGGCAGGCGCATATGCAGGATCATGTGGTGGAATTGGGTGGAACATGGGATGAGATTAGGGCATGGGATAAGCCCGGCGAGAAGCCGAAAGCGGAGCTATTGGCCTTGCCGGGACGTATTATCACTTACATGCACTCCCTTATCCCGCCCAGACGAGTGGATTGGGACAAGTTGACTGCATGTCGTCAGAAGAAGGATGAAAGTGTGTCCGATTTCTTTACTAGGTTCAAAGGGGTGTTTCTGGATTTTAGTGGTCAGGATCTATCGCTGGAGGGTGGTGTTCGTCAACAGGTTTGTCACTAATTTGCTTCCTGAGATTGCGACTAGATTGCAGGCAGCGGAAAGTACTTGGACCACCTCCTCCCCGTCAGTAATATTGAGTATGGCACAGTACTACAAGCATAGGGAAAATGAGGACAAAGAGAAGGTGGAGAAAAAGTCAAAGAAGTTGAAGACGAGGGTGTTGTTGCAGCAGGTGACAAGGGGGAACGGTAGAGGAAGGGGTTCGGGTCCCGCTCAACGGGGATGCCAGTCTGATCGGAACAGTGCATCGGGTGTGCCCGTAGGGTACAACCAATGTGCATACTGCAAAAAGGAGGGGCATTGGCAAAGTGAGTGTCCGGAGTTGAGGCAGAAAGTTGAGGCCCCGAGAGGTAGGGGTTCTAGAGGACATGGTAGAGGAGGAGGTGGCCCCAGAGAGGGTCAGTTTGAGGATACATCGTATGATCAGCAGAGCAAGAACTATTTCGACGACCACCAGGGAAGGCAGTACTATCATGATGACTATGACATGGACGAGGTGAAGGGGATGTCCCTCAGCTAGGACAGCCAGGGACAGGGTAAGGGACTGGTTCTAGTGCCTGTAGATCAACGGGGACCTTATGTCACTGCGGATTTACAGGGCACGCCCAAGACGTTCTTACTTGACACGGGTGCTATGAATAGCTCTGTTTCTCGTTCTCTGGTCCCTGGGGCAGCTCTGTCTGGCCAAAACAATGTTTCGGTAGGTTTTTCAGGCATGCCGGTTGTTAGCCCCATTTCCAAACCTCTTGCTTTGACTATAGGTCCCTTTACGGTGGACTCGCCAATTCTGTTAACGACAAATTGTGGGGAAAATTTGATGGGATTGGATTTGTTGAAGAGATTACATGCCACCATATTTTGTTTTCCGGATGGTGTTTACATGACTGTTGGGCCACAAGTGGCTCGCGCAAAACAATGCTTTGCAAAAGATGCACCCCTCCCCGCAGAGTTCCAGGACGTGCCCCGTAGTTTATGGGCAGCAGGAGACACGGATGTAGGGTTACTCCAGATCCAGCCAGTCTCTATTACGGTTAAGGATAATGCTGTATTGCCACGTACCCCCCAGTATAAGATTTCACAAGCAGGAGAAAGGGCTTTGTTGGAAATAATTCAGGATTTGATTAAGACTGGTGCGGTTGAGGAGACAGTAGCGAATGTGTGTAACAGCCCTATCCTTCCGATTCTTAAGAGGGCCCCCTTGGACTCTTCTGATGCTCATCCAGATGTTTACCGCTTTGTAATTGACCTCAGAGAGGTCAATAAAATAGTTGTGCCCCAATATCCTGTAGTCCCAGACATTACCACGATATTGACAATGATTCCCCCGTCAGCAAAGTTCTTTTCCGTTATTGATTTGAAGAATGCTTTCTTTAGCATTCCTATTCATACAGATAGCAGATATCTGTTTGGATTCGCATTAGCCGGCAGGAGTTTTAGATTCTGTCGTGCTCCCCAAGGCTATACAGAGAGTCCTAGTATCTATAGTCAAGCTCTAAAAAGTCAATTGGATTCTTTGGTGCTTCCCACTGGTAATGTGCTATTGCAGTACGTGGACGATCTCCTTGTGGCCTCTGATACTGAGGATGGTTGCAGAGACACCACCGTTAAATTGCTGTTGCATTTGGCACATCATGGCCATAAGGTGTCCCTTTCTAAATTTCAATATTGTCGACAGGAGGTCACCTACTTAGGTCACCTACTGTCGAAGGAGGGTCGCAAGCTAACACCTGAACGCATAGCTGCTATCACTAATATGCCTGTTCCCAAGACTCAACGTGAAGTGCGCACATTTATTGGCATTACCTTGTATTGTCGACACTGGATCCCCAATTATTCTTTACTAACAAAACCCCTCCTTTACCTGACCACTAAAGAAGTGCATGAACCCCTGCCTTGGACATCTGCATGCCAGAAAGCTTTTGAGCAATTAAAGGCTGCGCTTTGCTCCGCTCCTGTGCTTGGTACTCCTGATTACCAGAAGCCTTTTGTGCTTTACGTACATGAGGCGGACGGTTGCGCGTTTTCTGTTTTAACACAGGGTTTTGGTGGTAAGCAAAGACCCTGCGCTTATTTTTCCGCAATGCTGGATGACGTAGCCAGAGCGTTCCTGAGCTGCCTGAGAGCTGCCGCGGCCGTGGCAGTTTCTATCAGACAATCGGTGGGGTTCGTTCTTGATACTGCTCTCACTGTAATGGTACCCCATGCTGTGGATACGCTTTTGAATAAGACAAAGACACAGCACCTTACTAGTGCACGTCTGACCGGATATGAATTAACCTTGTTTGCTTCACACATTACCATCAAAAGATGTGCCACTCTGAACCCAGCCACGTTACTACCCCTACCTTCGGCGGGAAATGACACAGATGCACATGATTGTGTATACAGAACGGAAGAGGAAGCGAAGGGACGGGTAGACCTGACTGATGTTCCCTTATCTGAACCCCAAGGGGAACTATATGTCGATGGCTCTTGCTTTAAACTACCAGACGGCACCACCACTGCAACATATGTAATTACAACATTACACACTATAGTTGAGACATCCCGTGTTCCATACCAATCAGCCCAAGCTGCGGAGCTGGTTGCTCTTCTGAGGGCTTGTGAGTTGAGTGAGGGATTGTCTGTCAATATTTATACTGACAGCCAGTACGCTTTTGGGGTCGCCCATAATTTTGGACGCCTCTGGGCGGAGAGAGGATTCTTAACATCACATGGATTACGAATACAGAATGGCCCATTGATACATAGACTCGTCAGCTCTAAAACTTCCCAAAAGGTTAGCGATGATAAAATGTTGTGCCCACAAAGCTATAACAGATGATGTTGGTAGAGGAAACGCGTTCGCAGATCAAATAGCTAAGGAAACAGCGAGATCAAAGATGAAAAAGATGTTTGTGGCTGGTCCGGTTAGGTGGGTCCCAGACAATGGAATGTTCGAGGATACAGTAGAGAGTGTCAAAGAGATACAAAGAGAGGCAACCCTAGACGAATTGGCAATATGGCAGGAGAGTACAGGGCGTCTGGATGAGGATGGGTGCTGGACTGATAAGTCCGAGAAACAGCGATGGATGTTACCTAATGCCTGTGTACTTCCTGTGGTTACCATGGCCCATGGCCCAGACCATATTAGCGCCAAGGGAATATGTAAGGTGTTGGACCCAGTGTGGCAGAATGACAATATTTCCAAGGTAGCCACTCATTTAATAAAACACTGTATGATTTGTATGACACATAATCCTGGGAAAGGTACTCCTACACCCTCTGGTAATTTTGCACCGCCTTCCTTCCCTTTCGAGGTTCTCCAGATGGATTTCATCAAAATGGAACGAGTCAACAATTTGAAGTATGTGCTGGTAGTGATTTGTGCATTCAGTAAATGGATTGAAGCTTACCCCACTAAAGAGAATACAGCTATGGCGACGGCGAAGGCACTCCTAAAAGAGTTCTTCCCGCGCTTCGGATTGCCACGTGTGATTTGGAGTGACAACGGAAGTCACTTCAATTCCAAGGTCATCCAACTGGTGTGCGAAGGTTTGCACATCAAGCAGAAGTTTCATGCAGCCAACCACCCCCAGTCAGCAGGTCTGGTTGAGAAGTACAATGGTACTCTCAAACTGAAGTTAGCAAAGATACAGGAAAGCACAGGATTGCGATGGCCAGATACGTTGCCCCTGGCCTTGTTATCCACCAGGGCAACGGCACATTCTAGGACAGGGTTGTCACCATATGAAGTAGTGTTTGGTCGCCCTGCCAATATCTGGGGCGTTCCAAGACCAAAGCGCTTTTCTGAGATTGAGCACCCTTTACTTATAGACTATCTGTATGAGTTAACTAAAGATCTTCGTTCTCTTCACCAACAGATTCAGGAAACACTGCAGCCAGTACTAGAGGGGCCCGGGCATCAGCTACAGCCTGGACAGTATGTGCTAGTCAAGAACTTTCAGAGGAAGAACTGCCTGGAGCCCCGTTGGAGGGGCCCCCTTTTGGTCCTGCTTGCCACCTGAACAGCGGTGAAACTCGATGGCCGGAAACATTGTGTGCATGCCGCCCACTGTAAGAGAATACCTCTCCCACTCCCCTTTGACACGTGGGTGCGAGACGGTATTGCTGATCAAGAAGGGGAAAGGGTGCCCCGCTTCGTTCCTTTCTCTGACGCCCAGCTAAAGGGGGTGCAGACGGAAGCAGAGAGTGACGGCGCCTTGCTTGAGGCAGTCCCTCCGGAGACAAGGGCAGCCCCAGTTTCTCCCCCATCTGACTCACAGGCACCTGAGTCCTCTTGCCTTTCTGAGCCTGAGTTTCAACCCCTTTTTGTTGATGAAACAGTGCCTGGAGCTGACAGGTACAATCTGCGCCCACGAAAGAAGGTCAGTGCGCCAGAGGGACAGTCCAGGAGGGAAGGACTTGAGATTAGGGTATAGGTACTACGTCTGCGGTGCCTGCATCAGCTTAGGGTGAACGACACTGGTGCACAACCTGAGACACTGGACAGGATCGTTGAGGGTACTTGCCCAGGAAGGCGGGTGTGCTATCCTGCGAGAAGAAGGACTTGTTTCCAGCAAGGGCCGCGACCGCGCGACCCCCACGAGGGAGTGCTTCAAAGAATCATTGTTGATGAACGATAGGAGCTTGCCAGCGAGGCTCTAAAAAGGATGCTGGGTAACATGTGCCCCTCTGGTCGGTTGTATTTTTGTAGCTCTAGTTCTTAAGGTTCTTCTCATGTTTCTATTTGGCCGTGCTGTCATGGAAGAAGAACAGCCCTTAGCGGCACCTCCACCAAAACAGGGTGGTCCTGTGTGGTCTAGTTGGTCCATTAAGAGTAAGAAAGTAGTGGTATTGTTCATCCTCATAGTAATGATAACACTGTTTGAAGTAGTATGGTATTTAGAAGAGCAGCATCCTGTGCACACCTTAATAGGGACTACTCCGGCTTCACCTGAGCATCTGTTCATTACGTTGCCCCCACATAAACAGAGACATAGACAGACATATGTTGAAAATGCCTTCCTCCAAATGCTCCACCAGGTACACAATACGACAAATGCCACAAATTGTTGGGTGTGTGGGTTACTCCCCTCAGTCATGCACAAGAATGATTTGCTGGTGTCTTTACCACTGTCCTACCTAAGTAGTTGTGAGGCATGGTTCCTGTTGCTTTCCATGGTATATATACATTATCATACTGGCGCCATGAATATGACCGAGTCTGATTATGAGGCAGTGTTGGAATACATAGTAGTACACCAGGGTTATACACCTGGGACGGAAGAAAAGGAGGGTACCTTACATCCACATGCTTGCATGAATGTTTATGAGGGTAACAAAAATGCCACATGGCTGCAAAACAAAATGTTGGATTTTCAGGGGTTCAATGTTACCTAATATTTTAAATGTTTCCATGCACGAAATATTACCGAAGATAAAGCCCTGCCCGTACCTGTGGTTCATACAGCAGCTAGCTTCTGTGTCGAAGGATCTGGGAATATTCCAGTGGGTCAGAGCAATTGCAACTATACCTATCGACTAAACACTACTAGTAGCCCACCTTTGCTCACCCCCCCTAATGTATATTTTGAGAGCAGGCTTACACCTGGCTTCCTAGGGGATGGTCTGGCCGGTGTTATGTCTCTTTCCTTCTACCTCCTGTCTACATTGCAATGTCCAACTATCACAAAGACCACAGGCTGCAGCGGAGAAGTGTATACTTGTCCCGAGTCAGGAGACTTATTGACACAGCAGATATTGATCAAACAGATACTACTCTACAGCAATTCATGGATGCCATGAAGGGTATCGTGCCCTTCTGGGGACCTATGTATAATAGTGTCAGCATTCATCGCCTCACCAGGGTTGTTGAAGGGGTCATCAACACTACAGCAGGTATACTCACCAACATCACAGCTGAGCTTCAGGCTACAAGACTTGTTGCTCTTCAGAATCGTATGGTTGTAGATGTCATCCTTGCAGATAGGGGCGGAGCTTGTCGTGTCATAGGCAGCAGTTGCTGCGTTTCCATCCCAGATCACACCCCTAACGTATACTCCGCTATTCAGAAGTTACACAGGCTTGCATCCGATATTCATCAGGAGAATGGTTCTTGGTCCTTGACAGGGTGGTTCTGGGGTCTGATGTCCTCCTGGGGATGAAAGATACTTCTTTTCCTAGTGTCATCTTCACGTGTTGCCTATGTGTCAACTGTCTTCCAGCATGCTGTACCTATTGTGTGAGTAAACTCACCCCTGCCCCTAAATTGTCAGGCCGTACTGATAAAGTGTCTAACATGATGATGCTGCAGGAACTACAGGATATAATGCAGATCGATGAAGGTATTTTTGAATATTAGAAATATCTTGCAATGCTTATTTCTTTTGGATATTACTGTCTAATGCATTAATGCATTTCCCTCCTCCCCCTGCTTAGAATTGTAAAGACCCTACCTGCTAGCCAATAAAGCATTTAGCCTCCCCTGCTAAAAGGAGGGTCTGTTAGATTTGAAAATCCCATTCTCGTTATATACTCGTTTTACAATATATTAGGTTAGCAGTGTACGGCTAAATGATACACCATACGTATTCATGTCATGTAACCCACTGAGTTATCCATGCAATGTGCGGGCTTTAGTTAGCAAGTGTGACTCCATTTTGTATTTCGTAATCCCAATCAGACTATGTCTGAACCAGGCCTCATTGCTCGTATTGCTTGTCTCAGCAGAATGCTGTACACAGTTCTTATTTTCTCTTTTGCTCAAGGTTGCCTTCTGCCTTACTAATGAATAGGCCATTTTGCCCTCGCATACCTATCTTTGTGTGTAGCTCGGCTCCTATGTTAGGAGCTGCCGAAACCCAGCATGGCAACCTTGAGCTGGTGATAACATGTACCCATCTGGCAGGTGGTAGTCCATCCCTTCATGTTTGGCCTAAGCCGGTATCTTTCTATTGTGGGCGTGGTTAGGAGACCTTTGGGGAGGAATGATTATGCGTTGCCGACTGTTGGGGGGCCAGTCCCTCGGCAGACATCTTAGGGTGCAGGTCAGATTGGACTCCTCTGCAGAGTACTGGTAATAAACGATTGTTTTATATTCTCTACTGTCTGACCGACTCTTCATTTTGGGGAAGGCTATAAGGTGGTTGTAGGAAACCCTGGTGACCCTTTTCGGGTCACTTCCTTCACTGCTCACAGCCAAGCTACCAAGGGTTGAGCATGGGAATAATTTTCTAAGACCTATTCTGAGCCCTATATTGTGTTAGTGGTGTTATTGCCAGTGGTAGATGTATATTTACCACTACTAATAACCCACTTTCCAACAGTAATAAATGCCAACTTCTCATGTCTCTTTCTATTGCTTTTAATCGCTATGGTTGACTCCCTCGATAGTGACTGGATCTTATTCTCAGTCAAAGATAATATATTGGCATCATACCCACTGTTCAGAAAACAGGTATTGGTGTCCGCTATGTTCGTCCTAAATTTGGTATCCTCACAGCGATTTCTCCTGACAGGGACCAAATCGCCATTTGGGATGTTCCTGATGACAGAACAGGCATGTGCACTAGAAGCGTGTAAAATACTATTACATGCAGTTTTCTTGTGGAACATGGTGCTTTGAATTACACCATCTTTCACATAGAACTGTAGTTCTAGAAAGTCCATTTTCTCTCTGTTATGACACATAGTAAAGTGTACGATATAGAGATTGTCATTCAAAAATGAAAAATAATCCTGCAGTGCCTCACGTGTACCCGTTCAGAGGCAGATGATATCATTGATGTACCTCCCCAAAAAGATTAAGTGTACAGTCTAAAAGTAGGCACCTCTGACCCAGGCATGCTCCCTCTCATGCCAGCCCATGAAAAGGCCATCATAAGAGGGAGCAAACCAGGAACCCATAGCTGTACCTTGCAACTGGTGATACCAGCAGCCATCATGGATGAAATAGTTCCAGGATAGTATGATGTCAATCATCTCTAATATAATTTGGCTGTGCTCCTAATCATCAGCCCTCTCACTATCCAAAAAGGATTTGACAGCAAGTAGGCCGAAATCTTTACGTATGCAAGTATATAAACTTGTAACGTCAAATGTCTTGAATAATAGCTCGTCTGACCAGGATAAATTATTGAATTTGTTGAGAATGTCCTTGCCATCTTGTTTGTAAGATGGCAGTTTGATGACATATTGTTGAACTTTGATATCTACAAACTCTTAAAGTCTTTCCGTGAGGGACGCCCACCCCTGATATGATAGGCCTCCCCAGGGGAAAGGGCCCTTCCTTATGGACCTTGGGTAAAACATAAACACATAGAACTGTAGTTCTAAAAAGTCAATTTTCTCTCTGTTATGACACATAGTGAAGTGTACGGTATAGAGATTGTCATTCAAAAATTAAAAATAATCCTGCAGTGCCTCACGTGTACCCGTTCAGAGGCAGATGATATCATTGATGTACCTCCCCAAAAGGATTATGTGTACAGTCCAAAAGGAGGCACCTCTGACCCAGACATGCTCCCTCTCATGCCAGCCCATGAAAAGGCCATCATAAGAGGGAGCAAACCGGGAACCCATAGCTGTACTTTGCAACTGGTGATACCAGCGGCCATCATGGATGAAATAGTTCCTGGATAGTATGATGTCAATCATCTCTAATATAATTTGGCTGTGCTCCTAATCATCAGCCCTCTCCATATCCAAAAAGGTTTTGACAGCAAGTAGGAAGAAATCTTTACGTATGCAAGTATATAAACTTGTAACGTCAAATGTCTTGAATAATAGCTCATCTGACCAGGATAAATTATTGAATTTGTTGAGAATGTCCTTGCATTCTTGTTTGTAAGATGGCAGGTTGATGACATATTGTTGAACTTTGATATCTACAAACTCTTAAAGTCTTTCCGTGAGGGACGCCCACCCCTGATATGATAGGCCTCCCCAGGGGAAAGGGCCCTTCCTTATGGACCTTGGGTAAAACATAAACACATGAAAATCTTGCACTCCCAACCGAAGAGTATTTACGTTCATCATCCGTAAGGAGGTACATGTCCCTCCATTCACTCAATTTCATTTTTAAAAACACAGTAAGTTCCTTCATGGATTGGTCTCAATATATTTGTAACATTGGCGGTCTTTAGTTATCGATTTATTTCATTCATGTAGACACTCTTATTCATAATGACAAAATTACCGCCCTTGTCTGCTTCACAAATGACTTGTGTCATCCTTCTGTAACCTGTGGAGTGTCTGTCTTTCTGCGAGGGATATGTTATATTTGGGATGTGTACCAAATCTGGTTGGGGTTCGCAATCGATGTAACTCACATGTTACTTTTTCATAAAATTCATCAATATTGTGATGGTATAAGGATAGAGGTATGAACTTAGATTTTGGCCTGAGGCCACTGTCCTCATCAAAATGTTCCATTATGTTTAAATCACAGAGTAAAGATTCCATATCTATAACTTCATCATTTTCAATAGATAAAAGGCATTGAAAGTCTTGTGCATCAGAGATAGTGTGTTTTGTAGGTGTCTGCTGAATTGGAGAAATTGCAGGCTGATTAAAGAACTCCTTTAATTTCAAAGCTCTGGTAAATTTGAACAAATCAGTATGCACATCAACATTATCACCTTTTTGTGAAGGACAAAAATTCAAGCCTCTAAATAGAACATTAGTATCATCTTTGTCTAGGTTCCTATCCAACAGGTTTATAATTTCCAAAACTTTATTTGCCTCAAATTGTATGCCTCTAGTGTAGCCAAGTTACAACCCATTTTATCATGCATATTACCATCCGGAGAAGCTAATCCAATTAAGTTTTCCTTGATCGCGTTTGCACCCCTGGTTTTAATACCTGTTTTCCCTTTCCACCTCTCCCTCCCCCTTCCCCCTTTGGGTTGTTTTACCTCTTTGCTGTACTGTTTGTTCCCCTTTCGCAGCCTCACCAGTACTTTTAAAAAAGAGGATGTTCCTTCCCCCAAAGGGGTATCAGCCGTCTTATGACTGGAGGCTGTGCTGTTAGTGGATGCAAGGGAGGTATTGCTAGCTGATCTCAAATCTTCACTCTCCTCCCTGGCCCTTTTTCTGTCATCATTCAGGTTAACATTATAATATTTCTTTGCAAATGTGTATATATGACCTTCCCTATAGTTCAATATAGGCGCAACTGAATTTCAATATTTGATCAATAGCACCCTATATTGAGAACAGGTTTTTTTTCTCCACTCCAAGAGTACCAGCTAGACACTGGTAGCTCTTGTTGCCCTTGTCTTTCTTCATTATATTTTAAGTACGTTTTCACCATTCTAACATGGCCGCCGAGATGGCAATGTTATGTTAGCGGGCATCGCTTTCTGACGTCACCGTACCGGTGTTTAACATCTACTGGTTGCCAATTTTGTGGATTACATATAAATACGTCAGTTGGATGATGGAGCTTGTCTGGAGTTATATTGGAGATTGTTAAGAACTCCAGTACGCAGTATTCAACCAGACATAACAGAGATGTTAGGCGGCGTGGACATTAAATACTGATTCCGGTAAGCCGGTGTGGTGACGCTCTGGGCAGCATGTTTGCTTTTGTGTATTTAAGGCAGGTGGATTCTGCAGTTTCTCCACCATGCTGCTGAAGATACGGGTAGGACTGGTTTATAATGGTGCAGTTATAGTTATGTTCGGGTGGGAAGGACAGTCTTTCTTGCAATGAATGCTTGGCATGTTATGTTATGTTAATGACACTTATAAAGCGCGTCGATTACCCGGAGGTGTCCTGGCGCTAGCTTAATCTTCTGAGGGCCGTAGGCGGAATAAAGAATGTTGTGACCGGATTATTGTGAGAAGAGCCATGTTTTTAAGCCCTTTCTGAAGGACAGAAGATCCATGCAAGGATGGCGTTATGTCATAACTTTTGTGAGAACTGACTATATCAGAGTACATATAATTTACATGCTGGGTGTATTTGTTTTTCTCACTGAGCATGCGTTATACATGTGTTTCGTGAGCATGGATGCCTTTTGGATCTATATCTATTAATCGTTAGTGTAACTTTTTTGAGAGTTTCGCAGGCGTGGACGCCTTTTTATTATTATTTTTATTGTCATTTTAAAATCTTGAAGGGTGTGTTTGCTTTGGTGAGCCCTGGATAGGGGGAGTGTAAAATTTCCTCCTGTTGCCCCAAACGTTATGGGTTGGACGTCCGTAGGCACGTCTGACACACATGATCGTGGTTTTGTGGGACACTCTGTTGATCTGTCACCATAGAGGCAATATTTATTACTGCGCCACATACTTTGGCATTCTGTGGGCATGATCGGAATGCCGGATTAATTTAGCACCACTATATGGAGTAAGGAATGTGGATTACGTTGCCCGAGTTACTAGAATTGGACATTTTTGGTGCATATGGATGGAATTACTATTTTTACTTTGTGTGAATGTATCAATTTCAGGTCCTCAAATAGCTGAATGTCGATCAAACACAATGGAGGTATTCAATATAATTATGTTGGAAGTTTTTGGTATTTGGCTTATAGGTGACATATTTTTCAACTGATAGATTGATTGGGGTGGCTGTTTGGAAAGATATGATTTACATATAAGATTCCCATGACTAGCAAATGTCAAGATGATATATTTCATAATGAAGAAAACTAAAATAATACCTTAATTCTTTTAGGCATCAGCCTGGGGTACTTATGTTTACCTCGTCTAGAACTGGATTCATCTTATATGGCACAGATAGCATCTGCCTTTGCGTGATTTGGCAATTAAACTGCAAGATTGCCCTGTACATTTACATATGGAGGAATAAGTACACTTACAAATTAAGAGGTATGCAGCTGTGATATATACTATATGGTATTGTGAACATCAACAACTGAGAATTTATGTTTGCGTTTGTATTGAATACTCTACAAAATTGTACAGATATGAATTTTACGTGATATTTCCGCAATTGAGAATTTTAATTCATAGTGTACTTTTTTGCGCTCCTCTCTTCTTTTAACTGCTAGGACATGTGGGAAACATCGTAGCAGATTCCCCTCCTTAATGGGGCCTCCCTGAATATACGTTCCCACAAAAACCTGATGAACTCTAATCTAAATTTTATGTTTACTGTTGGGTTTGTGATTGTTTGTGCTAATATGTTTTATGTCATGAACGTTGTAGTTTGTATACATATCAATGTTGGCTTTATGTGTGGTCTATGTAAATATATTGATGTTTGGTTTATATTCTTTTGCTTATGTATGTCCTTTTTGTGTATTATTCACAGCCATGATGAAGTTCATATGATTTAAACGAAACACGCAGGCCGGATACTTTCTGATTTTATGAAACATATGGAATAAAGGAAGATTTTTATAAAGACACAGAACTGTGGACATTATATTTTTCTGCATGCACCATTCCATTCTCTTAAATCAATAGCCATGGTGACTATGTGCCAGTGCCCTCAGGGGACTATGCATCTGGAAGAGATCCTTACTTATAAGTGTTTCTGAAAAAACAATGCTAAAATTGCAGTATTAACAGAAGCTGTGATATTGTGCAGGTATATTCAACTGTTTTCTTTCAGCAGTGAATGGTATAGTTTCAACATACTCCTGGTGTACCATCCTTTAACATAAGGGTATGATGTATTCACATTGATTGGCATGGGTGAGGAAACTGACCTTTTGCACCACACCTAAATCAACTTATTTTCACTTTCTTGTAAAACAATGGCAATCTCCCAACCCTGTTTGGTCAGGATCTAGTGTTGTGCTCACCATGACTGTTGTCCCCTAGCCACTCCACCAAACTGTGCCATACACAACACTGTGCACTGGCTATCTCTGCTTTAGGAGTCACTAAAATGAGGAACAATGAATGCTGTCTGTACATTTAACATTTTGTAACCGGCCATGTGGGATTTGTGAGTAGGACACTGATGGTTTCTACTTCTGTCACTGTTTTTAATTGTGCAATATTTGTTTCCAATATTGAAAGCAGGCAGACATTAGGGGAGGCACCAACGTGCTGCTAAAGACATTGGCAAGACGTGAACTAGACTGCAGAGTTTATTTCTAGGTTTTGCCTACCAGACAGCTGCTGAATGGTAGGCGAAAGCGTATTATGAGCTGAACCAACAACTTACAGTAGGCTTGAGCTCAACCCATTGTTTAACATTGGTTGCATTTGTAGTCACTTTTGTTTGCTTCCTTGCTTTTTATTCAATGGCTTTTCTTGTCCATTTTGTATTTGTTCCTCCCTTCTTCTGTTTGCTCATCCCCTGGAAAATAGTTACTTTATCATCCTTTTGATCGGATGGCCTGTATCCTTCCAGTGCTTACATTAATGAAAATGCTTTTTTGTTTTTCTTTCAGCAATAAATGAAAGTACATGTGTTTTCATGCCTGCTTCCGTGTGCTACTTCTCTCTCCAAACACCTGGCCCCCCACACTCTATGCTGCTCTCTCCCTCATGTGCTGCTCTTTCTCTCATCTCTGCTTCTCCCCTACTTTAATGTTCCTCTGTCTCTGGTGTGCTGCTTTTCCCCTCCTCCCCCAACTCAGCTTTATATTGCTTTGCCCACATACTGCTCCATTACTGCTCAACTCCCTCACAGGCATTTACATTTTTTCTTGTATTGTTTACGTAAAGAATGTTAGAAGTGCCAACACCAAACATTAAGAAATGCAAAACAGAAATTTCAACAGCTTTGATGCCACATGAATTTTCTTAAATAACAATTTGTAAGGCTGTTAAAACTGAAATTTTATGGGGGGAAAAGGGCATTCCAATGTAATTGATACAGAAACATCTATTTTTCTTTTTGAATTATATTCAACAAGTCCAGCCCCCCATTTTGTACATAATGGCAGCCTAAAAGATGTTCAGCCAACATGCGTCTTGTCCATTTAAATGGCACACAGGCCTGGGGCTTTCTCAAGGCTTGGGTGTCGAATTCCAAAACAGGTCCTGTTTATAATTAGGTCTGTCATTTGAAAGAATATGGATTCGGGCAAACAATCAGCTCAGGCTGAGGAATCTTTAAGGTTCAATGATTGAATATTCCACGTATAGTCCAGAAAAATGGTCCAATGCAATCTGGATGCTTCTCTGCTGTTTCTGAAGAATGGTGGCTGTCTGCTGATGCCACATTTCACACAAGTCAATGCAGCTTTCCTTTTTTTTTTTAATTTAATGAGCACGAGTGGGTGGTAGCGCTGTTCCCGCTGAGACCCAGGCACCACATTTTGTGCAATTGCACAGAAATGCATGTCAGAGACAGAAAAATAACATGTATACGCAATATGGGGAGTGTGCAGCATTGCTTAAAGGGTATTTTAATGCTGTTCTTTAGATGTGTGAGGACAACATAAGACAGTTTTTCTCAACAGTTTTCTCAAATGCCGAGCCGGAGATTTAACACTCTCCACAAGAAGTCATTTCCCATGAAGTACTGTCTAACAACGCCAGGGAAGACTGCCACAATCTCTTCTGCGAGGAGCGGGACACACGAAAGAGAATGTTGAAGACAAAAGCTTGGTGAAACTTAGTTTAGCAGAGAATGCTAAAGACAAAAGCTTGGTGAAACTTAGTTTCTGATGCTTCTGCTCATCCCAGCCAGTGGGATACTTGCCTCAGGCTTTCCAGGTAGCAGGCTTTTCACGAAAGGAGACCTTCCAACAGAAGCCTACTTTTAGCGATTGAACCGACGGAGAACACACAGATATGACTATCTCCGCGACATGCTAGGGAACGCCATCTAAGAGATACCCCTGATGAAGGGTCCCTTTGACCCAAAATGCATTGGGTTGGACTGAATTGTTACTCACAAGTGAATATTGTCACCTTCTTTTTCATGGAAGATTTATGTCAAGAATTAGTTATCCAAAAGGAAATGACTGGATTAAAGAGCTGATTCATCTGGTTAATTTTGTGTTAGAATTTGTTTGTTCAATTGTATTTGCTTAATTTTATGTAGACGTTTGATTACATAGGATTAACAGGCAGCCCTCTGGGGCACAGTAGTGCATACAGTGTCTAGAACACAAGTTCTAGTAATCTTGACACTTTTCACATGCAGGGCCTGGGTGGAGCCCTATCACAGTGTGCTCAAAAAGCTTAAATTAAAACATTAGAACACATCTTAAGCTTGAATTAAGATACAGAATCTTGAGTGCAACACAACCTATATTCAAATGTCATCATCCCAGACAGTGGCCAGCGGACATGGAGGCGCAACTGTAGAGTGGCTCCTTCGCAATCATCTTGGATGGGAACCTTTCTCCTTCTGAGCAGCAAGATACTTGTGCAAATCTTTCTAAAGGAGTGGCACAGCAGCAAACTGCAGCTGCCAGGTTAGCAAAAAACAGAGAAATAGGGGTGAAAATGAACACCAAATATTGGTCTAAGCACCGTGGGACAGCAACAAGGATGGCGTGACGGGTGTAAATTTTTAAAAAAGCATCTGGGTGAGAGTGGTTTGGGGCCCAACATACGAGCGTAGGAGGAAAGGCAGCAACGCGGAGATCCTGGGTGAGAATGTGAGAAGGGCAGCATCACACAGGTGACAGCAAGTGAGGGAGGAGAAAGCAAAACAGAGTGCACTGGGGGCAGAGATTTGTAGGGGTGTGGGACCACACAAGGGAGAAATCAAGAAATACGTCCACTTGTTGCTCGGATATGAACTTACCTTGAAAAAATGAAAAGACAAGAGTCATTTGGCAAAACACGAACAAGTTGGTTTAATTGAACGCTGCAGCCGGGAGAGCATCAACAGAGTCATGTCTGATGACTGTCTCGATGTAAAGAGGTTTTTGCCTTTTTCTTTACAGTTCTTGAGGTACAATAAATTGATTGCACATTCTCGTAAAGCACGTAAATCTGGGCCTAGTCATGAACCATAAATACAATCATCTGAGAAGGGGAACACAGTTGGGTCTTGACTTTGTGGAGAACTAGTTTGGGCCAGTGTGTGTGTCCAGATGTCGGGCATGGGGAGCGTGTGATCACCGAGTGTAGTGTGCATGCTGTGTTCTGATTGGCTGAGTGTTCCTAACTACATGTGGCATCTGACTTTGTGGTATTTTGGGAACCCACGCTTTTGGACAAACGTGTTTTATTGGGACCAATCTCCTCGGACCAGTTGTGGTACGACTACTTATCTGTGGGATCGATCTGGGCTTTCCCTGTTCGCGCATTTGTCTTCGGGCTAAGTGTAACTCCACCTATGACCTATCAATCGGTAGGCTTGGCTTTGGATCGCAAGACAAGTCTGACCACCTATCTCCGACTCGGGGTTGATAGGGAAGTCATCTTGGTTAATTCGACAGCAATTATACAAGTTTGTTATTACGTGTACATATAACATGGCGGTCATTTATATTATATTTACCAAGATTCTCATTATTATGCATGCATCGTATTTACTGGTATTGCATTGTTATGCGTACATATATTATGGTGCACATCGACATCGTATTTACTGGTATTGACATTGTTAAGTGTGCATTTATTATGACGTCATTGACATTGCATTCACTAATATTAACACACTATCATGGAGTACTTAAAGAAAAAGAAAAAAGTAGTTCCCTAAATCTGAATGAATTAATGAATATTTGTCTTATAAAGCGCAAACTTTGCCCAAAGGCGTCAAGGCGCTGCGGATAGGGCCAGAGGTCGCAGGTGCACAAAAGGGCTCCTAACAATTAGGTGGTAAAGAGCCAGGTCTTCAGGGCCTTGCGGAAAAGAGAGTGGGGTTCTTGTCCAGAGATTGACAGCGGAAGAGTATTCCAGAGCTTAGAGGCAGCAACAGAAAAAGCTCTTCACCCCCACCTGGCTCTCCTGAACCTGGGAACTCCCAGCCAGTTATTACTGGCAGATCGTAAATGTTTGGAAGGAGCATATCATTGAAAAAGCCTTTTGATGCCTTTGGAGCCTAAGTTGTAAAAGGCTTTGTGAATGAGGCAAAGGACCTTGAATAAAATTCTCTGGCCAAGAAATCTGAGCAGTGGAAGAACACAAATCATCCAATCAAGATGACAGTAAGAGGCTATGCTCAAGGGGAGGAACAAACACAAGATGGAACAAGATGGACAACAAAACCAATAAGCACCAAGGAAATGAGAGTGCACTAGTCAACTAATGATAAGCAATGGGCAGGCTCAAATAGCAGTATAAGCTCTTGGTAAGCCCACAATATGTCTTAAGCAACCTAACAGCATACGCTGTCTGGCAGGCTCGACCTAAAAAGGAAAAACATCAGAAATCCAAGTGTGCACTTCTGTTTCTGCACATTTTATTCATTTTGAAGACTTTTTCCATGATAAATTCCACCTGCTTTTTACAGACACAATACATCTTGATATAAACCGAACATGGGGTGTTAACAGCGTAAATGATAATCCTGATTCCGCTGGTAACTCCTGTTACTGACTGCATTGGCATTTACTCAAAACCCTGGCGTACCAAGAGTGCCTTGGGACTTACTGCAAGCAAGGAAAATGCTGCCTTCCTCTGTTAAGGTAACAAAAGACAGTTCTAACTGGGGTGGCCCTGACACACCCCAGCCTCAGTTCCACTGTGCCTTTGATAGCAGTGGGGGTCTAAACTTATATTGAATAAGTCAAACTAGATTGTTAATTAACCTACATGAGAAACAAATCAATGGCCTCCGGAAGATGGCAAAGGTGTGAAAGACAGTGACACACTTGTTCATAAAGTCACCAGTCTCATATTATTGACCTATGGCATAAAGTAGTAGGCATCATCACCTCAATTTGATACCCTAAAATTCCCTGTGCCACAATAAGTCCATCCACACTCTTGTTGAACAGGCTATCTCAAAACTGGCAGGATGCTGGGCATGTATGTATCCGAACATAACTCGAAGTGTTAATGTGGGTCCAATTTGCAATTTAGATTGAATTACATTGGACTGATTAATATGGATGGTCATAATGTTCACAAATGAAGCAGCGCTCATTAATACAGCATGTGTGTCATTCTAAGATTTTTTCCTCTTGATCTTGGGGTTCATATGTTGAATCTGTTTTCGGCTGCTGTTGACAAGCAGACAGTGCAGAGCATTAGTAGGTCTGACCTATACATGAACTGATCCGATGCTAATGGGAGACTCACGTTTTTTAATGCCAAAAATGGCATTATCTTATAAGTCATCCACCTAAAATTGACTCTGCTACAAAATATGTCAATGGAGAAAATACATTACCCCGATTTTTTTCCCCTCCAAAATATTCCACTTAAAATGTTTGGCATGTGGTCAGCACACATGCCACTTACGCATGTGTAAGGCACTTACGCCTAGTATTGCGGGTGTTAATTCCACCCATCACAAAGTTTTAAAAAACCACACAAAAAACCTTTATACTCTTTTTGTAATGTTTATGTTCAGCCGGTGCTGCTCTTTACGATACACAAAAAGAGGACACAACTACCGCGCAAAGTAGAACTTCTACAGCAACTTTGTTAAGCATAAGCAAAACAGGCTCAGTCAAAATACCACACCACCCTGCAGTGTATTCAGAAAACACCCACAAACAGCGTTTGATAGTGGACCGCTTGGTACAAGAGGGTCATTATGAGCCAACAACACCTTCCAACCAGTACAAGAGACGCAAGCGTTCAACAAATGAATTATAGCTAAACAGACCGGCGGCGTAGTGTCTTCTATTTCTATTACGGTCGTGACGCTTTAGAAAACTGTACCTTTAGAGGCACACAACGTATGGGAACTAGGTTCGAGTCTAGGCGTAGGCTCAACATACTGGGATTCTGGGCAAATCACTTAATCTCCCTGTGCCAACAAAAATGAATGTGTCTTGTGTAACTGTTGCTCGCGCTATATAAAATTGCAAAAACAAAAAAAATGCTACAATAAACAATCGAATGTGTATTCTTTTTCTATCTTAAATAGTTGCATTGTCATTGCTTAATAGCATATGTTTTTGTCGTCCAACTGAGTAATAGTAGAGGCCGCGGATTATTGTCACTTCAAGATGGCTGCAGAAGTGTTAACATTTTGGTTACTGGCTAGTGCCCCGATGTCCTCCTTGGACGCCGCTAACCCTCCTGTTGAAAAGGCGGCGGCCATGTTAGGTGTAGTAAAAAAATCAATTCGGCAATAGCACAAGTCACGTGTCATGTTCAGGTCCACAGTCCAATGATATGCTTTGTAGCTCAATGCTCAAGAAATAGTGATTTAGAGCATGCGTGTCTCGGTTGTTTGACGTCTACACGTGATGTCACTTTCTCTCTTCTCTTTCCAGTCCCGCATGTAGTAAATACAGGAAAAAATCCACAGTATCCTGAGTGGCGTGGGATCCAGTCAGTCATGGGGAAGCTAAACGTGGTGATGCTGCGATACCTCTCCAGGGAGCAATTCCGTGTGCTGACTGCGGTGAGTGTGAGCTTCAAGGCTGTTTTAGTGTTCATAATTTCAGCTCTTCGTGGCAACGAGCGGTGTTCCGTATACTGTACGTAACGGGCTTAGAGGCAATATTGCTGTTTTTATTTAATGCATTTTTATATAGCGCGGACTTTACCCGAAGGTGTCAGAGCGCTGTACAATAGAACCAGTTACGTTACATGAGAGAAATGTTACAAAATAGAACGTTACAAAAATATACAGGAGACTAGAAGAGGTAGGGTAAAACCATAGAAGGCAAGAACACAATATCAAACACAGCAAGCAAGGGTGAGGAATGTACAAGAAAATATTACAAATTTACAATGATGAACGAACTTTCTAGAGGGGTCTGAGAATGAAGGTATTAGTTCTGAAAGTGTCTTTGGAAGAGAAGAGGTTTGAGGTCAGCTTTGAAGATCCGGATAGAGGTGGTGGCACAGAGCAATGGAGGAAGCGAGTTCCAGATTCTCACTGCATTACCTGAGAACGATTGAGCCATCGATCTTTCCCTTTTGAAGGAGGGGGCTCAAGCAGAAACTTTTCCGCATTCCGAGAAGGTCTCGAGCCTCCAGACATTTTCAGTTTATTCGCCAGGTAACGAGGGGAGGAAGTGTGCAAGGCTTTGTGGGTGATGCAGGCAGTTTTGTAAATAGATCTTGCCTCGATGGGAAGCCATCGAAGAGAAGACAGGATAGGAGTGATGTGGTCACCTCGTTTGGACCCTGAAATAAAGCGAGCTGCTGAATGGAGGACGGATTTGAGGGGGGAGAGGTGAGATTTGGGTAGGCCAGTCAGAAGAGAATTGCAGTAATCCATTCTAGAGAGAACTAGCGATTGGACCAAGGTTTTTAGGTCTTTCTCCGGAAAGAACCGACGAATCCCCCACAGAAGGCGCAGCTGGTAATGTGCGTTCTTAGCAATGGAGTTGATGTGGGAGATTAGGTTGAGTCTTTTGTCAAGTATGACACCTAGGGATTTAGCGCTGTCGACAATGATGGGTTTATTGTTGAGTAAATTCAGCTGATCCATCCAGGATTGAACAGGAGGAGGGAGAGAGAGGTAGATAGGAGGAGGAATTCAGTTTTGGAGGGATTGAGAATGAGTTGGTGAACTAACATCCAGTTGTGAATAGAGTTGAGAGTAGAGTTGAGTAGTGAGAGATCGTGTGCGGAAGACACCTTGAGGTAGATTTGAGTGTCATCCGCATAGAGATGGTAGTGGATCCCAGATTTACTTAGGAGGTTCCCTAATGGTTCCAGATAGATTAAACAAAGTGGGTGCAAGGATAGAACCTTGAGGGACGCCTTGACCTACCCCCAATGGAGACGAAAGATTGTTCGCTATCTTGATCATTTGTGATCTGTCCGAGAGGAATGAGGCAAACCATTTAAGCACTGTGCCTTCCACGCCCATTCTCTGTTGAAGAGTGTTAAGGAGGGTGTTGTGATTAACAGTGTCAAAGGCTGCAGAGAGGTCAAGAAGAATCAGAAGGCACGATTCCCCAGAATCGAGTATATGCAGCGCATCATCAGTCACTTGCAGCAGGGCTGTTTCAGTGCTGCAATTTTGAATGAAGCCAGACTGGAACACGTCAAGGAGATTATTGTCCATAATATGTAGGGAAAGTTGTTTCGCAACACATATTTCTGTGATTTTTTTTTTTCTGCTGTTGTCGGCAGAGCAACATTATTGCCTATTAAATCATTCAGGTTTTTGCATTATACACATCCTGAACTGAATTTCTTCTAAGTGGTCTCTGATTTGACACTCCATTATAACGATGCTCAGTGATGTAAAATTATTTGCTTAGAATAACACGGTTCGGTTAAATGGGGAATCAAGGGTTTAAACCCAAATGTCCGGGTTACATATTCTGCACTTAAGCTACTGAATGAAGATTTCAACTCTCTACCTTTTATCACCCAAGGATAATACTTTGTGTTAAATTATTTGAAGGCCTAGATTTGTGCACTACGTTCACTAATTACACGTTAATTCAATTTCACACAATATATGTATTAAGGTCTTTCTTTAAAAAGTGTAAAGTTATGTGTTTTGGAAGGTGGAAGACTATTTTTAATATCACTGCTGCAGACTCGAGCTGGAGAATAACACCTTTTTAGATTTTGTGTGCTTAGCGGTGTTGTCTTTTATTAGCATATTTTGTCATTTATAACTAAAACAGGGAAGGTAAAATGTGGGATGCTTGGCTCTGTTCTGCTTTGGCGCTCCAGTTGCCATAGGACAAGGGCTGAGCAACAGTCAGCCATTCACCCGGGCCAGGTTCGAACCTTGCTCACCTCTTCAGTGTATTTAGAGAGGGCATTTAGCTCATCCCCTGCATGCATCGGTTGTTGTAAGTGTGGGTGTGTTGTATTCAATTCTTCTTAGTGTTCTCTAGCAGAGATTTGTATATATTGTCAAATTCTTCTTAAAGCAGTTGATTGGTGGCCACTGTGCTTCTGTTCAGACTCCGATTGGTGAAAAGCTTGTGAGAGTGACTGTTTCCATCTATTTACTGACACTTGGATTGACTGGTAACGTGACTTACCCACTCTGCTCCCTTTTTATTGTCTTGGCCAATCCTGTAGATAATAACACTGTTTAACAGGTATCACACTAGACACGCATGCCTTTAATAGGCATTTATACATAAATATATATCAGGTAGTAAAAAAGCACTTATTTTGGCACAACTATTAGAGTGGTTTTGAAATGCGTAAGTTTGTTTTACCTTCAACCCATTAGATAATGCCCAACAGGAGCCTTGCCATTGGTCACCCCAAAACAACTTTTAGAAGCATATTTTCTTCTGACGAATCGCAATGCACAAAATGATTTTTTTTTAATAGTTTCCTATATGGTTCTTCCATACATCTTCTAGAAAGATTTTCTGCATAATTTTATTAAAACATTGATTAAAAACATTCTTTAAGAAAATTCTTTACATGATCTAACTTTCTTGCCGTGGGGTAAAAGAATTGTCAGTGAACCAAAAAAGGTGCTGAATCTGGCAATTAATAGCTCACTTACAACACAGAAAAAGCTTACACTTTTCAGTAAATTAATCCTCAACAAATATTTTCACATATACAGCCACATACTATACAAGTAGCCCGAAATGAACACCCACTATGTAAAATGAACATCGGATAATAAATGCCAACTGTAACATCATGATGTAACAAACAAAATAACTGTGGTTACTTCTCTGTTGTGGTTTGCATGGGTGTGTCAATAGATGGCAGTAATTCAAAACATACACTTCAGTTTGCTGCTGCTGCGTGCTGCCGTACAATTCACTGCCTGCACTTTGGTGCAGTGGGTGAATTTAAGACGGATGCCTTGTCTTTTGCAGTTGTTGCAACAGGGAGAGATTTGGAAGATTCATGTCTGGTGGGGTGCAGATGGTGGTTTTGTGCACAGAGTGGCGACAGACCTGAGTATGGCATTGAGAGCTGAGAAGTTTGTACTCCATAGGATTCCTTATGTTGTTGATCTAAAAATGGTCTCAAAAGGCATCTTTTTTTTTTTTTTCCATAACTCAAAACTCCTAATTTTTTGCTCCTTAAAATAAGCCCAGTCTTGGACCTTAACGAGTTTAGGATCAGTGTTGAGGCTTCCACTCCTTGGCAAAATCATTAAAAGCATGGTGAACATGCAAACTGAAGACACACATCTTGATGAAAAACTCTCAGCAACTGCCAGTATGACTGTAGGCCGGAGTGCAGGGCATAAATAGTTACGTTGCAAGTGCTGGATAATGCATTGCATGTTGTGAATGTTGGTGATGCCTGCCTATTGGTTCATATCTACATCTCTTCATCTTATAAGCCCGTTGACTAAAAGTCAATTTTTTAAACATTTGTTTGTAGCCAATTGGAAGGGATGCTTCCAATCTTAACTGGCTCTTTTCCTTTCTCAAAAACAGTCAATTACATTGGCTACACCTAGATGCCAAAACTAAATGTTTTGCATCACATATAATGCATTTCATCTCTACCAATCTCTCTACTTCTCTGACGAAGAGAATAAATTAGCAAACACACCTGATGGTAGAAATCCTGACCTTGCAAAACGGAAAAAACAAACGAATGAAGTTTTATCCGGGTATGCACAGGTTTAACTCTCTCCCAGACAATCTCCGATACTCGGCTTGCCTCATGAGCTTTCACAAAAGTTCAATAACGCACCTGTTTAAGGAAAGCCTTTAAAAACGGCGATCTACCATATTATATTTAATGCTTTTAAAGCTGTATGCATGTATCTTTCTGTGCAGTATTTACTATTTTATGTTGATGTTTGCTTCTTGCAAGTAGATATGTAAATCCATATATATATATATAGACAGTGTGCAACATAGCTAACGAAAGATCTTGACACAAGGCAACATTCACAAGTAAACGTGCAAAGTTGCAATGTTAAGCGGTCATCTTAGGATGCCAGCACAAGTATCTGTTGGCTGATGGAAGAAGTCTTGACAGAAAGACAGGAGAATGTGTAATTGACCTGATTCGGGGGTCTGCAGGAAGGGGGAGGTAAGTAAATACATTTTCTGGGCCAGTGGATTGCTTTTTCAAGAAAGTTATATAGGAGGTACTCTAACAGTAGGTGAAGGGAAAATTCGAAAATGGGCAATGGAGGGGTGATATTGTAGCCATATTGTAATTTAGAAAAACTTGAGGTAGCTTTTTAATCGGAAGAGCATGGCTGTTACTCTCCACTGTCGATTGTCTACAAAGGAGAACGCTTATCATTCAAGAAGTATGAGTATTTTAGCAAAAATCCCAATGGTCCCCTCCCCCGAATAGGCAGCTTTGGAATATGTCATTCAGCCTAAAAGGATAGGTGCCCTTATGATGGTGGGTACAGCTTCTGCTCATTGACACCTTCACCCATGGGAACTAACCACCTTGCCCTTTCCTTCCGGCAGCAGATCACAGCGCCTGGGGTACCGACTGCGAGAGCGGTGCCCCTCCTGAGCTGTATGCCAGGTTAAGGTGAGGTCTGTTCTCCCGCAACATATTGGTGTTACCAGTGAATCCCTTGCAAAACACCCCAAGGGCGGAATATGGATCACTGGTTCTGTATCCTCTATCTTTATCTTTTTTTCCTTGTTTTGAGATACTCAAACTCTTTTTGAATATCTGTTATTGTTTGTGTCACTTTGTACTACACTGGTACGTGGACACACTAATTCACTTATCAGCAGCACAAGTTGGTCCGGACGAAAGCCACGACCTCTCTAGAGAGGGTCAATAGGCTGAAACATGTAGACCACTATCATCACCAACCGCAGGTATATGTTATCCCTGCCAGCACCCTGTTTTTTATCCTGGCCCCGGGACATGTGAATAAAGGTATATTACGTACCCGGTAGCCAGTTTTACTCTTTCACAATCATTCACATTTTTCTTGCCCTGCATCTCTCACCTAACCTGATTTGTGACTCATCATTGTGGTATTTAGTATACCTCAAATTAGAAACAAAACATCCCTGAGCTCCTCCCTCTCAGTGAGGGGGTTGTAGCCTGTGCCGGGACTAGGTATCCCGGTACGAGGAGAATCCCAATAATGAAGCATGCCACCTTTTGGTGGGGGAGGGATTTCGTCCTATTAAAGGGGCACCTCAGGGGATGCTGAGATACCTTCTCGGATACTCTTTCTTACTCTTGTTAAACTTGTGACCCGAGGGTTTCTATTTTCTGTGCTAAGTATTAAATTGGGGAGTCAACCTTCGCAGGTCTTTAAAATTCTTCTCGGACCCCCTCCACCCCCCGCCCCCCCCACTCCTTTTGTGAACCACAACTAACCACCTTGCACAGCCCTGAAAATGAAACTGTATCTCTGTCCACAGGTTTTCACTTTCCAGGTCTGAGAGTCGTCAGTGCTTTGGTCAGTTTTCTAGGAATGTACCAGAACGTTTTTCTCTACGTAGGGGATTTGCAGTCTGTTAAATTGCAAGAGGTCATATCGACCCTGGATGTATTGCATATGGCTAGATAGCATGTTGAATGCTCATGGCCTCATTTACTCTGCCTCTTTGAGATGACATGGCCTATCAGGATGGCGGTGAGGGCAACAATTTAGTGAAGTTTTCTCTCTTTTACCTTGTTCCCTGTTTTAGAATTGCTTTGATCGTTCACTAGCTTTAAGTCTGAATAGTGTCACTCATCCCTACAACCTTCATATTAAATGGGAAAATTATTTTAGCATCGTTCAAATGCCAAGAGACAATTACATTCCTAGAGGATACCATATTAGGGACACTGTCAAGAAAATTTACCACAGTGGTTAAAGCAACCCAGTGACATAACGTCATGTACCCTTCTCCTTCACCTTATGTCCTCTTATGTTACATGACTTCGCCTCCTCTTCCCTCTGTTCCTTTCCTACTGCTTACTTTGCTCCTTCAAGTCTTCCACACCAACAATTTCCCTCACACTTTTTGTGGAAACTTAGGTGCACTGAACCGTATGGCACTTTTTGGATCGTACTAAAGATCTACCTTAGCACTATGAATAGATCAGTGACGTTCAGAAACGCCTGAAATAGCTTTGTTCTCAAATTTATCCAGTGCTGCTTTTTTCTTCAGGCTATTTTCAGTCCTATTTTCAAGACTATTAGGTCTACTGGAGCCTAGTTTCTTTCCTGTATGTGTTTCTAATGCTATCTAGCTTTAAATAACTAAATAGCTATTTATTGAAAGTTGCTGTGTCTCAGTTTGAAGCCACAAATTGCTCATTGAGGCATTTCATGGTCCCCCAACCCTATAGAACCAATGAAATGTTACGAATTCATTAGCAATGTAGCCTGAAGACTAGGATTGACGGTAAAAAAAAAAAAAGTATACTATAGTGCATTGTATAGCTTCGCATCCCATTTTATCCAGTATAACCTGTTAGCTCCAGTGTTCATTTATACTATGCAAGTTGGTTAAATAATTACTCAGATTAGATTTTAGGTTACTCTTCCTGTAGGGTCTCCCTGACCAAACGATTGACCTTCAACACAGTGGTTGTTTATGAGATTGATACAACCAGGATACCTCTCCTGGGGCTATGCATATCCCACCAGCTCTTGGGAAAACAAACTAGGTCCAAAAGATGTATCGCAACATGAATACCCCTCATAGTGATCTTATGTATTTGTACATTTGTAAACGGCAGAAGGGAGGCCACAGAGTATAAATCAAGTGGCGCACTCTCAGAGGCACGCAAACGCACATTAAAGGATGGGTGACCACCATGCAGAATTAAAGGAAATTCATAAGGTCGAATCACCCACGACGGCTCCTCTTGCAGTCTGCTAGCTTGGGATTGCCCACAGTGTATGGATTCATAGACTGCACACACGGCTAGACGAGATCTCATGTGTACACCTGCAACCCTTTTTCACACCGTATACTGGCATTCTTTGACTCAAGGTCCCAATACCATTAACCTGTTTTGAGCACCCTCAATTGGGATTATTCAAAACACAGAGTGAACAGCAACCATAGTCATCCACACATGCCAGATGGAAAAGCTTGATGAGTATTGGTGGCTGGTGTCTGCTCCAGTGGACAAAGCTAACACTTGCAGACAAAGGCTGCACCAAAGCACACCCCACAACAGGTCTAAGAGGCCATGCTGAACTACTTTAGTGATTAAAAAAAAAAAAAAAGTTGAGTGTCCTTTGGCCTCTAAAGTTCATGTGCACTCTTCTCTAGGGAGGAATTTGGATAATACTCCCAGCATTAGTGACTATTTGCAATTGTGCTGTTTCTATGAGCTGTAAATTAAGGGCATTTGTTACCTAATTTAATGTAATAGTTCTTACATTGACCTCCGAAGGATGCAAAGGTAAATGGGACTTGTTTGGAATTAGACTTGTGACATGCAGTCCCTCAAAACAGCATTACTTTCAGTGTGTTATATTTTGAACTCTAGAGACAACGGCCCCTTAACAAAAAATGAAATACAGTCGTTCTGGATACAGAAATCAGTTCCATAAACAGATTCAATGATCAGAGTTTTCAACTTTATTACTACAATTCGAACAAAAATTTGAATAACCCCAGCCGGAATAATTAAAAAAACCAAAGATGAAGAGAGCAAAAAAACAATGAACTAAAACAAACAATCAGCAAAAAACACAATAATGCACAGAATACCAGGTGTTTAAAACTGACAACAAAAAACATATAGACATATACAGGCAAGCAGAGAGTGACTAACATTAATATAACACCTTTAGGTCACTTCTTATTAAAAGCAAAGCACTACTGCACCCAAAACAAAAATACTACAAAGCATAGTGTAACGGGTCAGAGTGTATGTCGACGTTTCGATCCCGTAAAGATATGGGATCATCATCAGGACTGAGGATCAGTTGCCTGGCTTGGTATCAATTGATATATTACATAAAGCACCTGATTTTTCAACAATCTGTAAGTAAGCAAACATGCTTTTTAAACACAATTCCAGGTTTTGCACCAGATCTTCCCCCAACCTCTGGGGTGTTTAACCATAATTTCCTCTCAGTAGCATTCGAGAAGTTTAAGCATTTGATTGAATTCATCAAGCTAATGAGTACACTACACTAATGTTTCTTCTGTTTAACATGTCTTTTTGAAACTATGAAAGACAAGCATTTACAATGCAATAGGTCTCGCATTTGCGAGAGTTCAAGCTATTGGAATTGTAAATGAGAATGCCTTTTATTTATTTGTTTTGATAACACATAAATAAAAGGCATAGTCATTTACAATGCCAATAGCTCAAACTCTTGTAAATGCGAGACCTATTCAAAGAAGCGGCCGCCATTGTCCTGGGCTGCTTGGAAAGTGAAAGGCGCATGGCGCGCTGAGTGTTGCAGGAAAGCATGTCGTGCCTGCAGTAGGAGAAATTCATTAAAGAAAATAGTGCTTGCAGAGTAAAAAAGACGTACCGTGTAATAACCGAAGTAAAAGGGCCAGTCCTCATGGGAGGTTACAAATGAAGACAAGGCGGTACTAAGAAGGGACTAACAAGCCGATTAACAATCAGAAGCCAGCATTTACGAAGGGCAATGACACAAGCTAATGATAAATGTGGGCGGGGCTTCCATTCCATGCTCCAATACAGCATTCCGCAGAGCAGCGCATGCGCTGCCCAGGCTCGACTTAAAAATGTAAAAATAAAACGACAAAAAAACAGGTTTAAAACCCATTTTATTATAGTTGTATTTAGCTCAGGCCGGCCAAACCCACATGTGTAGTGAAGCTCTCTCCATCCCAGCTGCACTGCTGGGGTTGGAGATAGCAGGCACAGACTCCCAGTCTGTCCTGGAGCGCAAATCATCTGCGCTCAGGCCAGCCCTAAAGCTGCTCTCATGCATGAGAACAGCTTCAGGATTGGCCGCCGGGCAGGCTGGGAGCCTGTGCCTGCCTGCAGTGGTGGAGAGGAGCAGAAGAGCACGCCACGATGCTGGAGGGCAGCAGGTAAGTTTTTATTTATGTCCGTAGTCCCCCGTTTCCCCCTCACCTGCCCCGCCTTTTTTCCCCGATACGAGCCTCTCCTGGATAGTCCATGTCAGGGGCACTTGGGCGTCACTCATGATAGAACAACAAGAAGCAATGAGAAATCAGGAGGAACAAACCGATTGCTTCAGGGTAGACAGACCGAGTCAACAGAGGAGATGTCTCAGAGCAGTTTTCGCTCTAACAGAAGTGCCTTTCAAATGAGAGGAGCTTGAGTTCCCCTTGAGACATGCTCAGACAGTAGATTCCACAAAGGGCTGGTTCCAGAGTCTTGTTGCGCATACTGAGAATCCCTACTTAATAGAGCGTTCTGGTCTGAAAGTTTGGGTCGGAGTAGGAGGGATTCAGGGTTTCTTGATTCTCGCCGTGCACCAGGGATTCAGTTTTCCAACCAGACAGGAGGGAATGGAGTTGTGGAGGCTTTATGTGTGAGGCATGCGGTCTAGGATTGGGCATTTGCTTTGATGGGGAACGAAGAATGGGGGAAAGGTGGACAGATTTCTTGTGCCCCTGTAACGAAGCGGACAGCTGCGTGGACCCCGGCTTTGATGGTGCTCGAAGCACTTTAGGAAGACCGGAGAGGGACTTGCGCTATTACCCCTGGATATTGCAACTCATTCCTGTGCTTTCCCTCAGCAGATCAGTGCAGCCTGGGAAATTTGGTGCAATAATGATTTGCTAAAGGACAGCCCTGGGCTGGAAAAGCTGTGTCCCGGCGACATGGAGTTATTTGGGAATCCTAGCTACTCCTTTTTCTACTTCACCCACATAAAGGCTTGAAACCATCTCACCATCCTTTGGACACACCGCACCCACAATCTAATCTTCCTTTGCACAGTATGCAGTCTGCCCTCCATCTGTTGCTCTCCCCTCTTCGAGCAATGATTCCGCTTCATAAATACACTTAATGCATGAATGTCCATTCAGCAAAATAGCAGCAGTAGAGGAAGTGACATCACCCACCTTTTGATGAACTGTGACATCACAGTGTGACGTCACAGTGTGACCTCTGTCCCACCCTCAGCCCTGCAACAGGCTCCTATTTGGTTCAGGGTAAAGGCGCACAGTGGAACCCACCAAAAGTAGGTATAGCTCTTAAAACCCTCTTTACTTTATGTTCCTGTCACACCCTTCACGACCTGTGACACCAGCGACAGCAAGGCCAGTTTCAGGGGTATCAAAAGGGAAGCCACTGGAATCAATACTCTATTGTAAAAAATAAAATGGGAAATGCCGGATTGAACCAAATGTTCAATTAGAATATAGTTTTCTTTCTCAATATTTACACCTTTTAAAAAATATTCAAGTTAATGCTTAGCCATTCTACATTTCAAAGTTGCAGTGGGCCACACCAGATATGGAAACACGGGTCAAACCATAATATACCAGTGCAAACCAGGCATACACTGCACTGCACTGAGTACATTTATTTGAAGCATCACAGCAAGAAGCAGGCCAAAAAGTATGGCAATGGGACAGAGGGTCACCTGTGAGCCGAGTCATACGTTTGAAAACCGACAGGGCCACCATGGCCTTTTATTCTTCAGAGGATGATAACGTCGGTTAATTACCGTGCCTTAAAACGTCAGGAAGTAAATTAACAAGTTCTTACCAGCCCCTGTACCGCCAAAATAGCAGGCACACCATTGTGAAAACAGCTTACCCAGCCACAAGCCCGCTAATAGCCATAGGAAGCCCCGGATACAAGAAGGATTTGAACGGGTTTACACATCCAGATATTTATAACAACAAACGTTTATGAAGTTGTTAAAAAGGACAGGAAAAGTTGTTAGTTATTTTAACAAGCGGCAGTGAAAGCGATCGCGAAAGCGAGCGCTACTGTTTAAAAAAAAAACACGCCCGCGAGTGGTGCGCGCGCGCCACAGCGAGCCATCTGGTTTCCAGTATCGCGCCCGCGTCTGGGCACGATAATTGAAACCACATGGCCTATTGGTGTCTATTACGCGCACCAAGCGCGTAATAGACACCAATAAGTCATGGGCGGAGCAATGCGCCCGCCTTTGGCCAATTGCGTGCAGTCTTTTACAAAAAGACGCACGAAAAGGCCAATGGGGTAGCACAAAAGGAATCGCACGAGCGTGTGCGATTCCTAGGTCAGTGCTAAATCCCCGTTTTTCCCCTACAAAATGTCTCGCGCAGTGAAAAGCTAGGCGCGAGACCTAAAAAATGGTATGGTTAGTTTATTCATGTACCCTTTGATAAGCTCTAGGCAGCATACAAGTGGTTGCACCAGGGAACTAGCACACATCTTTTTAGTAGTGCACAAAGACCAGTGTTTTGAAAAGCACATTTTAAAAAATGCATGTAAATTATTAGATGCACCAGTGGAGTAAGAAAACTCAATCTTTACTTGGATGCAGTAGGCAAGTTATGATAGATATAGATACTGGGGGAAGTGTTGAAATCCTTGGAATTGGCTCTTCTTCTGTATTTAACAAGATCTACATGTTAAATGCTATTGCTTGGAAAAATATGCTTCTGTTTTGTAATTTTCATCACAATAGTCAATGGTTTCGTTTTTATGAAATTAAATTTTTTCCTGTGGAAGTTTAATCACTAGAGATAAAGGTTGGTAAAATGATAAGCCTATACAAATAGTCCATCATGTTTTCTTATTACAGGCCTGCTCTGATGCTAGAACATACTTGTAATAATAAAGTAATGTTACCACACAATTTGTACAATCCAGTAGGTTCATAAGTTGTTCCCCTTTTGGCCTCCAGGTGGCACAACTCCTCAATTCTATTATTCTAGTAAAGCATGGTTTGATGCATTGTAGTTTCCTTTTTGCCCACGGATTATAAGAAATAGCATAGCATCAACCTGGGTACAAATATAAAGGTAAAAGCAAGTCTCATTTGAGTATAATGCCCTTAGGCAGGGCCTCACGCCTCTGTATGGTCATAGCATTCCTCAGTGTCTTGCAGTAACCATATAATGTCTAGCTTCTGTTTGTAATGTACTTGGGGGCATATTTACGAGCCCCCTTGCGCCACTCTTGCACCACGCTACCTGGTGCAAGTGCGAAGCAACACAAAAAATAGATTTTTGATGCTACGCAAGGCCACCTTGCATGGCAATGAGAGGCTTCATAAATCTCGACTAAAGCAACGCAGCGCAAATCCCTGCGTTGCCTTACTCTGCACCAGGTAGGCATTCTATGGGCATCGTGTGGGTGTTCCCACGCAACTCTCCTGGTTTTCGATGCATTCCGAGATTTCCCAGAATTGGTAAACCTGGGAATGCGCCAAAAAGATGCGTCTCCCCAGGTGAGGCGAAACGAGGATAAATAGCTTTATTTCTACTCATTTCTTCCTCTTTCTATGTGTGCAGCATTCTGCAGCACATATAGAAAGAGGAGTTTGCCTCTCAGGATTGTTTTTTTGGGCAGGAAGGGGTTCCTTCCTGCACAAAAACAATCCGGTCTGCAACGCAGGCACTTTTGCACCATGGTGCAAGGGTACCTGCATTGGTGCTAGGCAGCCAAAAGGGCTCCAGTGCAGGGACAAGGACAGGAATGCATTGTATTCTTCTAAATACGGCCCATTCCTGCCCTTTCCGTGTAACGCAGCGCAGCAAGGTGACTTGTTGCGTTACCTTGCCATAAATATGGCCCTTGGTTTCTGCAAATGAAGGGCCAGTTATTTAAACGTTATATTTTCTCATTTTTTATACATTGAGAAAGAATATTGAAACATGTTTCATATCTGAATACTTATGTAGCCTTCAATAAGTAATTGAAAGTCCTCAAACAACCCACATTTAAAAGGGAGTATGATACAAAACTCTGCTTGAAAGTCTCCCCTGTTTCAGACATCCAGCTCTTCAAATTCTGCACTTCACCCCGACCTGGATGTACAGCCCCTCCCTGAAGCTCAACCCAACCAAGACAGAATTACTGTTATTTGCCAAGAACAAAAAAACAAGAAACAGTACTAACCAGGCTCAATGACATCAACATTGACGGCCTCAGACCCCAACTTTCACCCAATGCCAAAGTCACTTGGTTTGACACCAACCTCACCCCCAAGGAACACATTGCCAATACAACAAAAAGACCCTGGTACCAGATCTCTCCTCTTAAGAAAGTCAAACCATTTCTTTGATAAAGTGACATCACAACTTCTGTGCCTGCCCTAGTACTCTTGCATCTGGATAGAGGTAATGCCCTGCTCTATGGTTTTTCAGACTCCCCACTTAGGGGCCTCAGTCACAAGTCCGGACTGTTACTGTGGAATTCATAAGTTAAAATCATAATCTAGCACAGTGAGCTATGAACTGCCATCAAACAGCTGCATGCAAACTGCATGGTACAGGTTAAAAAGTTATGCTTTTTCCCAGTCTTTCATTATCCTGATGTTGCTAAAAAAGGGTTGTTTGAGTAGAAATACATTCTTATTATTAAAGCCAACCCTAACCACTGTGATGTGTTCTGGATACCAAGTTTGTGCTTCTCCAGACGAAGCACTCTTAAAAAATGCCTACCACTATGGATGACATGTGAATCCTACACCTTGCAGTCCCCTTTGCCTTATGTAACATCTTCTATACACTGATTTACACATGTATGATTTATTGTGTCTGTATGTGGGTGCGATGTAAAGTGCTCCGACGCCATGCAATTTTAGGAGAGGTGCTTTAAAACAAAATAAATATATGTGAGCGAGTGGCTATGGAGAGATGAGAGGCACTATTTGATGGTGACCGTAAGGGAATCGTTGAAGAGCTCCAACAAAGATTGTCATATCCTGGTGCACAGTAAGGTCATCATTTACTATGCTTTAAAAGCTATTACAATTGAATATATAATGACAAATGTGTCGTAGAATTCACCATTTTCCCTAAAATTTTCTTGGGGGGCGGAAACCCCCAAAGCCCATCTTTGTAGTGGCCAGGCTCACTCGTTGTGCACAGTATGGGGGCTGGTCTGATAAAAGTTGCCTGGGCTGCCTTAGGTTCCCAGTCCGGCCCTGATCAGACATGCCACAGCACATTTCATCCAAGGCATGAAGAAATATGATCACCACCATCCTGATGGAATAAATATTGGCTTGTCTTGTCGGTCTGCACCATCTTCAAAACCAGCTGCATCATTTATAAAGCAATCATGACTCACACCCCTGCTTACCTTGTAGACAAGCTCACCATCTCTGCAGTTGTCATCACATTTGCAGCCAGAACACCATCAGACTGCAGACTAAGAAGTGTTTACAAGAAAAGGACAAGGCAGCAGACCTTTTCCCTCTATGCATGCAGGATCTGGAACAACAACCCCATATCCATTAGGACTGCCCCCAACGTTGCTCCAGTTTAGAAAAGAGTTGAAGACTACATTGCAATGAATTAACTGCCATAACCCAGCTACCACGCCTATCCCTAGTTGACTTTATGCTTGTCTTTCACCCTGTACTGCCTGTTTGTGCTATAGAAATACCATACACAAATGTACATACAAGTAGAGTTTGTGTACTGCACTATTATGCTTTTTGTTTGGATCATACATCGACGAGGGTGGTTATAGCAGGGTTTCCTCCCTGGTGGTATGTGTTGTGACATGTTCAAAAATAGTTTTCCAGCTCTAGCTTTCACTTTCTTTTTCTTAGATTGAAATGGGCATGAAGAATCATGAGATAGTTCCAGCCAGTTTGACAGCCTCCATCGCTAGCCTGAAACATGGTGGCTGCAATAAGGTTTTGCGAGAATTGGTGAAGCACAAGCTGCTGGCATATGAACGCTCGAAATGTAAGTTGCATCTTTGTTCTGGTACGCATGAGCTTGTGCAGAGGTTTACAGACATTTCTTTGAAGCAACTGGGTATTCGTATGTCGGTTCTGTCTTGGTGGAGTCTTGTACTGGGATTGAAGACTGAAAACTCATGAAGATACCTTAAAATTTCTGAGGTCGGGAATGTAGCAAAATGCACAAAACTGTACTAGAAAATCTGAACACCCGTTTTAAGAAATACTTTGACTGATACCTTTATAGATATATGCTCTTGCACTAACTATGGGTCTAGGGTCACCCATAAAATGTGGGAATAAGATTTGGTAAGTGCAAAAGGCAGAAATAAATACTTATCTAATATCCTAGGACTTGGCTGCACTTGTCCCAATCTAATTCCCTTGGTCAGTGAGGCGTTTCCTTCAAATTGTTGCTGTAGCTGTGTTTGTTTTAGATAATTCTCCCATCACTGGCACAAGTTATTTTGATCAAGACCTGACCCTAGAATGCATTCCTGTTACAAAGTATGTCATCTCTAAATAAGTAATTCAGGTATAAATATTATCTTAGTCCCAAAAGATTTTTTTTTTTTTAAATACAAATATAAACCGGAAACACACTAACAAATCTAAAAGCTTATATGACTCAAACATGCAAAATACCTCTAATTTATCCTGCGTTGCTGGCAAACAACTATATTCCTTATAATGGCTGTACCTCTATTCTGCTCATTTAACCATCCTAAAACCAGTTTTTACTTGTGCACAAATTGTGCATTCACTTCATGTCCATATAACAGTCTTTCAAGGTGTGCAGCTGCGTTATTGCCAAGAAGTTAAATGTATCCACGTATGCAACTCAAAAACAAATCCTTTGTCTGTCTCTATTGTTCTTGCAGGAAGCCTCAAACCAAAAGCACAGCTTTATCCTATGTAGTTAGTCATTCATATGGCCTGCGAAGAGCTCTCTTGGAAGGAATATAACCTAGTGCTTGGCTCTGCTTAGCGCTGATAAGTTATGACATACTGAAACCAAATAAATAAACTGTACAGTGTCATATGGGATTTGATGTCAGCCTGGAATTCAAAGGTTGCATGCTTATTTTTTAATTTATATGCTTCGAAATATGCAAGAAATACAACACGAGGATTTTGTCATTGCTCAAGTGCACTTGTGATTAAAAAACAGTATCCCAACTCTTTCTCAAAAATACATTTCGTCAACTCACCTGTTATGCCTACTTTATCAGTGCGGGAAATAAATTCTATGCTTTTCCGATAAAACGAAAATGTGCGGTTAAGAATCTGTGCCCTTTCACTTTGTTTAACTTTAAGTTCAATTTGCAGCTAGAATTTATGTGGATTTGAAGCAACTACATTTCTTTGAGTGTATGTTAGTTGCTAGGATATGAACTGCGATTGGTACTCTGAATATTTACTTTAAAATTTATAACCAGTTTCACGAGACAATCCCTTCCGAAATCTCATGGTCATTGAGGAATTAATCACCTATTTTACAAGGCACTTTTTGGATCGAAAAGGACTGATTGGTATGCCAAAATGATCTTGCCCAGAATGCTGGCCGAAGGTGTGACCCCAAATCTGGTTTATAAGTCCAGCCTGAACTGCCAAGCCAGGGCCCCTCAAGTCAGGCAGTTTAGGCTAGTTTTGTCCCATTGGGGCAGTACCAAGGCTGAACTGCATTTGACTGATCTCTGTATAGAATGGTACAATGTGTGAAAAACAATGAGTTGTAATGTGGCCTGAATCCATGCCAGTGCATGACGTTAATTAGAACATTGGAATGTTGGGCGCTCCATTGAAGACAATGGAGTGCTTCGGGCTTCTAATGGCTGGTAGAAGCCCTTAGCAAAAACATTCTAAGGTTTGTCTTTCACAGCAACAGCTGTGAACAAAGGCCTCATGGAGCCCGAGGGGATTTCATCTCCCTTGGGCTCCGTGAGGCCTTTGTTTTACTAATTAGAACATTCTGTCCTCATGTGGCAAAATGTTCTACTAGCCTTATAGCCCGCCGCAGCTGGTCTATACTGGCCATTAAAGCACGGCTCCTTTGTTAAAGGCACTCGCCGAACGCTGGAGCCGGCCTTTAATGGGCGGTATAGAATAAAGCTATATTAATGCATTCCTTTCATCATTTTGTTGCAGTAGATGCCCAAGTGTGATGGTTATGTCCAGACATGGGTCCTGTGCTGGAGGTAACATAGCCTGGCAGCTCGGACTGACCATTCCTATCTTCCGCTTTTTGTTTAGTGTGGCACAGTGGGCAAAAAATGATGGACTAGATTGCGGCATGAGCGATTACCAGTGGTTGAGAATAATTCAAGTATTCTTTCCATGACTTTGTTTTTGTTCCAATCACCGCAGACCCAACATCCAGCCAGATTCTCCCACTTCATAATTCATCACCTTAAACAGACTTTAAACATCATGCAATGTTTAGCATATGCTACAACTGCTCAGTGCGTTCACCGAAAACGCTTCCCTTCTCAATGTTCTAGTCTATCAGCTAGGTGTTTTACTGCTTACACTCTCAGCAGCGCAATCACTCTTGATTTACAGCCGATCATGAGCTCGTTATGAACCATTTAGCGTGCAGATTTGTGTACCCTATCAACCTTTGCTCCAAATGGAAGTCCATTTGCCACAAAAATCAAATCATGTTTTCTTAGTAGCATTTCCCTGTTTCTGAGGTCTTTTAAGGAAAATCTTGCCTTACCCTTTGGGTATGCTGTAACCTGGTCATCTGATGACTGACTTACGGTGTTACTGGTTTCCACCATTCTCTGCTTTACAGTCTGTGGTCACAAGTTTGGATTAAAAGTGGAATCGATGAAAGCTTCTGCTATTCCGTATTTTTTTTTTCATTTAACAAGCCCACTCATGGGATGTTACTTAGCTGCAGCGTATCGCTGCATTTAAAAGGTGTACCTTTCTGTAGCATATGGGTGAGTCTATGTGTTTATCAGAAGGTGGGCAGCGTTCCATGGCCACAAGGTAGTACAAGGATCCCCAATGTCAGTGAAAGAAATGGGCACTTGATGCCCAGGTGAGTAACTTGCACATTTTAGACTGGTATTTTATGCCAATACGATATGTCCATATGTGAAGAGCACTATGGTTTTAATATAAAACCAAATCCAATTTGTTGTGTAGGTATACGTGATCTGAAAACATTATTGTTAATGTGTACTAAATGTCAAACTTTCTTTTATCCTGTTATTCAAACTCCATTAATTTTTATGCTAAATCGTAATGATATTTGTAGCGATATGTGAAAGCCAGTATTTTTTTCAATCCAATTTAGTTTTGTTGAGAAGGCCATTGTGCCAAATTATGATTCTCCGTTGTAGGATTTTTGTTAATATTCATAAACACTGCATATCTCTGCTTACGTCTCGGACCCGGGAGCACTTTTTACAAGAGAAAACTCTTTAAATGAACTAACATATGTGTATCTAAATTAAAGACATTGTACTTTAATTTAGACATACTTTTTAGAAACCGTTAAATATCCAACATAAGCATTACTTGGCTATTAAAGAAACTTTTCACTCTCTTTCTCTTTCTCTTTTTAGAAACTATATTAAAACAAAAAACTTCCGCAAAGGCATGGTTAGCCTTCATGCTAAATATACAGAGGTTAGAAAAAACTGCACTGTGATTTTAAGGCTGCAGGCTGGCCTAGGTAATGCATAAAAGGGTTCTGGTATCACACAGTGAGGGGAGATATTCACTGTTCTTGAATTTGGCAAATACTACTGTGACAGAGAACCAGGTTTACAGGTAATAAACTTTCTTTTTGATTAGGTGCCTTCTAGGAAGTACCAAGCTAAAAAATTGTTTAGCTGAGTGCCAATCTATTTTTGTTCAAATTGAAAAATTGTGTTGTTCTGACCTCAAATTCTAGTGAGCCATTTGTTTTCTACCTGGACTGTGCATTATTTTAGGTAGAGCAGGCTAGATTTCTTTTTTGCCACATGCAATGTTTATAATTCAATTCTACCCGCCCTCTCCGCCACCCCAACGTGTGAAACAGAACTTTTATTTTCAGCCATTTCTGTGTGCCTTATGAGCAAAATGTTTGTACTTATTCTCATTTATGTGTTGCTTTTTAGCTGTGCAGGGCTATCGTTTAACCAACACTGGGTATGATTATCTAGCCTTGAAAACTCTCTGTTCTCGTGAAGTTGTGAAATCTGTTGGCAACCAAATGGGCGTTGGCAAAGAATCAGGTAACTCAAAATTGTCATGTTGTGCACATGAGAAAAATAAATTAAAATATTTTTTTTCATAGCCTCTTTCACAAACCATCTTCCACAGAGTGACACATTCTCAGGATATTATGCATACTGTTAACCTCCATCAGAGGCTGGTGTTAAAAACTGCTCTCGAATTTCTTTGAGTGTTTGTAATGATGAGTCCATCTCTATATGGTGAAACGTGAGGTACAGCATATTCAGTTAGCTTCTCAAAATCCCTACTGAGTGAGCTATCAACATACAAAGTGTTGGATTTGAATCAGGATAGATATTGTTTTGTCATTGTAGTTATAAATCATTTCATACACCTGAAGTGCATTGTCAAATGGGTAGCATGCTACACAGGAGTGACTGGTTTGAGATTTTAGTGTGGCCTCTGCAGAAAGTGCCGTATGTGACTGACTGAGTTTTGCTGTTATTCTGACGAGTCAGGGAGGGAACAAATAATAAATAAATGATACCCCAAGGATTATTAGGGATATAAGTCTTACCTCGAATGGCCCAATAAAGCTACATCCTACCTAGCCCGAGCACTAATTGGCATACATGTTAGAAGTTCATGATACTCTACAGCACTTGGGATAGTGGAGAGCAAAAAACAATGGTACATTCACCTTTTCTAGTTTTATGCAAATTTTTATTACAATTTTTTAAAATATATAATAAAAGGCTAGTTTTATATATAGTGTAAAGTTTAATTTCTACATTAGACTTAACATGCGCTCATTTAACACACTATAGTGCATCTTTCTTTTAGATCACAACTATTTGATAAAGAATGGTGGCCAGTAAAGAGGATACTCTTACTTCAGCATACATGTTTTTTGTGGATGTTTTCATCTGCTTTATTAGGGCTGTCCAGACAGACAATTTATATGTAAGGGGAAAGCCAAAGATACAGGACAAATGCATAATAACACCAATGAGGAATGTTCTGCATTACAGTCCTCTATGGCAAATGCTCTTTAGAGTCCATCCAGGAGCAACATAAGGCATCCACTAAGCATGTACCAGATACAGGCAGCCATGATTAATAATCTCTAGACTTAACCCCGTAGCAATTGAAGAGCAACCCACCATCCAGCACTGGATGCTGGCATCATGACGGATGAACTGTATCATCCTCTTCCTCACACGTTCAGCTCCTGCTCTCCGTTGGTGCTCTGGGAAGGAGTGAGGGGGCAGACAAGAGCACCTGAGATGTGCTGGTGTAGGGCAGAGGGAAGGAGCACCTGGGAGGGGTGGTCTGAAAAAGCGTGATAGTTTTCATATTTAAGCTTGTTTGTTTCAGGTTGTTACTTCCCATAATACGTGACCAACAGTATATCATTGCTGTGGTTGCAGATATGAGAAAATGAGATGATACAGATTATTATTATTATGCATATTTTGAAAATCGCATGGCTACCTAAAATGTTGTTTCCCAGCGCTGAGCTCAATACGGAAAGGCGGTTGAGCCAAAGATCAATCTCAGAAAACATTAAAGCATTTAGGAAGAATCTGAGAATGAGAACAACCACTTTTTTAACAATTTGCAAAACCAAGAGAGTGAGCGGCATTTTCTGTGTCACTAGGCAGATCATTCCAAAGTTTCAATCCCAGAAAAGAGAACGCTTGGCCTCCTTGTTGGAATGTCCTAATTTTAGGAATTGTGGCCAGACTGAGATGACCGGAATGCAAAGAACGGGCAGGTATTTACCAAGACATCAAACATATGTTGTTTGCCAGGCATTCGTGCATGTAGCACAACACCTAAATTGCACCCACCATTCAATGGGCAACCAATGTAAGTTCCTTAGCATATTGGCAGTAGAGGTGAATTTAGAAGAGTGGAGCAAGAGGCATGCAGCAGTGTTTTGTACAATCTGGAGGCGTTTAAGCACTGTTTTTGCCACCCCCAGGTACAAAATGTTCCCATAGTCTAGCCTAGAAATAACCAGGGCCTATACTATGGTTCTCTGGGTGGAAGTAGGGAGGCAGTGAAAGATCTTCTTGAGCCACTTCAAGATACCACAACACGTAGCTGCCTCCCTGTTGATCTGCTGACTCGTGATAAGTTTGTCATCCAACCAGAGTGCTAGATTCTTTACGGCTGCCACTGGGCTGGGGGGTAGGCCCATTGTTGTGGGCCACATGTGAGGTCCCCAAGGATTGGGGAGGTTGTCCACCAACAGAACCTCCGTCTTGTCTCCGTTCAGTTTCAAGGAGTTAGCATTAATCCGTAATGAGACTTGGATGAGACAGGAGTTATGGGCCTTTACATTCTGGTTGTCCTTGGATGACCGAGATACAACTATTTGTGCATTGTCCGCATACGAGAAAAGAGTGTGGCCACAATTTTCCACTATCTTAGCTAATGGTCATACATATAGGTTGAAGTGCAAGGGACTCGGAGTGGATCCCTGAGGCGCGCCTGACACCAAGGGGTGAGATATGCACCTCTTTCTAATGCTACTAACGTTCCACTGTAGACTAGAGAATATATTAATAATATTTATTCATTAAAAAGTCTGTGACAAGATGCATTGGGTAATATCCTGTTTTTTTTTCCATTTAGCAATTTTCTTAACTTTGTTTCTTTCAGTAATCTACCAAACTGTACATGCAATAAACATTATAATGTGATTCCTGAAATTGAAAGTTTCACCACTTACAGGAATTTACTATCTATACTCACATTCCAAAATGTTTCTCCTTTCATTATTCAAAAAATGTATTTACAAGCTAGTAGTAGGGGCTATCTTATGTAATGTTCATTCTCCAGTTACAAGGCTGAGCACACTCAATCTAACAATTCTCCTCCTCCTGCTTTTCATTTAGACATTTACATTGTGGCAAATGATGAAGAGGAACAGCTTGCTTTGAAGTTGCACAGACTCGGGAGGACCTCCTTTCGAAATCTCAAAAATAAACGTGACTACCACAAGCACAGACGTAGCATGTCGTGGCTTTACTTATCGCGCTTGGCTGCCATGAAGGAATTTGCGTACATGAAGGTATTCTATATTTTGTTTAATTAGGAAAGAAGTGGGAGCTCCAGATTCCTGGCTCTTCTCCGATGGGGCCTCCATTTCAGTGTGGTTGCGGAAAAAACAAATTCTCTAATTATAGTCAATCTGGAAATCAGAGGATAGTGAAAGGGTTTCACACAGTTCACTAGAAGATTAAACAGTGTCTTATCCACCTACATGCTTTAACGGTTTTGAAGACAGTTTGTGTGCATCAAGGGGATGGCAAATTGCTCTTCGTAATAAAGATGGAGAGCTGACTAGGAAGCTCTCTTGTAGAGGTGAAGTGTTTGTTGATAGAGCAGTTTAGTCTTGGTATTATAATTACTCGCCACTAGTGTTGTAATGCTAACGAGCAGTTTTAAGATTTAGATGCTCTATCATAAACCAAAGTGGCAAAGTTGTTTGTGATATTAGGATTTTCACTGTTAGTGTAGTGTCAACAGCCACATGAATACACATGTACAAAAAACTTGAAAATCCATTTCCTGGAAGGGAGTCTGAAAGTTAATTAGCTAGTGCAGTACGGATACACTTGGCCCCTGGTTTTAGGGAGGAGAGAGGTCTAACCAAAATGGATGGCGGCATGATCTGCTCAGGGTAAGTTGAAAATATAAATGATGCAGATCATATCTGTAGCAGAGGAGAACACAGGATCCAGAATGTGGCCTCCATATGGGTGAGTCCTTTGAATAAGCTTCAACATATTTAATGAGTCGATCAGATCTATAATTTCAGAGCACAGGGGGGTAATTGAGCCGTGTATTAAAATGGCAAGAAACTAAGGGGCTGATTACGATGGCGGGCGGACAAAGCCATAGTGGTGATTGGGACCGCCCGCCAGACATGCGGCGGTCCCACCACTGCAATTAGGATGCGACTGCCATACTGGCGGGCGCATCCTGAGCCTTTAACATTGCGGGCGTGCTGCTGGCTGCAGCACCGTCCGCAATGTGAAAGGTGTTGCACCGCATTTCCCTGCACCACGTGGCAGGCACCACGCGGTGCCTGCCACTTGGTGCATGGAAATGCAGTGCAGCGACAACCCCCCCCAGATGTACTGAGACTTACTTCAGGACCAAGAAAAGTGAAGTGCGTCAAGATTTGGGTAACCACGTGAATTTATCAGCACACACGCTTAGGTGTGCTGTGAGTGCGGAGGTGTAGCCGTACTTACGGTTCCCACAGTCAGGTATATAATCTGAAAAAAATAAAGCACAACGTAAAAGACATACAAAACAAGTACATGAAATAGAAATTAGAAATGACGGCTAGTGTGCAGCCACCTCGTCTAATTCGTGAAGGAGTGCTATCAACTATATATAGAAGTGCAGAAATTTAGTCGGTCGAATCGAGACCTCGATTCTCAGGTAAGCCACTTCACGCATGGGCATGCAAAATACACATTGTGTATTCTGAGATCTCGCATAGTGGGTAGTGCACTCAGACATGCCTCATAGTGAAGGCAAACACACGTGGCGGCCTTTTACCCGAATCTATGGGTGAAGCCTAAGTTCAAATATATAGATCTGTTACCATTTATTAGTGGCGTGCGGGTGTAGTTGGTCTAGTCCGAGTAAAGAGAGCCTTCTAAACCTCTATTTAGCGGTCGAGGCTATCTGGACCCCGGTACATCAAAAACTCGTGGATAGGACAGGGATTAGTCATATAGGCAGAAAAAAAGGCATATGTGGAAGAGAAAGTCTTACAAAACCTACTGGTTTTTTTCTCCATTCCTGTGCATGGCATTGAGTCATCCTTGTATCTGGATTCCTATATCTGGTCCGTCCACTTTGTTGTTGATATTGTAAATCAGACCCTTTAAAATTCGGGGTGAAAATCATAAAATTGTTTATTAGATGTGTTTTACATAGCAATATTCAGGTGGAAAGATTGTTTTTTGGTGAAGTGGCTGTGCGAAATTTGTTCCATTGAAATGCATTGTGGAGAATGTTTGATTTAAAGGCTTATAGAAAGGGTGATAATAACTTTTAGTCACAATATAAATATTCTTTTGGGTGGTAACATACACATTTTTAAAAGTTGTGCTGAGTACCAGGGCAATTTCACCATATGAGAAAAGCTGACAGCCTGCTAGGATTTGATGGGCTATGTTTGAGAAAAAATTGTTTTCTTACATGATTTTCTCATGGAAATGATGGTAAGTGCTCTAGAAGCAAAAATGAGGACACATTTTCTATAAATTCAGAAATATTATCCAGAGCCATGAGAGTGAAATAGTGGGTGCCATTTTACTTAATTGGAGATGTTCAGTTTAAACTGTTCCATGGCGCAGGCCGAAAGAAATGCCTTGTGCTGCTGATGCAGATATGAAACCGACTGCTTAAAATATGTGAGGGCAGGTATCGATATTTAACCAAGTATTGCATAATACATTTTAAGGGGCTAAAAATAGCTAATGAAAGAGATCCCTATTTAAGTCCAGCATCCCCTTTCCATATATGTTTTCTCAGACTAACAATCCTCTCTCTCTCCTTTAATACCTCTTTAATGTTAAAATAGTAACATTTTGGTTGATAAAGAATTTCTAAATATGCAGCAGTAGATTTGTAGAGGTTCAGGAAGCTATTTGCAGACTAATATTTACAGATTTGTGTTCCTATGGCTGGTGAGATCCTTTAAATGAGTTGCTCTGTGGACATTTAATTTTACTTTTAGCCTTTTCGACTTCCTTTTGTCAGTAGTTGCATCCCTCTGAAGAGTATGCACTGGCTTCAAAATTATCTTTATTGTGAGTTAAATATAAAGAAGTGATAAACACATTTGTGACTAAGTATTCATTGCCTATAAAAAAATACATTAAAGTGTAATGAATTAAAAACATGTTAAAATAAGTAACATTGTAAATCAGTCAGAACATGGAGGCTACTTTTTAAAAACACAGTTAAAACTGTCTTGGACTACACAAACGTGGAACGCTTTAAAAATATAATACATGCACAATGATTGGGTTGCTTTTGAGGACTCCTCCATTTCAGGAATTTGCGGTAGCCGAGATAAGAATCATTTTCATATACAATCTTCTGCACAGGAAATTGAATGATTCTAAAAGTGTTTTCTCCATCATGTCTTACAGCAAAGGCATTTTGTGGAAGGTAGGTGAACGGTCTAGTTATTTATTAAAACGCTGTGATCTTCACAGGCAGTGGTTATAGTAAGAAAGCTTACTGATATGTGGGTTGATACTGTAATGGGGCTTGTCTTGGGTACTAGTTATGAATCTCCGGGATGGATCTCAACCGATTAGGAGCCAATCAAAATGCAGAATGTTTGGTAGTATAGAGCTGTCTGATTTGCAATTATTATTAGAACATTGGAATGTTTTGAGCTCTACTGAAGACAATGAAGGGCTAAAACGGCTGGCACAGACCTTCTGCTCCATCATTCCAATGCTTGTTTTTTTTTGTTTTTCCCTGGTTTCTTTTAGAACATTCTACCCTCAATGGGTAGATGTTTCTAATAGTGTTATAGGCTTTCTACATGGGGCTACACAAGTTGTTAAAGGCCCTCTCCCTTGTATGGCATATGTGACATCATTGCATGTCTCTGTGTCTTTGTCTCTCGCTGAAATACTCAGACATGCACCTAGCACCAGACATCACGTGTTACACATAGAAAATGGAATACACATGTAGAATCGGTGTAATTATCATTTACACAGAACATTTATAGTACTGGTGATGTCTCTTATGGCTTTACCTGCAACCCTCTCTTTCTTCCCCCCTCCATGGCATTCCTTTCTCCTGTTGGCCTGTCATCACACTGGTGTTTCTTGTGCTAGCTGCACCCGAAGACGGCAGCCTCCAAATCCATTGCCAACTGCATCACTGTGGCGCTACGCCAACGGGTACAATACTCGCCATAAAAAGTACTGCTTTCACCATGATGGCACTGCTCTCCTCTTCCTGAGAGGTAGAGGAGGAAAGTATTTGGATATTTATGAGAGGTTTAGAGTGAATAACACTGTGCCTGCGGAAGGCCATTAATTGACAACAGTGGAGATGTCTTTCCCTTGTTTATCTCCAACCCCTAATACTGGTCAGAAGTAGTCCTTCATTGAGATGGAGGATTGCCCCCTTTCTAGCAAAAAACAAATGTCATGGCTCTCCTAAGCTTTCTCTCTCCCACAAAATATAAAATCTAATTAGACCAAACACAAACACTGATAGCAGAAGGCCATTCCTTGGCAACATTTTGTCTCCCCAGAATCGACAAAACAATGGCCTGTGGTAACTACCCCTCTTTGACCTAAAAAAAAAAAAGACATAAACTGGTGCTTTCGGCATCCAACATATTTTGTCATTGAAACACTTGATTGTAATTTGTTACATAGTTGGAACACCTTTTCTGTTGTGATTCAGTAAATAGATGTTAGGAATATCATAAAGAAAATGTTGCATTCTGCATCTCTTCGAAACTCCAAAGGGCTACAGGTCACCCCTTGTTTCAAGCAGGAGAGGTACTCTATTTTAGGCATAGCAAGAGCTCTGAATTCTTTGATGCCTAAACTGGATTTATCAAGGCTCCACCCTGCATTCGGTTTGTCTGTTGTGCATATGTTACTTTTGGTTTGATACAGTTGATGACAGTGAAACCCTTCAGCCAGATTCTATATCCTCTATTTGTGTCTGGCCTCAATGACTGTTGATAACAAACAACCCGATGATCCTCTATACATTTACAATGCATCATCAAATGTGATGTATTTCTTTACATAAATACACTGTGAATTGTTTAAAGACTTCAAAGTCTTGGGATCATTACTCATGTAAGGTTGTCTGTCTTTCCCTCAAGTAACGGCTAAACTACCGGCCAACACAAATGTCAGTCCACCTAGCTACATTGAGTGGAAAAAATGCCTACACACTGGATAAGGGGTGAGGTGTGACATTTATACCAGGTTCTTTTTCAGACTATTGGTTTAAATCAGGTCGCTTATGTTGGCTGCTGTAAGGGAATGTAATTTGGCATGTTTTGGACGGCATTGGGCAAGTGACTGAGTTTAATAAAAATGAGTTTCAACCAAAATAAACACTTTCATTTTCAAGAAAAACTCTGTGCCTACCTTATTATACATGCCTTTTGAAAGAGCAGCTCTCTTCATAGACTATGCCCACACCTATATTCCTTGGTTTTAATTATTGTGTGGGGTACTGTGATGTGATTTTGTGTGGCCTTTCAGCAATAAAGTAAGTTGTAGAATAAAACTATACTTGATGCTTATTGGCAATGGTTGCATTTCAAAGTTGAGCATTTCATTGCATCTTTTGCTCTGTTAGACCCCATTATCTCTTGGTGAAGAGCTAGATTTGTCATTGCTAGATATTTTATCAGGCCCTCTGTGCCTAGCAGCTTGCTCATGAAATATTTTAAAAAGCGCAATTACTGCTGAGAGAAGGATCCCAGAGGGACATAGAGGCTGATAAAGGTCTAAATGGACAGCATCTGTTTTTTAAAAGCTTTTATGTGGAAGTCCTAGAGACGTAAATGTGATCCTAAAACAAAGTTTGAACAAGTAAGATTCCGTACAACATTTGATGACAAACTGACTTCAGATAAGCTGATTAGTAAAATCGGACCTGAAGTTAATTAGAGGTCCAATAACTGCATTTTGAATTGCCAAAGGCTTTATAGGGGGAATGTAATACACCAGGCAGTTTTGGATACATGCCGGAGTTAGAATCACTCTGGTACGAAACTGCACCACCCCTCAGCATCTTGGGTGTAGTTGGGATTGAACAGGTATCCCAAAACAGGGCGAGTAAGTTTGTTGCATAGTATTTCCATAGGTTTTTCGGCAGGAAGATTTAGGGTCTTGGTCTTGATTCTATTGAGATTCCTATGATCCTTCCTACCTCGATTTTCTAGAACGCCAGACGTAAGTCAAGCATATGGGCTGGACTGAAGTCGGGTACATGTCACACTTGGTAATATAGCCATTTAAAGATGAGTGCCTCTTGGATTATTTTGTCTAACATGCAAGTATGAGGGTGATGCAGAAAGTGCCATTGATTCAAGCAACACTACCAATCGTTGCTTTATTGACAACATAAAATTAGTTCTGTTGTGTGCCATGCAAAGAACTAAAATAATTTATGGTTATGGAATGTTGAGACCCTTTCCTTTGAAATTACTTATCATTTTCTAAGGCTTAGCTCTGGCGTCTCTCTGCAGGTCACTATAAAATCTTTGTTGGTGCCCATTGAGGCTGGGTGGCGGGTCTAAAAAGCAGGGCTGCGCATGATTCAGCCTGCTGCCTATGCATATAAATGAGTTTAAAGTTTTGCTTGCTTTCCTTTTCACTTTGCTTAAAGAATGCCAACATTTGGTTATCCATTGACAAAAGGCTGCATGAGCACCTGTTGTTGTTTTGCTTTACCACATTAGCCAAATGTTTCTCTGTTCCCACAGCTTTACTGTATTTCCCACATTGATCCTTGCACATCCCATTTAGTGGAATAGTGAGTGTTCAAATTTTTTTATGGAACTTGAAGGTGCAGTGTTGCATCTGTTTGTATCTAACACCCTAACCTTTTCAAGACATTTCCACTTTATTGAGCCTATGCGTCGTTATTGTGTATCATTCCAGTGTAATTTTACTAAGACATTTTAAAGTAATGAAATGCACAGCAGTGTGTCTTATGCATGGTCTGTGTCTCAAGATATGTCCAGTAATCTGCCCATCTGCACAGGTGAGGCACTCGTCTCTCGTTAAGGTAAGCAAAGTTTGGTGCAAGAAATTTCACCTTATTTACAGTGTTGGACTGGCTTTTCGGGCAGTCCAGCATTGCCAAATTGGTCAGCTTGAATGGGCCAGTGTGTAGCCTGTTTATTTATTAATTATTTGGGTGCCATCACAGCTAATGGGGCCAAAAAAAAGGGCCCCACACCATCCCTGTCAAGCTGGCCTATCTGGCAGTTTCAGACTGCCCGTAAAGCCAGTCCAGCACTGCACATTTGGTTTGTTAGTATCTACCACAGAAAGACATTACACAGCTTCAAGCACACATTATGGGCAGAGAAATCCGTGGGTTGATGTGAATACTGTAGATGTCTCTGTAGCATACAAACCATATACCAAATCCTGGTATGGTGACTAATCCTGTTAGCCTTCCTTCTGATGTAGTCTAAATGAGTATCATAGTGTTGTAGACAGAATACTTGTTTAAAGCTGTTAAAGCAATCACATGCTGGACGCAGTCATTGCTTAAAAGGAACACTATTAGGCTTGTTCATTCAAGACTATTTATTTATTGATCTCTGTCTTCGGTCTTCTTCAGGCTGTTAAATAAAATGTTAAGCTGACCTGCCTACAACTGTAGAAGTCTAGTGCTTATGTTGGTGCAAAACCCTGAAGGATTTATCCATGTTGCAGTCAGGATTCTGGATTAGCACTCCGGTTTTCCAGTTCCACTGCTGACAGTTTAGCAATTAGAGTACATCTTCTCTCTATATAATTGTTAAAAATAGAGACGGATATCCTTCTGAGTAGCTTTCCTAGCTTGAGCAGTTAGGTCCATGCTGATTTTCATGTTGCTGACCACAAAAACTGTGGGCATGTTGTAGTGTCTTTGGCCCAATGTGTGTTAACAAGATGACATCTTCTGCTGTACCCAGAAGGCAGACTGTATGCCTGTGAGAAACACTCAAGAAGAGGAGTCAAGATTGTGGAGGCAATATTAAAAGACCCTAGGAGAGTAGTTGATTGATTGCATTTTAGCAGCAAAAGCTCTTTCTAAGTAAGGAAAGGAAGTTACTTTACTAAAATATTGGGTGATATCCTTGCACTTTGAATGTGAGAACCTTATGCATAACAGGAAGGCGGTCAATAGACTGGGGAGAGCTGAAACACTTATTCCCTGTTTTCAGCTCTCCCCAGTCTATTGACCGCCTTCCTGTTATGCATAAGGTTCTCACATTCAAAGTGCAAGGATATCACCCAATCAATTGCGCAAATATGTGTGAATACAACCATTACAGATTAATATTTAAACCATGTTCCAGAAGGTTTTCAGTAGCTTCCAGTGTTCATGATTGCCATTTGAATTCAGTACGTACACTACTAATCTATGACTGAGAATATCTGCAACCATTCTCTGCAACAGTAGCACTACTAGCTTCGTTCAGAGAAAGCCAGACTGATGAAAATCACTTCTTTTTTAAAAGGGGAAGCGTGTTCGTAGAGAAGGTTACTCAGAGAGCCATGTTCAAATAGGGTAACTAGTTTTTTTCATCTTGAAGATAGAGTACAAAGATGCAGTCATTTCAATCACTTTTGGCTTTTTCTTGTTGGGTACCATTCAATTACATCTTCTTGTAGCATGGAACAGCTCGTCCACATTTCATCTCCAGCCCCCAAAGAAGCAGTCTTTTTAATACATTTAGAACAAATTTAAAAAGGCTGCTTGTGATTGGACTGGAGATGGAATATGGATGAACAGAAAATTCCAGCAGTTGGTTACCATTTAAAATTACACCAACTGGTAGAATGGAGCAGCTTATCCATGGTCCATCTCCAGCCTCCTGACAACTAATAGACTGCAGCAACTTCAAAACACTTTCACCACAATTGTTGATACAAGTAAAATGGCTTGAATCCGTCTTATTCAGAGAGAGCCCCACTTCATTCCTTTTAAAAGCAATACATCTGTTCTGTGATGAATAGTGCACTGACGTGGCTAACAAAACTGCCATGCACCTTACATCCAGGACCAGCTGAACTCTGAAGAGGACAGGATACTGCATTGTTCCAGGGATCTGTAAAAGAGGCATAGTAAAGTCAAACATAGGCCCCAGTGTGTTGAAGAATTAACGGCCTATAACCCTTTTATGTGTTTGTTCTACACTAATGGAGCACCATCATATTAAATGGATGGTGGAAATTATAGACATGTCTTGTACCCATAATTGTTCTCACTGGGTTCCGTGCAATAGACCGCACTGAGGCAGTCATACTTGCCACCCTGGGCAACAAGAGAAACACTAGGGACACTGGGGAGCAGGAGAGCCTGGTCCTATTCATCACTCTAACACATTAGTTACAGTCAATCACAAAATCTTCCTTTGGTAGCATCAGTTGCAGCTGTGCTAGTCAGTTTTATACTGAAATAGTTCAGGTCATTTAAGAGTGGTCTTACTCAAGCCTGCTTCCCCTTTTTTTGATCTACTGAGCGTCTAATTACATCCATAGTAGCAAAGAGAATTAATCCAATCATAAGAATTTAAAACTCTTTCTTGTGCCGATGACTCGGCACAGTCGCTGAAAATTATTGGCCATCAATGGGAATGTATTTCAGCAAACCATGGCTGGGTAATGAATTATCCATTCAATTTTCTTAAATTGGATGGGTTAAATCTTAGATCTTGATTGTTTGCAGTGACCTCTCACCCTGGACATATGACCTCTGGCCTGACATCTTGACTGCTATCGCAGCCACAGTCCTTGCAGCCAAGTATCTAGGTGTGGTTTCACTATACAGGTCTAGAAAGAGTAGTCATCCAGCTTCCTTATGCAGCGCATCGTAGGAAAGGTTCCCTTTCATTAATGGGGGAAAGATAAGCCGGTCACAGTAAAATCAACAATCCTGTCCTCGACTATTAAAATGTTGTATGGCTTTCCCTGCCAGAAACATTCATTGGAAAGCTTCAAACACTTCAGAACTTAGCTGTGAGGATAGCATGTAGGCCTTAGAAATTTGAACATGTGTCCTCTGCATCCCTATCGTTACACTGGTTTTCAGTAAAACGGAATATCCTCTTTAAGGTTTTCTGCTTCACTTATTGTGTGGTCCATCACAGTAGTCCACTCTCCTTGATGGTCTTCCTGATTCTCATTGTTCAAACCTGAAATGCAATCCTGAAGATTTTTCCGGTTTGTAGAGCCATATGTGTGGTCAGTCTTCCTGTTCCCTCTGACCCAAGCTTTGGAATAAACTGCCACACAGTTGGATCTTCTTGGGGATTACCCCTTATAAGAGGGCTTTTAAAACCAACCTAATACTTTAGTTTCTGACTGTGTCTCGGTCTTCTTTTTCATCCTGCTTTTTTTGTATTCTTACGCTTGCCCCTTTCAGCACTCATAGCACCATGATACTGAGTTTCAGTGAAAGTGTGATCATCAAGTTTATAAATAAAGTTTTTTCCTTCACCAGTATAAAATGGGTTGTTGTCAGTGAATGCGGCTCTCAGTATTTATATTTAAATAAAATAACATCTCACTTAGGTATACCATGTGCTAAGGTTGAGACTTTTATGGATGCCTTAATGAGTTTTGACAATCTTTGGGCAACCATTAAGCCATTGCTACACAGATGATACCTTTTTGTTCCCAACTTTCCCCCCAATCTTTCAAGCTCTAATCTCGGACGGTCTCACTGCCATCCGTCAGCAGATGCCCTTCGCTTTCATATGCTGAAATCTTCTAAGATCGATGTTTCTGCTTTCCAGATAAGACTGCACCTACATCTCTTATTCACACTGCAAAATTTGTGACCCCCCCATCATCACACCACTATCCGCTACGTACTTTGGTGTATTCCAACCATACCACACACATGTAGTTCTTCATGCTAACTACAGCTACTGCTGGTAGATACCAACTACTGAACATCTGCAAGATCCACCATAATATCTGCTTCAATACTACCAAAACGCTAATCTTTGCCCTGGCTTTCAGAAAACTGGACTAATGCAACAATTCGACTCGCCTTTATTAATTTTCTCCATTAGATAATAGATAAGAAAATACAGTTTGCTACTAGGGCTCTTTATCGCCTCCCTGAATATATATCAGTGCCTTTTATCCTCTGCACCAGGGTGTCTGCAAAAACTGGGCTCTGTACAAACTACTTATGCCAGTTTTCAAAACCATGTATAGACTCCTACCGACCTAGCCGAAAACATTGTGAGGTACGTACCCTCTTTGCAACAGCTGCAAACTCCACTCAACAAACTTCAGTGTTTTGGTCTTCTAAATTACTTGGACCGCACAAGTTTAACTCTCTCCACTGTTCTCCATCGCCTTTCTTCTCACCTTCAAACATGCTCTAAACATATACCTCCTTATACTAGAAGGAAAGATGGACTAAATCGTCATCATCCCATATGTAATCCTCTCATGCCCTCAGAAGTTTTCCGTGTTTTTTTAGGTCGAGCCTGGCGGCAGCGCGCATGTGCTGCTCGCTCAGCGAGGCATGCTGTATTAGGGTATGTTGTTGAAGCGTCTCCCACTCTCCGCCCATATTTGTCATTGGCTTTGTGTCATTGTCCTTAAATGGTGGCATCTGATTCGTAAATGGGTTTGTTAGGCCCGCCTTGGTACAGCCTTGTCTCCATTTGTTACGGCCCATAACGACTGGACCTTTTACTTGGCTGGTTACACAGCCTGCTTTATCTAGGGGGTGAGCACCATTTTTGTTATTGCCACTGATGGGGAAAATGCCGGCTGCTTTTTGGGGAATTTGCATAATGATCGCGGCGCCCGCTTTAGGGACACCGCGATCATTTTCGGTTTTAATTGTATTCATTTTTTAAAATACATTTCACTTTCTACAATTCTCTGAGCACTTCCGTACAGGAAACACAAGCGGGGCATTCAACTCGCATGAGGGCAGCGCCGCAGTCACGTTCCTTGGTATCCGCAAACCAACATGCCCACATCCAGTCCTTCTCAACTCTCAAGGTTTTCACACATTTTTAGCTCTCTGATGTTTTCCTCCACATTACTATCGAACCTGTAATGTAAACAACCTCCCTCCCCCGTCACCGGCATAAACACGCATGACACCTTTAGGAACAGTTCGGGTACAGAAGCAGATACAAACCATACTTGGCAAAGAAAGGGGGCTCCACCCCCCGCAAGATGGGGCTGGTTTCAGAATCCGCCCTTCCCGCGTATTGCGAGTCCCTGGGATCGCATCAAGGAGCCGCCATATAGGACGGCAGTGGCACAGCAAGCTTGCTACATGCCCTAGGGCATGTGGAGAAAACCAAACCACTGATTACGGGTTGGACAGTAAATTACAGCAAGAATCATAATTCAGGCCCCTCTCCCCGGCTTTGGGTCCCGGTGCCACTACACCTGCTGTCCCACGCATAGCTATGCCTCTGCAAGGCGCATGAAATGAGGAATACGTCACAGCAATTTAATTCCTGTGGGACTCCGAACGAGAGCCTCGGGGTTTTTAAATAAGACAAGTGATCATTACTCAACTCAATGGCAGCCCTTTTATCGGCAGCAATAGGATGAAAGGTTGGGATGTCCTACGGCGAATACATATTTCTACAGACAGCACTCGACCCTCTATAGCAATGGCAAAAAACCTGCAATGTATCATCGCAAGGGGAGGTATAACTGGATCAAGGGCCAAAACAGTAGCGTATGTTCGAAATGAGAGACTTCAATCAACAACTTGTTCTTCACCTGGAATACTAAGGTGCACTGCAGCCTGCGGGCATAAACTGTTCCGAGTTCCAGATATTTGCCGTCAAAATTCCAGGCTGCCAGTAAAGTCCCTGAAACACCTGACCAAGTTGACTTTGTTGACCACTGGATCCAGGCCACACAGCTGACCAGTCGCTAGACACTGAGTGGTCTGAGGTATCAATAGTGGGACTCGGACTTGTGACCCAGGACTCTCTCCCGGCACACAGACCAACAGAAGAGCCAGTCTGAACTTGATATCATGCCAGGCAGCAAATAGCAGCAAATATGGAGGAGCAAAGTAAGTGATGTCCCATTTAGTACTGTTGATGCAGGCAGTGGACCCAGTCAAGTTCTCTACTCCCTTGAGGGCTCACTGCACTTTTCTTGGCCATCAAGGGCAGCCAGTACTCTACTTTTCCATGTTTAAGAAGCCACCGGGCACCACGTGGTGATCTGTGGCCGTCCTTTGATGGTCTTCCTCTGCTGGTGGCTGTGTTTACATGTGGGGTCTAATGACATAGACAGGCAGACAAAGTAACAAGATCTTCATAAGAGCTCTTCGGGTTTGGTCCCAGCCTTAGGAATAGGCCAGGACACAGCACCAAGTTCCAAAAAGCCCCAGCACGAACAACAGTTTAGGATTGCTGGGATACGGGGCCCATTGTGTATTCAGTTTAGAAAGTAGCTGGACAGGGGTACAACTTTATTCATGGCAGGATTAGCATCTAAAGTACTTGCGGCTGATCTGGAGGAACTGGCTTTGGCTGGAGCAAGATGTGGATTACATTTCCAAAGCCAAACATCTGTTCTGCCGTGGGTTTAGAAAGCGAGGAGGGTTTGCCCGTCAGTGAGGGAATACAAGCATACCCTACTCACGTGTACTGCATGCACCCAGATAAAAAGAAGAGTCTTTCTTCTAGGAATTGTATGGAGCAGAGTAAAAACCCTGCATTAACTGCCACCAACCAGGCAGCCACCCCATAGCCAGCAGAAGAAGAGTATTATTCACTGGAGTAATAACAAGCATTTGCAATGCAATAGGTCTCGCATTTACGCTGAGTTTAAGCTATTGGCATTGTAAATGACTGTTTTATTTATGTTTCAAAAACTAAAACATAAATAAAAGGCATTGTCATTTACAATGCCAATAGCTCAAACTCGCGTAAATGCGAGACCTGTTGCATTGCAAATGCTTGGGTTTTTTTTCAAAACATATTTTATTGGTTTTATAGACATCAATACGGTATGAGTGTACGATAAACGACATATGGCTAAACATAATTGTAAGCATACAGTAGTAGCATTCCACAACATATCCGATATCAAGGATGATATACATTTGAACATAAGCAACAACAAAAACCGCATCGTACCAAGCCACAGCCTGCGCCTAAGTCCGTGCCCTCGTCTCAAGTTGCAATGTGCCCCCCATCCGGGTGTGTGGTGGCCTGGATTAGTAGCCATATCAGTCGTGTGTACCCGCATCGGGCATCAATAAGGGATCCCCCATGGTATGTGCCTCAAAGGGTATGTGTCTGTATGCAGCCCACGATTTCCAGATTTTGGTATGTTTATGGGGACAACCTCTGGCCATAAATACGGGCCGTTCAAGTTCCATGGCGTAGTCCAGGCCTTTCTTCAAGGTCGATAGGCAAGGAGGAGATTCAGCCTTCCAATGCCGCGCAATGTCACGTTTGCCTCATGTCAACCACAGAAATAATGGGTGTCGTTTGTAGATGTTACCCCCTATTTCGTCCATACAGTGTAAGAGTGTGAGCTTGGGAGATCGCGGGATATCCCAGATAGCCATTGTAGTACACCCCAACAGAATTTGTCCAGGGTAGGACACGTCCAGACTGTATGTATGAAGTTGCCTTCATCCTCGTGGCATCGAAGACACATGGGAGAGGCGATCAACCCCGCCCGCCACAATCTGTATCGAGTGTAATACACCCTATGCAGGTATTTAAATTGTATGTAGCTGAGACTGGTGGGGATAGCGGCACCCCGCGGTGACTGAAGTGCCTCGGACCAATCATCATGGTCAATGGGCCCTATGTCCGCGTCCCATGAGGCCCGCAATGAAGCTAGGGTTGTAGGGCTGTGCGTGACGAGTGTTTGGTAGATTTTAGAATGCAAATGCTTGTTTAATTCATCTTCTGAGATAGTTTGTGCGTAATGTATGCAGCTAATTTGTTATTCTTTAAATTGTTTTGTTTGCCCATGTATCACAACCATGGCAGTCTTTGTATTATTTCTTGTCAAAATATCCTCAATATTTTTCTCAGAATAAAGAAAGTCTGAAAATAAACGTTGATGCAGTGTGATTAGTTTCAATGATTTCAGCATACAAGCCACATAGTTGTCTTGCCGCACCGATCTAAGAATGGAATAATTTCCTATCTTTTGGAGTGTATTAACGAAAGTGCTGCTTAGTAAAGGAATTCCATGCACTAGGATTCATTGGAATTCTATCTCTGTTGCCCAGTTTAATCCTTATTATAGCCTTTTGCTGTTCTGGCATACAGCCTTGAGCAATGTCAGAGCTATTTCTCTTTGTGATTGCTCTTTGTATGAGAGAAGTGCTTAGTTCAGGTCATAGTGGGGCTTATAAACACATTTTCTCCCTATAAGTGCTTAACCCTTATGTGACATAAGAGATAATGACTAAATGTGTACTTGAGGCCCAATTCACAAGGCTATTGCTATGAGTGGCAGAAAAGTGCTCCTGTAGGGTTTCCCATACTTTTGACACTCATTTAAAAAAAAATATATATATAACAAGATTCACAGAAGATCTCATGAGTATTCTGGAATATTTACAACAGCCCTAGAGGTAGAGAACCGATTTTCCAACAGCTTTTACCTGTGTGGTTTTACATCAGCCTTTGTCAGATGTGTGGTTTACTGTTTCCCTATAATGGGAAATGTAAATACTAAAACAAAATATGAGTTTGTGAATGTTCACCGCAGGCGTGCCTAGAAATGCTCACAGTGCTGGCCCAAACCTTAAATTTGCAAATGCTGAAATTCTCCCAAACTTGGGGAACGTCCATATTAGCAACTACAGTTTGGACAAGTGCAATTATACCAATCCTGATTCTAAGAATCTGGTTTAAGAATTTTCATTTACAACATGTCTGTGCAACTATATGCAAATTATGTTTACAAAATATTCTTTAAATCAGCCCCTAAAAGAGTTCTATTATAGCCTTTGAGCCCACCATAGCTGGCTCTACCGGCCATTAAAGGCCAGCTCCAGCGTTAAAGGCCCGAGCTGAAGGCAAGGGCCTTTAACAAGGGAAAGGGCCTTTATTGGCGGGTAGAGCCCGCTATTGAGGGCCCTAAGGCTATTAGAGCATGCCAACCCTAGGGGGCAGAATGTTCTAATTTGTAAAACAAAGGCCTCACGGAGCCTGAAGGAGTTGAAGTCCCCTCGGGCTCCGTGAGGCCTTTCTTCACAGCTGTTGCTGTGAACAAACATTGGAATGTTGATGCTCCGGGCTTCTACAAGCCACTAGAAGCTCGGAGCACTCCATTGTCTTCAATGGAGCGCTCAGCAATCCAGTGTTCTAATAAATAGCAATGTCTTATTTGTTAACCAGTGTGAGACCAATAATATTTATGCATTACTGCTTTGCACAGTTCCCAGTTCTATTGTGACTTGCACTAGGTTTAACAGGAAGAGTGAGCTTATTTGTATTGTAATTTAGCAGTGGATTACGTGCAACACATTTTGTAGATTTGTCTGTTTTGGGCCAAGCATAGGATGTTGGTTGCTTTAAGTTGGGTAGACATTAATCCAATTGAAGTGTTGAGATTGATTGGTGATCGAATGACACCTTTGTCTTGCTGCAGGCGCTGTACGAAAGAGGATTTCCTGTTCCCAAACCATATGACTACAACAGACACGCAATTGTTATGGAGCTTGTCAATGGCTATCCACTGTAAGTACTAAATATGCTCTTTCTTGCATCTAAGTTGTCAAAAAATAAATTTTCTCTAAAACAAGAGTACTGTGCAGAAGATGTTATGGGGACATAGGATACTGCTGTGTTATATAAATGCATATATATGTTTCGTGCACTCTCATGCTCAATACGTAAGTGTTTATTTTTAAAGTAGGTGCCTTGCTCTCTTAGCGTCCGCTATAGTTCTGATTTAGTTTATGGATCGTTCGTGGTGAGAGCATTGGAGAAGAGGGCAGATCAGATGTGTACCTTGGGAGTTCCTGTTTTTGGTGTTTTCAACTCGGAATAAACTTATTTAGAAGTTATTCCGGCTTTCATCTGTCTTTACAAATTTGTATTTTTTTTATGTGTATACTGCCCTTCCTGGTACTATTTTGGGACGTCTCTACCTGTGATTCTTGTTCATGCCAGGAGTTTGCCGAGGAAAACTACTGCAGTGAATCTTACCTAAGGGCCGCACCTACGGTTTTCCGGAGCGTGTTGTGAATTACGTGCCCATTCCTAGGAGAAGGATTCTACGCCGTCATCTGCCGACGGGGCGCTTCGTCATTGACGTCTCATCATCTAATCGTCGTCAGAGAGCCCTTAAATGGGGTCAGAGTGCCAGTCACGTAACATGCCACCATTTTAAATGTATTACGGGCTGCACTGCAATCACTACAGCCTTTCTACAAGTGCTACCGCTTTCGAAATTTAATTTTAGCAACGTTTCTTTGCTTTTCGGAGTACTTTACAGCATGTTACAAGATGGGCCTTTAATCTAATTTCCTGTTTCTCAAGGATTCATTTAAAGGTAGTGATTTGGGGGGTGGGGGATTACCTGTTTTTACAAAAAATCTTTGATTTTACTGTACAGTTCTACTATGTGGTTTTTAGTGCTCTTGGAATTAGGATTTTCATCTACAGTCCCACACATTGGTTGGAATATAGTGAACTAGTACCTTTTGGGTGAAGAAGGGTCACTGTATTTTTAGCGTGGTTACTTGTAGACTTTATCTACGCTATCATGGCTACACAGAATTCCTCCTTGCAACCACCTCAAGCGTTTTGGCCTGCAGGGGGGAGACCATGTATGAAATGGATCGAATGGAAGTCCTATTTGTAAATTTTATCTATACTATTGACGAAGAGGATAAAATGTCTCCAGAAAGGAAACAAATGACTTTCCAACATTCCGTGGGTCCAGGAGGTTTAAAGGCATATGAGATGACAAAATCTCTTTGGGGCAGTGGCGGCTCCTCCACTATGTCTGAGGAGTGTCACCACACTGCTTTTAAGCAGTGCAACGTAAAGGAAACATAAAATGATAATAGCTTTGAGTTATTATCATTTTATGTTTCTGTGCTGCTTTGCGGGCGAGCGGGGCTGCTCTGGTCTCGGAGCAGGGCAGGGGAGGAGTGGTTTGCCCACTCCTAAGTGCCCTCTCGGGCCGCCCGAAACAGTCATGCACGCTTTCATGACTGCATGAGGGCCATCCCAGGCTGGATGTCATCCAACTGCCTAAAACTAAACTCGGGCAAAACGGAGGTCATCATGTTCGGTAACAACCCCAACATGTGGACACCTGATTGGTGGCCAGCTGAGTTGGGCCTCTGTCCTACTCCCACGCTGAAAGCAAAAAACTTAGGGGTGATCATGGACAATAGGCTCTCTTTCAGTGATCACATAAGTTCGGTGGTTTCGGCCTGTTTCGGAATCCTGAGAATCATAAGGAAGTTTTTCTTTCCTGATAACAGCCTCAGGACAGTGGTCACGGCCCTTATTATGTCTCGAATCGACTACTGCAACAGTCTATACTTAAACGCCAAAAACAGCACGTTAACAGGCTGCAGATTGTACAGAATGCCGCAGCCAGACTGCTTACCGGCACTCCCAAATTTGTCTCTGTAAAGAAGGAGTTAAAACAACTACATTGGCTCCCCATGAAGCTAAGGGCACGTTTTAAGGCCCTTTGCGTAGCTTTTAAGGCCCTCAATGGAATTGGCCCCAACCATTTGAGACTAAAGTTCAAATGGTATGTCCCCGCTAGAAACCTTCGGTCCTCGGGAGCGAAACAAGTCCCAGTTCCTCGGATCAAAAGAGCTAGCTGGGGGGGCAGAAGCTTCATCACATGTACCTCCAAGGCTTGGAATGAGCTTCCTTTCCATCTGAGGAACGCAGCGGATCTCCTCTCCTTCAGAAAGGGGTTGAAAACCTGGCTTTTTTCACAGTAATGTCCGCACACAGATGACCAGCAGGCTTGCCCAGCGCCAGGACACCCTAGGGTAACTGTGCGCTATATAAGCTTAAATAACATAACATAACTTTCCCTGTTCTCCATGCAGGCTGCATTACGGCCTGCGTAGAGAACATGCCCAGGCCCCCATTCCCTGGCTGAGCGTCGAACCAGGACGCTCAGACCAATCACAATGCTGCAATGTAGCGTTGTGATTGGTAAGCACTCAGGCTCCCCTGACCAATCACAACGCTACATTGTGATTGGTCAGGGGATCCTGGGTGCTTACCAATCACAACGCTACATTGCAGCATTGTGATTGCTCAGAGGAGCCTGGCTGTGCTTCCTGTTCCTCGAGTCAAGACGAGGGCAGGAGTAGAGACGCAGGACCTGGCGGCAAGGTAAGTGTGTGTGTGTGTGTGTGTGTGTGTGTGTGTGTGTGTGTGTATATATATATATATATATATATCTATCTATCTATCTATCTATCTATCTATCTTGTGGACTGCGGTACGTGGGTAGCACGAAACTGCAAGTCCACAAGAGAATTCTCCAGCACCTAAGGGCCATATCTAACTCGGATGTGACCTATTCGGTGACCTGCCACTTCAAGGAGGTCCACAATAATGATTTGGACCACTTAAAATTCTATGCTGTGGACGCAGTCCTGCAATTAAGACGAGGTGGCAACAGGGAGGCAACTCTAAGGAGGTTAGAAACCAGGTACATCTTGGAGCTAGATAGCAAAAGCCCACAGGGGCTCAACACCACCGAAGACTTGTACACTTGGCTGTAGTTCTGCCTTGACCAAGATAGCCATTGCACAATCTAAGAAACATATCCGCAATGACAGATACACTATTAAGGTGTATATATAGTCCTAATATGCTGCACTCATTTATCCCTGAAGAAAACCTTTCTCTTTTTGTAAAAATGTTTTTACATTGGACTGTTTTTACAATTAGTATTTTATCGCACTTAGTCACTTTATTTGCGTTTATTCCTTCATGGGAACATAATTTAACGCAGATTAGCACTTTAACAACACTTGCACGTTTTACGAATTTATGCACTTTACAAGCAGCAGGATATATGCCCACAGGGGCAATACTCTCTTTTGCACATGGATTTAAGAATGGTCCTTGGAATTGATTTTAACATTCTTTTAGCAATATATTTCATAATCTCAATATCTAATGAACCAAGTACATGTTGGTATCTAACAGCAATGTTGAAGCATTGGGGTGTTTTAACTGGTTTTATGTACTTGTATTATGCTTTTAGAATGTTATTAACTATGCGTGTAAATATTTAGTGTATTTATACTGAAAAAATTGCGTATTTTGCACATGGTTCTTAAAGTCAGGATCATATCTTTCAAATGTGAAATTGTGCTGCACATTTGTATTGTGAAATCGGAATTCAGACGGTTAGTCTTTTTTCCATAGTTATCTTGCACTTGGCACTTTAAATGTGTGGAGGAAATGATAGCACATCATGTGATCAAGGCCTTCAGAGGCCGAAACGCGTCATGGCGGCACAGCGCACAAATTAAATAAATAAAACAACTTGCACAAAGAAAGTGGAGTCCGTTCCGTTTCCAGGGAATCGGTGGAGAAAAATATATATATATATATCTCCTACTGGCGGTCGCCAGTAGGTAGTTATAGTTAGGACCACGTTTCCATAGGAAAAGCATTTTTTCATGTGCTTATATCTTTGGTGTCGTTTGACGAATCTTTACGAAATTTTCCAAAAAGTTTCTCTTTTTAGATCAGTTCCTATCTTCAAAGTTTGGGGGTGATTGGTCAAGGGGGGGGCATGCAATTTCCATAGGAACCTTTAGACAAGGCTACAGGTCAAACTGCCGAACGGAATTACGCCAAATTTGGCAGGGAGAAAGGTCTTGGTCCAAAAAGCACGCTTTTGTTTAAAAGGGGTAAATCCGTTCAGTTTTTTTTAAAGAAATATCAATTTTTACAGATATCGATATTTGAGAATTCTGACATCTGATTGGCTGATGGGTTACGAGCACTACCTTGCGGCTCATTGGCTGTCAACGGTTGAAACTAGGAAGTGTTAGCAGCCATTTTGTGACTCACTTCAAAGGAGTAGGGGGAAAGAAAGAGAAAAATTGTATAAGAGGGTATAGTAGGAACACTGTGGAGTTACTTTAAGCAGTCTGTACGGTGCAGAGGCAGGGAGTTTGAATGTTGCGTTGGCGGTGGAAATCACGTCCGCAGAACAACGGTGCGCGGTATTGCGGCAAAGTTGGGTAGGCTCTGGAAAGCCCATCGGGAAAACAATGCGCCGTATTGCGACAAGCAGTGTGTAGGGTGCACACACAGGTAGTGTGAATGTTGCTTAGGCCGTGGAAATCATGTCCGCAAAACAACGATGCGCGGTATTGCGGCAATGTTCAGTAGGCTGTGGAAATCATATCGGGAAAACAACAATGCGCCGTATTGCGGCCTTCCTTTAATATAATGCAGAGTAATGTTTACTTATAATGTGGTGTTCACTTTTATCACAGATAGTGTCACTTTGTTAGAGGAAATGTAATATTATGTGGGAGGGCGTGTTCTCTCCCTGTGCGCGGAACAAAATTAACGTTTAATTGGCTGAGGTGTTGCAACAACGAGCTTAATGTTCATTGGCTGCGAAACATTGAAAGTAGAAGTGTTGCCAGCCATTCCCTTCCCCTCCGCGGAGTAGGAGGGACATCTGATTGGCTGACATGTTCGAAGGAGGACCTTCCCAAGCTTAATGTTGATTGGCTGTGAAGCATTAAAAGTAGAAGTGATGGGAGCCATTCCCTCCCCTCCTGCGGAACACCATGGACATTTTATTGACTAAAGTGTTCCGAGTACAAGTTTTCTCCTTATTGGGTGGGAATGGTTCACTGTTGCCAGCCATTTTGTGACGCACTTCAAAGGAGTACGGGAAAACAAAGTAGTAGAGGAGAGGGTAGGAACACTATTAACTCTGTACAGTGGTCACAAGGTGGTGGACCGGGACTGTGAAGGTAAAAATTGTTTTTTATATATTTTAAGGGACATTTATATAATTTGCGTGGGGCCTACAAATCACGTCGGGGAAAATAACAGTGTGTTGCGGTCTTCTTTTTATTAAGTCAGCGGGTGGAATACTTTACAGGAGCAGTATTTACTTATAATGTGGTGTTTACTTTTCTGGCGGGGAGTGCTACATCTTTGGAGCAAATATTATAATATGGAGGAGTGGGTTGAAAAAGAAAGCGCGCTGTTGGGGTCTTTATTTAAATAAGGTTCTGAGTAAGCTACTTCTCGGGAGCAATGTTTACTTATAACGTATAGTTATAGTGCGGTGCTTACTTCTGTCGCGGGTAGTGCTATTTCCTTGCAGCAAAATAGTAGGTGTGGTTGCGCTGCAAAAAATTAAGTCTAGGTTTGAAACCGTTTTTATTAAGCAATCACAAATCTACTTTCTTAGGAAAGTGTAGCTGTTTATATCAGAGGGGTGACAAATAAAAACGCAATTCATAAAATATCCCTTAAGCGTGGCCACACCCTCCTTTTTTTTTTGTCGTCTATAGTTTGTAAAAGTATTGCCCCATATTCTTGTTAATATAAGAGGGCATCAGTTCCTTTTAGATAAAGTAGAAAAGAAGTGCCACAAGAAACACTCCCGCACTACATCATCTTAGGTCACAACAACAATAACAAGTAAAAAACAGTTAAACACAAATGACGTCATATTACCTAGAAATGTACGCTTCATCAAAACATTAAATAAAGCAGTATGTATAGAATTTTTTTTAGGGACTACTATTTTATAAAATATTAGCAGTGTTACAAACTGTGAGGTAGTAAGTTATCAGCGGAAATAACTGTAGTAAATGTTAATTTCTCGCAGAGATAGATCTCCAACCCCTCTGAAGTACTTTAAGTTCACAGTATTAAAATGTACAGGGTGAGTTTATAGTATTCCACAGGAAAAGAAAAATAAGGAGCACAACAAAAAACCAAATTTTTACAATCTCTATTCTGTAGAAGTCGGGAAAGTTTTGTCGTAGTGCTTAGAGGTCGCTCACTGCTCTGCTAACAGATCACGTACTCCTTTAAGAATATATAGGAAAGTAGTAATATATACAATACTATTCCTATATATTATATAGGTAGAACGAGAATAGGAACCACAACAAAGAAAAAGAGAAATACGAAAAAATCAATTAAGAAATGTAGGGTTTATCAAAGGCATTCAGTAAAAAAGTATCTATGTAAACAATCTTTTTTTTAAACTGCAATTTCGAAAAATATTCTCACTGTAAAAATATCTGATCCTGAACTTCGAAATCTTTCGTCTTCACGCCGACGGCTCATAAACTCCTCTCAGATCATAATGACTGTGAATCTTATAATATACATATTCACAGTATATGATCAAAGGGGGGAAACAGAGTAAGAAGGAGAAGCTGTTCACGTTACATATGAATCTTTAGTCTTCGCGTCGACGGGTCACCAACACCTCAGAAGTTTGCTATACTCTGATTATTACAATGTACATAGTCACAGTATATAACCTCAAAGGAGCCAGAAAAGGAACAGTGTTTCCTCTATTCTGGGTGTTTCTCAATAGAAGCTGCTGACGTTACATATAAATGGCAAAAACAACCAATAACACTTTTTTCGTAATATTAATCTTTAAATATTCACAAATAGCTTCTTTATTGCACACAACCACACCACCCCCACGTGCCCTCGCAACCCCCCGCCCGCCCTGCCACATGCGAGCAATGCTGGCCACCACTGCCTGGGGGTGGTGATATTAATGTGTTCCAGGCTATTTTAAATGATTTTGACTACTATTTTGCACCTGAAGTTCGTGTAGGAATTGTAGCGTTTTTTTCATAGAAACAGGAGGTAAATGAATCTGTAGATGAGTATGTTGCTGCATTGAGGAAGTTAGCAGCTGACTGCAAGTTTGATCATCTCCAAGACAAACTCATTAGGGAATCGGCTAGTGATGCACACGAGACCCTGCCATGTAAGAGAGGTTATTGGTTAATGGAGATTCAGAGTTAAGACATACTGGCTATAGTAAGGAAGGGTGATTTGTCTAGTCGCAGTGCAAAAGCCCTCAAATCAGAAACTAGGATAGAGTTAGAAGAAATGGGAAGTAAAATAAGAAATAAAGAATTCACAAAACACAGTAAACAGAGTCTAAAGAGACAGGGTTACACTAAGAAAGGGAATTTTAGGTGTTACCGTTGTGACAGTAGCACGCATTTGGCATCTAGTAAATTATGCAAATCTTTCACAGCATTCATAACTCCACACCGTGTGTTTCCAGTACAAAAGATTACAGGGTGTTTCCAGTTCAAAAGATTACCTTTTGGACTAGCTTCAGCGGCAGCCATATTTCAAAGACTTATTCAGCAACTATTTGGGAAACATGAGAATGTTTGTTTTTGGGAAAAGCAGGGAAGAACACAATAAGGTTTTAAGGGATGTTTTAAAGACATTAGAGGAAAAGGGATTAACGATAGAACACACCAAATGCAAGATTGCTGTGAAGTCTATACCTTATCTGGGTCATGTTGTTAGTGGTGAAGGTATCGCTACCAAACCAGCTCTAGTAGAAGCCATTACCAATGCCCCTCATCGTAGGAACAAGGATGAAGTGAGGTCTTTTATTGGTTTTGTGGAATTTTACTTTAAATTTGTGATGGATTTTTCTATCGGGGTGTTTGGGATTAGACAATTGCTTGAAAATAAAACAACATTTTTGTGGACTGATGAGTGCAACAGAGAATTTGAAGACATTAGGAACGTCATTGTTGACGCACCAGCTTTAAATAGTTTGATCCTGTATTAGACAGTTTTATCATGGTGGATGCTAGCAACAAGGGATTAGGTGAAGTTCTTTCCCAAATGAATTCTGAGAGTAAGGAATGTATAATTGCGTATGCCTCACATGCATTATCCCCTACTGAAGAAAAATTATCAGTTATAGAAAAGGAAACTTTGGCATGCATGTGGGCATTAGAAAATTTTCGTGCATTTGTGTGGGGAAAAATCTTGTACGGTGAGAAGCGATCATTACCCGTTTGTCAAAAAACACAGAAGGATTATTCCATGGTTCTGCCAGGATTGCAAGGATGTCATTGAAATTACATGATTTCATGTATAAGATTGTCTATGTTTCTGGGAAAAAAGAATGTTGTTGCAGATTTTTTATCACGTATGTCTACAGACTTGCAGGATGGTTCTGTTCATGAATGTGAAAAAATGCAAGTTGCGTGGATTCATGACCAGGGTTTTTCTAAATTTAGGGAAGAAGATTGTATGTTTTAGACAATAATTTGTTACAGCTTATCAAATATGTTGAAGATAGATGGCCTAGGAAACCTTATGTTCCTAAGGATTTGAAACCATTCTGGGAAATATGTAATGAGTTGTCAGTGTTCCAGGGGAATTTTCACAGAGGTGAGAAAATAATTCCTCCTTCATCTCTCAGAATGAGCATTGCTAAATGTGTCATGAGGAACATAGTGGCATTGTTGAAACAAAACAAAGAGTGAAACAGCGGTACTGGTGGCTGGGCATGGATATATGTATTAAGAGAGCTGTTAAGGAATTGTGTGTAGTGTGTCAATTCTGATAAGTCATTGGTCACATTAAGACTAAGATGCGTGAACACACCGTTCCCAGCAAACCATGGCACAATGTAGCGGTAGATGTTATGGGACCTATCGGTACTCAAAACAAATATATTATAGCACTCATTGATGTGTTCTCAAGGTGGCCTGTTTTAGAAATTGTGGACAAGGTCAACTCAGAGGAAGTATTGAAATTTCTGGATAAGGTAGTTATTGTTGAGGGTTTGCTAGTGCAATTCATTGGCAATAATGGTGTCCAATTTACATCTAAATTAGCTAAAGATTTTTTTGAGAGGGTAGGATCAAGACATAGGACTACTTCTTTGTATAATCCAAGCAGTGGTATGATAGGATTCAACAGAGTTCTTAGAAAACACTATACAGTTGACGATTAAGAATGGCAGTGATTGGGAAGTACACATTTTTAAGACACTATGGATGTATAGGACCACACCGCATGAAGCGTTAAAAGTCTCACCATTTGGAGTTATTAGAGGAAGAGGTGCTAGAACCAAATGCAATCCAGAATGTCCATGTCCACAGTGCCTGTAGAGGTAGTAAGGTCTAGAATCGTGAATAAGCACCTAAAGTACAAGGAAATGTTTGATCTCAAAAGAGGCTCAAAGGTTTGTGGCATTACAGAAGGTTCCTGGGTCAAAGTCCAAAAACCTTGGACGATAAGGAAAGGGGAAAGTCAATTATCCGAACCGCTTAAGGTAGTTAAGGTTTTATGCAATGCGGTTCCATTAAGTAACAGTAAATTAATGGAACTTAAAATGTATCGCTGTTTTGAGGGGAGACAGTAGTTTATTTGAGGGATAAAGAACAGTTGATGATCGAATTGCGCGAAAAGATTTAGAAACATTCGACAGTGAGAATATGAGTAATGATCAAGTGTGTAGTGAACAAGAATTGACTGAAGGTGGAACTGTTGGTTGTGAGGATGCAAGTAATGACTGTTGCTGTCAGAGTATCACAGTGAGAGTGGAGAGAGAGGTGGGAGAAGAGAAGAAGGAACAGAAGTAAATAATTCAGAGGTTGTCTTACGAATGGATGTGTCACTAAAGAAAGTCGCAATAGGCGGTTACGCACAAGGCGCAAATGGATGTCGGATTTGAAGATACTATGGAATAATATTTTGTATGTTTTTTTAATTCTTTTTTATTTGTTCAAAAGGTGGGAGATGTGTTGTGTTATATATATTTATGTTGTGTGCGCTTCCGCGCTCAATAGCGAAGTGTTTATTTTTTTAAAGTATGTGCCTTGTTCCCTTAGCGCACTCCTCTATAGTTCTGATTCAGTTTATGTATTGTTCGTCGAGAGAGCGTTGGAGAAGAGGGCGGATCAGATGTGTACCTTGGGAGCTCCTGTTCTTGGTGTTTCAACTCGGAATAAACTCATTTAAAACTTATTCCGTCTTCCATCCGTCTTTACAGATACCCTATCAATTCCTCTCAGAACGTGATCATCAAACTCGCTGATAAATGTGGATGCAAACATATCTACAAAGTCTGACTCCGTTTAATTGAAGTGCTACGATTAAGAGATTTCTTGCCCTAGCAATTGACATATGGAGAGATGTACAGGATCAGAATTATTATTTTTTTAAGATGTTTATTTTGCAAATAACAGTATAATTACAGTGCAGTAGTTATGTTAGAAAAAGTGTTATGAAAGGTTACCCTACATCTCAACAAAATGTCAAAATCGAGGGAGCTCCCTAAGCATTGGTTACTTATTGCATCATGATCACAGTATATTATTTATTCACCAAGTCCTCTCTGAGACTGGGGCGACTGACACAGAAATAAGCATTATTTCATCTGAAGACATAGCATTTGACAAGGCACGCAGATAGCTCTACAGATGTTTAAGCAGGCCATAGATTTGGTGCATCATTAAAATCACAAACAATGGATCAATGTAGCTGAATGGGCCAGTGATCACATACACATAAAATGTAGCAGTACTTCCAGCACAGTGTAAAGGTTTCCTAGGTGGTCAGCGTATCAAACATATATGTTTTGGTTTTTTTTGGGTAAGATTTTTTTGAAGTACCCTCCCCTCCCCAATATCCTTGAGGCATGAGATGGTGGGCACAGCCTGTTTGCATAAGCTTTCATCTTATCATTGCAGTATATGAGGTCAGCTATCCATACCTTGGTCTGAGGTGGAGGTCTTCTTCTCCATATCACTGCCATAGCCGTGCACCTTTTCACCCCTTAGGTGTATCGTTGACATAGCCCGGCATGGCAATGAGAGATGGAGTCACTTAAATATGTATCATTTTAAATATTTGCGTACCTGGTAACGGGACGGCACAGCCATGACCATGTATATAATCTCCTTTGTCGCTATGACATCCATAACATCTTTAGTATGCATCCAGATTCATCACATTGCATCGCAGGCATATAGTGAAATCTATGAATAAAAGTCTAAATGTAAAATTCTGTGCCTACTATTTAAAGATATCTTCTTGGTTTGGGAGCAGCAATAGTACTATAATTTGTCAAGGAGTGCTTCCCCCGTGCCCCTCTCCGACTTTGTTATGGGGGTCATAACAGGGGCTAATCTGCCCTCTGCAAATGCCCCAGAAGTTTTAGACCTGATTTCCCGGTGACTGTCAGAGGAAGTGAGTTGAGTAAGCCCAGTAAACGCTGGGGGCTCAGAGGGAAAAGGCAAGAGATTATTCCCGTATTCAATTATAGAGCCTGAAATATAAGAAAAATGTCTAGAGATGGAGTGCCCCCTCTTTCCTTGAAGTAGTTCACCATCAAAAATTCAACAGGTGTGTAGCGACTTTGGTTTAATAATGCCTATTCAGATACGTCTCCCGGCAAATTCCCCACTTTTTGTGTCAGACTGGATCTGGAAACATTTCAGTAGTTTTCCATTGCAGTAGGGGGTGCTAGCTCCAACTCAGTGTCCGAAGTGATGCCGCTGTGATGTCACTGGAGCCATAAAGCATCCCCGCTGGTGCACTGAAATCAATTTCCTTCTTTCTGCGTAAATCAATGTGGTTATCGAGTTAGCTTTCCTCTGAAATGGTCCTTTTTCATTTTAAAACAAAATACTAAATTACATGCAGACTGCAATTGCAGGCTGTGTGACATATGCAAACCATGGTGAAAACACAACATGGCACACAACCCTGTGGGCCAGGCCCAAGTCACTGCATATGATAAATGTAAGCCACCCCTACAGCAGGCCTTACAACCCTAAGGCAGGGTACTTTATGTCCTATGTGAGGACATATCTGCAAGAGTTCAATTGCTAGATATTGCAAGTGAACAGAGAGGCCATCTTAAGGTATGTACCGGGCATTGGTCAAAACGAGTTACCCAGCTACATATTGGCTTTACTGATATCCATGGAGTTTGGTATCAAACACCTTGGTTTAATAAATCTATACTGATTTCAGTATAAGATGTATTAAACCATTCACCTAGAGGGCACCTTAGAGGTGCCCCCTGAAACCTACTATTCCTCTAGTGTGCTGGCAAACTCTTCCTGTCCAGCCTGTCACCACAGACTAGTTTCTGACCCCAGGGGTGAGAGCCCACGCCCTCAGGAGATCAGGAACAATGCCTGTTATCACGTCCTCCAAGCAGATGGCTCGTGGATCTACATGTCAAGACCAGAGGCTTCAAATCCTCTCCCACCTTTGATGTGCAACCCTGGCTTCCTGGAGAATGCCACCCCCTGCCCTGAGTCCCATTTGGCACCAGGACAGGCATGAAATTAGCTATGCAGTAGGTGTGTTGCACATACAGGCTAGTCACACCCCCAAGGTGGCCTACCTGATGGTCTCCGCGAAGCAAGGGTTCCACCATATTGTTTTTGGTGGAACTAGGAAGTCTGAGACAGGGTTATGCCCATGCCTAGTAGTCGTATAGGGGGTTTAGTGACCCCAAGCGTAAGTAGCCCATTGGCTACTACCCTTCACACCCCTTAGTGCCCCAAAATCTAGTATTTAGGGGAGCCCCTGGCACCAGAGTATCAGAATCGACTGACTCAAGAAGAAGGAGGACACCAAGGAGCTGCAAGAACTGAGGAGCAGCAACTGATTTGGCAGCAGCTCCCTACATTCAACAATTTTCTCCCCTTTTGGAAGACCATTATTTGGTGCAGTGCTAGGATGTCACCCGCCAAACAATCACGTTTTAAACTCTGCAGAGACTGTGATGGGCAAATGTCCATCACAGACCAACACAACAGCTGTCTCTGGTGCCTGGGGTCTGACCACAACGCAAAATTGTGCAATTCATGCAAGAGCATGATGCTCTGTCTGCTCATTTTGTTAATTTCTAAAGGAAATGTTTTAAGTTTCACAGCTTTGATTCAATCAAAATGGCAGCATGTTTGCCACATTTGTTATAAATAAGAAGGTAGGCCCTCTAGTTGTTCATCAGAACACTGTGAAAGACTGCAGTGGAACACTGGGGAATCAAATGAAATCAAATCAAGCTTTATTCGGAATAGACAATATATCCATAAAAGCATTCTACACAATTTAATTCATCATAATAAAAATCCAGAAAAATATAATCAGAACACAATAATTATTCTAACTTGTCCTCACGGCACTCTAGAAAAAGGATAAGGGTAATAAGAGGAATGCATTAGGATATCTTCAGAATTTAAAACTATTCAATTTCATAGCTCATCAGTTCCAAATGAGAAAGATCCTTTCTTCTCTTTATGGCCATTTGAGTGAAGAGAATGACCGCGTTGCAGGTTGTTACATTTTCCAAATTACATATATAATAAAAAGCAGATTTATATGTATACAATCTGTTATCAATAAATAAAGGTCGTAAAATTGATTTTCTGATGTCCCTATAAAAAATTACAAAAAGTAAAAAGTGCAATGTGGTCTGAAGAGATTTACCATCACAAGGGCACTTGGGTAAATTAGAACTCCACTTACCCATCTTAGGGAATACAATCTGAAAGTGCAAAGTGCTCAGCCTTAATCTTGTTAAGTAAAATCTGTGTTGTAAATTTCTTATTAAAATAAGATACGGTTGGGTACCCACTGAAATTGGGCCTTCGCAGTAGGATCTAACACATGATTTTTTTACTCAATTCAACCTCTCTTGCAGTTTCTCTAGATTCTAGTAATCTCTGTTTTAACTCCCCTTTACTATATTTCAAAATAGTTTTTGGATCACGGAAATCGATTGCCACATTGCACTCAGTTAAAAGACTATAAATATACTGTAACCATGGTATTTTCCTACACTGGTCAAGTTTGAGGCAATCCATAATTATATCTTTAGTGAAATGCGTCTTATCTTTGATCCAGATTCTATACCATAATGTGAGCGCAGCCATACTAATCAGATCACTAATATACGGTACGTTTGTCTCTTTATAGGCAATATATGTAGCCGTTGTATTGGGTACCGATAATACCCTTCTTAAAAATTTATTTTCAAGGGTTTGTAATGGAGAGGCATCTGTCCTACCCCATAGTGCTCCACCATAGCAAACCCCAGTGATACATTTATTACCATATAGCTTAAGAATTTCACATACTGGCTTACTGCCTATTTTATGGGAAAATCTAAAGATGGCCTCACTTGATCTTATAAATTTTAATTTACATGAATTAATGTGTGAACTCCATGATCCATTTCCGTTAAAAAGTAGCCCCAGATACGAAAATATAGATGTTCTTTCAATGGGTACTCCATCAACGTGGTGACTTCTATTCTTAGCTCTACTTTTCCCACAAGTCATGACTAGTGTTTTACTCAGATTTATTTTTAAGTCTTTTCCAGTCATGAAGTTTGTAAAGTTGTCTATCAGGCTTTGGAGACCGTTTGCAGTTCTAGATATTAGGACTGCATCGTCTGCATATAATAAAACTGGGGTTTTACGTTTACCTACCACGGGGGCATCAGCCTTTCCACTCTGTAATAAAAAATCGATACCATTAATATATAATGAAAATAAAAGAGGCGCAAGGACACAGCCTTGTCTAATTCCACGGGTAACTCTAAAATGTGTAGTACATTCTCTAGTAGTCATATAGGGGGTTTAGTGACCCCAAGCGTAAGTAGCCCATTGGCTACTACACTTCACACCCCTTAGTGCCCCAAAATCTAGTATTTAGGGGAGCCCCTGGCACCAGAGTATCAGAATCGACTGACTCAAGAAGAAGGAGGACACCAAGGAGCTGCAAGAACTGAGGAGCAGCAACTGATTTGGCAGCAGCTCCCTACATTCAACAATTTCTCCCCTTTTGGAAGACCATTATTTGGTGCAGTGCTAGGATGTTACCCGCCAAACAATCACGTTTTAAACTCTGCAGAGACTGTGATGGGCAAATGTCCATCACAGACCAACAGCTGTCTCTGGTGCCTGGGGTCTGACCACAACGCAAAATTGTGCAATTCATGCAAGAGCATGATGCTCTGTCTGCTCATTTTGTTAATTTCTAAAGGAAATGTTTTAAGTTTCACAGCTTTGATTCAATCAAGATGGCAGCATGTTTGCCACATTTGTTATAAATAAGAAGGTAGGCCCTCTAGTTGTTCATCAGAACACTGTGAAAGACTGCAGTGGAACACTGGGGAATCATTTGACAGGGTGCTACTTCTGTTGGAAGTATATGTTTTATTCAGTATGTCAGACGTTATTCTCATATGGCTGAATGAGACAATGTGAGTTTCTAGAAAATCCGCTCTCATTTTAGATTTTGTAGCACCTTCCATAACCTGTATGCGAAAATCATGAGAGAAAACACTTTTCTCTCAAATATTTTCATCAAATCCCAGCAGAGGATCAGCATTTTACAGAGTAATATCATCTTAGAATACACCACAGTTCCTGAAATTAGTATGGTACCACCAACAAATGATTTCAAATGTGATTAAAATCGGCTATCGCACCTTATATGTGCTCCTTTTTGTGAACCTCAAAACCTACCGTTCACTACAATGCATTTCATCTGGAACCATATCTCAGAGTATTGTAATGGTTACCACAACATGTTGTTGTGACCAGCCACACAAGATCCTTCTGGGGACCCTCCTGACGTGCCCTTTGGCGTCAGGGTGTGTTCACCCTGCCCCCTTTCATATTTTTTTATTAGTTTCCAGGACACAAGGACCATGTCCCTGGGTCCTGGAATGGCTGCCACACCATATTGTTCAGTTTGTGACCAACCAATAAGATTGACTAGTTCTTTGAGAACAGCAATACGTTGGATCCATCTCAGTATGGGTTCCGCGCGGGACACAGCACTGAGTTAGCATTGATCAAAGCCACTGAGGAGGTTCGCGAGGCTGTGGACCAGGGAGGCTCAGCCATCTTGATCATGCTGGATCTGTCGGCAGCCTTCGATACGGTCCATCACGAGTTGCTGATGGGCCGTCTATCGAAGGCGGGGGTCCAGGGCAAGGCCTGGGACCTTCTGAAATCTTTTCTGGCCGACAGAGTACAAACAGTGGATCTAGGGAGGGACAGATCGAAACCATTCTCCCTCCCCTGCGGAGTGCCACAAGGGTCTTCCCTCAGCCCGACGCTTTTCAATTTATATGTGAGCCCGCTGGCTGCCCTCATAAGATCTTTTGGGCTTTTATTAACCTCTTATGCAGACGATACCCAAATCGTGCTGTCCCTTCAGCGGGGCAAAGAAGCTGATAAGGCCCCTAGCTGCCATGACTGCATGTTAGCAGTAACTGACTGGATGTCCGCTAACTGCCTGAAATTGAATGCAGGCAAAACCGAGGTGATTATTTTTGGGAACAACCCCAACCGCTGGTCTCCAGCATGGTGGCCCAGTGATATGGGCAATCCCCCACTCCCTTCGCTGAAAGTCAAGAATCTGGGGGTAATCATGGACAACACACTTACATTTGGGGACCAGGTCAGCGGGGTGGTGTCATCTAGCTTTTTCATCCTGAGAACCCTGAGGAAAATAAAACTTTTCCTCACTGAAGAAAGTTTCAGAACAGTCGTCTCAGCCCTCATTCTGTCCCGTCTGGACTATTGTAACAGCCTGTATCTGACTATTGCAAAACCAAAGGGGATGATGAACGGAGTGTTGAACATTGCAAGCACTCACCCCCAGTCAAGTGATCTGGGTTTAATCCATCATCATTCTTTAGCTCACTCCGCCACCCCAGTTCAGACATGGCCATATGCAAATCAGTCTGACCCTGTGCCTCATGGGAACAGTCCAGCCCGAACTGCCAAGCCATGTCTTCCCTGGACCGGAAACAAGCATCCTGGGACCGGTTTCTGGCTAACAGCCGTCATCAGCCAGGCTAGCTTGAATCCAGTGGCAAAGTGAGCAAGGGACCCACGTCTGGGCATACCCTGCCAACTTAGGGCGAACAAAGCAAAACCAAAGGGGATGATGAACGGAGTGTTGAACATTGCAAGCACTCACCCCCAGTCAAGTGATCTGGGTTTAATCCATCATCATTCTTTAGCTCACTCCGCCACCCCAGTTCAGACATGGCCATATGCAAATCAGTCTGACCCTGTGCCTCATGGGAACAGTCCAGCCCGAACTGCCAAGCCATGTCTTCCCTGGACCGGAAACAAGCATCCTGGGACCGGTTTCTGGCTAACAGCCGTCATCAGCTAGGCTAGCTTGAATCCAGTGGCAAAGTGAGCAAGGGACCCACGTCTGGGCATACCCTGCCAACTTAGGGCGAACAAAGCAAAACCAAAGGGGATGATGAACGGAGTGTTGAACATTGCAAGCACTCACCCCCAGTCAAGTGATCTGGGTTTAATCCATCATCATTCTTTAGCTCACTCCGCCACCCCAGTTCAGACATGGCCATATGCAAATCAGTCTGACCCTGTGCCTCATGGGAACAGTCCAGCCCGAACTGCCAAGCCATGTCTTCCCTGGACCGGAAACAAGCATCCTGGGACCGGTTTCTGGCTAACAGCCGTCATCAGCCAGGCTAGCTTGAATCCAGTGGCAAAGTGAGCAAGGGACCCACGTCTGGGCATACCCTGCCAACTTAGGGCGAACAAAGCAAAACCAAAGGGGATGATGAACGGAGTGTTGAACATTGCAAGCACTCACCCCCAGTCAAGTGATCTGGGTTTAATCCATCATCATTCTTTAGCTCACTCCGCCACCCCAGTTCAGACATGGCCATATGCAAATCAGTCTGACCCTGTGCCTCATGGGAACAGTCCAGCCCGAACTGCCAAGCCATGTCTTCCCTGGACCGGAAACAAGCATCCTGGGACCGGTTTCTGGCTAACAGCCGTCATCAGCCAGGCTAGCTTGAATCCAGTGGCAAAGTGAGCAAGGGACCCACGTCTGGGCATACCCTGCCAACTTAGGGCGAACAAAGCAAAACCAAAGGGGATGATGAACGGAGTGTTGAACATTGCAAGCACTCACCCCCAGTCAAGTGATCTGGGTTTAATCCATCATCATTCTTTAGCTCACTCCGCCACCCCAGTTCAGACATGGCCATATGCAAATCAGTCTGACCCTGTGCCTCATGGGAACAGTCCAGCCCGAACTGCCAAGCCATGTCTTCCCTGGACCGGAAACAAGCATCCTGGGACCGGTTTCTGGCTAACAGCCGTCATCAGCCAGGCTAGCTTGAATCCAGTGGCAAAGTGAGCAAGGGACCCACGTCTGGGCATACCCTGCCAACTTAGGGCGAACAAAGCAAAACCAAAGGGGATGATGAACGGAGTGTTGAACATTGCAAGCACTCACCCCCAGTCAAGTGATCTGGGTTTAATCCATCATCATTCTTTAGCTCACTCCGCCACCCCAGTTCAGACATGGCCATATGCAAATCAGTCTGACCCTGTGCCTCATGGGAACAGTCCAGCCCGAACTGCCAAGCCATGTCTTCCCTGGACCGGAAACGAGCATCCTGGGACCGGTTTCTGGCTAACAGCCGTCATCAGCCAGGCTAGCTTGAATCCAGTGGCAAAGTGAGCAAGGGACCCACGTCTGGGCATACCCTGCCAACTTAGGGCGAACAAAGCAAAACCAAAGGGGATGATGAACGGAGTGTTGAACATTGCAAGCACTCACCCCCAGTCAAGTGATCTGGGTTTAATCCATCATCATTCTTTAGCTCACTCCGCCACCCCAGTTCAGACATGGCCATATGCAAATCAGTCTGACCCTGTGCCTCATGGGAACAGTCCAGCCCGAACTGCCAAGCCATGTCTTCCCTGGACCGGAAACAAGCATCCTGGGACCGGTTTCTGGCTAACAGCCGTCATCAGCCAGGCTAGCTTGAATCCAGTGGCAAAGTGAGCAAGGGACCCACGTCTGGGCATACCCTGCCAACTTAGGGCGAACAAAGCAAAACCAAAGGGGATGATGAACGGAGTGTTGAACATTGCAAGCACTCACCCCCAGTCAAGTGATCTGGGTTTAATCCATCATCATTCTTTAGCTCACTCCGCCACCCCAGTTCAGACATGGCCATATGCAAATCAGTCTGACCCTGTGCCTCATGGGAACAGTCCAGCCCGAACTGCCAAGCCATGTCTTCCCTGGACCGGAAACAAGCATCCTGGGACCGGTTTCTGGCTAACAGCCGTCATCAGCCAGGCTAGCTTGAATCCAGTGGCAAAGTGAGCAAGGGACCCACGTCTGGGCATACCCTGCCAACTTAGGGCGAACAAAGCAAAACCAAAGGGGATGATGAACGGAGTGTTGAACATTGCAAGCACTCACCCCCAGTCAAGTGATCTGGGTTTAATCCATCATCATTCTTTAGCTCACTCCGCCACCCCAGTTCAGACATGGCCATATGCAAATCAGTCTGACCCTGTGCCTCATGGGAACAGTCCAGCCCGAACTGCCAAGCCATGTCTTCCCTGGACCGGAAACAAGCATCCTGGGACCGGTTTCTGGCTAACAGCCGTCATCAGCCAGGCTAGCTTGAATCCAGTGGCAAAGTGAGCAAGGGACCCACGTCTGGGCATACCCTGCCAACTTAGGGCGAACAAAGCAAAACCAAAGGGGATGATGAACGGAGTGTTGAACATTGCAAGCACTCACCCCCAGTCAAGTGATCTGGGTTTAATCCATCATCATTCTTTAGCTCACTCCGCCACCCCAGTTCAGACATGGCCATATGCAAATCAGTCTGACCCTGTGCCTCATGGGAACAGTCCAGCCCGAACTGCCAAGCCATGTCTTCCTGGACCGGAAACAAGCATCCTGGGACCGGTTTCTGGCTAACAGCCGTCATCAGCCAGGCTAGCTTGAATCCAGTGGCAAAGTGAGCAAGGGACCCACGTCTGGGCATACCCTGCCAACTTAGGGCGAACAAAGCAAAACCAAAGGGGATGATGAACGGAGTGTTGAACATTGCAAGCACTCACCCCCAGTCAAGTGATCTGGGTTTAATCCATCATCATTCTTTAGCTCACTCCGCCACCCCAGTTCAGACATGGCCATATGCAAATCAGTCTGACCCTGTGCCTCATGGGAACAGTCCAGCCCGAACTGCCAAGCCATGTCTTCCCTGGACCGGAAACAAGCATCCTGGGACCGGTTTCTGGCTAACAGCCGTCATCAGCCAGGCTAGCTTGAATCCAGTGGCAAAGTATCGCTTTGTTCGCCCTAAGTTGGCGGGGGTATGCCCAGACGTGGGTCCCTTGCTCACTTTGCCACTGGATTCAAGCAAGCCTGGCTGATGACGGCTGGAATGCCAGAAACCGGTCCTAGGATGCTTGTTTCCGGTCCAGGGAAGACATGGCTTGGCAGTTCGGGCTGGACTGTTCCCATGAGGCACAGGGTCAGACTGATTTGCATATGGCCATGTCTGAACTGGGGTGGTGGAGTGAGCTAAAGAATGATGATGGATTAAACCCAGATCAGTTGACTGGGGGTGAGTGTTTGATTGGCTCAAACGTTCCGTCCATCATCCCCTTTTGTATCGCTTTGTTCGCCCTAAGTTGGCGGGGTATGCCCAGACGTGGGTCCCTTGCTCACTTTGCCACTGGATTCAAGCAAGCCTGGCTGATGACGGCTGGAATGCCAGAAACCGGTCCTAGGATGCTTGTTTCCGGTCCAGGGAAGACATGGCTTGGCAGTTCGGGCTGGACTGTTCCCATGAGGCACAGGGTCAGACTGATTTGCATATGGCCATGTCTGAACTGGGGTGGTGGAGTGAGCTAAAGAATGATGATGGATTAAACCCAGATCAGTTGACTGGGGGTGAGTGTTTGATTGGCTCAAACGTTCCGTCCATCATCCCCTTTTGTATCGCTTTGTATCTGACTATTAGCAAGAAACATCTTAACAGATTACAGATGGTGCAAAATGCGGCGGCCAGGCTGCTGACGGGCACTCCAAGGTTTATGTCGGTCAGAAATGGCCTACGTTGCCTTCATTGGCTGCCGATAAAACAATGAGCTCAATTCAAGGCTCTCTGTACGGTCTTTATGTCCCTAACGGGGAGCCCAGAAGACCTAAAAAAGCGCATTCAATGGTATGTCCCCGGAGAACGCTGCGCTCAAAGGAAGCAAAGCGGGTGATCGTTCCCAGAGCCAAAAAGGCTAACTGGGGTGGAAGGAGCTTTGTTCCAAGTGCCACCAATGCATGGAACGAGCTTCCGTTATATCTTAGGACTGCCACGGAGCTCCTGTCGTTCAGGAAAGATTTAAAAACTTGGTTGTTTTCTGCTTAGTCTCAGTCTGAGCCAGGGGCGGTGGGACCAGGTAGATAGTGCTTAGCGCCAGGACACCCTTGGGTAGCAGTGCTCTTTATAAGCCTAAATAACATAACATAACTAGTTAGAACATATCTGGACACCAACTGTCTAGAAATCTATGTTTTGAACCCTAGTTTTTCAAAAACTACTAGACAGATTTACATTAAATCACAAAAGCATGTATCTTGGTAAAGATCTAGCTTTCTGCTAAATTTGGTGTAATTTTGTTTAGCTGTTTTGGCTATAGTGCTGTTCAAAATTCACTATGGAAATTACATAGGTAATTGCATTTTGGAACCCCTACCCCCTTTTACAGGGCCCCTGCTTGACTGATCACCCCGAAACATTCCAAGAAGGAGCTGACGTGGATTTGTTTTTATTTCTTCTTCAAAGTTTTTTGAAGATTCGCCAAATTAATTACCTGTGATGTAAAGTACCATGATGTAAGGTACTAAAAATTACCTGCAATGTAGCAGCTGCACACCCCCAAAGCTATGCTGTGATTTGACTGGGTGACTGCACACTAATTCTAATATGATCTCAATATTTAGCAAAAAGTCACACATAAAACAAAACTAGTGTTTTAACCAGATAGAAAACCTGTAGCTTAGTCTCTGGGACTGACAAGGCATATGGTTTTGCAATGAACCAGCTCATTGGTCACATATATCAGAAGCAATCCTTCACATAGCTCCCTGTTGATCACGTTTATACAAGGCATTGGGACCTTTGATCCCAATACCACAATCACAAATGTAGATTGTAATCACATTGATTAATTTCCTTCAGCATTACATAGACTACATTGGGCACGTGATGCTCATCTCTGTGTGCTTGTGTTAATGTCTTGTGTTGAATTTCCAAGGGTAGAAAATTTAGATCCCAGCAGCTCAAATATTGAAATTGCAAATAGAATTCAGCTGTCCTCCAGCAATAAGACTATTGTTCTATATGTTCTACTGAACTTGTGATATGGCTGACAAGACACTGCAATATTTCTGGCTGCATAGCAAAAGAGGTATGATTGTACATTTGTTGGGCCTCCTTGTGTGTGACTGAGAGAGCTATCTTAAGGTATTTGCTATTTGTGACTAGTTTGCTTCTTTAAAGTTGGAGGTTAACATATGAGCCATTCATGAAATACATTTTACAAGGACAAGCAAGTCTCAGATGACGTAATATATTCAAGTTTCTTATTTTTTTTTATAGCTTAGAAGACCTTCATAATTAAAATCTGAGAGAAAGCAAAACCTCACAAACCTTAAAATTGTATTGGAACATAAGCTAATCCGGTGTGAAATTCATTTTTAGGTCTCGCATATAGGCAACTTTTAGTGGTCCGTTGTCGAAGGCTTATTGTGGACAATACCAATACTTGGAGTGGTATTTGGCCAACCTGTTGCTTACCATTGGTTAACCTTCTTGTCAATGTCATTTGTTTCTTATTCTATGCCTTTCTTTCCTCTTTTTGTTTGACCCTCCCCTGAAGCATAGCTTATTTGCCATCCTTTTGATAAGATAACTTGTATCATTCCGCTGCTCACATCCAGGGAACTTATTATTCGAGCCATGTGAGCTGTAGATCACATGCTATGCATGGATCGCCATCTGGTGTTGGGCCCGGACGTTTGCACTTTATTTTTGTTCGAAGAATTCTTTCCAGTCACGAGGTAGGTGACTCCTCCTTTCGGTGATAGTGCGCATGGGCATCGACTCCATTCTTAGATTGTTTTATTCCGCCATCGGGTTCGGACTTGAATTGCTGCGCTCCGGTTCGACACCTTTCTCGGGTTCCCCTCAGTGCGCAATCCACTACCCTCGACGGTATTGTTTCTCGATCGCGTACTCCTGCCATTCGCGTATCGTATCTATTTCACAACTTTGATCGGAAAACCTTGTGCGAGGCCCTTGGGCCTAGCCGCATCGACCAAATTCGCAGGAACTGACTCCATTCCGATTCTGCCCCGGGTGCCACTCCAAGTACCCCCGCACCGATCTTCACGACGTGTGCAATTTGTGTTTATCGCCTGAACACAACGAAGACAACTGCGAAGCCTGCCGATCCTTCCGATCGAAAAAGACGCTCCGTGACCGTCGGCTCGACGTCACGAAATGTATCAACATATAGACTACAAGGACTCCGCTCCAGACCTGTATGGAGAAGATGTCGACCAAGAGATCCTCGAAGCACATGGAGCCGAGGCAGAGGAGGAAAGACAAATTTACGTGTCCGAGGAAGACTCCGACATCGAGGAAGACGTCACACCCGGTCAGCGTACCGCGAGTAAAGATACTCCTCTGCCCCAAAAAGTACCCTTTAAAAAGGCTTTGGTCCCTCCTCCGCCTTCGGGCCAAGGTCGGCACCGAGATAAAGTTTCCAACGCCCCGCCATCGGGCTCGGCACCGAAACAACTAGTTAAGCCTTCTGGCTCGGGACCGAGTCGACCTTCTTCAGGGCCCGAACCCAAGACTTCGGCACCGAAAGATAAGCCAACTGATCCCTCCAAAACTTCGGATCCGAAATCATCGGAACCAAAATCCTCAGCACCAAAATCTTTGGCCCCGAAAACGTCGGCACCAAAATCTTCGACGCCGAAAATTATGGCCCTAAAGGAGAAGACTGTTCCTCCTCCACACAAGGAGCCTAGTTTGGACATTCCGCCTGCTAGCACGGACCCCAAACAAAAGGAATTAATTATAAACCCAAAAACAGGACACCTTTATGCAAAGCCAGGGAAAAGAAGACCAGAATTTGAGGAATCTTACCATATCCCTCTAAAGAGAAAGAATATGGGGACTAATACTTCTCCACCTCTTTCACCTTCCTCTCCTCCTCCACCTATTGACCCTAACCTTCTTATAACACCCACAAATTCTCCTCAGCCACAATCACCAGTTCAGCAGGATGATGGGGATGGGGGATCTAGATGATGACGCACACGGGGATGTACCACAAGATTATGCTCCAGACCCCTGGGTCGATTATAACACGGATCCTAATAACGACAACGATCCAGATCTATACCCATCTAAACCTTCTCCTCCAGATGATAATATGGGGTTTACCGAATTGCTTAATAGAGCTGCACAGTATCCTGGGGTGCAACTCCATAAGGAGCCTCTTGAGGAAGATTTCCTATTTGAGACACTAAGTGCATCACAAAAAACTACACGTACACTACCTTTGCTCAAGGGAATGTTAAAGCATGCAGATCAGGTGTTCAAAGATACAGTGCGGGCTAGGATACTCACACCTAGAGTGGACAAAAAATACAAGGCGGCTCCTACAGACCCAATTTTTATTAGAGGTCAGGTTCCACTCGATTCTTTTGTGGTTTCAAATGTTCGGAAACTAGCAAATTCTCAGTCGACGGGAGACGCTCCGCCTCCCGATAAGGAATCTAAATTAATAGATGCCTCAGGCAAGAGAGTAGCAGCCAATCATTGGCGCATAGCTAACACACAAGCACTCTTGGCAAGTTATGACAGAGCCCATTATGATGAGCTAGAACAACTGATGCAATATCTGCCTGATGAACATAAATCCAAGGCTCATGACCTCATTCAGGAAGGGAAACTTATTTCTAATACATCAATCAGGTGTGCTCTAGATGCAGACATGGCTTCACGTGCTGTTAACACCAGCATTCTTCTCAGACGCCACGCATGGCTTAGGGTATTCGGTTTTAAACCAGAGGTTCAAACATGCATTTTAAATTCACCTTTTGATAAGGAGCATTTATCTGGTCCTACAGTGGACACTTCAGTAGAAAAAATTAAGCAGGACACTGAAGTAGCCAAATCTATGGGAGCACTACAAACACAATCCAACCGTGGCTCATTTTGCCGATCCTTGACTGGTCCTCTACCTCCTATGGAGGCAATAATCAATCGCCCTCTACCAGAGGTTATTTTCGAGGTGGATTTCGTGGAAACAATAGCAAAGGAAGAGGGAAAAGTAATACACCCCGAACTTCTCCAGCCACAAATAAGCAGTGACTTGTTTCCCCTTTCCCCGATCATCCCACACCTGTCGGGGGACGTCTTTCTCAATTTCTCCCAGTCTGGAATTCAATCACATCAGACAAATGGGTCTTACAAATTATCCAATCTGGTTACTGCCTGGAGCTTATGAGCAACCCTCCAAACATTCCATCACGAACACACAAACTATCTCCAGAACATTTACACCTACTCAAACAAGAGGTACAGTCTCTTCTGGAAAAAGGAGCTATAGAACCCGTCCCACTACAATATCAGGGGACAGGGGTGTACTCTCTTTATTTTCTAATTCCCAAAAAGGACGGTTCTATGAGGCCTATATTAGACCTCAGAGAATTAAACCTTTACATTCAATCAGATCACTTCCATATGGTCACTCTCCAACAGGTACTTCCTCTGTTACAACAAGGCGACTTTATGTCCACTCTGGACTTAAAGGACGCATACTTCCATATTCCAATACATCCCGCTCACCGCAAATACCTCAGGTTTGTAATAGCGGGGCAACATTATCAATTCAAAGTACTCCCATTCGCAGTGACTACTGCTCTTAGAGTATTTACCAAATGCCTGGCAGTGGTCGCTGCGCATCTGAGAAGACAACATGTTCACGTCTTCCCATATTTAGACGACTGGCTTATCAAAGCCAGCACTCTCTCAAAGTGCCTACAGCACCCTCAAACGACAGTACACTTCCTGCACAACCTCGGATTTACAGTCAATCTGTCCAAATCCCATCTTCAGCCCTCCAATACACAAGCATATCTAGGGGCCACTGTAGATACACAAAAAGCTCTAGCCTATCCCAATCCAACCAGAATTCACAATATTCAGGCTCTCATTTCCAAATTTCAACCCAATCGCTCATTACCAGCTCGGGTATTCATGCAACTACGAGGAATGATGGCATCCTGTATCATGATAGTTCCTTATGCAAGACTGCAAATGCATCCCCTTCAAGAATGTTTAGCACATCAGTGGAATCAGTCTCGCGGTCTGTGATCTGGTGTTGGTGGACGGCTGCACTCGTCGCTCTCTGCAGTGGTGGAATCCACACAACCTTACAAAAGGGCGGCCTTTCATCTATCCGATTCCAAAAACCGTGCTAACAGCAGACTCATCCCTCACTGGTCGGGGAGCACATCTCCAAACTCACACAATTCAAGGATTGTGGAGTCAAAAGGAAAAGTTTCTCCACATAAATCATCTGGAGCTGTTAGCAGTATTCTTAGCGCTCAAAGCCTTCCAAACTCACCTTGTAGGCAAGGCTGTCCTGATACGCACAGACAACATGACAGCAATGTATTACATACAGAAACCTGGAGGAACACACTCTCTCCAACTGTCACACCTTGCACAAGACATTTGGAGATGGGCCATTCATCACAAGATTTATCTCCCAGCGGAACACCTCCCAGGAGTGAACAATCAGATCGCAGATCTCCTCAGCAGACAGACGCAACAAATTCACGAATGGGAACTTCACCCTCTAGTTCTACTCCCCTTCTTTCAGATGTGGGGCTTTCCAGACATAGATCTGTTCGCCACACACCAAAACGCAAAATGCCCAAACTTCGCCTCCAGGTATCCACACCCGTTATCCAAAGGTAATGCTCTAGGGATGAACTGGTCATGGATATTTGCTTACCCTTTTCCGCCTTTCCCACTCATTCCACTAGTGGTTCGGAAGCTCAGGCAAACATCCCTCACACTAATCCTAGTAGCTCCCACTTGGGCTCGCCAACCTTGGTTCACTACCCTCTTAGAACTATCAGTAGTTCCTCATCAAAAGCTACACCTCGCATCCAGTCTCCTCACGCAGAGCCATGGAGAGATGAGACATCCAGATCCCAAACCTCTCAATCTTGCGATTTGGCACCTGAAGTCATAGAGTTTGGTTATCTAAATCTTCCACCAGACTGTATGAACATCATTAAAGAGGCTAGAAGACCTACTACAAGAGCTTGTTATGCAGCAAAATGGAAGCGGTTTGTTATTTATTGTAATAACCATGTCAATCCACTTGATGCTTCTATTCAAAATATTTGTTATCTGCTACATTTACAACGTTCAAATTTAGCGCACACGTCTATACGCTTACATCTCGCTGCAATAGCTGCTTATCTTAAAAATAGACAACACCTGTCCCTTTTCAGAGTGCCCGCTATTAAAGCTTTCATGGAAGGACTCAAAAGAGTTATTCCTCCAAGACTTCCACCTGCCCCAGTTTGGAATCTTAATATTGTCCTTACCAGGCTAATGGGTCCACCCTTCAAGCCTTTACATAAATGTGAAATACAGTTTCTCACTTGGAAAGTAGCTTTCCTCATTGCGATCACATCACTCAGGAGAGTGAGTGAGCTTCAGGCACTAACCATAGAAGAACCATTTTTACAAGTACACCAAAACAAAGTGATTCTTCGTACTAATCCTAAATTTCTACCTAAAGTAGTTTCTGCCTTCCACATCAACCAATCTGTTGAGTTGCCTGTGTTCTTTCCTCAACCAGATTCTGTGGCAGACCGTGCTCTACACACTTTAGATGTTAAAAGAGCATTGATGTATTACATGGAAAGAACAAAATCTTTTCGTAAGACTAAACAACTTTTTGTTGCTTTTGCTCCACCACACAAAGGCAATCCCATTTCTAAATCCGGCATTGCACGGTGGATAGTTAAATGTATTCAGATATGTTATGCAAAAGCAAAGAGAACTTTACCAATTCCCCCTAGAGCGCATTCCACTCGCAAACTGGGGGCTTCTATGACTTTCTTAGGAAATATTCCCATAGATGACATCTGTAAAGCTGCAACATAGTCTACACCACACACATTCACAAAACCCTATTGTGTAGAGGTGTTAGCCAGACAACAAGCTAATGTAGGCCAGGCAGTTTTACCTACACTATTTCAAACCACTGCAACAGCTACAGGTTAGCCACCGCTTTCGGAGGTTACTGCTGTATAGTCTATGCATAGCATGTGATCTACAGCTCACATGCCTCGATCGGAAAATGCTGCTTACCCAGTATGCATCTGTTCTTAGCATGTAGAGCTGTAGAGTCACATGCGCCCAGCCACCTCCCCGGTTACCTGTATCTGTTCCAGTACTATCTGACTTAGATAATTACACATGGACATCTCTATTCTACTCTTACTTACTCCATTCTCACCCTCTGCGGGAAAACAATCTAACAATGGAGTTGATGCCCATGCGCACTATCACCGAAAGGAGGAGTCCCCTACCTCGTGACTGGAAAGACTTCTTCGAACGAAAACAAAGTGCAAACGTCCGGGCCCAACACCAGATGGCGATCTATGCATAGCATGTGACTCTACAGCTCTACATGCCAAGAACAGATGCATACTGGGTAAGTAGCATTTTCCTTTCTCTTTTAGCATTCCATGGGAGTGTATGGGATTTCTTGCTCTCTCCCCCTTGTGGAATACTTTTTCCCTCAACCCCCACACTCATCTGCTGCTTTCTCTACTCCTCCTGGCTTTTTTTTTTTTTTTTTTGTAGCCTCCCACTTGCCTCATGCTCCTTTGTTGCTATCCCACTCCATATTGCTCCACTCTTTGCTAACTCTTACCCACCCCAACTACAGGCTCCTCCTGTGCTTCCTCACCCCTCCCATTGTTGTCTTTTTTGTTAAACGTTTTTGGAGTGCTTAGCAGCTGCAATTTGTTGCCAGGCTACTGCTTTCACGGAATATGCTGTTGTGCACATTTAAATTTCATTTTTTAATGTTCTACTCAGAGTTGCGTCTGCCATCTTGGGAGAATAAATGGAAAAATAAACACAATGGTGACTCATCACACCATATGCCCATGCATGTCTCACTAAGCTAGACATCATTGGGCTTTTTTCCCTTTTACTGATGATGCACAGCATTGACAAAAAGCATTGGCAAACTAAAGGCAAGACCTACTGGCTTTAATGTTCACTCTGTTTAGCACATTACCATGCAATTTCAAAATATCCCTAAAATATTTACCACAACTAAACTTTCAGGACGTTCAGCTTCTCTATGTAAGAAATCCAGAGTTTCCCTTCGTGAGATATTTGCTAAATAATGACATATTAAAAACCTTGCTCCACCAATGCAAATACTGCATAGATTTCATCCGCTAGTGTCATCCAATAGTATGTTCATTTTTTTCAAGGCTCAACTTACCTGCTTTTACAGATAGTTTTTCAGGTATGAAAAAGTAATGGTATTTCATAAAATCTGTCTGAAATTAAATAGCATAATATCTGTTTTGAACCATACTTTCTGAACATGTTTCTTTGTTTTGAGTAGTGTGTTTATCCCTCTACAACATCTTGAATCTGGAAATACTGTTCTATCTCCTGTTAAGAGTATCCAGTCATAAGTGAATAATATGATTGTGGTGTTCTTCAGAAAATGAGGTTTTACCGCTTCTCCTCACTCTATTGTTTTTCTTTTGTACTCTGCTAGGTGCCAGGTGCGTTCCTTGGAGGACCCTTCATCCGTGTACAGTGAGCTGATGGAACTAATTGTCAAGCTGGCTAACCATGGCCTGATTCATGGCGATTTCAACGAGTTCAATATCATGATTGATGATGAGGATCGCCTGACAATGATTGATTTCCCACAAATGGTGTCCACATCGCATGTTAATGCAGAATGGTGTGTATTTAATATGACCTCTCTAATGTTGTTGGCAGTGTACTGCACCACAATTGGAGATCCACTACCATGATCTCTCACATTGATGCTCTTGATCATGAAGTGTTATGTAGGCATATATTTTAAGCACCAAATTGTTTTCAGGTTCGGTTATTGCTTCGAGGTCTCTTCACAACATTTAGCTATGGTAGAAGAATGATATTATATGATATAGTGCAAAAACTGTTGTTCTCTTAACTAAGACTCGACTAGACTAAAATCTTCTTAAAAAGCAAATTTGGCACTTTCCCACAATACCTTCCTCCAGTAATTTTTTATTTTGTGTTTACTTGTTTTAGGTATTTTGATAGAGATGTGAAATGCATTCGAGATTTCTTTAAGAAGCGATTCAGCTATGAAAGTGAACTATATCCAACCTTTACAGATGTTAGGTAAGTAATGAGTCTGAGTTAGGCTTTTGCCCCAAGTGTGCTATCTGTTCCTTCTGTGAGTCTAATGCATTCCAACACATTAAGTACATTCTTGTATGCCAAAGCAAAGGAAGTGGTAGTGTAACCGAGAAGAGCCACAAATTAGAGCATTCTGATATTCACATATAGTGTCACTTAGATAAATTTAAAGACTCTGAACTCTTAATCCTAATGCAGTTTTAGGTATTAATGTTTAATTGACATGCAGTTACATGTAAATAAGAAATACTGTGCACATAGTAAGCTGATAACAGTACATGACATCATATTAAGATCATTTTGTGATATTGAACAGAAACCGTTGCTTGGCACTTGTATTGTCAACTGCATGGACAACAAGTTTTCTAGTGAAATGTCTGCACTGGTTTATGGCATTAAAAGTCAGCATGTTCAGCAGCTCCTCCTCACCATCCTGGCTAACAAATATACTTACTCCAAAGAGGATTAAATTTCCGCCCCAAATATGTAAAGGCTTAATATTTGTAGGAAAACTGTATTGAGAGCGGAGTTGACTATATAAACCGTTTTATTCCTAGTCATATAAAGAGGGTGTATATCAGTGAGTGCATGATGGCACTCTATTTTATATAGTTGTGAAATTCAAACCAAAAATTCTAAATAAGCTTGTGTAATCCAGTAAAAATATAAAAAATGGGCAGGACATGAGAAGGAAAATGAAAATCCGAGTTGGAGAAATAGATATTTTTATTATTTACTCATTTTGGTGTTCTGAAATGCTCCCACGTATTGTTTTTCGTGAATTTACAGCACTGAATTTGCTGCTCTGTTGCAAACTAGCTTGGGGGTGTCATTTTCAAAGTGAGTGAATTACCCTAATGGGTTTAATCCTAATAGGTGTTACTATGTCTTTTGGATTCTAATCCTCTTGCTGAGTGGGGAAGGGGCTCCCGGGTCATTTCGTTTTGTACACTTAGTACAGTTCCCCTTAAATGTGGCAGATTATTTAATAGAGGCGTTGCTTTTCATTTGTTTAAAATTCACAGGCTTTTGAATGGTGACATAGTAATAGTGAATGAATTATAACATTGTCCTTTGTCAATTGCCCTGGGGAGATCCTGACCTAGATCACTACCTGGTTAGGTTTTCTCTCCCAGACTATAACACAGCGTATTATGAGATGGTACAGAGGGTGGCCACATTTGACAAGGTGGACATGCACGTCCTCCATTAGGTCGATGATTTCCAGTGTACAATGCAGTTCCTGCCTATGGTAAAGGGTATACTGAAATCCACTTTAGACACCTTCAAAGAACCTTTTAAAGCAAGGGCAGTAACTTCCTCGGTGGAGAAAACATATAAACCCTTCCCAAATGACCCGCCTTACATGCAGGGGTCACATCCTCCCTGACTCCCCTCGTGATCCATACCGCACACAAGCATGTTAACGCCCAAGCCACAGGAGATGCTCCCCTGCCCGACAAGGAGAGCAAGAAAATACACATCAGGGGAAAGGGTAGCAGTGCAGGCAGCCACCCACTGGAGAATCTCCAAATCCATTGGCCTACTCTCACGATACGACCTGGCACATTAGGATGAAAAGCAGAAGCTTCCATTAGCACCTCCAAGGTGAGTATATGCAAAGAGGAGAAGAGTTGGTAGCAGAGGGAAAAACCATCTCCAACTCCACCATTCGCTGTGCTACTTACTCTCTGGCCCCATGGGTTACACTAGTGTTCTGGTAAGATGCCACGTCTGGCTCCATGTCTCCAGTTTTAGACCAGAGGTCCAACAGCATCTGCTCAATCTGCCCTTCGATGGCAAAAACTCTTCGGCCCTCAGGTTGACCAGCTGCTGCAAAAAATGTAAAAAGAAAAAGGACACAGACACTGCCGAAGCTATCTGTGCCCTTCAAACATCCACCCCTAGGGGCTCCTTTCAAAAGCAACAGTGCATTGCTGGCACCAAAACCACCTCCCCAGACCCTCCTCCCTCTTCCCAGAGACAGCAGCAGGCCTACCACCAGCAGTCACCATGGGGATACTCCCGGGGGCATTCAGGGGCAACAATAGCAGGGGCAAAAGAGGTTCGGCAAAAGGGCATCCACCGCCAAACATTGACTCCCCGTGCATCCCCCCGGTGCCGCAGAATATACTGCCATTACCTTGCGCTTTCCATTTGTGGATGTGTCCAGCAGTGCTGTTTTTATTTGTCACTGTAACGTGGTGTGCGTGAGGTCATGCAGTGTCACCCAGCGCTGCAGCCATTTTGAGTGTGCCTTGAACCACGTAACTGGTAAATTGGCAGCGTTATGAAGGAGATGAGTCTGTCTGGTTTTGGAAATTCTTTTACTATTTTCTTAGTTTCACATAGTTGGTGTTTGAGGTACTTTCCTGCTTCTTGATTATTTCTCATCTGTATTTTTGGTTGTTATTCTTTCCCTGGTGTGAAATTTGTTCTGGTCTCAAGTGAAGAAAGGACAGTGAGCTTGTCCCCTATGGTGAAGAAAGTACACTGTACTATTCCAGTCGTGCCTTTAGCCATGTCTGTCCAGAATTTTTCAATCAGCCGACCTCAGCCTTTCTAGTCTACTTTTGGGGAACCTTCTATGAAATGGCCAGGCAATAAGGAATATTTTCTAAATTATTTATAGACTGTGGAGGAACGAAACATTGTGTCGGCAGGTTGGAAGAAACGAATACTTCAAATATTGCAAAGAAAACCCCCAGCAGCCCCACTCATTCAATTATGAATTCATCCACAATTAATGGCTCGGAGAATACAGATATTCTTTAAGTTCATATCTTTATTAACCACATGTATTGATCAGACCCCCCTGGATTTTGCAGCTTTGAGTGGCAAATTTTGCAACAAAAAAAAAGCAAAATTTGCGACCATAACCTCAAAATTCGCTGTATTTTTGCGGTGGGCAAAGAATGAGCCCTCCACAAAAATACCAAAGGGTTGTGCTCTGTCACTGCTGGAGACTGTGCTATGTCACAGTGTGTAACTTTGCAGAGTCTCCAGCAGCGCAGAGCCTGGAACCGGACGGTGTCTGATACCAAAGAGAGCAGATTACAATATGAAACCTGCTCTTTTTGGCATCAGACAACTTATGCGTGCAGGGGTGAAGGGCTGGGAGGGGTGGGGGTGGCGGCAGAGAAGGTTGAGGGTAAGTAAAAAGAACAATAGGAGACGTGGGAGGTTAGGGGTTAGTCCGCAGTGGGCACACAAACGTGTGAGGCAGCAGGCTAAATTGCTCAAGATGGGGCTAGCTGCATTTCAAAGGCAGGCAGCAGAGGCATTTAACACCTCTGCTGCCTGCTGGCCTGTTGCTCACCTCTCTTAACTGGGTCAGTGGCAGCACAGAGCCAGTAAAGAGGATGAACGACAGTGTTTTTTTGTTGTTTTCTTTATCATTTTGCGGGCACTTTTGTAAAAATCGCATAATTTTTACAAAGGTGCCGATTTCACAATTCTTTTGCAAATCGCGAAATGCTGGGGGGTCTGATTGATTACCCTAAGCTGTATTCGGAACTGAATATGCCATACACTAAAGACACACAAAGAATAAATTGTGTCATTTATTATAGAATTGATGTGATATAAAATGATCATTGATTGGTATACCAAAGACCTATCCACATTATTGTCCTGTTCGACATTAATGACTGGTTTTAAGAATAAGGATGTGAAAGTGAATATGAAGGTATGAGAGATAGTATGCGTGGAGTGAATGTAGGGTATGGAATTAGGTTTTAACCTGTTAAAGTAACCTTTAAAGCAATGTGCAATAAAGATTTTCAAGATACTGATGTGTGCATATAAAGATGAGATTTTTCTTAATTTAGAATGTTAATTAAGATATGAACTTAAAGAATATTTGTATTCTCTGAGCCATAAATTGTGGATGAATTCGTAATTGAATGAGTGAGGTTGCCAGCTTTTTCTTTGCAATATTTGAGGTTTTCCCTGCCCCAGGAACCTTTATCTCTAGCAGGGGGACCCTTTCTTTCGATTAGAAAAGAATACGTCTACATTCTATAGGTCAAAAGCGATTAGAAGTTGAAGAAATGATGAATTAAAGAAACTCACAATTTTAAGAGAGGAGGAAAAGGGTTTAATCTATTCGTAACACAACCTCAACAGTCAGCCTCCAACTGTCAAAACTGTGGAACAGCCAGGACAATGAACAAGGAATGTTCCACAACATTAGAATGCTGGCAGAGAAGGGAATGGACCATTACATTATACATAAAATAGATAGGTGACAATTGTCAACACAATACAGTTAAACTTCACAATAAGACATATGATTAACTGTACATGAATTAGCAAGAAACCACAACACATCTCTTTCCTATAATGAATTAGTGAGAAGCGTAATCCTTGTGCCACACAGAGACATGGCGTTGACGAGTCTTGAGGGAAGACTCTAATTGTAATTTTGAAGTGTATAAGGGTTGCACAGCACCAGCTGGCCAACCAGCAGTGGAGACCCTGCACTTAGAGATTTTGTCTGTGCTCCAAACCCTTCCATCCTCTAGGATCACCACATTGGTACAGACTTTTATTATTCTGAGAGGTTTTGAAAACTTACTGACTCCTCCGCCTCTTGCGTCAGGGTATCTAACCACAACCCACTCACCCACCATGAAATTGCTTCCTTGACTCTGTGTATGCGATTGTACCTCTTTCTGTAGTCAGCCTGGTGACTCTGTATGCATTTATCCACACTCACAATGCACCCATCTGGCTTCCCCACCACCCCTCCAATTAGGAAACATTTTAGTACCAGGAAGTCTACCTTTTAGCAGTAAGAATGGCGGGATGCCAGTGACAGAATTAGGGGCAGTGTGGTATGACCACAACAACTTCTTGACAGCAATATCAACACGGACCCCAGAAACTTTCCACCATCCTGTTGGCCTTCGGACAATACAGGGCGGTTTTAAGGTGTACAATGGATAAATTCTTTAGAAATTCCTTCATCTTATCTGAAGTGAACTGGACACCGTTGTCGGTTATGATAGAACCAGGTATCCCTTCACACATAAAGGTATCATACAAAAAGTCAATCCTATCCTGTGTAGCAATACACTGGACTGCTTTAACTACAATCCAATGCGAGAAGTAATCCACCAGGACTATAAGGAACTTGCCTGACCATACGGTACCGTTAGTAGGTTCCATAATGTCTAACCCCAGTTTGTCCCACGGTTGGAAGGAACACTTACTGGGGACAAAGGTGCCTTTCTTATGTGTTTGCTTTTATCCCATCCACTTCGCCAGTGAAGAAACCAGTGATGAATTAAAGAAACACACAATTTCAAGAGAGGAGGAAAATGGTTTAATCTTCTCATAACACAACCTTAACAGTCAGCCTTCAACTGCCGAATCTATGGAACGGCCAGGACAATGAAGAAGGAATATTCCACAACATTAGAATGCAGAGGGAGAAGGGAATGGACCATTACATTATACATAAAATAGATAGGTGACAATTGTCAACACAGTACAGTTAAACTTCACAATAAGGCATATGATTAATTGTACATGAATTAACTAGAAACCAAAACAAAAGTGTACAACCAAATGAAAAAAGAAGGTGATGATGGAGAAGGCAATGTGTTTAATAAAGCTATTTTGCACCAAGGTTAATATCGGAATTGCTCGCTAACAAAAAGGGAATGAATCGATGGAGTATTTTCCTGCTCTTCGAAACATTCAATAGACTGCAGTTTTGAAAGTCTACACACATCTCATAAGCGATCAAGTGGTAATGCATGCAATTGACCCTACAATACAGGAGAGACTTAGGATTAATGGTGACTCTGATCTGAGACATTTGGCAAGTCTGAGGAGGCAGAAATGGCTGGAAAGTGTGCCACAACTGTGCTGAGTATTTGTAAAAGTATTGCAAGTGAAAGTTGTATTATTGGGAAAATTAGAGGTAAGGAGGAATCCAAGTATTTAAAAACCCCTACAAGTACCATGTTTACCTGGGGGGGCGTGGCCAACCGCCCAAGATGGCGGACGTACATCGGTGAAGCTCCGGCCCCGGGGGGGATTAATCCTGTGAATACACGGTGTTGCGGGGCATAGTTGAACGCCGGAGGGCCCAAAAACCGTGTCGGAACCTGCCCCACATGTGAGGATACACTCTGGGCTGTTGCGGCGGAGGAAAAAAAAAAGATCAGAAACAGGCGAGCGGAGAGAGACTGCGGGCGCGGCCTGTCGGCGGCGGCCTGCGCAAGATCGGGGCTGCGCCGCGGCCCTCGGGGGACCGGACCGGCCTGTCCCCGGGGGACTGAAAGGGCGAGCGGCGGCTCCCGCCGATTACCGGAGGTGCGGCCTGACGGCTGGAGAAACCCACAGAGGCACTGTGGTTGCGATCGTGCAACCGGAGGGACAGGCCCCTCATTGCCGGCGGGGATGAGAGGGTGAGTGAACGAGGGCCTGGAGTGCGTGCCCTCCTACCTCCCCTACCCCGAGGCGGTTGCAGGCTGCTGAGGCTGCCCCCACTGGTTGCGAGGGCACGAGAGCGTCCTGGCATCAGGTGATCGGACCCGCCTGTGCTCTGGAGGCTGCATCTGCGGGCGGTGACTCCGCCGAGAACTGCGCGAGACCGGGGCTGCGCTGCGGCCCTTCGGGGACTGGGCCTGCCGGTGCCCTGGAGGCTGCGGAGGAAAGCGGCGGCTCCCGCCGATAACTGAAGGGGGAGACGGGCGACCGGTGAGTCCCAAAAAGGCGCCGTGCACAAGCTAGAAAAAAAAACTGGAGAGACATGCCCTTTATTGCCGGTGAGGACCGGGGGTGAGAGAACAACAGACCTGGAGTGTGGGCCCTCCTGCTTCCCCCACCCCCTCTTCCCTGTGGCAGTTGTAGACTCTTGAGACTGTCCACTCCATCTACATTAGAGCGGACGGGGGGCTGCTCGGGCGCCCACCCCCCCTTGGTCCGGAGGGGGAACCGGACGAGAATTGCGGAGTAGAGACGCACTGCGCTGAACACTTGGGATTGAGGTGCGTCGCCCAACGGAGTGTCTGGAGGGGGTTGTCTCGGCACTTTGCGAACTATCCTACCGACGGGGCACAGATCCGAGCACGCCCGACCTAGGCGATGGGGAGAGTAAAGGGGAAACCGCTAGACACGGGCCCAATGGCGGAAGGCCCCCCTGCGTCTGGTGCCCAGGATGGCCCGACAGATGCATCCATGGATAGCTCTGCAGTGTCCCAGTCGGATAAGCTAGACCTGATACTCTGGGAAATCAGAGACTCCAAGAAAATAATGGAGCGGCAGATAGGAGCCCTCACGACTGGTCTCACCTTGCTGAGAGCGGACCACGGGAAGCTAGCTGACAAGATGCAGGAACACGAAGCAGCACTGACTAGCATAGACCCTCAGATTGCGGAACACACAACGCAATTGAAACAACTGCAACAACAGGTCTGCGGCCTACAGGATCGCGTTGAAGATGCGGAGGGCCGCAATCGCCGGAACAAAGTTCGCATTATTGGGCTCCCGAAGCGAAGGCACACGCCCTGCGGACTATATGGAAACATGGCTCCGAGAGTACGTTGCCCCGGAAGGGCTGTCCCCGTACTTCTGTGTGGAACGGGCTCACTGCATACCGACGGGCGCACCGAGGGTGGGGGCACCACCGCGCCCCTTGATAGTAAAAATCTTGAACTATAGGGATAGAGACATACTGCTACAAAAGGCGAGAGACAAAATGAATATTCAGTTTGAAAACCAACGGATCTCCCTATATCCCGATTACACTGTTGCAGTTCAACGCCAGCGTACCTCCTTCCAAGCCGTGAAGAAAAAACTAAGGGCACCGCAGCTGAAATATGCCCTCTTGTTCCCGGCTAGGCTAAAAGTGATCCATGACAGGAAAACTTACTTCTTCGATAGCCCCAACGACGCGGAAGAATGGCTGGAAATTATGGACATCGAACACAGCCAAGTGAAACCATCGGGCCAGACGGGAAAGGGACCTGAGGTGTCGCACTGGCAGAGGCCGCGGGGGGGGCTTGAAAAATCGGTTGGAACGGGGCCCCACCCCGGCGCAAAAACAGGCCGACAGGGAGGCGGCACTAACTGTTGCAGAATCCTTTAGAGAAGATCGCCCGAAAATAGTGACGGACACGGAGGACAGTACGGCCCAATCAGACTCTGATCACAGCATCGCTCTCTTCCCCTCGGCGACGCCGCAGAAGGGAGATGGCCTCCTGGACAACTGAAAACACCGCAGCACCTCCCCCGATGGGGACCTTCGCTTGGATCATGACACTGGACATGTAGCTGAGATAGACCACAATGAACAGTATTCTTTTTTCTTTTGATAATGCATGAAGTCGCCCGGACTCGGGCCTTGTGCGGACGATACATATGATGAGGCCCAGTAAGGACTCTACAACATGCTAAATGTACATGCTTGTCCCTTACATTTCAGGGTCGAGGAAGGGACCCGTTAGTATGTTTGAGTTACCACTGGGATTGCGTGGTGTATTATGTAGAGCTAGTCCCGCTCCCGCACGCACAATTGATTCCCGCATGCAATGCGGCAGAAACTCCCCCCCCCCCCCCCGAGGAAGTTAAGTTTACGAGGGGAGGGGGTTTCCTGGTCCGTACTAGTTTTTCAGCTCCGTCAGCTGCGGAGGGTGGGGCAGGATGTGGGGATATGGCTTCCAATCATACCACTTTAGGGTCCTATAACTTGCTGACGTGGAATATACGAGGGCCGTACAGAAACGCCATAGAGTACATGCATACCTTCTCCGCCGCAAGGCACAGATAGTCTTCTTCCAAGAGTCGCATCTGATGGAGGCGGAGGCACAAAAAACCCGACGGAAGTGGAGGGGTCGAGTGTTTACTACTAATTACTCGGCCTTTGCTCGAGGGGCAACAATTTGGATTAGGCATGGGGTCCCATTCGTAGAGCTGGATAGGCGAGTAGATGCCCAGGGCCGCTATATACTTCTGCGGGGCACCCTAGATCACCAACCTGTAGTGCTTGGCAGCATCTATGCGCCCAATTTTGACCAGGATAAGTTCTTCCACGACCTAGGCAGAGCCCTGACTGGGTGGGACACCATCCCTTGGATCCTGGGAGGGGACTGTAATGTGATCCTTAACGTCGACCTGGACAGATCTCACCCTCCACTACATGGGGCTGCTCTACATAAACAAACCGAATTCCTAAATGCATGGCTGAAGGGCTGGGGACTCACTGACACGTGGCGCATGCAGCATTCCGATCACAACCCTCTGGAACTAACGCTTACATGGGGCAGAATTCCATCCCCAGTCCCGACCTGGAAGCTACAGCCCCAACTCCTGGAAAACGCTCCCTTCAGGGCTTCACTATCGGACACTATAAATAATTTTTTTACGGAAAACTGGAACACGGCCTCCTCCAACCTAATTGTGTGGGACGCACTCAAGGCAGTGGTTCGGGCGCAGCAATTAGTGCTACGGTAGGGGCACGACAGGAAGTGCACAGGAAATTGGTGGATACAGAGGCCCTGATAACGGAACTGGAGCCAGCGGCGGTTACCGACACGGTTAAGCGGCCAGCCCTACAGGACGCCCGCATTACACATGCAGAGACATTAGAGACCATGAGGGTCATAGATTATCGGGCATATATACACTTAAAGCACACTGCCGCTGACAAATCGGGCACGTTACTGGCTAGACTGCTGAGAGACACTCCAGAACTGCCAGTCGTCGCCTGCATCCGCTCCCCAGAGATGGGTCTAGTGCATACCCAAACAGAGATCAACGAAGCCTTCCATGCTCACCTGCAGCACCTTTACGAGGCGCCAACTAACATTAACCATAGTCGGATTGCGGCCTTTTTGGATGAACTACAGTTCTGAGGGTACACGTAAGGAATTATCAGGGCCTGTCACCCAACATGAAATACGAGCCGCAATAAAAGGCCTTAACCGTAACAAGACCCCGGGCCCAGACGGCCTACCCATCGAATTCTACGCTATTTATGCGGAGGCCTTGGTCCCTAAATTGGAAGAAATATACAAGAAGGCCTGGGACACTGGTAGCCTACCAAAATCCACAATGCAGGCTTTGGTGGTGTCGCTCCCCAAGCCGGGGCGGGATTGCCTTGAATTATCCAATTATCGCCCGTTATCAATGCTGGCTACGAAATACAAAATCCTTAGCAAAGCCCTTGCTAACCGGCTGCTGCCTGCTCTACCTGCTCTTATACACCGGGACCAATGTGGGTTCTTACCAGACAGGAGTACATCTCTCAACATTAGGAGGCTACATCACCTAATGACTGCCACCCCGGTGGAATATCATAATGCTGGATGTTTGGCCCTGGATCTCAGACAGGCCTTTGACTCAATAACTTGGGAGTATATGTTTGCAGCTTTAACACGCTTTGGCCTCCCACCGGAGTACATCCGATGGGTGCGGCAGTTGTATACAGAACCTACGGCGAGGGCCCGCACAGGCAGATGCATATCCCGGGAATACGAGGTACACAGGGGCACGAGACCGGGGTGCCCGCTCTCTCCCCTGCTCTTTGTTCTTACGCTGGAGCCATTGGCTATTGCCCTGAGACAGTCGTTCGACGACTTGGGGATAACTATACAAGGTGTGCCACACTTGACGTCTATATACGCAGACGACATCCTCTTATACCTACGTGACCTGGAAGGGGGGGCGGGCCCTCTCCCCGGTATTTTTGCTGCCTTCGAAGCTATATCAGGCCTAGCTATTAACGCCGGGAAATCGCACGCCTTTTACTTCCGAGATGGTCCGCGGCCAGACGGAATCCAATTTGGTGCATACCACATACCCGTAGCGCAGGACACCTTTAAATATCTGGGAGTCCAAATTTACAGAGACCCCACAGACCTACTGGAGGGTAACTTAATGAAAGCAATTGCATCCCTCCGCTCCAGCATTGCCTTTTGGATATCCCTGCCATTGTCAGTGATGGGGAGGATAGCCATATCCAAGATGGTGAAGTTACCTCGCCTGCTGTACTACTTTGCCAATTTACCCATGACACTGCCTCTACCCATCTTCCACACGTTGGACAAGCTACTACTGGAGCTTATCTGGGGCGCGGGTAGGCGCAGACTGAGTCTTAAGAAACTACAGCTGGCAACGGACAGGGGAGGTCTGGGTGTCCCCGATTTCCGGGCTTATTATTATGCTGCACAACTGCAATGGCTGTCCTATTGGACGGCGGGCAGGAACCTAGTTGAAATTGGCTACGACACGCGGAAAATGGAGCGTGGTACGTTACATACCCTGCTGCTCCCCAAAGGGAAAATACCGACGGGCGCACCCCCGTTGTTATTAACGGCACTAAGGTGCTGGAAAAAAGCAGTGCAGTACACTTCAGCCACGGTTCCCTATGCCAACAACATTCCACTACTGGGGCTACCCGTTGCGGGCGATCGACTTACCATAGCCAGACTGCATGACTGGATAGAGGCTGGAGTGGCAGAAGTGGGTTCCTTCTTTGGGGATGGCGTGCTTCTGGACCATGCCGCATTTATACAAACCACAGGCGCCCCAGATCACCTGTATCTCATACACGCAGCAATAGCAAATTACATTCGGAGGACATGGGCACCACAGCGTAGTGAGCCCCCACAACATGAGATGGTACACCTACTTTACCATATGGGGAGGGGAGGACATCTCATCAAATGGTTATATATGGGTATTAGAGCGCAGGCATCAGTACAACTTATAGGTCTCCGGGAACAGTGGGCAGGGTCCGTGGGCAAAGAGATTACAGACGATGCTTGGTCAAGTATCCTAGAGCACCCGAAAAGGGTTTCCCGTAATGCCAAGCTCAAATACATACAAACTATGGTTCTGCACAGGGCATACTTAACACCGAAAAGAATACACTGCATGTTCCCGGACGCTCAACACTGTTGCCCGAGATATGGAGCGGAGGAGGCGGGCTTTGTCCACATGCTGTGGGACTGTCCGCACCTCCGAGATTACTGGAGTCAAACCCGTGCGATACTTGCGGACATCACAAACCTCACACTGACGAACGACAGTTTGGAATGCTTATTGGGTCTCCGCAAACGCACTAAGGCCCAGAGGGTACACCTGCGCTTCCTGGACCTGGCCACGATACTGGCGATTAGAGCCATCACCATGAGGTGGAAATCCCCGAGAGGCCCCCTGGTATACACATGGAGGGAGGAGGTAATACGATGGGGGGGCGCAGAGAGCGCGGCCCTCAGGAGGGAAGAAGCGCAAGCTTTGCGTAAACATCCCATTTCTATGGCCTGGGATACTATGCTGGAGAATTTCAAACAACTGGAGATCCCCCACACCTTCACTAATCAGACTGTGTGAACATACACACACCCTGACAGCAATGGACCGATTGCCCCACAAGCCACAAAATAATGCACGCCAATGGGTAGGACAGGAAAGCCAGAAAGCACTAGACCGAAATATTGGCAGCTTAAATAAATGAAACCGGGACCAGGAATGGGGAGGGGGGGAGGGAGGGGGTTGGGAAAGTTCAACGGGTGCACGGCTAGGTTTGGAAACATGTAGATTCATTGATATCTGTTGGGACGGGAGCCAGACATCCCCTATTTCTTTTTTGTCCCTCCAAATGATAATATGTACATGCTGTTGGCAGTAACACGCAGATGCGATTGTACTTGATTAAAAGTAGAATATGCTCAGGATAATACACTACATGTAAGAAAATCGAAAATGCTTTGGATGGAATTGTAACACTGTCAATTCTATAGCCGATGCAACAATAAAGTTTGTTAAAAAAAAAAAAAAGTACCATGTTTACCTGATACTGTGCGAAAAACTGTCCCAAGTGTTACAGATGGCACTGCAAAAGCGTTCTCACTTGTAGTAAAAAGGGTCCCACTTGGAAGCAGAAATTTAGTTCCTGTAGATTAGTCCGACATATATCCAGCTTTGCCTTAAATGTTAAGTCTGCTCCAGTCCTAACTGCCTTTACATTTTCATGGTAGCATATTTTCTTTGCCCTTTGTTTGACAAAGCGACACAGCTGGGGGCTTCCTGTCACTATCCACACATCTGTTTAAAGCAAGATACTAGAACTCACATGCTGAGTTAACCTGATTTGTTCGCTATAGGAAATGGACAGCATGCTAATATACTTAGTATGTTTCCTTGTTACAGTGTTATCTTTAATAAAATCTCCCCCTCTTCTCATTGCCCCAAAGTTGAGAAAAGCTTTACATGCAGCTCATAATGCATGAGGGTGGGAAGACCTGAATTCATTCTCACCAAGCGTTTTAGGTCTGTCTAGGTAACTTGTCTGTACAAAAGCACACAAACGTAGCTTTTTGTAACCAAATAATACATTTGAACCTTTTTAATGTTGTTGTAAATAAAATGTTTTAGTTGATGGTATTTGAAGGCCATCTCTTTAAAGCCATGAGAATCTCACCAATCTCTGACTACGTTCAAGAACATGATTTATCCTGCCTGATGCGGCTCCTCTGAACCAGCAGTCAGTTGATCTTTTTCGTTTGAGTTGTGTTTTATTTTCTTATTACAAATATGCATTTTCTTTCCCAGGAGGGCATGTTCTCTAGATGTTGAGATTGCAGCCAGTGGTTACACTAAGGAAATGCAGGAAGATGATGAACTCCTGCACCCTGGGGGCCCAGAGGATGAGACTGAAGATAATCCATCACAATTTTTAGATGATGAAGAAAGCAAAACGCACACATGCAACACAGAGGAAGAACACAAGGTCTTGGATGATTCAGATGACTCTGAAACCCTGTCCTCGGATGGCTTGAACCAAGAGGACATCGATTCTCAAAAAGAAGAAAGAGGACAAATTCTGCAAGGCTTAGACCTGGCTGAGTTCTCACTTGCATTAGAGGAACTGGAGGGGAAGAATATTGGAGAGAAACCGTGTCACATAGACAGCCCTGAAATGGACTGTGTAGATGTTAAAGTTGATGAAAATACCATCCTGGATCCAGGGGAGGCTGGTCAAGACAAACCTACTGCATACCAACGGGAATATGAAGAGGAGTGTCCAGATCTGGTTGCCTTGTCAGCAGCAAACAAAGAATTTCGACCTTTCAGGTAGAAAAGCACATCAATCGATTGCATCTCTTCTCTCTCTCTCTCTCTCTCTCTCTCTCTCTCTCTCTCTCTCTCTAATTGCCTTTTAATATGTTTGACATGCTGGTGCTTACAGTTCCTCTTTTAAAAAGCATGTTTTTGATACATCAGTGTCTGCAGAAATATATATTGTTTTTACATGAATTTATAGTGCTTTTACATTTAACATTTTACTGTCTGGGTTGTGGAGATAAGTGCATAGAGTTGGCTCTCGTTATGTTCCAAATTTAATATGTTCCAATTTGAATATATATTTGCATACATGCTTACTGAAAAGAAAAAAAAAAAATCCTCAATCCTGAGTCATGGCATGTTATGGCATCGTACTTTCTGTTATCCCGCACAAGTAGAAGTGAGGTGACCCTGCACAACCGGTCTTTGATACATACATTCAAGTTCTGTTTAAAAATTACTAAGGATTAAAAGTAACCACCAATACGTCTTGTTGCCTTCAGTGGGAAACGTCAAATTAAGTCAACTTAATTTGAAGTTTCCCTGTTAAAGCAGCACCTGAGCCTTTCCAAGAGCTTGCTCTGGTCAGGGAGATCAGCAGTGTGGCTATTGAACACCTAAAGCAGGTGTTTAGTTTGGCCAGGATGCTATTTGCAACCTTTTCACTTGATGTCTTGTTTTCTAACATCCTAGAATGAAAAAGCTGAGATCAGTGTGCCGGAGGCCAAGGGCAAAGATCACCACAACATGTGAGGAACTTGATGAGCAGCTCCACCCTGTTATGAATATAGCCTCTTTTGAGTGAGCAAGTTCTGGCACGACGAAGGCGTGACAGGAGACTTCTCATTTGTTGCAAATATGCAAGCGCTTATACATTTAGAGGCCAGTTATACTTATAAATCTGCTAATTGGTGAAGTTGCTGCTGGTACTGTTTTGCCCGGGAGGCCACGTGAGCGTGCTGTTGTGCAACTGTTTGAGTTGCTCCAGGGGTTTATCACTTAACAGCCGTTTACCATCAAAGGCCATTCCAATCAGAGTAGGTTGGTCATCTCCTTAGAAATCTGTAGAGCACAAGGCAGGAGGCGCATGGTAAGGGCATCATATAATTTCAGATTCACATTCATGACTCCTATAAAAGGTGCCCATTCACAGCTGTTCTTGCTCTGCAAGATTGTACCATTTCTTCACACAGAGCATTGAGTTGAGCTAATGGATCACTAGTCGTGGCCCAGTTGTATTATTGCAATGTGATCGCTATGATATGCCAAGCAACAAGGTTAGCCTTTGGTCGGTAGTCTTCACTGGTTCTGTGCACCCCGCATATGTGTTCTGATCCAGTATCCATATATATAGACTTCCCAACAATGAAAAATTTCCTAGCTATCGTAACAGAAAGTTTCAATTCTATTAAGGACTCGGAGGCAAGGATTATGCTTTACTTTCTTTACTTCATTTTGCTAGCAGCCATTTTAAAAACACTTAACCAAACCACATTTCCCAACAACCCCTGGAAATTGGTGATCAAAAGAAACAAACAAGGGACCAACATATTCCCAAGTCTAAGGGCCAATCATAACGCTGGGTCCACCATATACTCCCTCTTCAGAACGTGGCCCATCCTCTTTCGTGCGCGAGTCACGCCATTCGTCTTGTTCTATCCGTCTTGTTTCCCGGAATCCGCTCCTGGAACCAAAACACAAAATCAGGGCTAGAAAACCAACAGTGGCCAAAGACAAACTTCTTTGCATACAAGCTAACAAGTCACTAAATGACCGCAAACTCTGGACATTGCTTCACAAGATGTTCCAAGATTCAGTGATCCATATTAGGATACAAACAACTTCAATTCATGCAAATACATCCATTAATGTATAACCAGAGAAAATTTGTACTTACTCTCAATGGGCGGGTGTCTTCGAAAGAATTCCCTGGGTGGGATAATCCTCGCCTCCGAGTCCTTAATAGAATTGAAACTTTCCGTTACGATAGCTAGGAAATTTTTCATTCTATGTTGGGACCGGAGGCTTCGGATTATGCTAGTTTAAAGCTTACTCACCACCAAATGTGCCATATCAATAATAGGCTTGAAATAAAACCTTTTAAAGGTTGAATCTGAGGACCAATCCGCTGCATTCATTATGTCCTCCAATCTTGCCCCAAGCGAGAACGCCTTTAAGGCCATCGCTCCCCTTGCTGAATGAGCTCCGAACTGTCTTAGACTAATGCCAGCCTCCTGCATGACCCATCACACCCATCGTGCAATCGTCGGAGATGAAACTGCTTTATGAAGAGCAATCAGAAGCTGTCTCTCTCCTGGAGGTCTAAGCTTCAAAGACATTTCTTCATAAACTTTCAAGCAGCGAACCACACACAGTTTGGGGGAGTCCCTAAATTCTCGGTACTCTATCACTCTAGTGTGACATTTGGTCCTTCGTCTAATGGTAAATGTCACTCCAGAGGGAGAAAAAACTCTGCCTGTGATGTCCAGGGCCCTTACATCCGAAACTCTCCTGCAGGAGATAAGACAAAGGAGCATCGCCAGTTTAGCAGATAGCTCCTTTCTTGACAAGAACTCATTAGATTGCCACAACAAAAATAAATTGAGAACTCTATTGACATCCCATAATTCCGAGTATCTTGGTTCAGGGGGAAGTGACAATCGGAGCCCCCTCAGAAGGCGACAAACAAAGGGATGCTCCCCAACCGGTGTCCCTTGCACCAGAACATGTCCCGCTGAAATGGCGGATCAAAAGGTGTTCACCGAATGGTAGGCTAAACCCTTTTGGGCTAAACTCGCCAGGAAATTAAAAATCTGGACTACATCTGCGCCCACGGGATCACAACCCCGTCGCACACACCGACACCATCATCGCCAGGCTGATCGATATCTCTTGAGTGTACTATCCGCCCAGGCTTTGGATAAGAAGTCCTCAGCGAACTCCGAAAGGCCTGGGATAGACCATCTACTCCTGTAATGCTCCACGCCATGAGACGTAGGGATCCGCTGAGCACCATCTGATGAGGAACCTGATCCGGATTGAGAAGCAACTCTGGAAAGAGGGGGAGTCGGATTGGAAAATCCCAAGAAAGTTCCAGAAGAACTGGAAACCAGACTTGCGATCTCCAAATCGGTGTAATGAGAACCACCTGTGCTTGCTGCCGCCTGATCTGGGCCGACACCTGGATGATCATTGCAAAAGGCGGGAACGCATAAGCTTGTTCCTGCGTCCAATCCTGCAGGAAAGCATCTGTGGCCACTGCTAACTGATCTGGCCTCCAGCTGAAAAACGGAGGAACCTGGTGGTCCAGTCTGGAGGCGAAAAGATCCACTGAAAAAGGTCCCCAAAGGTTCTGCACCATTGAAAAAACGTCTGGATGTAACTTCTACAGACTGGAATCTCTGAAGTGACGCGATTGCCAATCTGACACCTGATTCTCCCGTCCGGGAAGATACTCCGCGGTCACCGAAATTGATGATCTAGGCAAAACTGCCATAGGTTCGTCGCGAGATCCGAAAGCACCTTCGATCGGGTGCCCCCCAGGTGGTTTATATACCTGACTGCCGAGACATTGTCCATTTTTAACAGGACACATGACTGAACCCGTTCTTTGGTCCAGCACCGAACGGCGAAAGACCCCGCCAGTAGCTCCAGGCAGTTGATATGCAGAGTTTGCTCCTGCGGAGACCATGATCCTCCTGTGGAAAACTCTCCACACCTGGCGCCCCAACCTGACCTGCTGGCATCTGACTCGATAACCAGGTCTGGGGCCGAGCTGAAAATTGCTCTCCCATTCCAGGCTTCCATGTGAGAGAGCCACCAACGAATCTCTTCCTGTGCCTCCTCTGACAGGGAAACCGGATGGGAATAAGGAAGTCCCTTTCGCAAATGTTTTGCTTTTAGGCGTTGCAAGGCGCGGTAGTGCAATGGACCTGGAAATATTGCTTGGATGGAGACCGACAGAAGCCCCACTACGCAGGCAATCTGTCGAAGCGGAACTTTCTCCTTGGTCAAAGTTCGACGCAACTCGTGGCGGATCTAGGACATTTTCCGCGACGGAAGACTGAGGGTTGCCTCGGTAGAATCTATCATGAAACCCAAGAAGGTGACTTTCTGAGCTGGAACCAACAGTGATTTCTTGGTGTTTATCCCAAAACCCAGACTTTCCAGGAGATTGACTGCTTGCTGTAACTGATCCTGTAGTACTTGTGGATCTTGTGCCAACAGAAGCATATCGTCCAAATACACAATGAGACGAGTTCCTCGCGCTTGGAGGTACTCCACGACAGGTCTCAGCACCTTCGTGAAGCACCAAGGAGCGGAGGAGAGTCCGAAAGGAAGAGTGGTGAATTGGTACACTTGTTGGCGCCAGAGAAACTGAAGGAATCTCCTGTGAGGTGGAAAAATAGGTATGGCCAAGTAGGCATCTTTTAAATCCAAACGGACCATCTAGTCTGCCGGTCGCAGAGCATCTCTTATGAGGTGAATTCCCTCCATTTTGAAATGGCGGTATACGAGCCATTCGTTGAATTCGCGCAGGTTTAAGACCGGGCGTTGCCCCCCATCCGTCTTGTCTACCCAGAACATGTTGCTTATAAAGCCTTGTGGATGCAAGGAGGTGCGACAGACCGCCCCTTTCTCTAAAAGTGCGGACACTTCTGCGTCGATCAATGCCGCCTCTTGGCGGGAGAATTGGATAGGTCTGGGCTGGATGGTCTGCCTGGAGTTGCCGCAAAACTCTATCTGAAAACCCTGAACCGTTTGCAACACCCAAGCATCGGTCGTAACTGTTTCCCACACGCGCACAAATTCGGCCAGCCGGCCGCCCACTCGCAGTAGAGACGCAGTAGAAACACTTACCGGTGTTAGAGGAGTTGTCACCTCCTCTGAAACCACGACCTCTGGATCTTCGTCCACGGGAGGGGTAGAAGTTGTTATACTGGTTCTGATTCTGATACTGCCCTTGCCTGGAGCCTTGCCCCCTGGAGTTCTGGGGGGCCTGGCCGGTCGAGCGGCCCCTGCCTCGACCGGCCCCACGGAAAACCCGGGAGGAGAAAACCTTCTTGATGGAAGACTGAGCCTTATCAAGTGATGTGAACGTATTCACAAACTTGCCGAGCTCCTTAATAAAAGGCTCCCCAAATAAACCTCCCTGGGCTACCGCCCCCGCTTCGGAATCGGACAGATCTCCTAACTTTGTATCCACTTCAATGAGGAAGGATCTTCGCCGCTCTGTCGAGAGCGCACAATTGGCGTTCCCCAAAAATACTACTGCACGTTGTGCCCAACCTGACAGGGCTTCTGGGGATATAAGGGCTCCTGAAACCTTGGCATCTTCAGCCATGTCCAGGATCACGGTGAACGGACCAAGGGCATCCAGAAGTTTGTCCTGGCACGCCCTCCAGGATCTATCTATAACTTTCTTGGGATCCTTAATGAATTTTGCCAAAAAGGTCGCCATTCTAGGGTCCAACTCAGGGGTCTGCGCAACTTTCCCTTCTAAGGAGGACCGTGGACATTCCGAACGAAGGCGACTACTGGCTTCTTTGCCCATGGGAGTGCGAATCCGACTCGCCACGTAGCCGGCAACCTTCGCGGAGGGTGTCCACTCAGAAGACCTGGGATGAACAATAAGTTCGGGGTCTAACATGTCTGAGTTACCCCCTGTCCCTTGAGGTTCTGTAGGACTAGGATCTGCTGCCGGGCGCCAAGGTCTGGACGGCCCGGGCTCCTCGTCCGTGTCCCCTTGGGTATCATTCCTAAAACCATGTACCGGACTGGCGGGGCTAGGCAACACCGGGGAAGGGGGGGGAGAGAAGGGTCTAAGGGGATCGCCCTGGAGTTGTTCTGGGCCATGAAGGCTTCCCTCAAGAGCTCAAACTCGTCTTGATCCACCCCGTCTACCCTGAGAGGCTTGACCGGCACTGGATCCCCCCCCTTGAGCACCCTGTGAGTTGCTCGGGGCATTCGAAGCCGGTTGGGCCCACCGAGCACACTCACGCGCAATTTTTTGCGCTAAACGCTCTTCCATGGGTGCCATGACATCCTCAACTGCCCTGTAAATTGACGCATCAACTGCGTCGTAAAATTCGTCATCCCAAGGAAGCTGGGCTAGGGGATCCTCTTCCCACTGCATGTCGGCCTGCTCTGACATGCCTAACAGAGTATCAAGCTGGACAATCGGTCCCTGGAACTCTGCCCACTGGGTCAATACTGCACCAGATGGATACCTCCGCAGTTCTGCTAACTGCTTTATAGTTGCTGGGGACCAGCCAAATTTATCACAAGGGGAAAAGCCCCAAAGAATAATATTGAAGGGGTCAAAGCCCCCGGGACACTACCCTGCGTGAAGGAGCTAACCTACATCTGCCCCTTGACAGGCCCAACAATACCCCTGGGAGCGTGTCCCTGCAGGCCAGCCTTAAGCTTAACAATGGAGTTGATGCCCATGCGCACTATCACCGAAAGGAGGAGTCACTTACCTCGTGACTGGAAAGACTTCTTCGAAGAAAAACAACTTGCAAACGTCCGGACCCAACACTAGATGGCAGGAGTATGCAAAGCATTTTAATCTACAGCTCTACATGCCAAGAACAGATGTTTACTGGATAAGTAACATTATCCTTCTATAACTTATTTTCTGTATTAGCTATGACTTATTTTCTGTATTAGCTATTATCTGTGATTTATCGTTGCCAATCGAAGTCCTTGAAATATTATTTTAGCTCACTCCTATCAATAGTTACACTGTATTACAGTTAACCCTGGGCGGTGAACTCCGCTCGCGGAGTTTGCGGAGTTTTCCGCACTCCGCGTTACGCGGAGCTCGCGGAGTTCCGAAAAACTCCGCTTTGCGGAGCAGAGTTTTTTTCCTCGCTCACGTTCACCAACGTCAAGTTGGTGAGCACAAGTGAGGAAAATCCACCTCCCGGCGAGATTTTTCCTCGTTCGCGATCATCAACATCAAGCTGGCGAGCGCGAGCGTGGAAAATAAACCTCCCGGCGAGATTTCTCAACGTGGGGGGGGGGGGGTCGGATTTCTCATTGCGAGTGGTCGCGTATGCTCGCGTTGAGAAACTGCCCGTTCGCGTTGAGAAAGCTGCTGCTCGAGTAAAAATCTACTCGAGCGACCGAAAGGAAAGCAGCGCTCGCTTGCGCTGTGCATGGTGCTGTTCGCGATGATCGCACAGTGCGGACAAGCATCCGGAACTGAAAATCATCGCAAACTGCATTTTTCTATCGCACTCCACCGCTTGCGGAGCTCTGCGTAGCGGAGTTTTTTTTTCACTTCGCGGCGTTTCGCGTAGTGCAACTCCGCGAACTCCGCCCAGGGTTAATTACAGTATCCCCATGTTAGCCTATGGAGCTAAAGTGCTACAGTGGGGAAAAATGAAATTGGTAGTTTTTCCCTCACCAGGGCATATAAAACATCTTTTTCATGGCACCTTAACCTGGGGGCACCTAGGATAGGCCCTAGAGGTGACGTATATGCAAAAATATGGTAGTTTAACACTATTATTATTATTATTATTAATTAAATTTATAAGGCGCAACAGCTACCCAAAAAGGGTTTCCCGGCGCCAACACTATGGAAGTACCTTTGAATCCTAAGTCGAATTTGCATGTAATTTCAGTTTAGAAGCAGCTTGCAAAGCAGTGCTGACTTTTAAAATGACAGCAGGCAACACAGCAGTGCACACTTAAGTGCCTCAAAGCTTCTGGGCCTCTAAACCTTCATGCCCTACCATATACTAGTAAATTATAGGTAGGTTGTCAGTGCCAATTGTAATTAAAATATACCTTTTTAATCAGAGCACTGGCCCTGGACCTGGTTAGCAGAACCCTGGGCACAGTCAGTCAGTTACCACCAGTATCTGTCAAAAAATGGGGGTGATAATGGCAAAAAGGATGACTTTCTCACACAATCTAATACTTTTTTCCTCCGTGTTCATGTGTAAAACTGCATTTTTAAAATGTATGGCTTAAGCAGCACAACTCTGCCCTGACCCTGCCGTTCAGTTCAAAGTAAAGTTTATTTGGACTAGATGGTCCTTAAACATTTAAAATCTTCATAAATACAACTCCTAAAATCACAATTCTTAATTTTAAAAATATCATCATAAAATTCATATTATTAAAATCATTACCTTCCCTCGATCAGTGAACGTGTACCATATCATATGGTAAAACAGGCAGTTCAGTTCTATTCACATTTAAGGGTTTCTTTAACTTTTTGAATGAACTTCCCCATAGCGCAAGCTACATCTAAATTACTCATTTCAATTAAAAGATCTACGGCTTGTACCCTATTGTTAATACCATACTTTTTAAAAATAGGACGTAAGATCTCTTTCCGTATATCTAAAACCTTCTGACAATCCAATAATATATGTAAAATATCACACGTTGTTCCCAGGGTACAGACACATTTCCCCTTGCTATCAATCATTGCTCTTTTTACGCCGTTGTTAGCATAGCAAGGGTTAACACCAATTCTCAACCTTAGTAATTCTCTTCTTAACCAACGACAGGGTAATCTATCAATATAAGGGTAGTGTTGTTCATTTTGCCACGAGGTAGCCATAAAACGTACAGATTTTTTCCCCAAGAGGTAATCTTGGTCCTGGGATCGAGAGATTTCTTTCCCCAGGGCCCCAAGTTCCCTCTTGTCAACCTCAATTTGTAAAGTCAGGGGGCACAGCTTGAGCCTCATCATTCTACAAGCTTTACTAATAGTTTCTCTTATCCCTTTTGCCCACGTTAGCTCGCTCTTCAATACCTCATTTCTGCACCATAGCGAAATGTTATATTCTTCTCCCGTTCCTTGGCGCTGCCAGAATCTTAATAGGGCCATGCAAGCCGTTATACCCCATGAGGTGGTTCCTGTTTCTAATCTCACTGCCTGGACCATTGAGGACTTAGGCAATGATAATAAGTTTTTCAGGGTTTTTCCCTCCTCGGCGTCCCATCCATTTTTACCACTCAGGTATAGCAGTTCTGCTCCATATAGGAATTGTGGCGGTACCATGGCTGTATAAGCTTTTAAAAACGGTCTGTCCGATTTTTCGCCATAGACTCAATTAAATTTTTTTAATCCGCTTACCGAAGCTGACGTCCTCAGTTTTAGTGCATCGAGATGGGTATGCCAGTTCAGACTTTTCTGAAACCACATCCCCAGGTATCTATATTCATCTACCTTTTCCAACTTCGTGGAGCCCAAAAACCAGTTAAACATTATTTTCCTTCTTCCAAAGCTTAAAATCTTTGTTTTATCCATGTTAACTACAAGCTTTTTAAGACCGCAGTATTCGTTGAACCTATTCATCTTTCTTTGCAGACCGATCTCTGTTTGATCTATTATTACCAGATCATCCGCATATAATAAACAAGAAATATGTTTCCCATCTAACTTTGGGCTAGCCCCCCTTTCATTGCCTAAGACTGAAGGAAGATCTGCAATAAATAAGGAAAAGAATAGGGGGGCCAATACGCACCCCTGTCTCTGCCCATTTCCAATTTGGATTTTCTGAGATGGGCTCCCCTCTATGTCCAAAATTATCTGCGCCCAATTATAAGTGTGTAGTGCTTGTATTAGCCTTAGCAGATCCCTTGGTATGTTATATCCAATCAGCGTCTCCCACAGCGTCTCACGGTCCACTAGATCGAATTCTGCGCGGACGTCCACGAAGCAGCTGTAAGATAGTGGCTCTGTATATACTGAACCAAAGTAAGGTTCAGTGTGCACAGAGTCCACAGTCCCCAGAGGTTTGGCAGAGGCTAAAGTTAGATCTAACCTTACTCTCTAAAGTGGTAGCTTGGTCGAGCAGTAAGGCCGTGTCAGAGGACAGTGTAAAGCATTTGTTGTACACACTCAGTCAGCAAATGGTCTCACACACTCAAGAACTGAACTCTAGGCCAATTGTTTTGTGTATCAAAATATATAGTTGTTTTATTTTAGAACCAACAATAGGTATCAAAATACTTTCTCAGAATAAAATGCTGTAGTTGTATACTTTTAATAAGCAATAGACTTTTAAATGCAATTGTTACAGTTCTTGCAATAGTCAACACAATTCCAACACAATTATAACATTGAGCTCAATGGGAGTTTTTAAGTAAAGGCAGTTTCAGTTACTTTGCGTATGATTTTGTTACTCAGGGTTGGATCCTGGATTCAGCCCTGGTGCATTTCCTGAAAACAGTTGAAAGAAATCGTTTTTGTTACACAGGCGATTTTTAAGGAATATTTGTATGTTTCAAAAATCGACACTTAGAAGAATTTCTGGCAAAAACCAGGCAATGTTATCCTATGGAGTTAAATCAAGTTATCGGTAAGTACAGTTGTAATTACTTTTCAGGGTCAGTGCTGGGCACCAAGATCCAGCACTGGAATCTCTCCTGATAACAGGTGAGTAATTTCGTTTTTGTTGATCGGGCGATTTTTAGTGAATATTTTAAAGTTTCAAAACTCGACACTTAGAAGAATTTCCAAGTGAAACCAGTCAATGTTACCCTATGGAGAAAATGTAGGTTATCGGCTTTCAGGTAAGTACTCGACTGGCAGAATTAAGGTTCTGGGCATAGACTCCGGGGTCTCCCAGGGTCAGGTAGGTACAGTTGGTACACCCTCAGCGGCACAGGGGCAGCCGGGTGCAGAGTGAGTTAGGCCCAATGTTAGCCTATGGCGGGCAGGGGGCCCTTGGTTGGTGGCTGCTAGCAGGCAGGCCACGAGGCTGTGGGAGCTGGGCTCCTGGTCACTTACACAGGGCAAGTGGGGAAGTAGAATAGGATAGGTGTTGCACTCCCAGGGGCACTCGCGCGGCTGGGTGCAGGTTGCTTTTGAGCCGTCGGGCGCTCAATGGATTTCAATGGAGAAGTTACCAGATGAACAAAGGCTGCAAGCTCGGGGACGGAGATTCTTCAGGTGCGACCACCACTTCAAGAGGTAAGTTGGGAAGCTGTAGGTTAGGTAGGCACCCCGGAGTTGGGCACAGGGGCCGCAGGGCGCCGGGTGCAGGGGTGTCTTTTCGCGTCGGGAAATCTTACCCTCTGCTGGTCGCGGTTGGAGGGGTCCCTGGTTCTGAGGCTGCAGGCGTCGTCAGGGATACAAAAGGGGTACAAAAGGGTACAGGAGCATCGAGGAGGGTCCTTGGGTGCTGGATTCTGGGTCACAGTCGCCGGGGGGACGTCCTCGTGGTCTTTGTCCACTCAGGCACAGGCCGGGCTCGGCGGGTGCAGAGTGTGCAGGAGTCGCGGTTCCTGGCTGGCACCAGGGGTTTGTTACTTGCTTTGAGCAGAACCACTGCTCGTGGGAGTCCCAGTCTTTTTAGAGTCACAAGGCAGTCCGGTCCTCCGGGGTTTTCGATGTTGCTGACCGCTGGAGACGCCGGGGTTTAGCAGGAGCCGGTTCGAGGGTCGACAGGCCTGTAGGGCTGGGGCCAAGTCAGTTGGTGTCTTCCTCTTGTTAGCAGCTGCACGGCAGGTCTTCTTTCTTCTTGTTCTTCTTGCTTGTTTCGGATTCGGGATCTGAGGAAGGAAGGTTCAGGGTGCCCCTAAATACTAAATTTAGGGCTGAAGGCGGGCTCGTCCCAGGCAGTCGTCTCCCACCTCCAGACTACGGCCGAACTCCTGCACTCGCTGGGGTTCTCCATCAATGTGCCGAAGTCTCACCTGATTCCCTCTCCACAGCTCCTTTTCATCGGAGCAGTTCTGGACACGACGCAGTTTCGGGCCTATCCTCCCAAGCGGCGAGTCCGGGATATTCAGGCTATGATTCCGATCTTTCAGCCTCTATCCTGGGTTTCGGTACGGATGACCCTGAGGCTGCTGGGCCTCATGGCCTCCTGCATCCTGCTGTTCGATCATGCCAGATGGCATATGCGGGCTCTGCAGTGGGACCTGAAGTTCCAGTGGGCGCAGCACCAGGGCAACCTATCCGATCACGTCCAGATCTCGGAGGGGACTGCAAAACAGTTGCAGTGGTGGCTCTCGAACCGGCAATGGGTCATGGGCAGATCCCTCTCCCTTCCCCAGCCAGAGCACACAGTCGTGACGGACGCGTCCCTTCTGGGATGGGGTGGTCACATGGGAGAGGCGGAGATCAAAGGCCTCTGGTCTCCGGCGGAGTCCCGGCTCCATATCAACCTTCTGGAGCTCCGGGCGATCCTACTTGCACTCAAGGCATTCCTTCCCTCTGTCAAAGGGAAGGTAGTGCAGGTGTTCACAGACAACACCACCGCCATGTGGTACTGCAACAAACAAGGCGGGGTGGGGTCGTGGACCCTATGTCAGGAGGCTCTGCGCCTCTGGACATGGCTGGAACATCAGGGCATATTCCTGATGGTTCAACACCTGGCAGGTTCCCTGAACGCCAGGGCGGATGAACTCAGCCGCAGGTGCATGATGGATCACGAATGGCGTCTTCACTCGGAAGTGGTGCAGGGACTCTTTCTACAGTGGGGAGAGCCTTGGTTAGATCTATTCGCCACCGAAGAGAACGCGCAATGTCATCAGTTCTGCGCGTTGGAATTTCCAAGGCGGCACTCGCTCGGCGACGCTTTTCGTCACGAGTGGAGTTGCGGTCTGTTGTACGCTTTTCCGCCTATACCACTTCTACCCAGAGTGTTGAAGAAGATTCGGCGCGACCGGGCCCCAAGTCATTCTTGTGGCTCCAGACTGGGCTCGAAGAGTTTGGTATCCCGAGCTACTCAGTATGAGCGTCGATCCCCCGATCCGTCTGCCTCTTCGGGAGGATCTTCTGTCGCAGCAGCAGGGGACGGTCCTCCACCCGAACCTGTCCAGTCTCCACCTGCTTGCGTGGAGATTCAGCGGCGGCAGTTCATTCCTTTCGACTTGCCTCCCGAAGTTTGTGATGTGATTTTGGCAGCCAGGCGTCCCTCCACTAAGGTGGTATACGCCTGCAGGTGGAACAAGTTTGTGGCATGGTGCACAGCAAAGGCTGTGAATCCCCTCTCTGCCCCTCTTTCTGAGGTTCTTCTGTTCCTGCTTTCTCTGGCCCAACAGGGTTCTGCCCTGGGTACCATCAAGGGCTATCTTTGTGCAATCTCGGCCTTCCTCAGGCTCCCTGATCAGCCCTCTCTTTTAAGTCCCCTGTTGTTAACAGGTTTCTAAAAGGCATTACACACCTCTTCCCTCCTGTTCCGTTTGTCATGCCTCAGTGGGACTTGAACTTGGTTCTTACCTTTTAATGTGCGCTCCCTTTGAGCCTCTACATAACTGTCCTCTTCGTCTTCTTACTTTGAAGACCGCCTTTCTGGTGGCCATCACCTCCGCTCGGCGGGTGAGTGAGCTCCAGGCTCTATCATGCAAACCTCCCTTTCTGTCTGTCCATCCAGACAAGGTTGTTCTTAGGACGCGTCCGTCCTTCTTGCCAAAGGTTGTTACTGCCTTCCACATTGGGCAGACCATCACCTTGCCCACCTTCTTTCCGCCTCCGCATCCTTCCAGAGAGGCTCCACCATCTGGACCCAAAACGTGCGCTTTCCTTTTATATCAACCGCACACAACACTTCCGGGTGGATGACCAGCTCTTTGTTGGCTACGTGGGCGCCAAAAAAGGTTGGGCGGTGCACAAGAGAACCATCTCCCGCTGGGTCACCTTGTGTATCAAAGCCTGCTATTCTTTGGCTAAGAAGGAGCCTCCTGTTGGGCTGCGGGCCCATTCCACCAGGGCAACAGCTGCTACCACGGCTTTAGGCCGCGGTGTTCCGCTGCAAGATATATGTCGGGCAGCTACGTGGGCCTCGCTGCACACGTTTACCAAGCATTACTGCCTTAACAGCCAGGCCCGGAGGGACGGCTTCTTTGGCCGTTCTGTCCTCCGGGACTTCCTTGTCTGATCTTTGTTCGCAGACCCACCTCCGGGGTTGGTATTGCTGGGGTATCTATTCTAAGGTAAGGAATCTGTCACTAACGTGTCTCTTTCAGATGCACAAGTTACTAACTTGTGTAACGATATATCTGTAAGAGACAGTAGTTAGTGACAGATTCCTACCGCCCACCCATCCTCCCCGTTCTGCGAACTGATTTCTAGGGTTAAGGACATCCCTTTCAGGGCCCTAGTATTTTTCAGACACTTATGTCAGCTTCTTGCATGGCTCTGTGTTCCTGGCGCGGAAAGTCGTGTACAGAACTGACGTCAGCGCGCAGGGGCGGCGTCTAAGTACTGCCCGCGACGTCATCCCAGCGATCACGACGACGGACGCGGAGCCGCACGACGCCGCCTACCGACGCGCAAGGGTACTGCTATGCAAAAACTTTCCGGATCCAGCCTGACGCCTGTGGATATTCTAAGGTAAGGAATCTGTCACTAACTACTGTCTCTTACAGATATATCATTACACAAGTTAGTAACTTGTGCATTTAGGGGCGTTACAGGTAGGTAAAGGGCAGGGACCAATGGGTCCCTTCCCTGGGGTGGGTACACCCCCTATCCTGCCACTCTCCAGTGGGAGGGGGGCAGGAGCCTAGTCCTGATTGGGCAGGGCTCCCCATCTTCAAGATGGCGAGAGCCCGGAGATGTGCTTCACCTCGCCTCCCCCACCTGAGGGGTGGGGTTGGCAGAGGCTGGCACACCCCCTTTCCTCACTTGGGGTTTCCCGCCAGAGTGGGTGCTAGAACCGGTGGGGACCAGTTGCTGAGTACAGCAAGTGGTCTGGGGGAGGCTCACAAAGGCGGCATGCCTTTGAAGCTTCCCCCTGCCCATCCTGGGGGAGGAGACCTAGCACCTCGCCCAGGACGTGCATTGTTGCAGGCCCAGGAGAGCGGATGGCTCTCTACCCAGGGGTCCAGCAACATGTCTGCTGGGTGGCAGCCTAGGCAGCCTCTCAGGCAGGACGTGGATTGTGGGTTAGGTTCAGGGGGCAACTCTAAGTTGCCCTCTGTCGTGCATCTTACATTAAATCCCACACTGGCGTCAGTGTGGGTTTAATGTGCTGAGAAGTTTGATACCAAACTTCTCAGTCTTCAGTGTAGCCATCATGGTGCTGGGGAGTTCGTGATGACGACCTCCCAGCACCATATACTCTTAATGGCAGCACTGCACTTACAGTGCCCAGGAATGGACCTGGGTACTGTAGGGGTACAGGGCTCATGCACCTGTACCCTCACTACTGGCATAGTGCACCCAGCTAGAGGGGTGACTGAGTTATGCCAGGGCAGTGTGTTTGTGGGCATGGCACACAGGGATGTGTGCCACGTCGACTCTCTGTGTTGTTCTGCACCAAGACACTCAGCCCGCAAAGGCAGTGTGTGTGTGTCAGGGTACAGGGCCTCTAAGGGTGGCACAATAAGTGCTGCAGCCCTTAGAGGCCTTCTCTGGTCACAATGCCCTGGGTACCTATGGTACCATTTACCAGGGGCTGACATGTGGCCAGAGATGCCAATTGGGTTTAGGCTTCAATGCAGTTTTAGGGAAGGAACACAGGCCCTGGGCACCTGATTGGCAGGAGCCCAGGGCACACTCAGTCAAAGTACATCAGCAATTCAGCAACAAGTGGGGGCATACCATGCAAGAAAGATGGCACTTTCTCACAGCAGCAGAACAAACTTCCTCTCTGCTCGATAGACATCCGCGCAATGGACCAGAGCGCAAAACAGTGGTCGACCGTTGAGTGCCCCTCCTTAAACCCCCCCTGTTCCGGGGCCACTCATCTGTCTGGCCTTTCCTGTCGCACCCTTCCAAATTCAATCTCTTGCTTATTCAGCATTGTTTCACAGGTATGAAGGCATATGTGTAGAGTTATCGTAGTAATTACCATTTAGATATTGCAGAAAACAGCATGGTTGTCTGTGGAATTTGTTAATAGATACTGATTACTCTCTGATATCTCTGTATCTCACCAACGATATTCCTTTGCTTTCAACAGCGAATGGGTCAAATGTCTCTTGCTATATTTTCGGCATTAAAACCCTGTCATAGGTGCCATTAAAGATGTTTCTGTCTGATCTGCATGATATCTGTATCTTGGCTCAAAACACGATTCATTAGCCTGCGATTTCTGCTTATGAGTGCATCTGAAGGGCCATCAGAGAATGGAAGGCAAGGTTATTTTTGGCCACGGCCCATAGGGACACCTCACAGCTGTCACTGTCCATTTCAGGTAGGTCTCCTGACATGGGACCATCTCCCAAGAGATCTTCCCACAAAAAAAACCTCAACGCACCATAGGAAGGAGAGGCCGCCATTGTCTTGTTTGAGGAAATGATTTTCTCCTTGGGCCGTTTGGGGACTTGACCCTGTTCCCAGATGCTGATCTTGTCATTGGAGCTTGTTCACATACTAGAAAATGTGTAGCTGGAGTTCTTGACTCCATCTGCTTCCCGCAGGCCAGAGGCTTTTCTTCAGGCCATGCTGGATATATTCGGGATGTACCTCCTGCCCTCTTGACCACCTCATAATGGTGAGTCCGTACCCAAGTGTTTGGTGATTCAGGCAAACACCAGCATCTCGACTCTGCCCTATTACAAGTCCCAGTCTAGATGCCACTTCCAAAGAAGCAAATGCCTACTAGGGCACTGAACACTGCGCTTTTGGTGCAACTTTGATGCCACTTTCACCCTCTAAGTCAGCAGACATTATCCAGGAATCAAAAGATAAGCTTTCCACATGTTTTCATGACAAACCCTTAGCATAGCATCTCGATAGGGCCCAGAAATTTGCTTGAATGGTGGAACGTTTGAGATTGGCTTCTGAAGTTCTAGCTATGGCTGTCTGACAGAGACTTAACCACACATTCCTCACCTTTTGAATATTCCCCCAGGGGTCAGACTGGATCCAGAAAATCTTGAGCAGTACCCATACACGCGGCAGGTAGTGTATGTGGCTCCACCTAGACGTTGCCCTGTGCCAGAAGTGACGACCACGAGCCTATATAGGCACCACCCATATCTGCTGATATCAGTTCCTTTCCGCACCAAGATATTGGATCCGGAGCTTCCCCTAGACTCTTTTACGCTGTGCTTTTCGAAGTTTTTTGGGAAAGATTTTTATTTTTTTATTTTATTTTTTTAAATTTCTTCCAGTGTGCTAGGGTTATGTCACCTCCAAAGTTGACAGGGCTTCAGCCTTCTGGGAATGTCACAAACAAACGTCCGTGAATGATCCCCAGTTAGTTTGCCGGCTGTGTCTGGGGTTGGGCCACAACTGCAAGGCCTGCAGCGACTGCGCCTGGACACACCTGAAGCCTATCTGGAAGCGCAATGCAAAGCTCTTCATCGCCGAACATCGGAAGACCTTGCATCGGTCAAAGTCACTGGGAAGATCCCAGTCTCATTCCTGAAGCTATTCCTGTGACATGGCGTAGTCGAGGAAAAAGTCTTAGGACAAGTTGAAGAAGAATCTAAAGAATTCCAAGTCGGACCGGGCCCGGTTCCGCCACTCTAAATCTCTTGAGAGGGTGTCATCATGCTTCACGGACCTGCTCCCGAAGTAGTTCAGCAGATCGGGTTCCTATCCCTACCTGCACCAGCCCCATTTACCTGGGCCCGGGGCAACTCTTCAACAAAATCATGAGTTTCTTAGTGCGATGCTATACGTTTCTTGGTACGACACCATCTCCCTCCAGTGCTCCAACGGGCCCCAAGAAGCCCAGAGGTCTCCCATTTGGACCACTGCAGCAGGACCTCCCTCTGCCCTCCTGGATGTGTTCCCGGGTCCGTACTGGCTTTGGTACTGAATCCCTTCCCGAACCATGTCCTGTGCCGAAGTGCGATCCACCGACGCTGGATGGGGACAGTCAACCCATAATGCTGTTTGACTTTGAGACAGGGCCACGCCGACCTCAGTCGAGGCCACGTTCCACGCCTCTTATTCCTTTACACTCTGGCAATCCTTCTGATATTGACACAGCGCCCTTGGCTCAAGCGATTCCTCTTGTGCATGATCTCTTTTGGACAGATTCCGATAACGGCCTGTATGATACTAGAGATACATTTGCTCATGCCTATCATGAGGACAATTGGTATGAGTTATCTCCAAGATGCCAGTGGACTGGACACTTTTCCAGACACTGACTTGTTCTTTTCTCTGGCGCCTGCCACTGAGGAGAGTGTCTTATTTGCCGTGGTGATGCAGAGAGCTGCTGAAGTCTTGGGTCTAGAGCCCCCCACTCAGGAAGTAAACAAATGTATTGACTGAGCTGCTTCAACCAGCTCAAACTACTTCCAAGCCCTTCCCTTTTATTAGGCCCTCACCGACACTCTTGGTAACCTGGGCTAAGTCCTGCTCGGGGGCCCATGTTCAACCACCAGATTGCCTGTTGCCCTGCACCTGGGGATCCTGCTTTTCTGACCAACTTTCCTCACATGAGAGCTTGGTGGTGCAGGCTTCAGTCAGTAAGATGAATCTGAATGCATTCCTCACTATTCCTCCTGGCTGCGTATTCAAACATATCGAGAGTTTGGAAAGAGAGTTTTCTGGTCTCTGATTCTCGCATTGTGGTCTGTGAATGTCAGTTGCTTTATAAGGCGTTTATACACACACCTTATGGCACTCACTTACCCAGGTTTTGCTAATCATCCAAGAGGACGAGGCTCATGCCATCCTTTCACAGGCCATTCAGGATGGGCCTGACGGGCTCAGTTCACGATATGTTGTGGGCTGATTACCATCGACTGTGGGCAGAGCAATTGGCATCAGTGTGACCATTCATAGGCATGCTTGGATGCTCTCCCCTGGATTTTCGAGAGACGTTCAGGCTAGACTGATGGACATGCTGGTTGGTGGCTCCCACCTGCTTTAAAGAAAGCAGTGCCACAATGATTTCTTTGGGGCTGTCTGCCCTGCCGCGTCAACCGCACATACAATTTCACCCCCTTTGTGGGTATAGTAGGGGTTTTCCACATCCCCAACAGCTGTAGCCTTCTAAGCAGTCTCCTCAGCCCTTTTGTGGCTGCAGTCATGGTGCCAACAGTTCTGGTGGACATTGGGCAGCATATGGCCCAATCGGCAGCCTCCCCAGCTTCCTCATCCTCTAAGCCTCCTTAGCATATCCTTGGAGACATACAGTCACCCTGTCAGAGGCAGGATCCAGCACTTTCTGCTAGGGTGGCAGACCGTTACCTCAGACAAATGAGTGCTCCAGATCGCCCAGTGGGGCTACGCGAAACCACTTTTGGGACGGTCACCCCCAATTTTTCATTGGATGCTGCTGGTTTATTGACTCTCAGAATGCACTGGGGCCTGCTAACCAGAACTTTGTGCCAGTGCCCTGACCTTAAAATGTATGTTGAATTTGCGGTACCCAATTGGAAATGGGTAACTTACCTGTAAGTCCCTAGTAAATGGTACCCTGGTACTTTGGGCATGTAAGTTAGAGGTGTACCCTAGGGCTTGCAGCACTAATTGTGCCACCCCAAGTAAAACCAGTCTCCCAGTCCGCCACTGCAGGCTAGTAGAGCAGTTGTGCACTGCTAGCCCGACTTTAGCCATTATAAGCAATGGCAAAGCCAACACCCTGGACATTTTTGTAAGTCACCCTTCTGGCAGTCCTACCGCGCCTTAAAGGCAGGGTGCACATATGACACAGGCAGGACATGCTCTTGGCATATCCTGACAATAAAACACGCAAAACTGCAATTTTTACTGTGGAAAGACTTTGTCGCCCAATTGACAAGCACAGCGTTACACGCTGACCCATCAGCTGTGCTAACATTTGGACAGTGCGGCCAAAGTGGTCACTCCAAGGTATCAAACAACTCATTAAATTAAGCCCGACTTGTATCTCAAGTTGAAATTAATGTAACTTGTTGCAGTGTGCAGCTTTTTCAAAGTTGCCTTTTTGTTGCCTTTAATACTCCTTTGTCTTCCCGGGCACACATGGAGCCTGTTCCACGAGTCTGCTTTCTGCCCTCCTGGAGAGACGTGCCAATGACTCTCAGGAAGGACCATCGCATCCACAGCATCCTTAGCGCATCTTCCGCATCCTTCATCTCTTGCATCAGGACCACTCCACAGGAATCCATTGTAATGCGGATAAAGGTGCCTGGAACTGCTGAAGGACTGCTTCCCCTGTGAAGGTAACTGTTCTTGAGGATCTAGCTGGCCTCCCTGACAAGCTCCCTGCCAGAGTTAGTTGCCCCAAGTACTTGTTACCGACCGCATTGACACTTACCTAAGTTTTCTTTGAAAACATTTCCAAGTGTCCAATTCATTGACTTTGCCAAGGCTTGTTCGTGGTTGAGTGAAATTTCTTTGATTTATTATTGCTTGTAAAATCTAGATCTCGGGAACCCCCCGGTGGATCTTTCGTTCTAGTGTCTAAATTCTTATAAAAATATAGTCTATTTTTATAAATTGGTGTTGGTTTTCTTAACTGTTGTGTTGATTTCTTCTTCAGTTGTTTTTGTGCTGTTTAAATGCTTAACACTTGTTCCTCTGTTTAAGCCTTGCGGCTCAGTGCCACAGAAACCCAGTGTTGAGCTGAGGGTTTTACAGACAAAACCTGCTCGACCGAAGGGGTTTGGTAAGTCTGTCAATCAACAAAACTCCTGAGAAGGAAAGGGACCTTACTCTGGGAAAGGGAAGAGAGACTTTGAAGATATAGGAAGAGGAATACACTCTCCTTAAAATTTGTACAACACACAGAAGCATCCCCTACCTTTTATCGAGGTATTTTGTCCTCCGGTAATCACCCTGCCTATAAAGAAAGGTTTATTCTTTTTGTTAGACCCTCACCCACTCTAGTAGTGGCGTGCTTCATCATCGAGTCTCATCCTGGTCCCTAAAAACCAGGATGGGCTCCACCATGTTTCAGGGAGCACTTTAGATAATGTAAACCGGGGTTCTCAAGATATAATAAAATTACCTCAAACCCACCAAGGTAACCCTTTATTAGTGGTGGTTTGGGTAAGGTTACAGTTACTAATGAAAGAAAGCGGGGGTATTTAGGATATTATGGCCCTACTAACCTAATTGCTGGTCAACATGTTTCAGCCCTATAGTGGATGGCCCAGAAGGTTAAGGGTTTTAATAAGGACAATTACACTTCCCCTGTACTCACACATTCGTCAAGGGTTCCATGCCGATGGCAAACCTACTCAACATCCCGTTCTCCACCCAACTCCACCAATGGAGTCGGGTGAAATCCCAGTGGGGCACTCTTCCACTTCCCATCGCAACCCCCCCCTCCCCTCCCCAGAAAATGTGCCCTAATAAAAACCCTAGTGTCTAGTGGGCAGATTGGGCTTGAACGTCCCATCCACCCCCCTGGGAGGGAGGGTGGAGTGCTGAAAAGCTAATGGGGCCCTAGAAAAGATTTAAAAAACCCTGGTGTCAAAGTGGTCTCGCCCCCCCCCCGCCTCGGGGGGGGGGGGCATATTGGGGGTGAACACCCCCATCCACAGTCGGGTGGGCAGAAAGGCTAATGGAACCCAAGGCAGGCGGGGAGCGCAGGCCCATGCCCAGGGAGGGCCGCCTCCAACCCCTCCCCCCCCACCTCCCACAATTGACATCCCTGGTGTCTAGTGGGTGGATCCCTTGTTGGGGGTTGCCCTCCTACGCCGACCCCCAAGCAAGGATCCACTAGGGAGCAATATCACTTTCCAGTGATAACCTGCCCATGCAGATCAGTGTTCTGGGGGCTGAGATATATGTTCTCGAGCACTGATCCAGTGAAAGTGAAATGAGCGGATCGGCTCATTTTACTTTCACTTCCAGAGAAATTATGTAAGTGCGCCATGTGCGCTTATTGTCATTTCTTCCCAAAAAAACACTCTGGCTGCTGGGGGAGCTATTCCACAGCAGCCAGAGCTAAAACATTTGAAAAGGAACCCTCTGTTGATCTCATCAGAGGATCCGTTAGAGCCCTCCCCAGCCTTGGCATCAGCCGCACTGCGGAGGGAGTGCAGGCACCGGCCATTAAGCACCCTGCCTGGTGGGTTAACCAGGCTGCCCTAGTGGTGGCTTACTAATATTAAAAAGGAAGGTTTATGACCTGGCAGTTGGTTTTATTTTGCCATTAAACTGCCATACCAGGATGCAGTGGCAGGCCTAGAATCTCGTTTCCACCTTGTCACTGTAGTGGTGGCACAACTAAGTGCTGCAGTCCCTTACTGACATTTAACTTACTAGCCCTTGGTACCTCTTGTACTTTATTCTATGGACTTATAGATAAGTTAAATAGGCCAATCGTGTGTTAACTAATTGTATATGTACTTTGGGGGACAGAGCACATGCACTGAAGCCTGAACAGCAGGTTCCAGTGCACCACAGAGAAGAAAAACCATACAAAAAGAATCTGTTCTTATTCCTGCGCATGTCACTTCCTGAGTGGATTGACATTGGTGCGAAGCCACACGCTCCACCTGTCAGTCCGCTGGGTACTGCTTACGTTTTTCCAAATCCAGTCTGACGCCTGAGTGATTTTTCAAAAGGTGAAGAATCTGCGGTTAGCCTCCACCAGAAAGAGCGTTACCGAAGGTAAGTATTTGGTTCAAAGAGAACTATAGTAGCACAGAGGATGATGATCTATAGACTGAAAACTCCCTCCCCTCTTACAATACTAATGCTGAACTTACAAGATGCTAGTGGCTTCAAACCTTCTTCAGAACCTTATATTCCTTATTCCCATGAGTCTCCATCAGAGGAAGTCTGTTCGTTCACATTGATGATATGGAAAGCTGCAGTGATCTTGCCGTTATCCATGCCCACCACGGAGGCAAAGTCCAACATTTTGTCTATTATCTTGCAGCCATTTACTGCAGAGTGCAAACCACTGCTAGCCTTCAGTGAAGAGCTCTTGGAGCTGGTTTTGGCTGCTTGGGAGAAACCCTTTTTGGTCCTCGCAGTCTACAGACCAATTGCACGATGATATAGAAATGTACCTTTGGAATCAAAGTGTCTGTCACCGCACCGTTCTATGGAGACCGGAATAGTTCAAGTCTTTTCCAATAAATTGAACCCTAATTCCTTTCAACAGGCTCCTACAGAACGAGATTCAACAAAACGTACTTTATAGGGTGAAAAATGTTTGCTTTTGCCAGTTTGGCTTTTCCTGGCGAACACATGCTCCTGACCACATGAAAAAAGACATTTTTAGATTTGGTCAACACTATCAATAACATTTCTTCTCCTATATGTCTTTGGACGTCCAGGTGCAAATATTCCTCTTAAACACAACTATATCCATATGACGGTGGGGCCCATAACACCGCATATACATTCACTCACTCATTTATTCCCTGGATTTCATCCGTTCTTACCTAGGAGAAAAACAGTTAAATGATATGCTGGAAGGAGACGGGATACCTTTTTATAAAAACGACATTACACTTCTCAAGCTCTAAGGTATTCCGCTCATTGGTCGATGGACCAACTAGTAGGAATCAGTTGATGGGGATTAAGACCAGCTCAACCACTATAAACCTTTAAACATTTACATTTATCATTGAGCTAAAGAACCACTGACTCATTGTTTTAAAGATAATAAAGTTTATATAAAGTTTAGAAGCATGAATAAGTTTCAAATTTATTATTCAGATTATTACATTTAGCATCATTATAAGAATAAATTGAAATTGCAATGCATACCTATTAGATGGAAAAATAAAGTTCGTCACAGCAAGAACTCCCGAAAGATCTATCTATCTGTCCTGGAAAAACAGGTCTTCTCGTTCCTTTCCCCTTTAGTATTTTAAGAATAAAAGTCTAATGTTTTAAATGGAAAAAAATCTATTAGGATTAAAAAAAGTTCTCCAATATCAGCGTCTCATGCTCAATCAAAAATATAAAATAGCAGCAGCAGCATCAGTTCGTAAAAAACGGCAGCGTTGAAAACAACAGCATCAATAGCAGCTAGCAGCAACAGCAGCAACAACCCCCTCCCCTCTAAGAGTAGGTCTTCTTATACCCTAATACCAGCTTACTAAGTGAAAATGTTACATCTTTATGGCGAGATTCTCTCTAATTGGTCCATTCAGGTCAGTATACATCTCATTATGAATATCCTTGTTTCAACCAGTTCTTTGTGGCAAGTTCATACTTTTGTCGTTTCTCACGGGTTCATGACATTACCCCTTAGTTCATAGGTTTCAAACTGTATCCTTTTCTGATACTTTTCAGTCGGTCAGTTTATTGTCCATTCATTTATTCACTGCGACTTCTCACGCTTTTTGCTGTCTTGCTTTGGCACACGTTTATACGATAAGGTCATCACAGCCTTGACCACGCTTCCATCCTAGGCTTTTGGAATGATCACATGATCCCTCTTGTTCACGGCCTTTCTTTCGTAACCCCTCTCGCGCCTGCGTACTCTAACTCATGGCGGCCATTTTATTTCGCTGCTCAACAGGCCTAAGCGCACTATTGTAAAGATAAACAAAACAGAGTTAAGAATAAAGAATATAAGCCTTTTCGTTTCCCTCCCGTCATTCTACGTACCCCAATTAGGTATTACCTAGCAAAAGCGACATATAAAGCCATCCCTTACTTACCAACGCTTTGTTTTGCCACTACACAGTTTATTTCCAAGCACAAATCATACATTTATTATTCTAATTAGTACGCAATTGTCAGACTTATGTTATTCACGTTAACAATTGTAAGTAAATTAGTTTGCACATATATAGCGTGTTACCTTTAACCCTTTACATGTAACATACATGGTTGGTTATTCACTAAGACGAACCTGTGTGTTAATTTATTTAACGTAAATATTAGGAGGTTAAAAAATTTTCATTTACCCTGCTCCATCAACTCCCCCTTTGGTGATTTTTAATATCACCACAAAAACCCATGTTATACAATTCTATCAGATAGCATATTTCTTTGTCCGTTTGTTTTTGTTAGTTTTACACAACTGTATCCCTTTCAACTTGTCTCTTTGTCTTCTTATACATGTTTTCTTTTATTTCTTCTAGTTCTATTTCACCCATTTCTCTTTCTCTTTCTTTGTTTATCTTATTTTCTTTTTCTATTTTGTTCTGCCTTCTTCTTCTCTTTTTACATGTAATGATTAGCTTCAGTACTAAAATATTATGATTATCATGGTCGCTACTATTATTATTTTCCCTATTACTAATCTACTCATTCTAGTAAACCAATTTATTACTGAGGAAAAACTCTTACCAAGTTTTCCCAATGCATTTTCAACCTCCAGTGGAACAAGTTCTTTGTGCAAATTGGTAATATTCTTAATATACTTTTGTATATTTTCACTTTTATCTGGAATGTAAGTGCAACAATGTTGGACTTTCAGCATTCCACAGACTCCATCCTCTTTTGCCAAAAGAATGTCAAGGGCAAGTCGATTTTGCATCACCATAGCTCTCATGGCAACCATTTCGGTATTTACCATCAAGAACCCTCCAGCAGTATCTGTAGATAAACGATCTACTACTGTGGATAATTTCCGAATTTTAAATGCATTCAAAGATATTTCCACTGCTGGTATCAATGCTCCAAAAACATCACCTACTATTTCTGAAAAGCTCTCCCTTTTCCTACGTGTAAATGTCTTTACCATTTTGTGTGTTCCCTTTTCTGCTCTATCTACATGAAAAATCTTTGGAAAGACCAGGCCTAAATAACATGATCCATACCAATGGTCCGGTAACCTGTAATAAGCTCTGTTACCACATATGTAATAGATCCCAGGAAATATTGGATCTTTTCCCCCTTTGAATCCCCAACCTCCTAAAATGTTATAATTGTCTTGGCAATCACTAGAACCCACGAAATAATTGTCATATCTTGTTCTATTTCTTCTAATGCACAACTTTCCCTGTTGGGGCCAATCCAGAAACATAGCTGCATTTGTCTTTTTCTTGTCATGATTTTCTTCCTCAAACGCCCAAAGAGGTGTTTTTGTCTCTTCTATCACTTTTCTTTGAAATTTCACTCTTCTATCCTCGACCATTTCTAAAAATACCTTTTCTTCATTTCTTAACTCACAGGTAAGGTTGTTTTTAACTATATCATCTAATATTAGAATCTTGTCTTCTATGAAAAATTCAAATGTTTTTGCTTCTTTTACTTTATTTAGTTCTGAAACTACAGGAATCTTTGCAAAAATCTTATCTATATTAGTGTAATAATATTCTAATCTTCCAGTCTTGTAAAATAGACTTGCTAAAACACTACATGTTATTCCATACGTCAAAGGAAGGTGATGATAGGTCACACCTTCTGCAACAGACGCATGAGCAATTGCATACAAACATAACAATCGCTCACATCCATGGTTTCTACATACTCCTATAATAATTTAGTAAAAACATTCTTTGAAAAATCTGTTATTGATTTGTCCTTATGCAACTCTGCACTACTTTTTAATATAGCTGTTTCCTGTATGTTAGCTCCATTTTCTTTCTATGTGTTATTCTTTAATATAGACGTTTCTTCTACAGCTAATCTTATTGGAATGGTGATTGCTAAAATAATCCATACGGTCATTAATAATCCTGTACAAAAGAAGCACATCTTACACCATCTACGTAAGAACTCACATCTACATGTTCTATTCTTAGTATCTACCATTTTGTTCTATTACCTATTATATAGTATGTACAGAAAATGTGTCACCACACCTCAGAAATGACCTCTTAGCCACCCTACGCTCTCACTTTGTCTTGTTTGGTACTTTCTTTAATTCTTTTCAGAACTCTTTCTTGTCAAATCCAGTGTTTTGTCCAGTCCGGTAGAAATTCGTTCAAATTTCTTTAAATTTGTTGCACTTCACCTTCACCCATTCAATTGTAGCTTTGTTCCGGGTTCTCGTGAGTGATCTCTTCTTCTTTGATATCAGTCAATGCAATGTATAACCATTCAGGCGATTTATACTTCAGATTTGCTTTCTTTATTCTTTTTGTTTTCTGCAAGTGTTTTCCACCTTGTTTCTCTGGTTCTTTTTGACTTGTTATCTCATTTACTTGTTCTGCACTTTTTCCATCTAGCCTTATGATCTTGTATCTCAGTTTTCTAACTTCGTCGGGCCAATTGTCTCCTTTTCTTGGCCTTTTTAGTTCACTTTCTTTTTCCTCTCTTTCTGTTCTCCAAGTTCTCTTTCTCGACTCTAGTTTCCGGTTTCCTTCTTCTCCACTTTCTTCTGATTCTGTTTCAGTTCTTCCTTTATTGTCTCTTATCTTAAATTTTATAATTTCATTTCTTTCATCTATTTGTGTTTTTTCTCGTGTTTTCTTTTGATCACCTACTTCTGTCCCTCCTCGAGGTTCTTCCGAATTTGTGTCAATCCCTCTATCTGTCTCTAAATTTCCCTGTTCTTTTGTTCGTCGATCTGTCCCTATTGCTCCTCGGGGATCTTCCGATTCTTCTAACTTTCTATTTGAAACTCTCCCTTCTTCGTCTATTAATATTGTCTCTGAAGTGTTTTCACCACCACTTGTACTTGGTTGCTCACTGTTACTGACTTTTTGCTCAGTTTCTTCTTTTATGTTATCAAATTTCCAATCTCTTTTCAGATTTTCATCACTGTCAGAATGCTCTGTATCAGATGCTGAACTAGGGTCTGATATTTCCAGCTGTCGACTCACATGTCGATCTTCAGATTCTGGAACTTTTGCTATTTCCTCCTCTCCTCCTGTCGTTACACTTGTACTTGGGTCTTCCAGACGTCGACTTACAGGTCGATCTTCAATTTCTGGAGCCCTGTTCGTCTCTTCCTCTGCATCAGATGCTGAACTGGTATCTGATATTTCCAGATGTCGACTCATAGGTCGAGCTTCAGGATCTGGAACTCTGATGGTGTGACTGGCATGTACCCAGTGTTTCACTCCAGCACACTTGACTGCAGTTGTTGTCACCAGGATCACTTGTCGTGGTTGGTCCCAGCGAGGAACCAAACAGTTTTTTCTTCGATGGACTTTTATGCGGACCCAATCTCCTGGATTCAAATTGTGAGCCGGTTTTCTTTCAAGAGTGGTCGCATCCGGTCCAACCTGATGAAACCCAGAACGTACCACATCAGCCAATCCTTTGCAATAATCCAGCACCAGATCATCAGTTATAGTCAGTAGTTTGTTGACAGGTACATGTGCTTGTCTCATTGCTCGTCCCATAATTATCTCATGGGGACTGAGTCCTGTCTTTCTTTCCGGTATACTTCTGATTGTCATTAAGACTACTGGCAAGGCATCTGGCCATTTGAGTCCTGTGGCTTGACACATTTTACCTAGTCTGTTCTTAATTGTTCCATTCACTTGCTCTACTATTCCAGAAGCCTCTGGTCTGTATGCACAATGCAGTTTCTGTTTAATACTAAGTGCTTCACAAATCAATTGAACCAATTCGTTTTGAAAATGTGTTCCTCTATCTGTTTCAATCGTTACTGGGAAACCATACCTTGGAATGAATTCTCGTAGCATTAGTTTTGCTACTGTAATTCCATCATTCCTTCTGGTCGGGTATGCTTCCACCCAACGGGAAAACAAACAGACGACTACAAGGACATACCTTAGTCTATTGCTCGGAGGCATTTCAATAAAATCCATTTGCATTCTCGTGAAAGGACCTCCCTCTCGTCCTATTGTTCCCAGACTCACTACTGTCTTTCTTCCTGGATTTAGCTGTTGACAAATAAGACACCTTTGACAAAGACTCTCAGCTATGGCTCTGAATTTTGGATTATACCATGTTTGTCTAAAAAGTCTGATCATTGAATCTCTCCCAATATGAGCTTGTCCATGGTACATCCGTGCCATGTCAGAAATCATGCTATCAGGCATAACTGGTCTGTCATCCCTGTAAACCCAAACATCATTTTCCTCATGTTTTCTACATCCTGCTTTTATCCAGTTATCTTTTTCCTCATTATCTGCTGCTTCCTGTAATTGTCTCACCTCATCCCATGTTTCAACAGAGTTAGTAAAAAGCAAAGGACTTGAAATATGCTCTCTTTCTTGGTTCCGGTTCAATGAGACCACATTTGTAGCACAATACTGTGCAATTTCATCAGCAAACTTATTACCAACAGTTATGTAGTCTTCCCCATTTGTATGTGCATTGCACTTCACTACCGCAATCTGTTTAGGCAGCTGTATCGCCTCAAGCAACTTTTTCACAAGCTCACCATTTCTTATCGGCGACCCTGCAGACGTCAAGAAACCTCTCTGAGACAAGATCTGGCCAAAGTCATGCACCACTCCAAAGCCGTATTGGCTATCCGTGACAACTGTTATTCGAACATTCTTTCCCAACTTGCATGCTTGAATTAGAGCTACCAACTCTGCTACTTGGGCAGAACGTATCCCTTTCAAACACGATGCTTCCATTACAGCAGCTACTGTGCAAACTGCATATGCTGCACTTAGAACTCCATCATTCGTTCTCAAACATGAGCCATCCACGAATAGAATGTAATCTGATTCCTTTAAAGGCTCATCCCGTATGTCAGGTCTCGGTTTTGTACAATACTCGAGTACATTCAGACAATCATGATCAACTTCATCCATTTCAATCACACTCTCCTCATCTGGCAATGATGTTGAAGGATTCACATTCATGCATCTGTCAATGGTCACATTGTCCGCACTCAATATTACTTTTTCATACCTAGTCAGCCGACTATGTGTCATGTATTGGGTTTTGGTTCTTGTCAACAGAATTTCCACAGAATGAGGGACATATACTCTCAGTGGATATCCCATCACTATGCCTTCACTCTGCTCCAGACTTACACAAGTAGCAGCAACTGCTTTCAAACATCCAGACAACGCTTTCGCTACTGGGTCTAAAACAGCTGAAAAATATGCAATGGGTCTTTTCATGTTTCCATGTCTCTGCACCAGGACTGAAAACGCACACCCATCTCTTTCACTGCAATACAACTCAAAATCTTTTTCATAGTCGGGCATTCCCAATGCCGGAGCTTCACACAGTTTCCTTTTTAGTTCTCTGAATGCTTTCATTTCCTCATCATTCATTTCAAAAGGATCTTTAACATCCTTCTTTGTTAATCTCTGTAATGGTTTTGCAATTACTGAAAATCCACTTATCCATTGTCGACAATATCCAACCATTCCTAGGAACATTCTTACCTCTCTTTGTGTCATTGGAGCTCTCATTCCTTGGATTATTTTTATTCTTTCAGTCGTTACCTTTCGCACTCCCTTCTCAATCTTATGCCCTAGATACTGGACATCTTGTTGACAAAACTGCAACTTCGATGGGGACACCTTATGTCCTCTTTTTGCTAAATGATTCAGCAAAGCAATTGTATCATTAACACATGCTTCCTTTGTTTTTGATGCCACCAGTAGGTCATCAATATACTGAACCATCACTGACTTCTCTGGCATTTTCAAATCTTCCAATGATTTCTTTAGAATCTGATTAAAGATCGAGGGGCTTTCTGTATACCCCTGAGGAATTCGGCACCATGCCAAAATACGCTCTCCGAACCTGAACGCAAATAATGGCTGGCTATCTGGATGTAACGGAATAGAGAAAAATGCATGGCACAAATCAATAACTGTGTACCATTCTGCTTCGCGTGGAATCTGATATAGAATTACAGCAGGGTTTGGCACTATTGGGCAGCAAGGCACAACAATTTTGTTTACCTTTCTCAAATCCTGTACAATTCTATATGTTCCATTCGGCTTTTTCAGTCCCATTATCGGCGAATTACATGGACTGCTCATTATTTCTCTCAGAATCCCTTGCTCAATCATTTTGTTTATTACTGGTGTTATTCCTTCAATTATTTCTGGTGTCAATTTATACTGGGGCGTATTTGGGTAACTCGTTCCTTCTTTAACAGAAATTTTAACAGGGTCTACTTCTTTCATTAACCCTATATCTTCTCCCGTGAAGTCCCACACTTCCTGTTTCACTGTTTCTCTCAGTTCAATTGGGATTTTCTCTACATCAAATATTGGAAATAAATCATTCACTTCTGATTCTAACTTTACCATTGTCATTTTATACAATACATCTTCATCTGGGGTCTGAAATGCAATTCCATCTGGCGTACAATAGATGGTGCAATTCATCTTGCAAATCGCGTCCTAATAGGTTCACAGGACTGCAATCACATACCACAAATCGGTGCATTTCACTAAATGGACCAATTTTTACCTCCACTAATTTAGTAAGAGGCGCCTTAATTTGTTGATTCGAAACACCCACTACTTGGATATGTTCACCTGAGAGAGGAAGGTTTGGAATTTCCACTGACCTAACAGTAGAACGGGTAGCTCCAGTGTCCACAAGGAATGTTACATTTGCACCATTCACTTCTCCATCCACAAATGGACCTGCTAGATCTACCTCTAGAGTTGCGCCAAGCACGCACTCTTCCTCCTCTCCTAGGCACCGTCATAAACTTTCATCCGACTCATCACCATCCTGTCGTAGCCAATACTGAGATATGGCAGCTGCGCGCGGCAATTGTGTTACCTGCTCTCCTCCGTAGAATCCTGTTTCTGCACTGTATTTCTGTTGATTAACACTCTTGGGAAGTGGTGGTTGTGGCACCTGACTTTGTTGGGTAACTAACTCACTCTGCACCTGTGGATTTAATGATTGATTTTCCGTATTAGGTTTTGGAGGAAATTTACACTCGTTTCTCCAATGCCCTAACTTTCCGCAGTTGTGGCATGGCCACTTTTTCTTTGCCTCTTCTATGCTCATTTGACCTTTTCCTTTACCTATATTTGGTTTAAACCTAGTCGGTCCTGCCTCATTAACAGGATTACTCAATTGAGCTTCTTGCTTCTCTGCATCTTTCACTTGTGCCCACATTGCTTTCTCTTTCAATTTACGCTGTCTGCTCTCAATATCATCACTACAATATTTAGCATACCTCAAAACTTCATCAACTGTGCTATTCTGCCAACAAATCATATGCTGTTTAATCATTTCACTTATCTCTCGTTTCAACCCATAAACAAATCTATATACAAAATGACTCGTATCCTTCTCATTTAGTGTCTCATAGCCACTATACTGTTTGAAAACTAACAGTAGCCTCTCGTAGTATGCGTGTACTGATTCTTTGCTTTCCTGTGTGGTTCTGTCTATTTTTACCCAATCCGTTTCTTTGGGTGGAATCTTATTTTTCAAAAAGGTAATTACTTGATCATATTTTCTCATCACTTCTGGTCCTGGCGCTCCTGTTTTAGTATCTCTTGGATATTCTACAGTTGGCCAATCAATTGTAATCTTACATTCTGTCCACAAATCAGCTGGTACTACTATATCAAACAATCCATCCAAATCTATCCATAACACCTTTGAAACTTTAACAAATCTCTCCACTTGTCTGTACCATTCTACTGGTTTCTCTCTCAATTTTGGAAAATCATTCGTAAATGACAATATATCCTGTCTAGACCATGGGACATGCACATAACTACCTCCTGGAGTTTCTCCATCGGGTACTCCCTTACAATTGATTCCTTGTCTGTCACTGCAAAAGCCAAAGACGCTTTGTCTGTCACTTTCTCATTCTTTTTAGTCCATCTGCTTCTCCATCTATCCACATCACCCCATTTCCTCAGTAAAACAATTAATTCTTTTATTTGGGTTAATCTTCCTGATGTGTTCAAATTCTCTATATCTTTTCGCAAAAATCTACTCTATATGGTTTCTGCAACGTTCTCACTTTTACAAATTCTACTCCTAGTTCATTTGCTGTCTCTTCTAATTTGTCATGTAAATTTCTAGCTCTCCATGTAATGCTCTTGCATAAGAACATAATTTCGTCATCCTGATAAGATTTCAGTTTTTCTGTGCCAATTGTCCCTAAAATCAATTCTTCCATGTCTATTTTTAACCTAATTACATCTAAGTGTTTTGTTTCGATCTCTTTCGTTTTTAGAGTTTTCATCCATTCATTCAATTCATCTGGAGTCGGACCTACAGGCGTACTATTTAATTCTATCCAATTTTTACTTCTTTCTGGTGTCTCTGATGCAGACTCAGTTACCATAGGTATTCTCCTAAACTCATTCTCATTTATCGTTAAATTAGTAGGTGGGCTTGGTCTATATGTACTAACCAAGTTTCTTGCACCTTCACCGTCTAATTCCATCCCTTCTTTCCTTCTTTGCAAGTGTGAATTCATAGGAATGACTAAAGAATGCTCTTCAATTTTCTGATTCTCAAAAACTGGTATTACTGGACCGATCGTTACTGCTACAGTTACAGCTTCCATATTCATTGTTAATTCTCTTATCTTTTCAGTTAATTCTCTTGTGGTTTTTGCCAATTCAGTTGTATTGTCACTTTCTGTCTTCTCATTTTGTGGAGTTTTCAACTGATCTTGTGACCTATTTATCTCATATCCTCGTTCTGGATTTTTATTCCTCCCAGTTTCCATTGGCGGTGCATTAGGTGTCACCACCGCAGAATTCTGTTGGTATGGAGGTGGGTTTCTGTTTAGAATATCTTCCAGCAATTCATCTTCTGTCTCACTACCACCATACCCATACTTTTCAGTAACCACATGTTTCTTTTTCTCTGTACACTTTCTCTCTGCTTCTTCCTCAACTGTAAAAGCCGGAAACAAACCTACTGTCATATTAGCATATCTCCAACGCTTTATTCTGTCCTCATGATTCACTCCCCACAACCTTCCGGGTACAAACTCATGATTTCTTAATCCTCTGAATCTTTCTCGTTCATACATCTCATCTTCCCATTCACTTAATGCTTCAAACTGTGTCGGTCTAGGTTTAGGTTCAAGCATTGCCATTTTCTCTCTCAAATTCCGAAGTACAGCTACACTAAATGAACCATTCTCAGGAAAAGCCAATGCTCCATCGTATTTAGTATATTTAGTCCAATTTTCTAACCATATGCAGGTATGATATCCGTACTTCAACATCATGTGCGAAGCTGGTGACTTCGGCGGAGGAATTACTTGTCCCTCTCTAGTCACTACCTTTTTGTCTTTCTTAAAAAAATTCTTAATTTTAGATATCCACGACGTTTTCTCTCTACCATACTCCTAATAAGCCATGATTCACAATTTCTCTCAAAAGTCCACGATTCAACACTGTTCTCTATGCGTTATTCGGACCTATCCCAGCACGACTCACACCAACGCTCCAATCCTAAGCTTCTACATCACTGGTTTATCTGACCAATCCCAGCGCGACTCACACCAACGCTCCAATCAGAGCTGCTTCTGTAACTAGCGCACTGTCCAATCCCAGCGTGGCTTTTGTCTACGTCAGTTCTGTATGACTAGCGCACTGTCCAATCCCAGCGCAGCTTTTGTCTACGTCAGTTCTGCTCCTGACCCCTCCTTTACAAAAATTATCGGCAATTTACTTTTCAACAATTCTTTGTTAGTTTACAACATTAAAACACATTTCCATTGTCTGATTTCGCTAAACAAAAGTGACAGTTTATTCTAGCTCGCAAGAATACAGTTTTGTTCGATAAGTGTAGCACTTCCCTCTACCTTACCCTTCTTTCAAGCAAGGAGTAAACCTGTTTCTCTGGGGATAAAACACATGTGGAGACTACACTGCTCCTGAGAATTAAGGCCAGAGTTTCACAAGAAAACCGGTTGCTATTTCACTCACACACCTTTTGTACCGAAAATGTCCCTATCATAACACAACCTGTGTTATCACCAATATGAACTCCGACAATGCACTATTCCATGTGACTTCTCTGGCCACACGTTTTCCACTTCCTACTTCCCGGAAGCGTTAAAACTTTGACTTACATATAACATAACGCGACTCAACATAGAATGTTAGACATGAAATAATCAATAATCACCAAACTAATCTATAGTAACCATAACTCTGCTACCAAGAAATCTGATCCAGCGCTATCAATAAAATTTCTTCTCCTATATGTCTTTGGACGTCCAGGTGCAAATATTCCTCTTAAACACAACTATATCCATATGACGGGGGCCCATAACACCGCATATACATTCACTCACTCATTTATTCCCTGGATTTCATCCGTTCTTACCTAGGAGAAAAACAAACAGTTAAATGATATGCTGGAAGGAGACGGGATACCTTTTTATAAAGACGACATTACACTTCTCAAGCTCTAAGGTATTCCGCTCATTGGTTGATGGACCAACTAGTAGGTATCAGTTGATGGTGATTAAGACCAGCTCAACCACTATAAACCTTTAAACATTTACATTTATCATTGAGCTAAAGAACCACTGACTCATTGTTTTAAAGATAATAAAGTTTAGAAGCATGAATAAGTTTCAAATTTATTATTCAGATTATTACATTTAGCATCATTATAAGAATAAATTGAAATTGCAATGCATACCTATTAGATGGAAAAATAAAGTTCGTCACAGCAAGAACTCCCGAAAGATCTATCTATCTGTCCTGGAAAAACAGGTCTTCTCGTTCCTTTCCCCTTTAGTATTTTAAGAATAAAAGTCTAATGTTTTAAATGGAAAAAAATCTATTAGGATTGAAAAAAGTTCTCCAATATCAGCGTCTCATGCTCAATCAAAAATATAAAATAGCAGCCGCAGCATCAGTTCGTAAAAAACGGCAGCGTTGAAAACAACAGCATTAATAGCAGCTAGCAGCAACAGCAGCAACAACCCCCTCCCCTCAAAGAGTAGGTCTTCTTATACCCTAATACTAGCTTACTAAGTGAAAATGTTACATCTTTATGGCGAGATTCTCTCTAATTGGTCCATTCAGGTCAGTATACATCTCATTATGAATATCCTTGTTTCAACCAGTTCTTTGTGGCAAGTTCATACTTTTGTCGTTTCTCACGGGGTCATGACATTACCCCTTAGTTCATAGGTTTCAAACTGTATCCTTTTCTGATACTTTTCAGTCGGTCAGTTTATTGTCCATTCATTTATTCACTGCGACTTCTCACGCTTTTTGCTGTCTTGCTTTGGCACACGTTTATACGATAAGGTCATCACAGCCTTGACCACGCTTCCATCCTAGGCTTTTGGAATGATCACATGATCCCTCTTGTTCACGGCCTTTCTTTCTTTCGTAACCCCTCTCGCGCCTGCGTACTCTAACTCATGGCGGCCATTTTATTTCGCTGCTCAACAGGCCTAAGCGCACTATTATAAAGATAAACAAAATAGAGTTAAGAATAAAGAATATAAGCCTTTTCGATTCCCTCCCGTCATTCTACGTACCCCAATTAGGTATTACCTAGCAAAAGCGACATATAAAGCCATCCCTTACTTACCAACGCTTTGTTTTGCCACTACACAGTTTATTTCCAAGCACAAATCATACATTTATTATTCTAATTAGTACGCAATTGTCAGACTTGTTATTCACATTAACAATTGTAAGTAAATTAGTTTGCACATATATAGCGTGTTACCTTTAACCCTTTACATGTAACATACATGGTTGGTTATTCACTAAGACGAACCTGTGTGTTAATTTATTTAACGTAAATATTAGGAGGTTAAAAAAATTTCATTTACCCTGCTCCATCAGTGTCTGTCACTGCACCGTTCTATGGAGACCGGAATAGTTCAAGTCTTTTCCAATAAATTGAACCCTAATTCCTTTCAACAGGCTCCTACAGAACGAGATTCAACAAAACGTACTTTATAGGGTGAAAAATGTTTGCTTTTGCCAGTTTGGCTTTTCCTGGCTAACACATGCTCCTGACCACATGAAAAGACATTTTTAGATTTGGTCAACAACGGCCTTGATGCCTCTAAACAAATCCTGAAGTATGACTTGGACTGCCCATATAAGGTGGTTTGGTCTATGGACGCATCCTGTTCCCTGCGCTATCTACCTGAATGTGCTCTACTGGTTTTCCAGGTGAAGTCCGAGCTACTTTAATTGGCATGCTCGTTGATGGAAAACCGCTGTTAAATGATTCCTCCATGGAGTGATTCTAAAAACAGTTGCACAACGGCATGCTCACTTGGCCTCCCTGGCAAAACAGTTCCTCTAGCAGTACAGAAAGCTCCAGGCTTTTCCAAGGTCACAAGTCCCTTCTACAAAAGCCGTTGTAACCAATTCAAGCATCCCAGCAGATTTATTGCTCTTTTCAGGGAATGGTGTGATCTAGAGGACACAGTCATCTACAGCAGGAGCATTTTAAGTCTTTTCACCTGGCTGAACAAGTTCAAAATGCTGTCCTTGAGCCAGGTACTGTTGGCAGTCAGTGTAGGGTATTGTCTGGTTTCCCAGGACCTCCAGGATTCCTACTTTCATCTACCAATCCTACCTTCTCACAGGCACTACATGAGGTTTATGGTGAGGTCACAACACTGTTCACAGTTTTACCATGTAGCCCGGTGACCTCACCACTTTGGTTCACCAATGTGCTGGCAGCTTCAGTAAGGAGCTTAGGAGTCCTTGTATTCACATACTTGAATGACTGTCTGGTGAAGATAGAGTCCCCTGTGCTTTTCCCCCTTCTCCGAGATTGCAGACATTTTGGATATGATTCTGGCTTGGACACCAATTCCAATTATATAAGTTTAAGCCTGTTAGTCTAATGCATCCTGTTGGTGCCGCATGCCAGATGGCGAATGAGAACCTTTCAGTCGTGTGTGCGGAAACAGTAGCTCTAGCATCAGGGGAGTCTCTAGCCTCCGGTTCAGAATTATGACTCCATTTTCCCAGATCTTCAGTGGGGAATGTTCCCCTCCAACCTATTTGTGGGGCGTCCATTCCACCCTCCACATTAAACAATAATGCCACATTAACCACAGGGTCAAACCAAGATCCCTGCAGTGGATGCATTAGCCTACTGAGGCGAAAGAGACATAATACTAACAATTTAGTTATAAGCAGCTTTTATATGTCTGAACTTACAATCAATCAATCAATCAATCAATCAGGGAATTGTAAGCGCGCTACTCAGCCGTGAGGGTCTCAAGGCCCTGGGGGGGGTCTGCAGATCTGTTTAGCCGAAGAGCCAGGTCTTGAGGGTCTTCCTGAAGGTGTTCAGGGAGGGGGCGCGTCTGAGGTAGCTCGTTCCAGGTTTTGGCTGCAATGTGATAGAAGGATCTTCCGCCTGCTCTGGCTCTGTGGATGCGCGGGGTTTCGGCCAGTGCGAGGTTGGAAGATCGGAAGTTTCTTTTGGGTACGTGGAAGTTGATTCTGTCGTTGAGGTATTTGGGTCCGTTGTTGTGTAGGCATTTGTAGGCGTGAGTGAGGATTTTGAAAGTGACTCTTTTCTCCACGGGGAGCCAGTGGAGACTTCGTAGGTGTTGGCTGATGTGTTCGTGTCGGGGGATGCCAAGGACGAGTCTGGCGGCGGTGTTCTGTATTGTTTGGAGTTTGCGGAGTAGGGACTTGTTGATGCTGGCGTAGAGTGCGTTTCCATAGTCCGGTCTGCTGGTGATAAGTGCGTGGGTGACTGTCTTCCTTGACTCAGGGGGGATCCACTTGAAGGTCTTGCGGAGGTTGTTGAAGCAGCTGGAGGTGACGGCGTTGACCTGTCGGATCATGGTGAGTGATGAGTCGAGTACGATGCCGAGGTTCTTGGCGTGGTCTGAGGGGGGTAGGTGGGCTTCCAAGGGCGGTCGGCCACCAGGTGCTGTCCCATGCAGAAGGGGTGGTACCGAGGACAAGGACTTCTGTCTTCTCGGCATTGAGCTTCAGGCAGCTGTTGGTCATCCAGACTGCGACGTTTTGATTTCCTTTCTGGAAGTTGAGTTTGGCAGTGGTGGGGTCTTTGGTGAGGGAGAGGATGAGCTGGGTGTCGTCGGCATAGGATACGATGTTGAGGCCGTGTTGTCGGACGATGGCTGCGAGGGGGGCCATGTAGATGTTGAAGAGGGTGGGGCTCAGTGATGAACCCTGTGGGACTCCGCAGGTGATTTTCGTGGGGTCGGAAAGGAAGGGTGGGAGTCTGATCCTTTGGCTTCTTCCGGTGAGGCATGATCGGATCCAGTCCAGGGCTGTTCCTTGTATGCCTGCGTCGTGTAGTCTGGCGACTAGTGTGCGGTGGGAGACGGTGTCGAAGGCCGCTGATAGGTTGAGTAGGATGAGGGCTCCGGAGTGGCCTTGGTCCAGGAGGGTGCGGATGTCGTCTGTGGCGGTGAGTAGGGCGGTCTCTGTGCTGTGGTTGCTTCGGCATCCGGATTGGGACGGGTCGAGGACGGCGTTCTCTTCAATGAATCGTGTCAGTTTCCTATTGACTGTTTTCTCTGCAACTTTGGCTGCGAAGGGGGGGAGCGAGATGGGCCGATAGTTCTTGAGGTCGGTGGGGTCAGCTGTGGGCTTCTTGAGCAGGGGTCTGACTTCTGCGCGCTTCCAGTCGTCTGGGAAGGTGCCTGTTTTGAAGGTGGTGTTGATGGTGCGTTGTAGTTCGGGTGCGATGGCGGCCGCGGCTCTGTGGTAGATGTGAGGGGGCAGGGGTCGGTGGGGGCCCCAGAGTGGATGCTTTTCATGGTCGAGGCGGTGTCTTCGGCCGTGATCGGTGTCCAGTTGGAGATGGGCGGGCTGGTGTTTCTGGTGGGGCGGGGGGCCGTCTGTGGCGCCTGGTGGATGGTCGATGAAGTTGTCGTAGAGGTTTTTGATCTTGAGGTGGAAATAGGTTTCAAGCTTGTCGCAGAGGTCTTGGGATGGTGTGATGTCTGTGGCTTCGCTGCGTGGGTTGGTGAATTCCTGAATGACACTGAAAAGTTCCTTGGAGTTGGTGGAGTTGGCCAGGATTTTGTTGTGGATGAAGTTCCTCTTGATCTGGTTATAGTAGTCCGTCATGGCGTCCTTGTAGGTGGCGTGGTTTTCGGTTGTCTTCGTGTTTCTCCAGTTCTTCTCCAGGCGTCTGCAGGTGCGTCTGGCTTCTTGGAGAGCGGTGGTGAACCAGGCGGCTTTCCTGGGGCGTTGTCTGTCGGGGTTGCGTAGCGGGGCGAGCTCGTCTGCGCAGTTGAAAATCCAGGTGTGGAGTTCTCTGGCTGCGTTGTTTGCGTCGGGTGCCCAGGTGTGGTTGTCTCGGGTGAGGGTGGAGTTAAGTTGCTCGTCGGTAACCTTGCTCCAGTTCCTTCGAGGTGGGGTTTGGGGCTGGTTTGGGTGCCTTGGGTTTGTTGATGGCGAAGTGTACGCAGTGGTGGTCGGTCCATGGTGGCTGCGTTGTGTGGCTGAATTGGATGCTGCTTCCTGCCGCGAAGATGGGGTCGAGGGTGTGTCCTGCTCTGTGGGTCGGTGTGTTGACGAGTTGTTTAAGTCCGATGCTGGCGAGTTTGTCACGAAGGATAGTGGAGTTGGGGTCGCTGGGGTTGTCGAGGTGGAAGTTCAGGTCTCCAATGAGTATGTAGTTTGCTGAGGCGATGGCATGGGGTGCGATGAAGTCGGTGATGGTGGTGGTGAAGGGTGTTCGGGGGCCGGGGGTCTGTAGATGAGGGTTCCTCGGAGTGTGGCTTTGGGGGTGGTCTTGATCTGGAAGTGCAGGTGTTCGTCGGAGGGGAAGGTTTCGCTGGAGGTGGTGAGGCGGAGGGTGCTCTTGTGGGCGATGGCGAGGCCCCCTCCTGGGTGGTTGGGGCGGTCTTTCCTCTGGATCTTGTATCCGTCTGGGATGGCGGTGCTGATGTCGGGGCGGAGGATGCGTTGGTCCAGGTCTCTGTGAAGAAGGTGATGTCAGGCGAGAGAGAGTCGAGTAGGTTCCAGATTTCCATGGCGTGTTTGTGTACGGAGCGTACGTTGAGGAGGATGCATTTTAGGGTGTCCCCGGTGCTGGCGTCGGCGGTGTTGGAGGCCGGGGTGGCGGTGAGGGTCTGGCAGCAGTGGAGGCAGGAGAACTGGCCGTGGGTCGTGTTCGGCGAGGCCTGTTGGCATTCTCTAAGTCTTCCAGGGTTGAGTGCGAGGAGGGTGGTGGTGTCGTAGTGATGGGTAGTGGGAGGTCCAGGGTTCCTGGCGCTGGCCGTGGACGGGCGCAGACGGGCTTGCCTTTGGAGCGCCGGCGGCGCGACCGTTGCGCGCGACCGCGCAGCGGCCGCCATTATGTAGGGGAGGTGGGAGGGAGGAGAGGCTGGGAGGCGGGAGTGGGGGAAATTCCGGAGGGGAATTCCGGGGGGAATTCAGGGGGGGAATTCCGGGGAGGAGGGGCCGCAGGGGCAGCAGCGGCGAAAGGAACAGGCAGGCACGAGAAAATAAAAACAGTGGTGGAATTAGAGCAAGACACAGATGGGCACAATAACAGTGGCACAATGGGGAAAAATTAAGAAAAAACGGCTGAGAAAGGTTACGGTGGTTGCAGGCAGTCTGGTCCCAGTTGGAGCGGGCAGCAGGCGCAGGAGCGGGCAGCAGCCTCGAACCTCCCAAGGAGGAGGTCGGGGTCTGGAGGCAAGAGACGGCACAGCGGAGCTGCGGGGAGAGAGTGGACCTAGACCGAGGGTCTATTTCAATATTGCTGAATATATTGACACCATCATACCTGCCAAGCCATGTTGAGAGCATAGAGGTATGTGAAAGCAAGCTAACTATGTTACAGTTTCAGGTAAAAACATAGTCTCCAACATATAGATTACCAAACATAAATATCTTCCTACAGTCATTTAAAACAGCGCAAATTGTGCAAATTTCCAGATATGCAGTGTCTTATTAAATCTACCACATACATCAGCCAGGGTGGCTGGCCGACTCTTAGTGGGCTTTTCTGTATCTAAGAAGCGCAAAGTGGTAGCTGAGCACCAGTCTGTTTTTCGGTTAGCCTTTGCATTCAGATCTGCTGTGCTTTGACCAAGAAAAATCTTTGACGAGCAGTAGCGTCCTCCCCAGCCCGGGTACTCGTCAATGACTACGCCACACACGGAGCTTAGTATAACACGTCATTATTGTTCTGTGTGTAATCACGAACTCAACATTCTAAATCTCCTAAACCTTCTAAAATCCTTCACTACGCTCTAATGCTTACTTCATAGTTCTATTGAGTCCATGAGGTGCCACGAGTTCCGTCATTACAAACTCACACATTACACTGGCCTTCATGGCTGCTCCAAGAGCTCCATTGCTGGCATTTATGCTCTTTCGATGTATCTCTATTTGCCTCAATTTGATGTGGAAAAAGTACCAGGAATGATGCCAACACGGCAGTCTGCACCTTAAATGTACTTGTGTTGCCCCATCCTGGGCGGGCAAAGCTGTGGCTGAAGCTGCATGGCGCCACCTGTTGGATCTGGAGAGCTGTTGCTGCGGGGAAAACGTTTCCAGATCCAGTCTAGTCTTGAGGATAGTCCTAAAGTGAGGAATGGACTGTATAGCTCCACTAGAAATATCATTACAGAAGGTAAGTAACTTTTTTTTCTGTCAATGAACGTGAAACCCGGGCTGAACATTTGCTTGACAAGGCGAAAACTAGGACTAACAATCCAGAGAAGATGGAGAGTAAAAGCATGCAGGACAGAAAAAAAGCAAGGAAAAATACATTGTACAAAGAACTGTTGTTTTCAGCCCTTGGTTTAGAGAGACCTGAATGTACCTTACGTTACATATATTTTATAATTTCATGAAAACTCACATTGGTTTAAACCGGGTGTCAATTTTAAGTTCACAGTCATTTAGACCGTAAAGGTCAAAGGGAATTACCTACTCGGCAAATCATTTTATGCTTTTGTTTCTGGAAATGTGCTATCCATACGTTTTTGCTTTACATGACATTCTGTAACTCTACGTTATAACACCGCTCTTTTCAATCAAATTTACAATTTGTCGCCAAAATATTTACAGTAGAAAACTGCTAGTGAAATTAAATTAGTCTTTTAAAATTAATGTATTCCCAACAGGGCTAGAGAGAGAGCACTTGCAGCTTTTCATGCTTATCAGCATATGTAGCCTTTCATCACAGTAGCCTTTACCATGTCCGGTCAATTCTATATGGAAGTACTAGATTTAATATCCAACACTGGGCACAAGGTAGGAGACTTTCTGTACTCTGTTTTCTCTACTTCCTGAGGGGACGTGGCCTAACCTCCTGGGTCAGTAGTTCGACTGAGCGTTTTTCATTTACTCCCACTCTCGCTTTTTTCCTTCATTCCCTCTCCTGCTTTTTTCATTTTGAATAACCTTAAACTAGTAGAATAACAGTCGTAACCATAATCTTATCAGAAGTTTTGGTCCCAGTAGTTTCTCGATTGTATTAAAAAAACACACTGTAGTATGGGCCTGCTGGGAAGAAACCAAGGTTCGAAGCATTTAATCAACACATTTCAAACTTTCTCTGAAGGGGAAAAACAGTAAAAAGCCTGTGAGCTTGTCACCTTGTCTTCCGGTCTTCCTTACAACAGTTCTTCTAACTTTCACCTATGGACATTGTCTTTTATCTTCAAGAGAGTATGGTGTCCTGTTCTCTTGAGATCTTTGCATGGGACATGGTCATTTTTTTCCAGATGTAGCATATTATCACCTTAATTGGAAATCGGACAGCACAGATTAATTGTTATCACTTGGCCAGCCATCGTCTATCCGATATCTGCTTTATATGTAGACAAGTATTCGAGTAACCGTTAAGGTTGGTATGGCTCTGTGTTTTTTAAAAGGGTTCTTTGGATGTAATACAAGTGATATATTCTGAAAGTAGCAAAACCAAAGGGGATGATGGACGGAGTGTTGAACATTGCAAGCACTCACCCCCAGTCAACTGATCTGGGTTTAATCCATCACCATTCTTTAGCTCACTCCGCCACCCCAGTTCAGACATGGCCATATGCAAATCAGTCTGACCCTGTGCCTCATGGGAACAGTCCAGCCCGAACTGCCAAGCCATGTCTTCCCTGGACCGGAAACAAGCATCCTGGGACCGGTTTCTGGCTTACAGCCATCATCAGCCAGGCATGAGTTCCCATGAGGCACAGGGTCAGACTGATTTGCATATGGCCATGTCTGAACTGGGGTGGCGGAGTGAGCTAAAGAATGATGGATTAAACCCAGATCAGTTGACTGGGGGTGAGTGCTTGCTATGTTCAACACTCCGTCCATCATCCCCTTTGGTTTTGCTATGTTCGCCCTAAGTTGGCAGGGTATGCCCAGACGTGGGTCCCTTGCTCACTTTGCCACTGGATTCAAGATAGCCTGGCTGATGACGGCTGTAAGCCAGAAACCGGTCCCAGGATGCTTGTTTCCGGTCCAGGGAAAGACATGGCTTGGCAGTTCGGGCTGGACTGTTCCCATGAGGCACAGGGTCAGACTGATTTGCATATGGCCATGTCTGAACTGGGGTGGCGGAGTGAGCTAAAGAATGATGATGGATTAAACCTAGATCAGTTGACTGGGGGTGAGTGCTTGCAATGTTCAACACTCCGTCCATCATATCCCTTTGGTTTTGCTATATTCTGAAAGTAGCAACACTATCCCCACAGGTCTACAGGAGGTTGTGATACAGACAATTGCAATTGTCTTCATTATTATTATTTAATGGGAGACTGTGATGAGTAAAGATGCCTCTCAGTAAATTCTCCGCAAAATATTCTATATTTTTTTCTGCTAAATGCTTGTTGGGTTCAGGAGTCGGCTGTATGCTCTATCTGTGTCAGAGATCTTATCTGGAGGTGGCTCTGATGCAATAAAAGTGCTAAGCATGGCAACACATATGGAGCCAGTATTGCGTTTCTAACTTATAGCACAAGTTTTAATGGGAGCAGGTCACATCAGTAAAAGAGCTAAAGCTTTCAAACCAAAATCCACCAGGGTCCAGAACTAAGCATCATCATGGTATCGTCAGAAATAAATTCTGATAATTGTAGAACAGCAATTGGAGACGTAGTTGTGTGCATTTCTGTATCTCTTTCCCTTGTGGAATGATGTTGTCTGCTTTGATGTATTTGGTGAGCATTTGTTACTCATTCGTGCAGTCTTCGGTCTTCCGGATTATTCTCTCAGTGGCTGGATGCTCTCCCTACCTCTTCATCATACCTTGCTAGTTCCAACATAACCCACTTCCGCTGTGCTGCACCTTTATAGGTCTGTGTGCATGACTGATTGTGGGAATTTGTGCGTACACTTTAGATTTACCTGCGAGGAGTTCTGCCAAGGAAGCAAACCGTGTGAGATGTGTTCTTGTATATTCCAGAGACGAAGGCAGCAGGGATCACGTGAGTGGACACAGGAGGCGGACTGAAAGCGGCATGTCGTTTGGTGGCAGCGTTGGGAGCTGTTCAACAATTCCACCAGTAAGTACACTCCGAGCAGTTCTCCTTCTGCCCACTGATCTAGTAAACTGATAGACAGTAATATGTGGGCAGCAATTACATTATCAGTGATTACAATTATTATTTCTAGGCTGTGTCTCCACAACAGTAGAGGTGTTTCGAATAAAGTCTATAATGTCTTCAAGTCTCCCAAAGTATTATATGCATATAGATCTCACAGCAGTATGGATGGTTCACCAAATTAAATATCAGCAGTAAGTAGTTACAGCATTGAGTAAGGAATACAAAATAATTAGATGTATGAGAGGACCATGTCTTTCGAAAAAGTGTTTTCTTGTTCTTTTTCTTACACATCTGATTCAGTGCTTGTTGTGCGGTTTTTGATGCTTCAAAGTAGCTAATACTTGTTTTGGCATGTTTGTCTTGGAGGCCAAAAGCTATTTCAAGGCTCTTTGATATAATGGTGTATTGTTGTGGTACGTAAAAGGCATTATTGTTTATATGAGTGGAAACCCACCTAATACACTATGAATATAGGCAACAACACTGCACTCCAGGTGGAAAGCTTTGCTGTTTTGATGATAAAAAATAACTAAATAGGTAGGAGCTAAGCTCCAGCTGTGTGTTTGTAGGGGTTTGTAAAAATATGAAATTGTGCAAAAATTTAATTTTTTGGGTGTATAAAAGATATGCAGTTAATTACACACAATACATTTAATCCGAATTCACTGCAAAAATTGTGATGGCGAAATCCTCCATATTGAAAACCCGGCTGTGGAAATTAGCCTAATTTATTATTGAAAATGCTGGTGAGGCTCCTAAGTGCATTCATTATTAGATATGGCACACTCAGAACATAGAACCAGACCCCGCGAGATTTCCCTCCGTTTGTATTTCGAAATCAAAAGATTGTTTGTGTGTTCCCTTGTTAATTAAATGTCCAAGTTGCCAATTCTCTTCACATAATAGCAACTGTTGTACACGGATGTGCTGTAAATTGCCACAAGATGGCGTTCTAGTAGACAAATGCATTAAAAATGCAACAATAACATCCTCAAAGTGTGTGCGCACGCATGTATAACGAGTTTTCAGAGAATTGGGATTACAATCAATGCGGACTAAAACACAGTAAAAACAACAAGCATTGGCATAGCCAATAGGTCTCGCCTTTTGGCCTTATAAGTGTTTAGCTATGCACCACATTGTCCTGGGACAAATACAGTACGACATAAGTGATGGTATAAAAAAAATATATAAATGCAACCACCGAAGTTCATTCACGTTACTTCTATGAAGTACAATCCATCTGATTCCCAGTTCCCTCTTTAGCACTAATATCAGCAATCCAAAATGCACATTACTAGTCCTGGGCATGTAAACAAACCATTAAAGTTAATCTTTGCCCGAAATTATGTTTTCCCATAAAAGTAAAATAGTGGCATCGTTGAGGGAAAAAAAACGATAATGAACTGCAACGTTTGTGGCTTATTATGAAAGAATGCAGGAGCACATAAAGCATGAACATTTACTGCAAGTCATGCTCTATGGAGTTCATCAAGCGAACTTGGGCTGTCTTTGCGGCGTGCAACAAATGTAGTAGTTTGACTCTCCAGCTACCTTTTTAAAGGAGTCCAGATAAATGCATTCAAGTGCTTCCAGCTAGTTGTGCTGTTTCTCCCGGAAGTTGGTTGTGATCTGTTGCCTGTAGTGACCTAAGGCGGGGCACTAGGACCCTGCAGTGGACCCTGAACACCAGGAGTGAACCGGACACCACATCCGGTCAAGGGGGTGGGAACACACGACTACGAAGAGGGATCATGGGCGGACGGACGAGGGAAGAGGCCAGACCCCAGCAAAGTTGAAACCCTACAAAATGCAAAGCCACCGACGGATGTTGCGGAAGTACGATCATTTCTAGGACTCGCCAGCTACTGTGCGAGATACATACAGGATTTCGCTACAGTAAGCACACCACTGAGGGAACTGACCAAACAGGGTCAGAAATTCATCTGGTCTCAGGAATGCAACAAGGCATTTGAGGACATAAGAGAAGCAGTGGTGAAGGCGGGACATCTGGCCTACTTCGACCCTCTGCTCTGCACTGAATTGACTGTGGATGCCAGCCCAGTGGGACTGGGTGCAATACTAGCACAGCATCTGCCAGGAAGAGAGTCACAAAGGAAGATTGTCGCATACGCAAGCAAAAGCTTGACAGACATTGAAAAGGCATACTCGCAACCAGAAAAGGAGAGCCTGGCCGTGGTGTGGGCGTGCGAGCATTTCCACATGTTTATCTATGGGAAGCCGTTCACCATCATAACAGACCACCAAGCGCTGGTGACAATCTACGGCAGCCCATCGGCCAAAATGCCACCCAGGATTGAACGCTGGGGCATCAGACTGATGGACTATGACTTCACAATTGTGCACAAACCAGGGAAAGAACAATCCTGCAGACTACATGTCAAGACACCCGTTACCACAGGCTCACGAGACAACATCGATAGCAGAGGAATACCTGAACTTTGTGCTCAAGCAAAGCACACCAGCACCAATAACACTAGCGGAGTTAGAAAGGGAGACCAGAGAAGATGGCACGCTACAACTGGCAATGGAAATAACAAGGAAACAAAGATGGAGGCACATCAACAACAACTGCACCTGGGAAGCAGGAATATGCAAAGAAGAAGTGCTAGCTCTGCAAAAGATAAATGAAGAACTGTCAGAGACAGAAAGCGGAATACTAATGAGAGGGACAAGAATTGTGATACCAAGATCACTCAGAAGACAAGTAATAGACTTAGCTCACGAGTCACACCGAGGCGTCGTATCAACAAAGAAGCTACTAAGAGAGAAAGTGTGGTTTCCTAGACTGGATCGCATGGTCGAAGACACAGTATCGACGTGCCACCTATGCCAAGTGACCGGAGCACCAGCCAGACAGACACCACTACAAATGTCAGAGCTTCCAAGAGCAGTATGGACAACACTGGCAGCTGATTTCTTTGGCCCACTGGACACCGGAAACTATTTGCTGGTGGTCATTGATGAGTACTCAAGATTTCCAATAGTGCGACACGTCCCGTCGACATCAGCAACACTACCGATTTTAGATGACATCTTCGCTGCATGGGGCTCACCAGAAACTCTAAAGACGGACAATGGTCCCCCATTTTCAGGGGAAGAATTCCGGAGATTCATGACTTATCTAGGGATAAATCACAGGAAGATAACTCCACTGTGGCCTCAAGCTAATGGAATGGTGGAGAGATTCATGGGGAACATCAAAAAAGCAGTTCAAAGGGCGAGGCTGGCGCAGATATCATTAGGCCAAGCTCTATGCCAGGTATTGCGGGACTACAGAAATACACCGCACAACTCCACAGGAAGATGCCCAGCGGAGCTCGTGCTGGGGAGGACAAGCAGAACAAGGCTGCCGCAAATAGAGGCAATGACAGCGTCAGATCGCAGCAGTGTCGCAGAAAAAGACAGAGAGGAGAAAGAAAAATGAAACGATATGCAGACGCAAGACGACATGCCAGCCCGTCAGATCTGAAGGAAGGAGACATGGTAATAGTGCGTCAACGACAGCAAAGAAAGTCGGACAGCACGTTCTCCAAAGACCCGTTAGTAGTAACAAAAGTGAAGGGCTCAATGGTCACGGCCGAGTCAGATCATCAGAGGATAACAAGAAACAGCTCACACTTCAGAGAGCTGAAAGGAATGAAAGAAGAAGACCAAGGCACTGAAACAGCAGGACAAGAAGAGCAGGAGCACGGCAGCAACAAAAGAGAAAATGGAGAGGGAGCAGCAGAAGAACAACAAACGGAGGCCCGCCACAGAAGAACATGCCGACGGCCAAAGAGACTGATAGAAGAAATGTAACTCAGTCATTCATTCAATTCATTCGTAACAAAGGGGGAGATGTAGTGACCTAAGGCGGGGCACTAGGACCCTGCAGTGGACCCTGAACACCAGGAGTGAACCGGACACCACATCCGGTCAAGGGGGTGGGAACACACGACTACGAAGAGGGATCGTGGGCGGACGGACGAGGGCAGAGCTTCACGATACATGTACATACCAATAACGAATAAAGGTATTGAGAATCCCTACCTGTGTCCTGCGTGGTGGTATTCTGGGGCAGGACACGACATTGCCTATGTCCATGGGACACTAGGCAGGCTTTTGTGGAGCCCGGCAGCTACGCACAGAGAGTGACTGGGATGCAAGCCGGCAGCATAGAAGAAGCAGACACATCGCCACTCTGACATCGATTGTGGCATGATAAGTGGCCTCTGCCTGCCTCCCACACACAGCACGTTTCTGGGACATCGCCTGATGTTCCCGGCTGACTAAAGGGTCTGCACTTTAGTCCAGCCACACGGTGACCCACCAGGCCCTGCGCAGGAGGCGGCGGAAAACATGCAACGCTCCCTTGGCAACCTGGGCAATTAATTGTGTGTGTGGGGGGAGGGGGGGTCACAGTGGCCTGAAGCCGAGCAGTTCTTCAGAACTCCCTGCAAAGAGGACGCTATTCACGAGCCCCCACCCCTCCTATGAACTTTATACTAAGCCCACCCTGTAATAAAGTGCCTCTCGCACAGTATCAAAGCACCGTGCAAGCCTTTAACGCCAGTGCCATAAAACTGCTGGGACTGTCCCATTAACAGCACTACTGGCCGCCGTAAACAAACAGCGGCATGCTGTGGGAGATGATAGCAGGGGAAGGGCAGCGCACAGCCCACCATAGTTAAATATAAACATTGGCGTAGAGGGGGGGGGTGGCTCACAGGGGGGGGGCTGGGGGGAGGTGGCTCATGGGCCACTGCAAGGGAAAGGGTGAGAGCAGCAGGTTCGGCAGTGCGAGTTTCACACGGTGCCTGCCAGTGGGTGGTAAAGTTTTCAGAATACTTGTTCATTCAGTTCTCTCTCTACAGAATGCAGGGAGCAATGACCTTGTATAATGGTAATTGTGATTCTATGCGAAGGAGGCATCATCTCTCATTCTGATATCACAATGTATGCACATCTGCATGAATAGCCCATACAGGTATAAAAATAGTCACCATTTTACATTGTTTTTATACTGTTTAAGTTTTACTAGATACCCCAGAATGCCTAGTTATTGGCAGGACGGGTTGGTTGTATATAAGAAGTAACAGAGAAAGGACTTGTTTATTGTGACAAAGACGTTTTTGAGGTCGAAAAGCGGCAGTGCGATGAGTCTTTAAAATAAAAATTGGAGTTTGGAAAGGTTTACGCAGTGTAGCGGAATTTGTTGGTGTTTCAAGTAATTAAAACACCACCACGCCTGCACCAACTGCGGAGTGCGCCATTATTGCGGGACCGCATTAGTAGGGCCTGTTTTGACATAACGTCCGAGTCTGTGTTTCACTTTACATACCTCTGCTGTGAAAAGCAGGAACGGAGCTTCAGTGTAACAAGTGTGGATTCATGGAGAGCCCGTTTCACAATCCCCTGCAGCTGATAACATCACCACTCGCCACATCCTTCCGGTTTTGAGATTTATGCAACAGGTGACTGGGCTGACAGGGGGTTGCGAAAGAAATATGGAGAATTCGCTCACTTTCTAAAGAGTTAGTTTTCAATATGATTATTGTAGAAAGCAGGTAGAATAAAAGAAACAAAGTATTAAAGAACATAACGAATTACATTTTTACAAAGTATTTAAAGAAACAAATTAGAACCTAAAACAACAGGAAATTAGGAAACAAGCCCACACAAAACAACAACAAGCTCGGCCGCTAAAGTGAAAGCGACTGCGCTGTGTTTAATTAGTAACCTGATCCACGACGAGGGAGGAATGCAGCTGCCAGCCTGCGCGCCCCTGCTCACTCCCGAGAGCAAAACGCCGTGGGAGTGAACCTTTGGAGAAGAGAGGTGGGACATGCACCCGCCTTTGGCCATTTGCGTGCCTTCTTTTTTGAAAGCCACACGCAAAGGCCAATCGAATATGTGGGAGTTGTCAGACCCACACGGAGACGTTTCGGGGAAGTTTGGAGTGCTCACAAGAAGCCTCCCATAGAGCAGCGCATGCGCGCTGCGCTAGGCTCGACCTAAAAAAGGTCTTAAGAGTGTGGAATGGAACTCCTTCAGTTAAGTTGGAAAATAGTGGGGACAAGGCTGAGTTAATGCAAAATGAAGCATACTCAAATACACTATTATGTGAGATTGTGTTATATCCACGCTTCGGTGAACATCACCATTCGCACTGATGCGGACTAAACACACAATGGTTTTAACATTTGGCAAATGTATGCATTAAGGTGTAAGGATGGCAGGCCAATGTTGACTCCAGGCGACTACTTAACATTTTTTAAAACCTCTACTATGTACATACCGAAATATTACTGTAACTCCCCCTACTGAAGATCTTTAATTTAAACTTGCATATCACAGAGACCTTTCTGTCCAATGTGGCTGCACTGTTTCTGCCGCGTTAGTGCTTACTCTATTGTAATGTCTCACATGTCCCTTGAGATTCCTTAGGAGTGGACAACGCGAGAGGTATTGGCTCTAGGTCTGGCTGTCAACATGGCTGAAGAGTTTTTGCTGCGTTGGAACCTTAAACATCGAAGAAGGGCTGGATGTCAAGCATATGAATTTCAGACACTAAAAAGTGCACACAGAACTCTAATGCGATATCCCTGACGAAGATGATGCAAAAACATTTTTAAATATATAACTGATCAAATCATGCCTTCTGCTTCGTATTTCGCTTTGAAATTGCCATGAAGCTTTCATTATCGTAGTGAAAATCAACTGCTTGAATATGGTCGACACCGAAAGGTACAGTGCTGCACATACCTGCATAAAGGGGCATTCGTAAAAGGCACTGGCATTGTCCTACCCCGCAGTGCTCTGGACATATGCTATGCAGCTTCCCAGGGGGTGGCAGACTACTGCAGTCCGTTCAACAACTACTCTTAAATAACATCTTGTCTGACAAATGATACAGGTTTTGCATAGAGGCGTGTTTTGAGAGTGGGCAGAAATGAGGAGGGCAGGCGCCCCGCAGCCATCTGCGTCTCCCGCAATGCCCCGTGAACGCACATCAGGCCATCCAGGAAAAGCAAGAGATTGTGCTACAGGTGTTGGAGAGCCTGCATCTGCTGCAGCATGTGTCCTAAACTTTGACAGATAGCACTACTTATTTTAAAAAATGCCACTAAAAAGTCTGCATGGACCTACTATTATAAATCCATGCATAGTGTAGCGAGATTCAAGAACTCCGTAGGACAATCCCCTGGTGTATATATAACATGGACGAGGGAAGCGGCATTGCGCGCTGCAATGTCGCTTCTGTTCTGCTTGCCTGAGGCATGGGAGAGGAGCAAGGAATTTACAACTTGGACAGCATGAGGGGGAGGGACTAAAAGCAACACTGAACGGGTGAATAAAACAAGCAGTGTGAGGGTGCAGTACCTCAAGCTGTCACTAGGTGCCCCGTAGAACCTCTTTTGGCCACATATGGTACTGCACCGTGCAACATGACGAGGCAAAGTATATGGCACAGTGGTGAGAGCTGCCGACTGGTGAGCTGGGGATCCGTGTTCGAGTCTGCTGTCTGCTCAGCATCCTGTGACAATGGGCTGATTGTTTAATTTCCCAGAGCCCATGGCTAGGTGAGCTATAGAAATAAAAGTGTTTAATGTAAAATAACACAAGAATACAATGCAGCAATCTTGGGGGCAGCAAGCAGTGTCATGCACGGTTTGGGGGTAAGTCTACTCAGAAGGGTGGCATGTGAGACCGTATCAAATGCTGCTGATAGGTCCATCACAACCACCATCGCAGACCGACCACAGTCCAGATTGTCTTTATTATATTCAGTCACTTCCAACAAGGCAGTTTTAGTACTCGCACCTTGCCGGATGCCAGGCTGAGAGTCGCGCAGCTGGCCATTAACTTCTAGAAAGGAGGAGATCTAGACATTAACCCATTTTTCCAGGATCTTGACTGCTGCCGGTAGAAGAGAGATAGGTCTATAATTACTCAAGATGGTCCGATATGCTGTAGGCTTCTTATGTAAGGGCTGGAGAAAAGCTTGTTACCAATCAGAAGGGAAACTGCCAACCTCTATGGAGGTGTTCAGAATTTTATTGAACACTGGGTTGATGGTAGAGGCAATTAATTGTAAGATCCGAGGTGAGCAAGGATCTGCTTGAGATCCTGATTTACATATCCCAAGCTCTTTCAGCAAAACTTCCTCTGAAATTGTAAGAGTAGATGACTACTGGCACCTCTGGTGTTTTGCTGCTGAGAAAGGTAGCATAAATATCCTGAATTTTATCTTAAAAAAAGATGATAAATCATCACAAAGTTTACGAGAAGGACCGATTTTACTATTTACCGCCTCAGGAGTGAGAAAAGAGTGGACAATTTTTCATACCTCTCCTAATGTATTTGAGGCTGCCAAGATTCAAGAGGAAGATACGCTCTGTGCTTTTTAGGAAGATTTGCTTGAATTTCACAGAGCTTCTATGTATTGATCCTTGGCCTTCAAACAATCAGATTTTCTCCAGTGTCGCTCAGGTTTTTACACCAGCTCTTCTCTCCTTTATCTGTTAGGCTGCAACATGGGCTTCTGTTCACCTCTTCACCAGGCATTACTGTCTCGGCAACCAATCCTCCAAGGCAGGCCATTTCGTCTGGTCGGTACTTCAGGACTTCCTGGTTTAAGTCCACTCGTCAGGTCTTCCACCTTGTAGGAGGCACTGCATTTATTCTAAAGGCAAAAATCTGCGGTTAGAAGTATCCTTCAGAAGAACAATTTACTTACCTTCTGTACTGCCCTTTCTGGTGGATATTGTATCTTAAGGATACCGCCCTCCCACCTTCCTGTTCTGTGAATGGACTTTTAGGGTTCTAAAAAGGCCCAAGTTCTATTTCGCACTCCGTCTCTGCAGTCTGTCATGGCTGAGGCACAGCTGAGTTCACAGGTGAATCTAAGGAGATCTAACATCAGTGAGGAGGGGTGACACTTTTGTACCTCTCCATATCATCTCTGCTTGAGATGTGATAAGGCCACGTTGAGCAATGGGCACCATCTATTAGTGCACAAGAGCAAGTGCTTTGAAAAAAATGTATGAACCAGCCTGACACTTGGGGAAATTTAAAAGGTGAGGCGTCTGCATTTCGAGTGTCCACCAGACAGAGCATCACTGAAAGTAACTTTTCAGCTGAATTATAGCAAGAAAATCAGCACAAATTAGTCCGTGTTTACTGTAAACTACACAACCTAGGTTATGGAACATATTATTAAAACACTGCTTGCACAATTCCCTTAGTATCAGTGATCTGATTTTTTGCACATTACAGTAATTATTGAGGCAACTTCAACAGTCAAACACTGTAATTTGCACAATAATCAGAGTTCTGACACTGTGCAAATATCATGAATCCAACTTAATGCATGATTTGACAATAAGTGTTATACATAAAATATTCTCTTGACTTCACTGTGTTGCAACATTCTGCAATAAACAAATGCAAAGAAAATCTGAACACCTGACTCCAGTAATACAATTTTTTAATGTCAGAAGCTTTGCAATATTGCTGTCTATGCTTGTCACACTTATGGTATAGTAAGGCGTATCATATATATTACTTGGGATGAGCAAAGTTCTTTAATCAGTCCTAGAACTTACTGTGTGCATCATTTATATATATTCTAACATAACCCAGCCTATGTATGAAATTGCAAACTACTGTTCGAGTTTACCATACTCATGGTATTATATGGATCATCATATGTATTTATTGGGCTGAAACACCCTTTTAGTTACTCCTACTACTTACTGCATGTATCGTGTATTTATTTTAACATAATAATGCCAATGTACGAATTTGAGACCACAAATAGGCACCGTTTTGAACACACCGATCTCTGGTAACACACTTAATAAGGCATCACAGGAACACATGACCAAATGATTGAAAACTGATATAATGATTTAAAAGTGCAAACAATGTAACACTACAGCTTACACCTGTCAGACCTAAGAAAACACAGGGAGTACCTTAAGTATTACTTTGACATAAGGAATTGTTGCATGAAATGGCATTATAACTTTTTGCTTGTATTGTGTGTATTGCTGGTTACAAAAACCATGCCAGTGTGTGGAAGATGTGGCAGTGCTCTGAACTGACTCCGGGTAACATCAACATGCCTATCACACAGACCCGCCCTTTCAAAACCTATATTGTAACCGGAGTGGATCCCACCACACACATCATGGCTGCTCGATTTCTGTATATACAACACCACTGCACAAGTTTCACCACTGCACAAGTTTCACCAGACCTTTTCAGGACTGAATACCCTACCTGTCTACCCTACCATATGTCTTCCAGACCCATACTGGCTACTGGAGCACACCCTTGTTGCACCACACAGTGTACATTGCATAACGCTTGAACGTTCAAATAAACGATTCCCTCCCAGACAAAAAGACACAATCCAAAGGACGAGAGAGACACATGCAGACCACCTATGGACTTCTTTGGACCACAATGAAATGATGATTGTGGAGGTAAACCGAGGCTCCACGTGTCCCTCTTTGTACCATGGCTTGATTCACTCTATTATACTGAAAAAACAAAGGTTAAATTGAGAGTTATACTTGGGTGACAATGCCAGATGCAACATAACATTTTAAACTCAAAAATCATCAGTTCTAGTTAACTGCAGATACTATAACTCGCGCCCCCGCCCTGCACAGTGTTGTTATAAATGTCATTTCAGAAGTCATCAGTGATGTTATCAAAGCTGCTATTGAACATGTCCTCAGTGATGTGATATGAGCAGTGCCTGCTGAGAGTGCGATTTATAGTTTCTTCGGCGCTTTAGTAGCGAAAGCACAATTTGCCAAAGGGCATTTTTTTGTAATTGTACGTCTGTTCTTTAGTTCCTTTCGGTGTGTATTTCTTTTGTCTGCTTCATAAGTTAAAGTACTTGGTTTACGTAGGAATTGATTGGTCTGTGATAATTCTACTTGTCCTCAAGTTTATCGTGCTCCCAGTTATCTTTCTGCCGTCTGTCACTTGCTGCAAATATTTTTTTGCTGCGGTCTGTCCTTTTTACAGTACAATGCTGCCTCCATGTGGAGAAAGGTATTCTTGAATTAAAACAGCAAAGCTTTTTGATTTGCTCTGCCTCCGCCCTTCGGATATGATATTTCATGTGTCTTCTATTGCCTGTTTATAAAAATGAAATTGTTGTCATCGTTTATGTGCGGCATTATTGTTACTGATGTGTGATTTTACAGTATTTGCAAAAAGAAAGGAGAGCATGCCGGTTCTGTGAATGATGGATACTGATACAGATGACGCACCAAAAGCCATTTGGCACTTTTCAGCTTTAGAATCGTTACGTGTTTAATTTTCGCCGAATCCTTTTAATGTTGTCAAACACAACATATACTAGACCCTCTAGTTTCCCTCTACATGCACAATTTTTTTCACCCAAATTTTCCCTTTGAATTTTCAGTTTGGTAAAATGTTACAGAGAAAGGTTGAGCCTTTGCACCAGTCTGATAGTTTTTAAATTCTTAAAATTGCTCGCAGTTGAACGTGGAACGCTCCTTTAACGATTTTCAGCAGAGTCAATATCTAGGACGCGGCCACATCCTGAGAAATCTTTGACAGTGGACCATCGTTTCCTGCCTGACTCATTCTCCCCAAAAATAATGTCATATCCCTTCAGGCACCGAAAATGACAGGCTTATTACACACTTTGAATCGCAGCTGGCTGGCAGCAGAGTTTCGTGCCCTGCTTCTCCATGTGTGGTACTGAAAATGCGGTAAATCTGAATAATTTGGATGCTAATATAGTGGTGCCTTGGGCTTCAGGAGCCTTTCTGCCACCATCTCTTCTCCGCATCCCGGCCACCCGTGCAATGGACGGCAGTCACTGTCTGCGGCTATGGCTTGTGGGGTTTGTGTGGGGTGGTGGCAGTGGGGCCTAAGCTCACCTTTAAATGTAAGCCTAGGAAAACTGGTTCCTGAAAATTAAGTTGGAGGAATTCTGATGAATCCCTGCCTTTACACAGCTTGTACAGACGCATAAAGGCGATTCCTTCTCTGGAGGAACTTAATCCCTCATTTTAGAGTTAGGCGGGTGTGCTGTCATCTGCTAGGGTGGCAGGTTTATTACCTCCAAAGCAAACACAAGGAGATGATGGACGGAGCGCTGAAACTTTTCAGACACTCACCCCCAGTCACAGATCTGCGTTGAATCCATCATCGTTCTTTAGCTCACTTCGCCACCCCAGTTCAGACACAGCAATATGCACCCTAGCAGACTACCGCCCACCATATTTAGATCTCTACCTTCAAAGGACTCACCGCTATAGCGACTCCTCTGAACGTACAAAAGTTTTCTGAGTGGCCCCCATGTTTCTTGTGGCTGCTCAGCAAGCTTATTATGTATTACATAATGTCCCAAACTGGGAGTTTTTGTTTTGTAAAACAGAATATTAATGACTCTGACACCCTGGGAGTTTTCATCCAGGATGGTGGTCATTTTTCTTTTTTTTTCTCTTTGTGACTGCCAGCCTTTTCCTGGCGCTGCCAAACAGAAAAAAAGTACATCAGACCATCGCTCTAAATAGCGGGAACGGCCTGATGCGTTCACACTCACGGCCCAAAGCCCTTTGAGCTGTAGATGTAAGGTTTCTGCCAGAGGAACCAGTGAGACACCACCAGCAAAAATTATGGTCTGTCCTACTCTAAATAGAGCAGACGGGGCTTGAGGTTGGTGGATGTGACACTCCGCCACATTTACTGTAGAGCACCATGTCTTCCAAACTCTAAACAATCCCCTAATTCTTCCCCGCACTGTAATAATTCCTGGTTGATTCGTGCTCTAGAGGCATGTGGTCCTGATCAATTATGCTGTTGGTTGCTTAGTCTGGATTGACTCTAGAGATGTTTAAAAGAAACACAAGAGACACCACTCAAGATCTGGTCCTGGGTTCCTCTGTGGATGGCGCTGCCCACAATCCCCTGTTAAAAAAGAGACCCGAGAGATCTCTCTAGTCTGTCATGTGACACTTGGGGCTAGACACTCTCCGTTACTACTCAGCTTCACCCACATGGTCTAATGCGAGGTGCCTCCCTGTAGATGACTGAATATCAGACATGCTTTTACACTGGGTGCATTACTACGCATCAACCCGTACAATGTGTTTCAATATTACGCACAGCTTTACAACTCATGCCTTTACCCCACATTGGGGGGTGAACCCCACCCACCCCTTTTTTTGTGTACTGGGGGTAATCCCCCAAAGTTCCTCTTTTTAATGTAAACCCACCTTACCTCCCTTTATATCTACCCACTCCTAAACTCTCAAATAACCCATACCTCCCTTTACCTCTATCCACCCTTAAAATTGCCCTTTCCTCCTTTATCTCTCTCACCTCTTAACTCTAAAATTACCCTTTCCTCCCTTCGTCTGTACCCACCCCAACCCTAAAATCACCCTTAAACTCCCTTAACTCGCTTCTTTAACTTTTTATTTTTTTATTTTTAAATATGATTCAAATAATGTTAAAAAAATGTTTGTACTTATCGGCGGAGTAAAGTACTATGTGGTTAAGGATGAGTGTGCGTGATAAAGGTAAAACCCCATTAAATATACTTACCTGCGTGGTACTAACCTGCATGGTAAAGACTGCGGGGTAAAGGTCATTCGGAGTAAGAGCTGCAAGGTAAAGGCTACATACTAAATCGTTCCCTTCATGTGCTCTCTCACTATGGACTCGTAGTAGGATCCTTAAATTCTGATTATTGAAGAACACAATACTCCCAATAATAACCGCATTAAATTCCATGTCACTTTTTTTTCTTTTCACTTGAGTTGTCCGAGTACAGATTACCTGTTTGCACCCATAATGGGTCTTATAGCTAGCTGCTTGTTTGTCTTCTCGGTTGTTCTTACTTGAAGGTCAAGACGCTGAAACACAACTATTAATCTATCTACTGAACTATTTTAGCTACCTATATCTATCTCTGTCTTTAAGAGTGATGATTTCACTCAATTCAAGTTATTTTTCTAGCTCCTGGAAGCGAACCTAAAAGCAAACTCCTCTTTAGAGTCTACTTAAGTATCTTTTTGTGGATCTCTGATTCACTATCCTTGTTTGTTTGAGATCGCTTAGGCATTGAATAGTCCTACCAGGCATTGGCTGCTGATATATAGTCAAACCGGAACATGCAATGTTGGCAGTAATTTCCTGTGCCAGGGTGAGCATCCATCTCTGTGGAGCCACTGCGGACTTGCGCCGCAACTCTGGTCCTGATGAGGTGTTCTAATGCAAAGCACTAGCCTTGCCTCAGTTTATATACTACTGCGCCCGAATGACTGTCACGCGCATGCGTCAACCGCAGTCTTCCAAGCTGTTGCCTTGATCGAGATTTCACAGATGCTAAGTGTTGCAGTGGAACAGGCATGTCTTTGAATGAGCATATGGAGAGTGGCACACCAAAGGCCTTAGATTGTCAGATGCACCCCTGAATTACTACCCTTCATTGCACAATATTGCAGCTGTGAAAGTGGTGCAAAAGTGATAAATTGCGGGCATGGAAAGACTATGGTGTCCTTAACACAACCTCTGCCATTACTTGAATTCTTATGAAAGGATACAACTCCCAGTTCTGTATATCGTGCCCTCGTTTATTTGTGTAGAATCCTGTGCCTTTAATTAAATCAGCTCTGCAAACCTAAAATAAATCTTTCATCAATAAACATCATCAGTGTTCAAGTAAGAAAAATTATTTTATGAAATGCTAAGAAGCTGGCAGAGACCAATAAAGTTTCTGCCTTTGAATTATTGAAATACACAAAAGACTTCATGGAAATAGAACAACTTTTTTTAGCTATGCTATACTGCTGAAAGAGGTAATTAAAGTTACTTATGGAAAAGACAGTACTGAAGTACGTTGTTTCTGTAACAAGCAAAAGAAAATTGATGGCATGTTAGGCGTAAATATTTGAAACATTATACTGAAGTGAGTGTTGCACGATAATATATGAAGCTGTTTATCAGGTGGGGATGTTGCTTTTTGAGTACATTACTCATATATATGTTGATTGAGTTGTTAAAATGTGTCCTTGCAATACTTTGTTTCACAAATAAAGGCGTTTTAGGAAACTCAAAGGTCCACATTTTTTCCTTGAGGAAGGGGATTACGAAAACCTAAAAATAAATTAGTGATAGTTTATTGTTACGTTGAAATGCAAAACAAAATACTGTTTGTGAGAATTGATGAAGTTTACTCGGGAAAGGTTATTGTGAACATGGATAAAATTTACTCAGGAAGGACTTTTGAGATTTGCTAAAGTGATTGAAACGAAGGTGTTGGTTTCTACGCCCATAAGCTAATGCAAGAATTGCAGGATTAGAAGTGTCCTATTCCGTGCATTGTTATCCAGGAGCTAACCACAAAAATTCTACAGAAAGCATTACAGTTATAAGAGAAAGTTGTTCAAACATTCTGGAAGTTCTCAGACCAGCTCACCTGTCTAGAACAGGACGGTAATTGATCTACAGTCCTCTCCTAAACACTGAAACACTCTGGATTTCTTTTAAACCTTAAAGGTTGATAGCCACTCTTTAGTTTGAAATCACAGGACCCATGCAGCCTTGTAAGGCTTGAGCTTTGTATTTTAATAGGCATGTTCTCTTTCAGTGTGGAGCTTTATGGATTGAAATGGACACAAAAACTGATATGGTTTTTAATAGGAAGCAAATAAGTCTGACGTGTGGTACTAATATTTCCAGAGATGCACACCAGCAACTACCAATATTGCTCAGTTTTTAGGTCTCGCCTGAGCCAGCGCGCATGCGCTGCTCTGCGAGACTTTAAGTAAGGGCTTTAAACTCAAAACACACGGTCGTGCGTGTGCTTTTTTTTTTTTCTCCCGCTATTGGCCTTTGCATGCATCTTTCTAAGAAAGACAGCACGCAATTGGCCCAAGGCGGGTGCATGTCCCGCCTCTTTTCTCCCCTGGCCTAGGGTGCTCGGGAGCGAGCAGCAGCGCCATCTGTTTCCAATTATCGCGCCCGCGTCTCGCGGTCGCGTTAATTCTAAACAGATGGCGGTCGCGCTGGCCCTGGCATGTTTTTAGTGTTTTGCATGCACGACGAGTGTGCAGGTTTACAAACAGCCACATCCGCACAAGCCTGGCATCAGGCCGCGCTCAGGTGGTGTCAAGTGCCTCTGTCCCCATCAGCAATCCGAATGGAGCAAGAGGTGCGAGGGATGCCGGAGACGCACTGCCCGTGGGCAGAACTTTTAGTGTGAACCACTTTCTTTCTGAAGAGGGGACTTAGGCGATGTACAGTGAGCCCGGAACCCACGCCTCTAACCTGCTAACGTAACAGGGGTTAGCGTCCGCTGGGGCAGTGCTAGAATGTGAGACAGGTTCCCTGCACCGCTCACTCTGGGATGTGAGACAGTGACCGCGCACTGTTCACTCTGAAGGGAAGGGAGAGAGCTGGCAGTGCTGGAATATTAGACAGGGCCCCCGCACCGCTCACGGAAAGTCATGAGCACTGGGCAGTGGTGAGCACCGGGCAGTGCTGGAATGTGAGCCAGCATCCCCGCACCGCTCACTCTACCGGCTGCACTTTCCACTCTGTCCGGGGTGCATAACAATTCTTCTGCGGACCGGAAATCTGCAGGAAAGCCTGAACTCACGGTTTAGCCACAGTAACACCGTTGCATGAACGCGTCCGGCAGTTCTGGTACAGCGCCTGATGCCTTCCAGTGAGTCTTGCAGCGCTTTACAAATACTCCTGCAACTTGAGGCCTTAACTTCAACAAACAAAGTTCGGACTGCCCGGAGCAGAGATTAGAGTTTGGGGCGGAGGAATGCCTGAGCCCTCATGAGTACACGACATTCCTATACATGAGGAGAATGCCCCCCCCCTCCTCACCCCGTAAAACGCACGGTAGTTATGTTATGTTAATCGAATTTGTAAAGCGCGCTGTTACCCTAGGGTGTCCTGGCGCTATGCACTGCCTGCTAGAAAGGTGGCCAGAAGGTTTATTGGTTAAAAAGCCAGGTCTTGAGCCCCTTCCTGAAAAAGAGGAGGTCTGTAGCATTCCTCAGTTGGAAAGGAAGCTCATTCCAGGATTTGGACGAGCTGTTAATAAAGCTTCTGCCTCCCCAGCCTGCTTTTTTAAAAACGCTGATTGTGACTTTCTTCGCCCCTGTTGATCGTAACGCTCTCCTTGGAATGTACCACTGTATTTTGCGTTGCATGTAATCCGGGCCTTTGCCATTGAGGGCTTTAAAAACGGTGCACAGCGCTTTGAAGCGTATTCTGTGTCTGACAGGGAGCCAGTGCAACTGTTTGATCTCTTCCTTTACAGAGGCAAACTTTGAAGTCCCGACAGCAGTCTGGCTGCCGCATTCTGAACTATCTGAAGCTTGTTGATATATTGTTTTTGAGCATTCAGGTAGAGTCCGTTGCAGTAATCCAGCCTAGACATGATGAGTGCCGAGATTACTGTTTTGAGGCCATTATCGTTGAGGAAGAACTTAATATTTTTTATGATCTTTAATACATAAAAACAGGCCGAGGTAACTGAACTTATTTGGTCACCTAGTGCCAACTTATTGTCCATTAACACTCCCAGATTCCTGGCTTTCTCACTGGGTATGGGGCATGAGCCCAGGTCAGCCGGCCACCAGTCTGGGGTCCACACTAGCGGATTCTTCCCAAATGTTATGACCTCAGTTTTGTTAGAGTTAAGTTTTAAGCAGTTTGCAGACATCCATCTGGAGATAGCAGCCATGCAGTCATGGAATCGAGCCCCTGTTTCCTTTTCAGAGCCCTCCCTTAGTGACAGCACTATTTGGGTGTCGTCAGCATAAGAGGTCAACTGGAAGCCAAATGACCTAATCACACCCGCTAGGGGAGCCACGTACACGTTAAAAAGTGTCGGGCTGAGGGAAGAGCCCTGTGGCACCCCACATGGAAGGGTGAAAGGTTTAGACTGGCAGTTGTCCATATCCACAGTTTGTACTCTGTCAGAGAGAAATGACTGCAGAAGCTTCCAGGCAGACCCCTTTATCCCGGCCCTAGACAGACGGTCCATCAAAACTTTGTGATGGACCGTGTCAAAGGCCGCGGACAGGTCTAACCAGATCAATACAGCATTGCCTCCCCTGTCCAGGGCCTCCCGAATTTCCTCCGTGGATTTAATTAAGGCAAGCTCCGTGCTGTGTTATGCTCTAAAGCCATATTGGGATGGATCAAGAGTCTGGTTGGATTGAAGAAAGGCATTAAGTTGTATGTTCATGGCTTTTTCCAAGGCCTTGGCAGGAAGCGGGAGTCGAGATATAGGCCTATAATTGTTGGGGTCACCTGCATCAAGATTCTGTTTTTTTAGGAGGGGGAGAATGGAAGCAACCTTCCACTTCTTGGGAAAAATACCAGAGCTGAATATCTCGTTCAGCAAGGGGGTAAGGGCCGAGCCAATGACTCCTGAAATTTGTTTCAATAGGTAAGCTGGACAAGGATCTGATGGGGCTCCCGAGCGAATGGAATTCAGAATTTTAATAGTATCCGGAACCGCGAGAGGTTGAAAGTGTTCTAATGCGGCAGGGGTTGTTGAGCTTTCTTGTCCGATCGTGTATGGCAGCTCAACCTCCTTATAATCTGCTGGGGAGAAGGAGGAAAAATAGATTCCACCTTTGATTTAAAGAAATCAGCCAGTTGATCGCAAAATTTGGGGCTGCTGGAGCTCTTAGGAACATTGGGTATGGCTAGTTTTTTTAGTGTCTTAAAGAGTTCCTTGGAGTTCGATTTGGCTTGAGCTATTTGTTCCTCAAAGAATTTCTTTTTAGTTTCCAGCAGCATCCCCTTATAGATAGCGATGCTGTGTCTATAGGTGTCCTTGTCTAGCTTATTATATTCTCTCCTCCAAGCCCGTTCCAACTGTTTACAATTCAGTTTTTGAATTCTGAGCTCCTCTGAGTACCAAGGGGCCGAAGGTGTAGCTCGTTTAGGAACCCACTTTTTAACAGGAGCGAGTGTATTGCAAGTGGACTCTAGCCATGAAGTGTAGACTGAGGTAGCCTCTTCTGCTCCAGCGGGAAGAGGGCACAGAGATTTCCAAAGCTCTTCTTCCAACTTGGAGCTGTCTACCTCTTTCCAGGCTCTGGTTTCAATCTCGTGAGCAGTTGTTAAGGGGGTTATGGGATTCGCGGGTGTGTTTAGTTGAAACTGAATCGCCCTGTGGTCAGACCATAGCAGCGGGAGTACCGCGGTACAGACAAGGTCCGAGCTGTTTGAGTAGATCCCGTCTAGGGTGTGTCCCTTATCGTGGGTAGGGTTACCCACCAGCTGCTTAAAATCTCCCATTCCCATAATTTGCTGTAAACGGGATGTATCGGGGTCAGATGCGGCCTCCAAGTGGAAATTAAAGTCGCCGAGCACCGTAAATGAGTTAAGGCATAGCCCTTCCTCCAACAGTGAGCCCAGCAGCTCCAAAAAGCCACCTCTGGGGCCAGGGGGTCGGTAGAGCAAGATACCCTTGAATGTGCTGTGGTAGGCAGAGTGGAAGCTGAATGAGAGGGCCTCGCAGCAAGGGTTGGAAGCATTGTGAAAGATAGGCTTTAATGAATCGTGGTAGATAACAGCCAGGCCCCCTCCCCTTCCCTGTGGTCTATCTAACGTGTGGCAGAGGAAACCTGGGGGGGTAGCCTTTACTAGGTCGGGTCCTGAAGCTTTATCTGTCCAGGACTCCGTGATAAAAGCAATTTTAATCATCCGCTCCTCCAATAACAGTAGTCGCTAATGGGGGCCCCGTTCTGCAGCTCGCGCCCTTTTAAAACACCACCTTTCTCAGCGAGAGTCTGACATGTGACAGCAGCACAAGAATGACGATTGCTCAGGGCTTTTAGCGCCACACTGGAGGAGCACACTCTGCAAACATGCGTTTTAAGACATATTCAATACATTGAAAGACGAAATATTATACAAAATACAAAGAGGATATGAATTAAAACACACCAGAATGCGACTGAAGGTATGCACAGGAAATTGGGTTTCAGAAGATGTTAAAACACAGACAAATTGAACTTTTTAATAACCCACCTTGAAGCAAAAGGCGCGCTACATTTAGAATATATTAATACGTACAAACGACCGTCTCCCCACCACGCCACCAAGTGCACACCAACGCAATTTTCAGGCAAATTAAAACTAAACCTTCTTGAGAATAGACTTGGATTTAGTTATACGTAACGATAACAAATAGCCCCGAGGACAGGTGTTAATGCATACATATTTGCCATTCATTTCGAATGCCAATGTTAAGCAAAAGAAGGGAAACACTCATGAAAAAGTGACTGTCCACATTCTTTATCACAGAGGAAAGTACAGCGCCCTGAGGTGCAATTCCCCTATAGCATCTATGCTTCCGGGTTCCCCACTACTAATTGTAAGCTGCTTGACATGCAGGTGTTATAAAAGATATAAAACCCCAACAGCACGCTGGGCGCAATGATGACCTGGCATACACACACAAACCAACTCTAAAAATCTTTTGAAAAAAACAAGCACGGCCTCCCGCGCTTGTTTTAAAAAAAGCCACCTGGTGGGCCAGGTCCCTGGGGCATGCCCATCCTCCCTCTGTTTGCTCATGCACCCTGGGTCTCGGCTGAGAACGTGTGTTCCCATCTGTGACGGGGGTCCCGACTACTGCGACCCCGTATGTTAGTGTGCCCTAAACAACTCCAGTTCCAGCGGTGATGAGAATACTCACATCGCCCTTTGTTTCGGTGTGATAGCTCAATGCGCCTGCTGCCGAGAGCATGAAAGAGCGGCAGATAGAGAAGTGACGCATACCAGTCAACCCTGTTTCACATGGGCCTGGTAAGGATACATGAGGTACAAACCTCATTCTGGACCTGAAAAACACACAAATGACGGCGGCCCCCAGTCACATTCGCAGAGTGTTACAAACTAGGAGCGGGGAGGGGTGGTGAACCACTACCCAGACCCGAAGGGTGGAGAGCTCCTTTCGGAAAAGAAGAGGGGGGGGGGGATACGCCCTCCCTAGCTGTAAGTAAGTAAAAATGCATTAACCGTTAGATTAATTAAAATCAGTACAGTAAAATGAGCATAAATTATCATCGCCCCTGCCCTGTCCCCACAAATCTCAAAGCAACTTAGTCCCACAGTTCATGTATCTTCTCGACTCATTGTTAATTTGCACTTGCAGAAAAAATAGCATCTGGGTGTTTTATATTATGCGTCATTTCATTAAAATATCCCGGCTTCTATTTTCTTAAAAACCATATGATGAAATATGAAAGACTGGAAATAATATATTTGTAGTTACAAATAGCGATACTGTCCCCCTGCCTGAGTCAGGGGTCTGCTTCTTAGTCGCTTAATATGCTAAAGTGCATGGTGCAGTTTTAAAGTGCGATGTGCTATCTCCTCAGGCTAGATACTATACATTGTCTGCCGGCCAGTGCTCACCAGTAAGATTATTGATTCACAATCCGATCTTTTCCCCCATTACACAACTCCACAACGTACATCCACACCATATAGTGTCACCACCTGAGCACCAAACATCATTCACCACCACCATTTTGCATCAGCGCACCACCTAAGCATCACGTCAGTCTGCCCTTGGAATCTGGCATCTGTTGATTCTCCCCGAGTGTCCGTCCGCTGCTCGTGTTCTAATTAAATTACTGTTTTCCAACCTCCACTCCCCCGTTATTTATGTCCCACTCCCCCATAGTAAAAAAAATTATAACAAACAAGCATGAGAACAGGCAGGAAGAAGTTGCCAGCAGTGCAAGTACAAAAAAAGTAGAAGACATTTTTTATGTTAAAATCTTTTTTTAATCAGGTTTTTCAGTTGTATATAATGTTGTCTTAGTTTGTATAAAGGTAACAAAAATGCTTAACACTTTTTTGTCAAAATGTGTTTATTGAAATATTTGACACACAGAAAAACCAAGAGGCTCTTAATGATTACATCTCTCAATGTGTACACAAAAAGAAAACATTTTCTCCCCAGCGGGAACCGCCACCATGCTGTAGATAGCTAAAGTACCAAACACAGGTTCCAACGAACTTGGTAGACCCATCCCCCACCGTTGAGTCTCTTAGATCTTCGCGTTATCCCATAGATGAGCAGTAGCAGGCCCGGGAACTCGGGGCGCCACCAGGCCCAATCCGTCATATGGTGCGAAGATAGGTACACGTTCCTGAGAAATGGATAACACATCTCTGAATCACATATGCTAGACATCTGCCTCTAACAACTTCCTATTTGGAACAAGACATATTACAGAGCGCGAAAACAAAAGAAAAATAACAAAAACAATGTAACCCCAAAAAGAAAAAGAAAGAACAGTCAAACGACGGTATCACCCAGGGTAACTCATTCTACAGCTATATGGGCTAAGTGGGGGGGGGGGTGGTGGAGGGAGGAAGGCTCCATCCGGACGCGAACCCTCCACCGTCAGAGCAGTCCCCCGTCACCTCCTGGGCCCTGCCAATCACAGAGCTGCTGTAAGGGGGGCAGCGTTCAATTAGATCAGGAAGAGGTGGAGCGCCCTCAATCTAGGACTACATGCAAAAAGGGGGAGACCCTCGGAGAGGTAGCTAACCAAGGGGGACCAAGTATACTCAAAATTCTTCCTGTTATCTTCCGCTATGTCAGTGAGTCGCTCCATCGCTATCGCCTTCCACAAACGGGCATGCCACTGGGTGAGAGAAGGGGCTTCAGGCTTCTTCCAGGCTCCAGCTATGGCCATCTTTGCGGCCCCGAGGCACAGCCACAGAATGGATCTGTCTGTATGCGTTTGGAACTGTAGGAAAGGGTCCCGGAGGCCTAATAACACTTGCTCCATGGAGTCCCCAATTGGATAACCTAGTATAATTTTAATTTGGGAGAGAATCTCCTTCCAAAAAATTTGGATTACTGGACAGTCCCACCAAATATGCTGGAAATCTCCCAAAGACCCGCATCCCCGCCAACATCGATCTGAGGTGCCCGGGAAAATGGAGTGCAGTTTGTGAGGGTGGAGGTACCAGTCATATAACGTCTTATAGTGGGCTTCCCTGAGGTGCATGGATCTATTGTATTTGGCTATGTCTTTATAGAGGGTTTCCCACTGCTTGTCCGATGGCGGAGCCTGGAGCATATTCCCCCAACACTCCCTATGACGCTGAGCGCGGTGTGGTGCTAATGTGAGAAGAAGATTGTATAGGAAAGAGATTTGCCTGTGGTACCTGTCTGCACAAATTGTTCCAGTGGTAGATAGCCTCTGGTAGCCGCAGATCGGATCAGTGGCTGTTGGACCCAGTGTACAAGTTGAGTGTAGTGGTAGCGCTCAGTGTCTGGAAGGCGGAAGTGGTTCATACAATCATGGCAGGACCGTATCTTAGTGCCTTGGAATAAGTCAGAGATCATGCGGCATCCCCCCTCCCTCCATGCGTCAAAAGGCCCCTCTTGAAGTGCAGGCGGAAAATGCTTGGAGAAGTGTATGGGGGTGTAAGGGGATGGGTAGGTGGTTAGTGGTAGCGTTTTGGTTACCGCGTCCCATACGCGAAGGGGTAGTGGAGGTAGGGACGCTTAGGTAGGCATTGGGAGATCTGTCATCTTTGGACCGCCAGGGGTAGGTCCCATATCGTCCTCCCCGTCACCTGCCTGTCTATGTGGAGCCATAATTTGTCCGATTCTCGGAGAGACCATTCGCTCAGGACCCTGAGTTGCGCCGCTCTATAATAGGTCAGAAAGTCTGGCATGGCCAGGCCTCCCTTCAGCCGTGGTCTTGTTAGTAGGTGGAATGAGAGCCTTGCTCGCTTTCCCTGCCAAATAAATTTGAGGAGTAGAGTCTTTAGTTCGGGGAAAAGTGACCGGTCTAGTTGGATAGGGAGACCCTGGAAGAGGTAAAGGAGGCGTGGTAGTACGTTCATTTTAATGACATTGACCCTCCCGATCCATGAAATGTAGGCTGCGCTCCAAAGTTTGCAATCTGTTTTTAGACGCCGAAGGAGGGGTGGGAAGTTGGCCCGGTACAGGTCCACGAGTCTGGGAGTGATTTGGACACCCAAATAAGTGATGGCCTTACGAGCCCAACAGAAGGGAGATGTCTCCTCCAATTTATTTTGCGTTCCCGTGGATAAGGTAAGATTTAAAAGGGATGATTTTGAAAGGTTGACTTTAAAGCCGGACACTACCTCAAATTGCTTGAGCTCCCGATTGATTGCAGGGAGAGAGGTAGCCGGGTCAGTCACAGGCAGCAGGATGTCAACCGCGAATAACGCAATCTTGTGGTCATCTTGTCCAAAGCGGATCCCCGCAATCTGTGGATTAGCATGTATCCGGGCAGCGAAGGGTTCAATACTGAGAGCAAAAAGTAACGGGGACAGAGGGCAACTCTGTCTAGTCCCCCTTGCCAAGTTAAAAAATTTGGAGGCCACCCCATTCACCAACACTCGGGACCGAGGGGCAGCAAAGTTGGCCCGGACCATCCCGATAAAGGCCTCGCAAAAACCGAATCGGCGCAGAGAAAGCTCCAGAAAGTCCCAATCAAGGCGGTCAAACGCTTTCTCTGCGTCGAGCGATAACAGTGCGGCTGGGATCTTCCTCTTGTGGGCTTTGTCTATAAGATGAAAAATGCGTCTGAGATTGTCGTGAGTTTGTCGCCCTTTAATAAACCCTGACTGGTCGGGATGGATAAGTTCGGGGAGATATTTCTCAAGCCGCGTAGCTAAAATCTTGGAATACAATTTAGCATCCAAGTTAAGCAGGGCGATGGGGCGGTATGATGAGCATTTCTGTGGGTCTTTTCCGGGCTTCGGAAAAATAGAAATCAGTGCTTCGCCCATGGAGGGAGTCACTGCTTGCCGGGATGCAATGTCATTAAAGAGTGCGGTGAGATGCGGGCCTAATTCAGCCGCAAAAGTGCGATAGAAAAGGGCAGTGAAGCCTTGGTGCCCCGGGGCCTTGTGGCGTTTTAAGGAGTCAATCGCAGCCTGCACCTCCTCCAGGGTAATAGTCCCCCCTGACCCTCATTAGCGGAGATCGAAAGTTGGGGAAGGTCGAGTCCAGCTAGGTATTGTTTGGTCAGATTCATTAAGAGTGTCGGCCCGGTAGAGCTTTTGGTAGAAATCATGGAACGCTTGTGCTTTCCCCTCCTCCTGGACATAAGTCGTGCCGTGGTAGTCTATAATTTGTTTTATATAAGCTTTTTCCTGTTTGGCCCTCAATTGCCTGGCTAATAAAGTGCCCACCTTGTCTTTCCCCTCATAGCCCTTAGCCTGAAGTCGCAAGAGTGTCTTCTCCGCCCTATTTGTGTATATTGCATTGAGTTTCCCTCTGAGGGCTGTAACCTTCCGTAGAGATGGGAGTGAGGGAGATGCCTTATGTTGTTCCTCAGCAGCCACCAGCTCCTGCTCTAAGTCCAAGCGTTCCTTGGTTTGGAGTCTTTTAAGTGAGGAGGAGAGGGAAATACAGTGGCCCCTAACATGTGCCTTAAGTGCATCCCAATTGTTAGCTAGTGATATATCCGCGGGGTCATTAAGTAGAAAGAAGTCCCGAATCGCTTTACGAAGGTCGTCCCGGTGCAGGCGGTCCCTGCAGAGAAACTCCGGAAAGTACCACTGTGTGAGTTTAGATCGTGGGGCTGGCCAATCTAACTGGCAGGTCAGAGGAGCATGGTCGGAGAGAGCAATAGGAAGAAGGAGTGAAGAAGTTACTGCATGGATGAGTGATTGGCTGATAAAAATGTGGTCGATACGAGAGTACGACCTGTGAGCGTGGGAAAAGAAGGAGAAATCCCTTGTGGTAGGATTAAGTTGGCGCCACACATCTATTAGCCCCAATTATGACAATGAATGTTTAAGCGAGGAGGTAAATACGCCCCCCCCTGCTCTATGGGTGTGGGTGGAGTCTAAGTGAGGGTCCCAAACAAGGTTAAAGTCTCCCAAGAGGAGCAAGTCCCCTGTTGCGAAGCTCAGGAGAGAATCTAGGAAGGACGAGAGAAAGTTAATCTGTCCCGTATTGGGGGCGTACACCGAGGCAATTGAGCAAGGTCTACCCATCAGTGACCCCTTAACCATGACAAAGCGCCCCTCCTTATCCTTCAGTGTGGATTCATGAATAAAATGGGCAGAGGCGTGCAATAGTAAGGCTACCCCATTCTGTTTTTGCGTACTAGTGGCTTGGAAGATTTGGGGATAGCGCCTGTGTTTAAGTCTGCTTTCTTCCGTCCGTTTAATATGGGACTCCTGGATCGCTACTACTAATGGACCCTGATCCCCAAGATACTTCCAGAATTTGTGCCTTTTTGTTAGGGGAATTAAGGCCCCGAACGTTCCACGACAAAAACTTAGCCCCCATCCCCGATGTAGAAGCTAGGCCAGCTGTGAAACAAGGCATCCCCCACCCCGTCCATGTCTTCCCCCAGTCCCCGCCCCGATACCCCTGGGTAAAATACCTGTGTAAAAACCAAAACAAATAAGACAAACCGTAGAGAAGAGAACCGAACAACGAATCATCGTAACCCTCCGGGTCCGCATCGTCGTAGGTCCGTAGGGGCAGGGTCATTCCCGCACCAAAAGGTCCTCTTATTAAGACAGCGACCCTCGCTGTAGAAGCTCATGATATGGTATAGAGTCAGAGGGTAGTCATTATTCCATCACTGGGACTATTGGGAGCGCCGATGCGCTGTTACTCTTGAGAAACTGGGAATGTCTATACTTTCTGCGGAGCCTGGGTGCCCCCGGCGAATCCAAACAATCGCATGTGAGAGTGTTCAAGGGGTTTTCTTGCCATTAGCTGAAACTGTGCGCTATCCGTCCGTGTTTTCTGCTCTTCCTCCCCGCCCCCCGGAGCCTCCCGGGGAGGTAGGAGGCACCCGCGGCGCCCCACCATCAAGGCCCAGCAGAGTTGCGGCCCCCTCCACCTCGGTGAAATGGTAGTGCTTGTTGTTAAGAGCAAAGGCAAGACCAAATGGGTAGGTCCATCTATACCTAATTTGCTTGTCTCGAAGGGCGGCGGTCACCAGGCGGAATTGTTGTCGTCTCATCAGCGTGGCCTGCGCAACGTCCTGGAATAGTGAGCATGTGCTCCCTGGTATTCAATCGGATCCTGCCCCCGGGCCTTCCGCAGCACCAGTTCTTTTGTTTTGAAGGAAGCAAATTTAGCAAGGATATCCCGAGGCCGCTGTTGCTTCCCTTGATGGACCGGTCCCACTCTGTGCACACGTTCCAACAGGATGGGCGGACCGTCTCCCCCTATTACGCTGGCGAAGAGGCCCATGAGGAATTGCTCCAAATCTGCTCCCTCTCGTCCTTCCTCCAGGCCACGCACTCTAATATTCTCCCGCCAAGAACGATTCTCAAGATCTTCGCACTTGAGTAGAGCGGAATTCAGTTGCGCCGAAAGGGCCTCTGCGCCTTCCTCAAGTGGCTGAATGCGAGTCTCCAGGGTCTGACACTTTGCCTCTAAGTCAAGGGTGCGAGCACCCACCGAATCCACATCAGTGCGCAGGTCACAGATTTTAGAGGCCATTTCGGACTTGAAGGCATCGAGAGAAGCGTTGATATCTGCTTTGATGTCATCTCGCAGTTCGTGCTTAAAGTCCCTGAGCGTGGCCAGCAAGTCGTCCCTGGTCAGCGCCATATTGTCCTCCTGTTGGGTATGCACGGATTCCGGTCCCCTTCCCGTGCTAGAGGTGCCAAAGAAGCTTGAGACCTTAGGATGCTGCGATTTTTATTTTTTATTTTTTTTTGGCGGCATAGAGGCTGCTCCAGGGGCAAGCCTTCCGTTTGGGCGTATGCGTGGGCCCCACTCTCCTGATTACATGAGGCAGGGCTGATGGAGTACCCGATATGTCGTGGGGGCCGTGCGCCGCACCTCAGCGCCGGGCACGCCAGGCGCTGGGCCGCGCGTAGTTGGATAATGTCCCCGTGAGTGTGTTCGCACTGTCACTGCTCCGGAGGACAAGTTGCCATTTTGAGGTCAGGCAGATCTGCGGTAGGGGCCCATTCTCATATGCCCCCTGTGGACGCCGACTCGGTCACCTGGGCACGCCCCAGAGCAGCGCGCTATTGTAGTAGGGGAGAATCTCCGCCAGGTATCAAACGCCACTCCCCCGACCTGCCGGGCACAAGCGCCGCCGCTCACCTCGACTCTGGTCCCGCCGCCTTCACGTCAGCAGACGCTGCGCCACCGATGGATCATCATTGCCGGGGACCAGTCTGGGAAGCTCCACATGCGCCTCATTCAGCTCCCGCGGCCTCATGACCAGGCTAGGCCGCGCGAGCTTCTCCCGCTCCGGTCGCGGCCATTTTCTTTGCCGCCACCGGGATCTGCTAATGGTCCGCCCAGACCTCCACAATCGCGCCCAGAAACGCCACGTCGACGCCTCAATTCCGCGCCCCCCAGGAGAAATCACCGGGGGCGCGTCTGTTTCAGTGGTTGCCACGGGTGCCCAGCATCAAGGACGCATCATTGTCGGAGCCTGGCCGCCATGATGGCCGAGCGGCCGCGCTCCTCCGCAAAACGCCCCTGCACGGCTGGAACAGCTACCGGTGCCCCTCCGGCTCCAAGTTCGCCACCTCTCACTGCCCAGTCATCTCCGGCGCCACCCTCGTGAAACTGGCGGCGGCCAAGTCCCGATGAAGGCAAATACTCGGACCTTGGAGCGGGAGCCGAGCTGGATCACGTCCGCGCGGCCATGACAGTTGGCCACGCCCCCCGCTTAACACTTTTTATTATAACTTTTCAACATAATGCACAGCAGCCACAATGCTCTACAACATAGCCAAAAGTTCTGGCTAAACACATAAGGTCCCAAAGGCGAGACCTATTGGCTATGCCAATGCTTGTTTTATTTTTTGGAGACTATCGCCTTATTTCTCATCCTCCGCAACCTCTCAAAATACGAATGGGCTACAGCGCCACCCTGAAGGGAACCCTCGCCTACCATCCCCCGGATACCAAGCAGAATTCTGCAACCACATCTCAGACTTAATCGCTCCGCTCTCTATCAGCTCAACCAACTGCATCCTCCTTGGGGACCTCAATTTCTACCTGGAAGACACCACAGGCCATAACTCCATGGCCCTCCTCTACAGCCTCAGCCACCACAAACTCACCCAGCTCGTCCAAGGACCAACTCACACAGCAGGCCACACCCTCGACCCTTTTTTCTCCTCCAACAACAGGATCATCATTCTCATCATCACCAGAACCCCCCACGACCCCGCTTACATGCTCCGACCACTACATCATACATTTCAAGATACCCGCCGACCAAACCGCTGTGGCAACAGGCGGGCCCCGTCACACTCAGCAGCCCAGCCACTGGAAGTTGCTAACCTACTGTTCCTATTTTAAAATAACTTGCATATTTATAGTACTTTCAGGTGCAGGCTCGGACTATAAATACACAAATCCATATCAGCCACTGCGCCAAGCAGGATTCAGTTCTGTTCCTCTCTGAGTACGTACCCAAAGACATCTGCAGTGATTGTATTAACTGAGGCTTCATAATGCAAATTTTCCGCTCACTACTTTACTTGCATTTATCTTTCCTTTTTGAAGTGTCTACTCCATTATTTGAAATGCGATTGCTTCAATTTGAAACACTAACAAAAATAGTGGCAGAATTAGCTTGAGTGCGGGTCAATTTCAGGAACAACATACATTGGAAACACCCCAGTGATTGTGAGACTCCGCAACTGAAAGTGGAAGTCCCTGCAGACGTCCTCTTTCTCGGGTGAGACATGCTAAACTCACCTACACCAACAGGAGCCTAAGGTGGCCGGCAAAGCAGACTGAGCCTGCAAAGTATCGTCAGTTGCTGCCGAGATGCAACTGGTGAGCATCTCTTGTTCCAGTGTGACTGACTCAGCCTGGTCACACTGCACCGTTTGGTGGAGGTGAGTCACGGCAGCTGAGGGCAGGCTGGCCAGAGCTGGCACTTTTAAAGTGTGCGCTCATCTCGGGGATGGCCAGAGATGGTTAATGAAGTCAGGCTTTAGCCGGGTGAAAAATATCCTGCAGTGCACCTGCTGCCCATGTGCAGCACAGCGACCCCTTGTGTGGGTGAAGCGCGCGCAGCAGGAATAAACACATATACTGCCTGCCTGGGCGTTCAAGCTAAAAACAAAACGGCGCCTTATTTAATACTGTGAACACGACAGACTACACCTTCAGATCAACTTGCCCTAAAGAGGCCAGGCCAATCAGTGTAATTATTGCTGGCAAATGTTGCCAAAGCTGTTTTTTAAACATTTTGTAGCCCAGCAATGCTCACCCCTCCTGGGCTGGCTTGTGACATTGTGACATTGCGACTGTGAACGCCAGCAGCACAGAGCCATCCAAAATTAATCATGCTAGTTATAAGAATGCTGAAGTGCCCAAGTGCACACACGTCGGTCCCAGGAGCTTTAATATGCGTGACTGACGCATTTTAGTGCGGTGATGTAGCCACCAGCATTAAAATGCATTAGTCTAACCCTTGATGTGTGGTACTTGGCAGGGCTGTGCATTTTAAGACTAACAGTAAATGAATACTCCCCCTCCCCCAACACCATTTTGTATCACTTGTTTTTTTCTTTCTTTTTTCTTTGATGTATTCGGGGTTTGTATTATGCCACACAACCCAACAGTTTAGTTCCGTAAAGATTTTCGTGACCCATATCTGCTTACATAAATGTATTCATTTGTTTTGATCCAAGGGGAAAAGACGTCCCACATTCAGAGGGGGAAAAAGTGTGTATTTTACCCATCTCAAGTGTATTTATTTATGGTTCACTTGATACTTCGAAAAATTGCTTTCTTTCCGGGCTTGTTCTCTCAATACAACTTTCTGTTTTTAATGTGCCAGCAGGCACGTTTTTGATAGTGAGGTTTTTATCTACACGAATTAACCATACAATTCTCTCCTGCTACGATTTTAATTTTTAATGAGCATCCAGCAGCATTTGGAACCGTCGTTGTGCTTTAAGAATGTTTTCTTACATACAGTAAATAAGTAATTCCGTAGAAACGTACAATCTGTTGTTATATATGGACTTGGACGAGTCCAGTCTGTTTTCAGATCATACACCCTTCCCCACATATTTTGAACCGAGAGTATCATTCAGGTTAATTAACCCCTCCATGTTTGGCCGATTCTGGAATGCTCCGATCTGGCAGGATGACTTTCTAATTCTTATTTCCATCCTGTCCCCTCTCTCTCTTATCCTACTTACCACCCTCTGAAAATATGTATTCAAAAGGGCCTTGAGTTTAAGGGAGCAGCTGGCAGTGATCTGGTCTGAGGGTGCATATGGGAAGAAGCAAGGCCCGGGAAGCAGCGGTGTCCGATAAGGGTGACGTGGCCCAATGATACTTCATTTATAATGAAATATAGGATTGTGTGTGTTGCATCTGTGTGATAGCATGGGTGTCACAATATGGAATAGGTTTTAAACTGCGGCAACAGAACATATACATCCAGTACAGATCAAAAACAATCACCATTCCCAGTGCAGTGTTATGGTGCAAATGGCTTCACGGTACCTCTGAGCCATAGAATTGTGTGTCTGAAATCAGGAACTAACTTTCTTGGAGTTAATAGGAATTGGCCATTTTCTTATATAGTGCACACTGAAGCACATTTGCAAAATGTTTGCTGACAAGGAAAATGAGCAACGTGTACATAGTGGTTTGCCAAGTATAACACAATTGGATATAGTTGGGAATCTGCGATTGAAATTTGCGTCTTCTGTTTAGGGCATGTAATTTGCCCCCAGATTGTATCCTGATGAACCCTCCAGTAAACCTCTCAAATCACTAATGCCAACCGAGAGTCGTTAGTTTTCTGTGTACTATTTAGAAACTGTTTAGAAATTCACAGAATGTTTGCTAGGAAGTGTGACTCAGCTATTTTAGATTGTAAACATGCACATTCAGTTTTAGTATTGCAGTTAAACACGAAACAATTGTAAAGTGGCAAATTCGTCGTTCCTATGCATTCCTTGGTAGACAAAATATTATTATCTGAATCACAGAGATGTGAAAGAGAACCGTTAGTGTTTTCTAAACCAGATTATTATTTTATTTCCCTTTATTAAAGCACGCTATCTTTAACTGTTTGTTTGTATCACTCATCTTTAATTAGTCTTAGCCTCTCTGAAATCACCCTAGATAAAACTGCTGTCATGAAAGTGCAACCCTATAAAGAAAACGTGATGCAGTTAGTTCAGATTACTTTTATTGTTGTTGTTACCATTCAGACTTCCACACTAGCTTTTTTTTGAGTGTTTGAAAGCACATACCAAAAAATTACTTCTGCTGCCTAATAAATGCAGGAAAATATTGTTTGACTATCCTTATTCCATCCAGAGAGGTTTGTGTCGATGGAAGGGAAGCTACGCGTAGTGAGGGAGCAAGAGAAGGATTCACTGAGTGAGCCAGATGGGGATGAGCAAATATTGAACTGGAAGGTCAAGAGAGAAGCAGTTGTAATAACTGTTTAAGAAATCCCCTTAACTATTCATAAAAACCCATAAATAGGTGTAACTCGCTTAACAGTCCGCACCTTGTTTAGCTTCCTCAAACACTGAGAATCCTTATGGGAGTACAATGCAATAATAGTTTGCTTCTAAATAAATTGTGTCTTTGCAAGAGTCAGAATTGTCTGATAATGGGAAAAGAGCAAGCCATCCAAGAGAAGAGCACAGGAAAATTGAGAGGAATGAGATACGCAGAGAAACATGTGAATAGTTGGTCAGGTGGTGGAATATAGAGAGTAGCAGGACATATGCAGAGAGCGTAGGAAGGAGTAGGGGTATTGAAAGTAAAGTGGGAAAAATGGAGAGAGTGAATAAAGGCAAATAAAAGAAGACGTTGGGGAGAGGAGAAAGGTGGAGTGAATAGAGTGGGTGGTGAGACTAAAAAAGCTGGGAAGGAGAGGAAATGTATGGAGAAAGATGCCCAGAGATGTGAAGAAGGATGAATGGTAGGAAGACACAACCTGAGAAAGTATTGGAAATATTAAGAAAAATGGAGAGTTGTGGGAGGATTTGAAGGAAAGTTGAAGATACCGATGAGGAAAGCAATGAGAGAGGAAAGATAGAATGTAGAAGGAAGTTATATAATTCAGAAAGCAATATAGAGAGTTGAATTTATAAAGGATTGGTGCAGGCAGACCGGCTTTAGAGGGGAGGAAAGAAATTTCACGGTGGAGGAAGGTGAAGAGAAAAGGGAGCAGAGGAAAGTGGAGCAAAACAGAAACAGTGTGTAGTAGAAGTTGTAGAGAGCTGGAAGAGGGGATGAGAAAGGATGTTCAGAGAAATGTGTGTTGATATGGACTGGGGGTGAGTGGGGGTAATAAGATGAGAAGATTGGAGAGAGAAAAAGATGTAGGATGGAGAGCAAAGATCCATGAAGAAGAGGGAAGTGAAGGAATAGAAGAAGATGTTAAATAGATGTGTAAAAGGAAAGGTAACCCTATGTTTGAAAGGCATGTATCTGCTTTTGTGGGCATGGCTAAAATGCCCCAAGCTATTTTTAGCCACAGTGGTAGCAAAATCAAAACCCTTGAAAGGATGGAGTTTCTTTGCTTTTGTCACTGTGACCACCCTAAAAGGCAATTTTAAGTAATACGCTGTGGAACACTACAGAGGTAATGATATTGAAATTAGAGAACCCCTTTTATTGATTGTGGATGAAACTGAACTGCCTATAGTCATAAGGTTCAGTACGGCCATTAGAGCAGAAACTTGAAAAGTCACCAGGTCTGCGCCCATCTCTGGTTTGCCACAGGTGTTTTCTGTCCTTCCATCTGCTGTGAGATGCCACTAGACCAGCCACAGGGTTCAAGTTGCACCTACCAGAGAAGACCTCCATTGCTACATCCGTATATGGCACTGCATCTGTTCTGCTGATGAGAACACTCAACTGTGGTCTGTCTATCGAATTGTCCATGAAAGGTAGTTGTGCTCTGCGTATGAAGCAAAATGGTGCACGTGCATCTGTTATGGTTAATATGTTCACTATACATTGTGGCTTGGTATTTTCCATTTCCAGTGGTGTCAGTTTTTCTACTACTTTCTGTTTGGTTACAACTTGAAAACCTTTTCTTAAAGCTAATCCACGTGGTGCCCTTTCTTCCTTGTACAATGAAGGATTGTGATTTCACTTCGAGCTTGCACACTGTTAAAGTTTGTGATCTTACATTTCCACCACCAACATCTTTGTCGAGAATGTGTTGGTAAATCTGTACTGGGGAGCGCATGCACCCAAGGCAGCTGCTACTGTACATGTGCCTCCTCGCTCATCAGCACTAACTGCCGTCTGGAATGTTTACCATGTTGTTACCAGCCAGAGCTGACTTGCAGTAAGTTCATATCGAGGGTGCAGGCACATGTGACAGTCAACTGCGCGTTAAACGTTTAACGATTTTATCCTCTTAATTATATATATTAAATCTGAATTTGATGTCTGTAACGTGCGAGTATTCGTCCTGTTCTTTAGTGTCTGACTGCTCAGTTGTTGAAACCAAAGCTAAGATTTTAACTTTATGCGTTCTCGCTTTCAGGAGCTGGTGAAACAAAAAGTTAAACGTCAGCTGACCCAACAACAAAAGGCTTCCCAGAGACGAAGGTTACAGAAAGGAGAAGCGAACATTTACACGAAAGAGCGTCGCGAAAATATGCAGAACATTAAGTGGAGCGTGGATGCTGCAGATTTCTGGGGATAACTAGAAAAATGCAAATGTTTTACTACATTCACCATAACGCGTTGAATATGGGAATATTAACCATAAAGCAAGCAGTTATTTTCCTGCGAAATAAATATATTTATATACATTGATTCGATAAGCCTCTTTATTCTTTAAGAACCGGTTGCATTGCTGTTGAAAATTGAACCAACTCAAAGATGCAGCGTCTCCATGTTATAACCTACTGGAAGCCAAACTTGGAATATTACGACACTGGTATGATCTGCTGGCACTTTGGTGGCAAAACAAGCCTGTAATAGTAGAAACCAGTCAGACCAAATCAGTTTGTGTTTTTACTGATTTCAGAGAGCAAGAGTTGCTTAGATGCTTTTTTGTCTCCACTATTTTGTCATATAAACTTAAGTGGCTTACGATGGGGCTTATTTCTGAAGAACTAAGTCAGATGGTCATGTTTAAAGTTCACCATATGTGATCTGCACTGAGTTAGTAGCTGCAGAAACACCATCTTTAAAAGCCAATAGTGGCTAGGGACCACCAAGTTTGCAGTCCTGCTTCCTCTCCATGCTCCAGCCCAACATGGCCCACCCACTGATCATACCCCTTCCATCACATGCCTCATTCTCGGCCTTTACTCATCCTAAATCATTATATAACCCACCCCATGGATTTTCCTATTTTGAAGTGGGCCAGTGATGTCAATTTTGAAGATGCCACACCTAACTCAGAAATTGCTACGTCAGGACACTATTATTTGTAGTTTAGGAAGTGTGCGCCCTGGTCGCCAATACATCCAGTTCTGATAGAGGCATTTGACTGCAGATTCCTCACCTTGCAAATTTACCCCAGACAGCAGACTGGATCCAGAAATTTTAAAAGCAATTCCCTTGCGCATTGGTAAGTGGCAGCATCTGGTTTGTCGGTTCCGGATGTCACTCCAGGGCCACTATGAGACTGTATCTCTTCATGCTGACGTCCGTCCCTTTTTTTTCCTGCGCCTTCAGACCGGGATCTGGAGCTACCAGTGCTGTCTCTGACTGACTTTTTTCCTTCAAGAAAAAAAACTTCAAAATTTGGACACAGTGTGCAAATATGGCCCCTAAACAAACCTGTTTCAAGCCATGTTGTAACTGTCACCAGTTAATGTCGGTGACGGACACCCATTATTTCTGTCTCTGGTGCCTCAGCTCCTGGCATGATACAAAGTTGTACCTGTGCTGCACTAAAATGAACTGCAAAGCGATGTGAGACCATAAAGTCAAAGTCAGAGGAACTTATTAGGCGCACAAATCACCTGAAAGGTCTCATGGCGCTTGCGAAGACTCTGTGTAGGCTAGAGATCAGATCTGAACAACATTATTGATGGTCGAATAACCAGGTTTTTAGTTCCCTCCGAAAAAGCTTGTGATCAGAGATGGAAAGAAGATGAGACTGGAGCTTATTCCAAAAGTCGTGGGCAAGAAAAGAAAAAGATCGACCACCGTTTCTTGCAGTGCGAATTCGTCGCGGGGTAAGGAGATGTTTTGTGCTAGATCTTAGGAGTCTACCTGGCTGATACCAGTTTAGTTTTTTAGCTAAGTAACTAGGTCGGGTTCCGTGTATACTCTTGTGGGTGAGACATAGAATTTTAAAACTACCTCTCTTTTTTACCGGAAGCCAGTGAAGAATCCTCAGACTGGGGACTGATGGGGCTCTTGATGGGAGATTTAAAATGAGTCTGGCAGCCGTGTTCTGCAAGATCTGAAGTTTTGAGTATAGATCTTCATTTATGGAGACTAATAAGGCATTCCCGTAGTCCAGACGACTTACAATAAGTCCCTGTACCAATGGTTTTCTGGATTCAATGGGAATCCATTGAAAGATTTTGCGTAATTTCCGCAAAATCCCATAGCAAGTGCCTATTACAAGATTTACATGATTTTTCATTGACAACTTATTGTCAATCGTTATTCCGAGATTGCGCACTGCTTGTTTAGGGGATGGGCATTGGCCCAGCGCTTGGGGCCACCAATCGTTGGACCAGTACTCTTCGGCCCTACCAAACAGGATGATCTCTGTCTTGCTGCCGTTGAGCTGTAAATTGTTATTGCCCATCCAGTTGTTAATATGAATCATACAATTTTTAAAACGGGTCATTGTGTCTGTAGGGTCAGGACCAAACGTGATTAACAGCGGAGTGTCATCAGCGTATGACACTGTCTCAAAGCCATAGGACCTGATTACCCTGGCCAAAGGTGTTACATAGAGGTTGAAAAGCATTGGGCTCAGGATAGAGCCCTGAGGAACTCCTATGCTTACAGACCTACTACATGAGGCCAGGGTACCTATTTGTACTGTGGTTGTACGGTTCATTAGATAGTTCTTGAACCAGTCCAGGGCCCTTCCCTTGATTCCCACCTCCCAAAGCCGTTGTTCTAAAATGCTGTGGGAGATGGTGTCGAAGGCGGCTGACAGATCCAAAAGGACCAGCATGGCTGATTCCCTGTTGTCCAGGGCCAGCCTGATATTGTCAACTACCTCTACCACTGCCAAGCTTGGCATTGCCGAACTCCAAAGGAAGTTGCAGAAGCAGTCTAGCCTAGTGGAAGACAAAAGTGCGATCGCGCTCTTGAACCTGGGGTCGTTTTTAGGACCTCTCCACATGGAGGTCCAGGAGCTCAGGTAAGTCACTTAAATCTTAAATCACACAAATCCCACAAAAAACACAAGAGGTCCAAGAATGGCTCTCCGCCATTCACACAGTTCGGAGTCACACAACGCTGCGGGTACTTCTAGGTCACGGAGTCAATCCATGGAATGGACTCAAGCAGTGGTTCTGCCCCTACTTCCTGTCAAGCAGATTGCTACTGAGGCCAAACTCTGCCAGCTGAGAGAGACTAAAGAGAGATTTTTTTTATTACTCCAGCAGATCCCGCTGAAGCGTTTTCGTGGCTCCAAGGATCCGAGGTGGCAGCCTGTTGCAGGCCAGTTTACAGATCCATCCTCGATGCTGACCGTACCACTTACACCCCGTCTGAGGTTGTCTCCATCATCAAGCATGGGACCACCTGCTCCTGCCTTGGCGCAACGTCCAAACCCTCTCACGGTGCCAAGACCTACACCACAGACCCGACAGACACTGGCACATATGTCGGACCTAGATCTGATCATTTTATCTGATTCGGAGGCTCGTCCATCCCTGAACAAAGTCAGTATAGCATTTCTAAACGGGATGCACAATACTGCAACGATGATGACAAAGGGGATTTAATGAGGAGTCCAAAATATTGGCGGACTTGCAGAATGCCAGTGGGCTGGACACCTCCCCTGACACTGGACTCTATTCTCCAAACCCTGTGACCACTGAGGAATCCACATCTTTTGCCACTGTCGTTAGCAGAGCATTGGAAGTGTTTGATTTGACTTTGCTGATGCTGGAAGTTTAGCCAACATCTTAACCGAAGTCCTCAACCCAGGAGCCACAAACCTGGAATCTCTTCTTTCTTTTAATGAATTTCTTTCAGACCTACTGGTGGGCACCTGGGAAAAGCCAGGCTCTTGCCCTGAGTCAGTCGATAAGTGGCAAGGCGCACAGGCCTTCACCCGGAGACCCGGTCGTCTTAGTGCAACATTCTACCCCGGAGAGCCTGGTGGTCCAGACATCGTCCAGTCGCCTCAAACCCAACTCCTTCTCTACCACACCACCCACCTGACTGGGAATTCAAGAGGAAGCAGAATGTTGCAAAACACGTTTTCTCTACTACCAGCCTTGCCTTATAATCTGTCAATACCTCCTGTCTCCTGGGATTGGATTTGCACACCATGTGGGACAGAGTGGCAGACACCTTGCCAGCTGTTTTAGAGGATATCAAACTTGCACTCTGGTGTGTGATCCTCGACTGCCAAGATGCTGCAAAATATACCATCCATTCTGGCCTGGACACAGCCAAAGGCTTGGTCGATGGTTGCACGGAAGATGGAACTGCCGTTCCATGGCCCAAAATGTTTTGAAGCGAAGGCAGACTCTGCCCTTTAAGGAAAGCAACTCTGCCTTTTTAGGAGAGCAAGGCCACCACTCTCTTGTAGGGCCTAGCTCAGCCTGTTTGGCAGTTGCCCCAACAACAATAACCCTTTCAAGGTGTCCGGAAGGAGTATCCGCAGAGGTAGCGCCAACATCTGCCTCAGCAGCAACAGGTCTCCCCGCTCTTTCTATGATGACAGCATTCAGGTCCCAGGGACCAAGCTCTAATCACCCTTCCCTACCCCCGAGCCGCTGCAAACCACTTTCATTTGTCCTTTGCAGTGCACAATTGTCCGGTAGGAGACCAGTGGGTGCTCAAGATCATAGAGCACGAATACGCCCTACTTTTTCTGTCTTATCCCACAGGCATGTCACCCACACCACAATATTTGCAGGAGGACCACTTGTCCCTACTCCATGGAGAAGTTCAACCTCTCTTGTCGCTTGGCCGATAGAGAGGGTGCTGGCACCAGAGATTGAGACAAGTTGTTACTCCTGTTAGTGCCTGGTGCTGAAAAAAGACAGAGGCCTTCACCCCATCCTAGATCTCCACACTCTGAACTTCTTCCTTCATAAGAACAAGTTTAAAATGCTCACTCTGGCCCAATTTCTGTCTGCCCAGGATCCAAGAGACTGGATGGTAGCTCTTGATTTGCAGAGCGCATACTTCTACATCCCCATCCAGCAGTCCTCCAGATGATACCTGCAGTTTCAGGTAGGCCAAGAGCACTTCCAGTTCTCCTTGCTCGCTTTTGGCCTGATTAGTGCACTTCGGGTGTTCTCGAAGGTGATGGTGGTGGTCGTAGCACTTCTGCAGATGTTGGGTATACCACCTGAAGGTGGGCTTGCCTTAAACAGTCCTAAAAAAACCTCCAGATGATAGCCAACCTGTTAACATCTTTGGGTTTCTCCATCAGTGTGCAGAAGTCACATCAAACTACTTCACAGTGGCTACTCTTTATTTGAGTCATCCTGGATATGGTGCTTTTTCAAGCTATTCTTCCACCTCAATGAGTCCAGAACATTCGATCTATGATCCAATGTTTCAACCCTCGACCTGGGATTCATTGATAGCAGCTCTGAGGCTTCTGGGCCTTTTGACGTCCTGCATCCTGCTTGTGGACCATGGCAGGTGGCACATGCCTGTTCTGCAGTGGACTCTGAAGTCTCAGTGGGATCAACACAAAGGCAACCTGTCAGACTCTATCCAGGTGTCGGAGGCTGTAAAAGATCTGCAGTGGTGGCTGCTCGTCTGCAATTGGACCAGTGGCAGACTCCTCTCCCTACCCCATCCAGAGCTAATAGTTGTGACCGGTGCATCCATTGCTGGGTTGGAGGAGGGTGTCATCTGGGAGACGTGTCACGCACATCTTCTGGCCCGATTGCCGACCTGGGCATTCGTGGGTTGGCACACCAGTGGCTTGAGTCCTTTCTGTCAGGGTGGTCCCAAAGGCTCCAACTGGGTGAGCAGGTATCGAACAGTGGCGCCCTCACATGTGGCGTCCCCCAGGGCTCAGCACTGTCCCCACTTCTTTTTAACATGCATCTCCAGCCACTGGTGTCAGCTCTGGCCCGCATGGACTGTCAAGTCTTTAACTACGCGGATGATACCCAACGTAGTCTCCAGATCGAGAATTCTTCTCAAGCCCACACTCTATTGCAAAACATTCTCAGATACACAGTGAACTGGATGACCGCTAACTTGCTGAAAGTCAACCCAGATAAAACTGAGGTCCATGTCATCTCCTCTAAAAACAACCCCTGGAACGACCTCTTCTGGCCACAGGAGCTTGGCACCTCCCCTACGCCAGTCCCTGTCGTAAAAAGTTTGGGCATCAAGATTGATGCCTATCTCTCTATGGCCAATCAAGTAGCTTCTGTGGTCGGCACCTGTACGGGTTTAATGAGACAGTTGCGTAAACTTGCCCCCCTTCTCTCACCTGCCGCTTTACAGATGATTGTGTCGGCCACGATCGTGTCTAGATTGGACTACGGCAATGCCTTATACATCGGCCTCCCTGAGAACCTCATCTGCAAGCTACAAGTGACCTTGAATGATGCAGCTAGGCTGATTTTCAGGCTCCCTAGAAAGGCTCATGCTACCCCTTTGCTGTGTAAGTTGCACTGGCTCCTGATCAAACGGAGAGCAAAGTTCAAGGGCCTTTGTATTGCCCACAAAGCCATTCATGGCCAGGCCCCAGCCTATATCAAGGAGCGCCTGGGGAACTATGTGCCGGGACGTACTCTTTGGTCATCCGAGGCAGGCCTCTTGGCCTACTCACGGGTCAAAACCGCATCCAAGGGTGGCAGAGCTTTCTCTGTCTTAATTCCCCAACTTTGGAATCTACTGCCTGAGAACCTTCGTAAAGAATCCACACTCCTCCCTTTTAGGAAGCAACTCAAGACTTTTCTGTTTAGGGAGGCTCTGGGCACAGTCTAAATCATCCGCCAAGTGCTCATCGGCGATGGCTGGTGGACTTTGGTCTTCTCAAAGCGCTAAGAGACCTGCTGGTGATTATGCGCTATACAAACTTCAGTTAACATAACAGAATGTGTCGAGCAGAGGAGTCTGGTCTCTGGCAGAAGTTGGTCTCCAAATCAACTTGTTGGAGTTGTGAGTGATTCGCTGAGCACCGAAGGCTCTAAATCCAACTATCATTGGGGAACCAGTGCAGGTTCTCATGGACATGACCGCCATGTGGTACTGCAACAAACTGGGTGGAGTGCAGTTGTGGTTCCTGTGCCAAGAGGCCCTACCACGTTGGAAGTGGCTTACTGCTCAGGGCATCTCCAAGATTGCCTAACACCTGTCAGGGTCTTTAAATGCCAGGATGGACAAAATCAGCCGCCGGTGCCTAGAGGATCACGAAAGGCAGTTACACTAGTAGAACTGGCTGTTTTCCAGCAATGGGGAGAACCCTGGCTCAATCTTTTATCTACTGCAGGGAATGCACAGTGCCCAGACATTTTGCACATTGGAGTTCCCAAGGCGGTCCTCCCTGGGAGACTCCTGTCTGGATTGGGAATTGTTATACCTGGCACCATTGGCGTGGGTCTCCCCTGCATTTGTTTTTGCCTTTGCTTCCTGTGTTTTGCTGTGTGTTGGATTCCATTTTTGCTGGTCTAGGTGCTTTGGGCACTTTGCCACTGCTGTTCAGTGCCAAAGTGCAAGTGCTTCCTTTTGTAAATTGTTGTTATGGATTAGTGTTTCTATGATTTGGCTATTTGATTTACTTGTCAGACCCTAGTGCAGTGCATTGTGTGTGCCCAGGGCCTGTAAATCAAATGCTGCTAGTGGGCTGCAGCACTGATTGTGCCCCCCACGGAAGCAGCCTGTAAAATGTGACTCTGGCCTGTGGGCAGTCTGGGACTGCCATGTCGACTTGGCAAGTGCACCCACTTGCCAGTCCCTAAACCTTCCCTTTTCTACATATTAGTCACCCCTAAGGTAGGCCCAAGGTACCCCTGTGGGCAGGGTGCATTGTATGTGAAAGGCAGGAAATGCCCTTCTGTGTGTGGCATGTCCTGATAGTGAATTACTGCCAATTTCGTTTTTCACTATTGCAAGGCTGCCTGTTCCCATAGGACAGAATGGGGAGTTTGTTTATAACATCTTATAAACATAACTACCCCTGGGAACGAGGTAGAAAAATAAAGTTAAGTATGCCTGAACTCAGAATGTTAAAATGCATCTTTTAGTGAGGGTGATAGTTACATTCTGTGTTTGAAAATACCACTTTTAGAAAGTAGGTATTTTCTTGCTTAGCCATCCAGTATGCCTCTGCTAGGTTTGTGTATTGCATGTCTGACTTTGGAGTTTCAGGGGCTGGGGAGGAACAGTGGCTCCAGAGAGCCTGATGAGTCAGGGGTGGGCTGAATAGGCCTGGCCTGCGTTTGGAGTGGTGGGAGGAGTAACACCTGCACCTGAATAGGGCTGTGCCTGCCTTCCACAATGACTACTCCACCCCCCTGTGGTGTGTCTGGAGCCAGGGCTCACACTGACAATGGAGGTTGTTGTGCACTTGCAAGGTGCCCCACAGAACTGGTTTTGGCTGGGTACAGACACTCACTGCCTTCAGAGAACAAAGGATTTTGGTGTATAAAAAGATGGGCCCAGACCCCAGACTTTTAGATCACTTCTGGGAAATCAAGAGGAACCTTTGCCAAGGAGAAGAGCCGGAGAAGCTGAGGAGGAATACTGCCCCTGTGCTGTTTGCTGTTTGGGGTTGGCCTGCAGTGGCTACTTGCTGCCAAGGAAAGGAGAAAAGGGCTTTGCTGTTTGCTGTGTCCCATGCTTGAGGAAGATCTCCAAGTGCTTGAAACTGAGCTTGCCTCCTGTTCTGAAGTCTCAGGGACACAAAGACTTCACCACCAGCTCCCCTGAACTTCCTTGCTGGGAGTTCTGAACTGCAAAGAGGTGCCTGCTGTTGTTTTGGACCTCTAGAGACTGTTTTCCGCTGGGAGCTGGAAGCATCCACGCATCGTTCCGGATCGTCGCATCACACTGAGGTGCCAAGTTTGTCGCATCGTTGGTGGACGCAGTAAGAAACCGACGCATCACCTCCCCACGTAGTAAGAAACAGACGCATCACCTCCTCTCCGGTAAGGAACCGATGCATCACCTCCCCTGCGCAGCAGTAGGGAACAGGCGCATCACCTCCCCCGGAGCAAGGAACCGACCCATCACCTTCCCTGAGTGTAAGTGTTACATCTGCAATTTGCTTTGAACTGAACTATTTCTACCATCTGAAAGTCACATTTTTATTACTGTATTGTGGATTTTTGTCGTTTGGTCTTGTCTTGGTTTAGATAAAGACTACTTATTTTTCTAAACTGGTGTGGTGTCCATTTGTAGTGTTTTCACTGTATTACTGTATGTGTTCACAAATGCTTTACACACTGCCTCTGAGATAAGCCTGTCTGCTCGTTCCAAGCTACCAAGGGGCTGAGCAGGGGTTATTTTAGAAGTGTATCCCCCTTACCCTGACTAGAAGCCAGGGTCCCTATTTGGACAAAGATACCTACCTCTGCCAACTAGAGACCCCCATTTCTAACATTGGTTGTCAGCGGTGAGGATCTGGACTTGCATTTGTGACTTACATACAGTGATTGGTGTACACTACTAGTGAGTGCAGACCATTATGCAACCACATACATTTTTGTAGAGTTTTTCCTTGGAATATTTTGCATCTTGAGAACTGCCAATTTTCACCAAGAGCAAAGCAGCATCACTTGCATCTGTGGATATTGAATTTGAAGAGGATAAGGTTGATACCTACACTGTGCCACAACTTAAAGCTATCTGCAAAAACAATTAAATCTCCATGAGAGGCCTTACCAGAAAGGAGGAGTTTCAAAAGGCGCTGAGGGCCTGGTTGGAAGCAAGGAATCCCAGTGGGCAGACCGAGGAGCCTATGTTGGAGGGTGAGAATTTAGAAGGGCAGCAAGATGGGCTAGTGGACCTAACTGGAGGGGGGGTGCCTCCCAGGGAAGGCAGCAGTGTGTCTTCAAGGGGTCTGTCTCCAGAAGAGTTGGAGGACAGGGAGAAAAGCAGAGTGCATGAGTTGGAGCTTGCTAGGCTCAAGCTGGAGAGGCAGGGTGACTTGGAGAATAAGAGATTGGAGTTGGAGAGCAGGAAATTGGCCATGGTGGAAAAGAAGATGCTTTTAGAGCATGAGAGGGGGTTGAGGGAGTTGGAGCTGAAAGCAAAGAGTCTAGAGATCACTCCCTCTGGTGGCAGCACACTATCAGTGCCTAGGGAAGGAAAAGTATACATTCCCAAAGAAGTTATCAAAGATTTCATGAAGCATGAGGACATTGGGCAGTGGTTTAAGGCCTATGAAATAGCAATGAAGTCCCACCGGGTCCCTGAGAGAGATTGGGGAGCAGGGTTGTAGGGCCGCTTCCTCGGTGAAGGGAGAGAGACCTTACTAGCTTTGCCCACTGAGGATCAGATGTCCTTTGCCCCCATGAAGGATGCCTTGATAGCCAGGTATGGGTTGATCCCAGAGCTTTATAGGCAGAAATTTAGGAACTGCAAGAAGCTGGAGTCCAGTACTTGGGTGGAGTATGTATCTTATTTTTGCAGAGCACTGGATGGATGGGTGAAGGGTAGTAAGGTAACTGATTTACAGGGGCTCTATGATTTGGTTGCATGGGAGCACTTGTCCAGTAGTGGTTTTCCAGAGCTACGCCAGCACCTGATTGATAGTAAGCTGACTGACCCCAGGAAGCTTGCTGTGGAGGCGGACCGCTGGGTCAGTACCAGGGTCCACAAAGGTCTTGTGGGAGACTCCGCCAAGGGTGGGCAGGGTCCCCAGCAGAAGAGTGGGGGGGACAAGAACAAAAGGAGTTCCAAAAAGGGCCCCGAGGTAATCCCCAAGGGAACCAAGGTAAGGGTTCCCAGCCTCCCACTGAGAAGAAACCATGGGTCCCGACAGGTAAGCCTGTTCAGAGGGGTCCCAAGACCTGTTTCAGTTGTGGTCAGGTGGGCCACTTCCGGAGGGATCATAAGTGTCCCAAACCGGTTACCACCACACCCACTGGTGCACCACCCTGAGAACTGGCTAGTGTAGCCTTGGGGGAGGAGTTGGGTGCCCAAGGTGAGTGGGGTCCCGCAGAGATGTCACTGGTCTCTTTAGGAGACAGTGAGATGGTCCCAAGGACTCATCTGCCTGATAACACTAAAAAGTACAGGCAATGGGTGACCATCAATGGCCATAGTGTGGAGGCTCCGAGAGACACCGGAGCCAGTGTGACAGCTGTCAGTTGTGGGCTGGTGTCTGAATAGCAGGTGGTCCCCAACACATTCTACCCAGTAGTTGCTGCTGACAATTCAGAGTGCCTCTGCAAAGTGGTACAGGTTCCCTTTGAGGTGGGGGGGGGGGTCTCAGGTACCTTGAGAGTAGCTGTGAGGCCAGCCATGCCTGTTGACTGTCTACTAGGCAATGATTTGGAGAGCTCCCCTTGGGCGAGGGTGGAGCGGCGGTCTCATTTGGAGATGTTGGGTCTGCCTGAGTGGGCATGTGTGACCACTCGGTCAATGGCAGCCGGTAAGGGCATTCAAGAGGACCTGGAGCCTGAAAGAGTGGCCCAGGTGCCTGCCGGGAAGAGAAGAGGCAGGGGGCGTGGGAAACCGGCCCCGAAGTTCCCACAGTCCAGGAGGAGGCAAACCTTGAGGGGGATGCCCTGGAGCCTACAGGGGAACAAGTGGCTGAACTGGGGGACCTGCCTGAGCTGACCCATTGGCAGCAGGAAGGAGGCCCCACCAGGGAGGAATTCTGCCAGGAGCAGCAGAAGTGCCCTTCTCTTGTTGTTTTGCGGCAACAGGCCGCAAACCAGGCAGCAGGTGATCAATCCGGATCACATTGGATATACTGGGAGAATGGTCTCCTGTATAGCGAGCCTAAGGTTACTGAGCCTGGGTCAGCCCGTGTGCTGGTGGTACCCCAGTGCTTCAGAGCCTTCCTACTGGGTCTGGCTCATGATGAGCCTTTGGCAGGGCATTTGGGGCAAGACAAGACCTTTGAAAGGCTTGTCACCCACTTTTACTGGCCCCAGATGCGCAAGCACTCTGATACTCATTGTAGGTCTTGTCAGACTTGCCAGGCAAGTGGCAAGAGTGGGAGGAAGTGCAAGGCTCCTCTCCAACCTTTCCCTGTGGTCAGCACCCCCTTTGAGAGGGTGGATATTGACATTGTGGGGCCTCAGGATCCCAAGACAGCCATGGGCAACAGGTTCATCCTGGTCTTGGTGGACCATGCCACCCGGAAGCCATCCCTCTCCGCACTGTGACGGCCCCCATGGTGGGACATGCGTTGACGGGGATTTTCTCCCGTGTGGGGGTTCCCCAGAGAGGTGGTGTCCGACCGGGGTACCAACTTCATATCTAAGTATATGAAGTCCCTGTGGCAGGAGTGCAGTGTAACCTATAAGTTCACCAAGGTAATGGACTGGTTGAGAGATTCAACCGGACCCTAAAGGGCGTGATTATGGGTCTTGGTGAACCCATGAGGCGTAAGTGGGACGTCATCTTACCATGCCTGCTGCTTGCTTACAGAGAGTTACCGCAGAAGTCCTTAGGGTTCAGCCCCTTTGAGCTCCTGTAAGAGGACCTCTAATTCTGGTGAAAGAAGGCTGGGAGAAAGCTCCCAGTAAACCTCCCCAGGATGTATATAGCTACATGCTGGCCTTCAGGAACCAGACTAAGCACTTCAGACAACTCGCTCAGGCGAATCTGGAAGCCAGCCAGGAGGAAATGAAACGTTGGTATGATCAGAATGCCACTCTGATCGAGTTTCAGCCTGGACAAAAAGTTTGGGTCATGGCCCCAGTGGAGCCTTGTGTGCTCCAGGATAAGTGGACCAGACCATTTGAGGTGGTGGAGCGCAAGAGTAACGTCACCTACTTGGTGGACTTGGAAGGGGTGGGAGCACACTGCTTCACCTCCCAGCACAGTTCGCCCCCTTAGCATTCTGGTCAATGCAGTTCATGGTACATGCTTACTTCAAATTTCACTGGAGTATTCCACCAAAGTTGCTGCAGGTTAGTGCTGTAAATCTGTAGACACGTGTTTCTGGATATCATCCGTCATCAGTACAGATAAAAACGAATTTTATTTGGGGTTGCTGAGCAGGCTGCCACAATCTTTTCAGGTCTCAGTACCTCTCACAGGCGCACAGGTGCATCTCCACAAGCTCGTCAGCTCAATGGCTCAAGGGAGCCTTTTCAAACCGGAAGGGTGGGAGCACACTGCTTCACCTCCCAGCACAGTTCGCCCCCTTAGCATTCTGGTCAATGCAGTTCATGGTACATGCTTACTTCAAATTTCACTGGAGTATTCCACCAAAGTTGGTGCAGGTTAGTGCTGTAAATCTGTAGACACGTGTTTCTGGATATCATCCGTCATCAGTACAGATAAAAACGAATTTTATTTGGGGTTGCTGAGCAGGCTGCCACAATCCTTTCAGGTCTCAGTACCTCTCACAGGTGCACAGGTGCATCTCCACAAGCTCGTCAGCTCAATGGCTCAAGGGAGCCTTTTCAAACAGGAAGGGGTGGGAGCACACTGCTTCACCTCCCAGCACAGTTCGCCCCCTTAGCATTCTGGTCAATGCAGTTCATGGTACATGCTTACTTCAAATTTCACTGGAGTATTCCACCAAAGTTGGTGCAGGTTAGTGCTGTAAATCTGTAGACACGTGTTTCGGGATATCATCCGTCATCAGTACAGATAAAAACGAATTTTATTTGGGGTTGCTGAGCAGGCTGCCACAATCTTTTCAGGTCTCAGTACCTCTCACAGGCGCACAGGTGCATCTCCACAAGCTCGTCAGCTCAATGGCGCCTTTTCAAACAGGAAGGGGTGGGAGCACACTGCTTCACCTCCCAGCACAGTTCGCCCCCTTAGCATTCTGGTCAATGCAGTTCATGGTACATGCTTACTTCAAATTTCACTGGAGTATTCCACCAAAGTTGGTGCAGGTTAGTGCTGTAAATATGTAGACACGTGTTTCTGGATATCATCCGTCATCAGTACAGATAAAAACGAATTTTATTTGGGGTTGCTGAGCAAGCTGCCACAATCTTTTCAGGTCTCAGTACCTCACACAGGCGCACAGGTGCATCTCCACAAGCTCGTCAGCTCAATGGCTCAAGGGAGCCTTTTCAAACAGGAAGGGGTGGGAGCACACTGCTTCACCTCCCAGCACAGTTTGCCCCCTTAGCATTCTGGTCAATGCAGTTCATGGTACATGCTTACTTCAAATTTCACTGGAGTATTCCACCAAAGTTGGTGCAGGTTAGTGCTGTAAATCTGTAGACACGTGTTTCTGGATATCATCAGTCATCAGTACAGATAAAAACGAATTTTATTTGGGGTTGCTGAGCAGGCTGCCACAATCTTTTCAGGTCTCAGTACCTCTCACAGGCGCACAGGTGCATCTCCACAAGCTCGTCAGCTCAATGGCTCAAGGGAGCAGGTTAGTGCACCAACTTTGGTGGAATACTCCAGTGAAATTTGAAGTAAGCATGTACCATGAACTGCATTGACCAGAATGCTAAGGGGTGAACTGTGCTGGGAGGTGAAGCAGTGTGCTCCCACCCTTCCTGTTTGAAAAGGCTCCCTTGAGCCATTGAGCTGACGAGCTTGTGGAGATGCGCCTGTGAAAGGTACTGAGACCTGAAAAGATTGTGGCAGCCTGCTCAGCCACCCCAAATAAAATTCGTTTTTATCTGTACTGATGACGGATGATATCCAGAAACACGTGTCTACAGATTTACAGCACTAACCTGCACCAACTTTGGTGGACTACTCCAGTGAAATTTGAAGTAAGCATGTACCATGAACTGCATTTACCATAATGCTAAGGGGCGAACTGTGCTGGGAGGTGAAGCAGTGTGCTCCCACCCCTTCCTACTTGGTGGACTTGCAGTCTCCTAGGGAACCCTTTGCGGGTCCTGCATGTGAACCGCCTGAAGCCCCACTTGGGGCGGTCCGAAGTGGGCATGCTCCTAGCAACAGATGTTGGAATGGAGGAGAATGAGCCTCTTCCTGACCTCCTGTCTGCAAAGGAGCACGATGGGTCAGTGGACGGTGTATCACTCTCCCCCGCCCAGACTCCTGAACAGCAGAGTGACTGTCGCCAACTGTTGGGACAGTTTTCTGATCTGTTCTCCCTGACCCCCGGTGTCACTCAGTGGTGTGTCCATGATGTGGATACTGGGGACAGACCTCCCGTAAAAATAAGATTTACAGAGTGACTGACAGGGTCAGAACTTGCATCAAGGAGGAGGTCTCCAAGATGTTAGTGCTAGGGGTGATTGAGCCCTCAGACAGCCCTTGGGCCAGCCCAGTGGTCTTGGTCCCGAAGGCTGCCGCACCCGGTGCCACGCCAGAACTCCGGTTCTGTGTGGATTACAGAGGGCTCAATTCAGTCACCAGGATTGACGGGCACCCCATCCCCAGAGCTGATGAGCTCATTGATCGGTTGGGGGCTGCCCGGTACCTCAGTACAGTTGACTTAACGTCTGGGTACTGGCAGATCGCCTAAACTGATGGGGCAAGAGCGAGGTCAGCGTTCTTCACACCAGATGGGCACTACCAATTCCGGGTGATGCCCTTTGGGATGAAGAATGCCCCTGCCACCTTTTAGAGGTTGGTCAACCAGGTGTTGGTTGGGCTGGAGGATTTCAGTGCCATCTACCTGGACGACATTGCAGTGTTCAGTGCCACTTGGGAGGAACATCTGCACCACCTCTGGGAAGTGTTGAAGGCTCTGCGGAGGGCAGGCCTCACGATCAAGGCAAGCAAGTGCCAGATCGGACAGGGTTCTGTGGTGTACTTGGGACACCAGGTAGGAAACGGCCAGGTGGCGCCCCTACAGCCCAAGATTGGTACCATTCTGGCTTGGGAACCCCCCAAGACCCAGACAGAGGTGAGAGCCTTTCTAGGACTCACAGAGTATTACAGGAGATTTGTCAAGGGGTATGGCACCATTGTTGCCCCCTTGACAGAGCTGACTTCCAGGAAGCAGCCCAAGACAGTGAATTGGACTGACACCTGCCAGAAGGCTTTTGATGCCCTGAAATCTGCCATGTGCACAGCACCTGTGCTTAAGGCACACAACTTCTCAGAAGAATTAATTGTGCAGACAGATGCTTCAGAGCATGGTGTGGGGGCTGTGCTCTCACAGCTGAATGAAGAGGGCCTAGACCAACCTGTAGCCTTCATTAGTAGGAGGTTACTTCCACGGGAACAGAGGTGGAGTGTGATTGAGCGTGAGGCATTTGCTGTGGTCTGGGCACTGAAGAAGCTGAGGCCATACTTGTTTGGGACTCACTTCTGGGATCAGACAGACCACAGGCCCCTCCGGTGGTTGATGCAAATGAGGGGTGAGAATCCAAAGCTGTTGAGGTGGTCCATTTCCCTACAGGGGATGGACTTTACGGTGGAACACCGCCATGGTACAGGACACGCCAATGATGATGGTCTGTCCAGATTTTTCCGCCTTAGTGGAGAGAACTCCCAAGAGGGTGGGTAGTTCTCCCCACATTTCAGCTGGAGGGGACACGTGTTAGACCTGGCACCATTGGCGTGGGTCTCCCCTGTATTCTTTTTGCCTTTGCTTCCTGTGTTTTGCTGTGTGTTGGACTCCGTTTTTGCTGGTCTAGATGCTTTGGGCACTTTGCCACTGCTGTTCAGTGCCAAAGTGTAAGTGCTCCATTTTGTAAATTGTTGTTATGGATTAGTGTTTCCATGATTTGGCTATTTGATTTACTTGTCAGACCCTAGTACAGTGCACGGTGTGTGCCCAGGGCCTGTAAATCAAATGCTGCTAGTGGGCTGCAGCACTGATTGTGCCACCCACAGAAGCAGCCTGTAAAATGTGACGCTGGCCTGCCATTGCAGAGCCTGTGGGCAGTCTGGGACTGCCATGTCGACTTGGCAAGTGCACCCACTTGCCAGTCCCTGAACCTACCCTTTTCTACATATTAGTCACCCCTAAGGTAGGCCCAAGGTACTCCTGTGGGCAGCGTGCATTGTATGTGAAAGGCAGGACATGCCCTTGTGTGTGTGGCATGTCCTGATAGTGAATTACTGCCAATTTCGTTTTTCACTATTGCAAGGCTGCCTGTTCCCATAGGACAGAATGGGGAATTTGTTTATAACATCTTATAAACATAACTACCCCTGGGAACGAGGTAGAAAAATAAAGTTTAGTATGCTTGAACTCAGAATGTTAAAATGCATCTTTTAGTGAGGGTGATTTTTACATTCTGTGTTTGAAAATACCACTTTTAGAAAGTAGGTATTTTCTTGCTTAGCCATCCAGTATGCCTCTGCTAGGTTTGTGTATTGCATGTCTGGCTTTGGAGTGTCAGGGGATGGGGAGGAACAGTGGCTCCAGAGAGCCTGATGAGTCAGGGCTGGGCTGAATAGGCCTGGTCTGCATTTGGAGTGGTGGGAGGAGTAGCACCTGCACCTGACTAGGGCTGTGCCTGCCTTCCACAATGACGGCTCCGCCTCCCTGTGGTGTGTCTGGAGCCAGGGTTCACACTGACAATGGAGGTTGTTGTGCACTTGCAAAGTGCCCCACAGAACTGGTTTTGGCTGGGTACAGACACTCTCTGCCTTCAGAGAACAAAGGATTTTGGTGTATAAAAAGAGGGTCACAGACCCCAGACTTTTAGATCACTTCTGGGAAATCAAGAGGAACCTTTGCCAAGGAGAAGAGCTGGAGAAGCTGAGGAGGAATACTGCCCCTGTGCTGTTTGCTGTCTGGGGTTGTCCTGCAGTGGCTACTTGCTGCCAAGGAAAGGAGAAAAGGGCTTTGCTGTTTGCTGTGTCCCCTGCTTGAGGAAGATCTCCAAGGGCTTGAAACTGAGCTTGCCTCCTGTTCTGAAGTCTCAGGGACACAAAGACTTCACCACCAGCTCCTCTGAACTTCCTTGCTGGGAGTTCTGAACTGCAAAGAGGTGCCTGCTGTTGTTTTGGACCTCTAGAGACTGTTTTCGGCTGGGAGCTGGAAGAATCCACGCATCGTTCCGGATCTTCGCATCGCGGAGCCAAGTTTGTCGCATCGTTGGACGCAGTAAGAAACCGACGCATCACCTCCCCACACAGTAAGAAACCGACACATCACCTCCTCTCCGGTAAGGAACCGATGCATTACCTCCCCTGAGCAGCAGTAAGGGACCGACGCATCACCTCCCACGGAGCAAGGAACCGACGCATCACCTTCCCTGAGTGTAAGGAACCGACGCATCACCTTCCCTGCAGCCCGTTTTGTTTGTTTGCGTGAAGCATCCCAGGTACTTTGTGTGAAAAGTGTTGCATCTGCAATTTGCTTTGAACTGAACTATTTCTACCATCTGAAAGTCACATTTTATTACTGTATTGTGGATTTTTGTTGTTTGGTCTTGTCTTGGTTTAGATAAAGATTACTCATTTTTCTAGACTGGTGTGGTGTCCATTTGTAGTGTTTTCACTGTATTACTGTATGTGTTCACAAATGCTTTACACACTGCCTCTGAGATAAGCCTGTCTGCTAGTGCCAAGCTACCAAGGGGGTGAGCAGGGGTTATTTTAGAAGTGTATCCCCCTTACCCTGACTAGAAGCAAGGGTCCCTATTTGGACAAAGGTAACTACCTCTGCCAACTAGAGACCCCCGTTTCTAACAGGAATCCTGTCTGCCCTCCGCCCCTCCCTCTCCTTCTCAGAGTGCTGAAAAAGATCAAGAAAGACCAGGCCCAAGTCATACTAGTGGCTAAGGGTAGAGCCTGGAGAGTGTGGTACCCGGAGCTTCTGGCCATGAACATTTGCCCTCAAATCTGGCTGCCTCTGCATGAGTGAACTATTGATGCAGCACCTCGGCCAGATCTTACACGTGAGCCTGGACACCTCCATGTGTTGAGATTGATTGGAGACAGTTGGTTGCCGATCTTCCTCTGTCGTCTGTATTTCAGAGTGCAGGGCGAAGTTTGTTGCCTGTTGTTTCATCCTTCATTTTCAGCCCTTAAAAGGAAGTTTCTCAGACATCCGTCTGTTTTTGTCTTTCATTGGTCCAGCAAGGCCTTCCTCTGGCTACAATTAAAGGTTATTTGTCGGTCCTTTCGGCCTTCTTATGTTTACTGGGTCAGCCATCTTTTTTCAAGTCACCTGTTGTGATACGATTTTAAAGGGCTGACCCACATGTTCCCACAGACACCCTTTGTGATGGTGCAGTGGTACCTAAATTTGGTTGTCACGTATATAATGTGCACTCCATTCAAATCTATGCATAATTCATCCTTATGTCTGTTAACCATCTGAACTGTGTGTCCAGCAACAATACACTTCGTCCTTCCGACAACGGCAGCTTTCCTGTTGAAGGTGGTTACGCCCTTCCATGTATGGCAAGCCACCAACTTGCCAGGGTTCTGTGCTGCACCATACCCCTCTAGAGAGGAGGAACAACTTCACCGACTTGACCCCAAGCGGGCTCTTGGATATAAAAAAAAACCTTACTTTTAATCAGGGAAAACAGTACAACATATGGAGAAAAGGCAGAGGCACATATATCATGTACAGCGAGTAATGGTTCTCAGTACAATCATTATAACGCATATCACACTGTGTCTGAAACAAATATATAACATTCTGCAAGTGACCCTGCATGGTTCAGGAATCATTTTGCCTGGAAGATCAAGTGCCCCACATTTGTAAATGTTTACTGGCACATCCTCTCTATTTATATATCTCCTTTTCCGTTTTCTTCTCAATGCCTGCCAGTCTTTTCTGGTTTCACGAGTCTGTCCGTCCCTCCATCATCAACAGTGCAACCTTGGGGTCTAACTTTGCAGATATATCAATAATGTTAGCCAAAATGTTGTGTGTATTCTTCCAATAATAAGTATTTACTAGGCATGACCATACCATATGGTAAAAGGACCACTGGAGACCACCACGTGTACATGCCGGTGATTTGGCTATCCCCAGTTTAAATAGTCTGTCTGGACTGTATTATGTATGTCCTGTGAAAGTAATTTAACTGGATCAGTCTTCGATTAGAGGGAATGGAGAATATTTGAACGGCCATCTTGGCATTCCGCCATTCATTGTCATCCAACTCGCCTCTGTCTTGTTTCCACGCAGATCTTGTACTCTGTATGGGTCCAGGCAATTAAGGAGAATGGATCGGTACAACTTAAATATCCCCTTTGGGGCCAGTGTCCAGTATTAATTTGGACTTCAACTGGTTATATTGAAGTAAATCTTCCAAATCTGCTCTGTAAGAGTTCAACGCTTGGCGGAATTGAAGGTATTTTTTTTAAAACTGATTTATACAGTTCAAATTCTTCCCCTTAGTGTTGACATGTAACTATATGGTCCCCGTTCCATACGTCACCCAGCTTAGAGATACTAATCAAAGTAAGAGGTGTTACTTGTTTGTCTGGCGCCTGCCCAATGAGGAGTTAGAGCAGTGAATTTACTATTCCATTATATGTGAATCAAAGCTGCCTACCAGCACAAGAGGAGCATCCTTGTGACTTGTGGGAGCAAGGATGGAGGATGTCCTCCATATAGTAAATTAAGTATTCCTAGCTTTTGAACTGTTTCAAGCTCCAACGTAAGGAAGAAGTCGTGATGGTCCCTGAAGAGCCAGCCACTAGTTGGGACCACTTGAGCCCCCATCAATAGATCCATAAGTCTGGGGTACTGAAGTCACCATCGTATGCTAGAAGGGTGCATGTGGTATACGAGACCTGGGGACTTTGCCTAACCAAAGGAACTTGAAGACCAATGCCTGGGTGTTGTGAAAAAAGGTTGGCGGAAGAATGTATGAGTAGTATTGCAGCACGTATAAAAAGTGAGGAAGATTCACCATTTAATATTGTGTGGCTCATCCCATGAGATTCTGGGGTAGTGAGGCACATGGTTCAAGGTGAGAGCGAGTGCTACTAAGGATATGAGCAATGTTTGTGTCCCAGGCAACCTGGTGATCAAGTGTAAAGTACATACCTAAGTATTAAAAAGGGCCATCTGTAGTCTTGCTTAAAATGCCCTGAGGAAGTGGCCTTCAGGTGAACGTACTGTTTTCTTCCAGTTTACTGTGAGGCTAGAAGCTGCCCTATAAAATTCTAGCATTTGAACCTGATGAGGCCGTGTAACCCTGGGCTGTTAGTTTTTATATCGGTCGCACCAGAGAATAGACCAAGACAATCAGTTTTTCGTTGGCTTCTATGGAGCAAAAAAAGGGAAAAGCGGTGAAGAAGAGAACCATTTCCCGATTCATTGCTCTATGCATAAAGATGTGCTATGGGCAAGCCAGGAAGCATCCCAGAGAAATCTTGCATGTTCATTCCACCAAAGTGAAGTCTGCCTCCACTGCGCTAGCCCGCAGTGTACCAGTCATATACATTTGCCAGTTTGTTACATGGGCGTTCCTCCACACCGTCACAAAGCACTACTGCCTTGATAGCCAGGTCCGGCTATCGCAAATTTCGCCCAACTATGCTGGAGGATTTCCTGGTTTGAGCCATTCCACAGACCCACGAACTAAGGGGGTACTGCTTTGGTATTTATTCACAAGATGAGGAGTTTGCAGTTAAAAGTTTCTATCAAAAGAATAAGTTCCTCCCTTCAGTAGTGGCTTTTCTGGTAGAGACTGTATCTAACTGCAGATTCTTCACAGATCCACCCTCCTCCCTGTTATTTGTAATGGGGTCACAAGATCCAGTAACGAGTTCCCAAATCTCTGCACACCGCACCTCTGATTTCAATGGCTCTGCGTCCGACGGCGCGAAAAAGATCAGAAAGAATAAACTGACTTCAGCACGAGGAGATGGCAGTCTCAAAGTTGACCTGATGTTACATCCGTAACAGACTGACTCGATGCGGAGCGTCACGACACCACCTACCAACGCGCTAGGGAATTGCTCATAAAGCTTCCGAATCACGTCTGGCACCTGGGGATATTCAAAAGGTGAAGAATCTGCAGGTAGATAGCATCTGTACCAGAAAAGGCGTTACTGAAGGTAAGCTTCTTGTTCTTCTAGGAGTATTTGTCGAGTACAACTAGTTTTGTTTAGGGTTGTGTGGGCCAACACCAATTTTTGAGGGCTTTTGAGTCAACTTCCCGTAGATGTAGCCATGTTAGTAGGGTGTTTGGCCAGTCTCCCACAATCTCAGACTTCACCCCACTATTTTTCAGGGTTTACATCGCACCCCTTGGCTGCAAAGAGATGTATTCGATCCTGTAGCAATCCTCCGCATACTCCCCTCAGAACATTACCTATAGTAGCATTCAACCAGCTTCGTAAATCCGTGCTCACTATATATTGCACGCTTTTTAAATAAGCAGTTGAATTTGTATAAATTCAACATTTTGAGATCACAACTGTTTTCATAGTATGCCAGCATTTTGTTCGTTAACACAAGGCATTTTTACTAGCAGGTTTAACTTTAGATCATCCATTGCAAAAACAGATATCAGTAGAAGAGTATGTAGCCTGTGCTGGTGCCTCTCTTATAGAGTTACTATACTCCTAAGCCTAAACTTCATACATGGGCGTTAGATTTTGGTGTACGTCTAAGTGCATCGCCCTTTCCTGGTGCAGTAGATGGGTGCGTCCATCATCATACATCTAGCCTTACCACAAGGTCACACACAAATGGCAGGCGCCCCATTGTTTCCTCAACACTAGGCGATATCCCACTAATCATCACATATGTATCATACTTTTTCTGTCCCTTGCTAGCTCCAGATTATCTACTAGCTCAAGGAGTGCGATCTTTCTTTAAGATCAGTGTCAGCTGCCAGCCCACCACGTCTGACAAACCTCCAAAGCCATCATCATAACCCAGGAGTCTTGGACAACACTACTTACCCATACCAAGACCTAGAAATCTCCCCCTTTGCAAAGGCATTCTAGGCAATCAGGGGAGAAGCTTGGTTTCATTTTCCGTCCAGTGCTGTATATTTGGAGGAGATGGTTGAACTGAATCAATTGATGCCTAGTGGAAGGAACTTCTTTAATAAGCACCAATTGTTCTTCCCCCCCCATTCATCATCTGTCATTTCCCTCCTATATCCATTCCTTATCATTTTTACCTCGGAGTCTGGGGCATTGAACACAAGCTATGTAGACAATCAAGATTTTCTTGTTTTCTGGTCGATTCCTCATTAATTTTATTTCCCCAGAGGTCCGAACTTTCTCAATGCTTCCATTTCATTTTAATACGCACAGAGGGCTTGTCTCAGTATGAGATATCTATAAAAAATTATATGAACCGTTGTGTAGCTTATAATCCGAGTTATAACTGGTCTTGGAAATAACCCTCTTTAGATATATTGATTAGTGTTGTACTTGGCCCTTTTGCAGAGTCATCCCTGAACTTTTTGCCTTCCTCCTGTATTGTTTCTGACCTGTTTTTGTTGGTTTTAGGACTCTGGGCACTTTACTACTGCTGATCAGTGCTAAAGTGCATATGCTCTCTGTATAAAGTGTAATGGTAATTGGTTGTCCATAATTGGCATGTTTGTCTAACTAGTAAAGTCCCTAATAAAGTGCACTATGTGTGCCAGGGCTAGTAATACAAATGCTACTCGTGGGCCTGCAGCACTAATTGTGCCACCCACATAAGTAGCTCCCAAAGAGAGAACTCAGGCCTGCCACTACAGTGCCTGCGCGCAGTTTGCTAACTGCTATGTTGTCCTGACAAGTGCACCCACTTGCCAGGCCTTACCCTTCCCTTTCCATGCACATCAGACACCCCTATAGTAGGCCCAAGGTACCCCCCTGGGCAGGGTGCAGTGTTTGTGAAAGGTAGGACATGTACTGAGGTGCGTACCATGTCCTAACAGTGAAATACTCTCCATTTCGTTTTTCACTGTTGCAAGGCCATCTTGCCCATAGGACAGAATGAGGAAGGCTGTGTAATATGTTTCCAGCCTATCTTCCCATAGGTTTAACTTGGAGAGGTGAAGTTTAGTGTGCCTGAGCTCACAATTTAATAACACATCTTTTTGTGAAGGTGGTTTTTGAATTGTGTGTTTAGAAAACCACGCTTTTAGAAGTGGCTGGTTTTTTTGTTCTAACAATTCTGTGTGTCTCTGCGTGGTTGTGGATTGACTGTCTGGATTTGAATGTGATAGGATCTGGAAAATGTCTTGACCCAGGGGAGGAGGAGGTGAGACAGCCACGGTTGACCTGCATCTGGGGTGTAGGGGGGAGGAGTAGCCCCTGGAGGTGAAGAGGCCTGGGCTGCTGCCATAAAACAAAGGCTCCATCTCCTGCTGAGTGATTGAAGATCCAGACCCCCACTATCAAAGGAAGAGGGTGTCACTGGTAGGGAGACACCCAAAACTGGTTTGGACAGGGGTCAGTGCCCCCTGAACACACAGACTTCAAAGACATTTAGGGGTATAACTATGAGAGCTGAAACCCCTGGACTTTAGACTGATATCCATATTGAAAAAGGATTGAACCTACTTGGTGCTCAAGAGGAACCTCTGCCAAAGAAGAACAGCTGAAGAGACTGACGAGAAGGACTGCCCTTGCTGTGTGTTCTGGGGCTGGCCTGCAGTTTGCTGGTTTGACTAAGGAGAGGACAAGGGACTTTGCTGTGTGCTGTGTCCCCCTGCTTGTGAGGACGTTGCTGTGTGCTGTGTCCTGAAGTAGCGTGTCTCCAAGGGCCCGAGGAGAGCTGGCTCCCTGTTGTGGAAACTCAGGAACATAAAAGTTTCCAAGTGTGTCTCAGCGACGCTGTGTGCGTGTGCTTTTTGCAGCCTGAGACCTTCGTAAGAACTGCCCTGTGATCGTGGGCACCCGGAGTCCAAGTGTGTCTCAGCGACGCTGTGTGCGTGTGCTTTTTGCAGCCTGAGACCTTAGTAAGAACTGCCCTGTGATCGTGGGCACCCGGAGTCCAAGTGAGTCTCAGCGACGCTGTGTGCTTCGTGCAGCCTGAGACCTTCGTGAGGATTGCCCTGTGATCGTGTGCACCCGGAGTCCAAGTGAGTCTCAGCGACTCTGTGTGCGTGTGCCCTGTTGCAGCCTGAGACCTTCGTGAGAAATTGCCCCGTGACTGTGTGTCCCGGAGCAGTTTTGTTCTCTGCTTCGATCGGCAGCGTGGCCAGAACTGCTGTGATCGTCATTGCCATCGGCCCGGACCGGCATCCCCAGAGGAGCTGTGAGAAGTCACCGCCGCCGGCCCGAGCCTGCCTTTGCCAAGGAGAGACCTCGAACCATCACCGTAGGGGGTCCGAGTTCCACTGCCCAAGATCAACGAAGTCGCACCGGAGGCCCAAGCCGCGAGGAGAGTGAGATCGCACTCACCAGGTAACGCTCAGCGAGTGTGCGTGTGTCGCCGCCTGGGGCGGGGTGCGGGCTACGAGAGAAGCGCTCTCGGCCTTTCCCATCTTTGCAGCGCAAGCCCCTGCTCAAGCCAGTATAGCGGCCCGTACTTGCCGAGGAGTGGCAGTACCGGGGCCGGAGTGTGGAGCTGCACTTTGTTTTCCATCGTAACGGTGTTGGGGGCATATTTTGGCAGTAGCTGACCGCGAGTCAGTAAGAGTGGCATAGAGACCGTCCAGAGCACTGCGATCGGTGCCGGAGTACATTATTTTTGCATTACGAACTGCCTGATTGTTGCATTACGAATTGCATTATTTTTGCATTACGAACTGCCTGATTGTTGCATTACGAATTGCATTATTTTTGCATTACGAACTGCCTGATTGTTGCATTACGAATTGCATTATTTTTACATTACAAAGTGCCTGGTTCTTGCATTACGAACTGCATAGCATTGCATTAGGACTGCATTGGATCATCGAGAATTGCTCATTAATACTGCAAGAACCTCCGAGTGCGTGCTGGCCTAATGACCGGCAAGGTGAAATATTACAAATGCGCATATGTTGGATTTTTATCATGTGGTCTCATCGTATATCTTTTTTTATAAACATATAATTGTTTTTTTTATGAAACTCGTGTGGAGTCCATTTGTGGTGTTATCCCTGTGTCACTGAGAGCGTGGTTGCAAATACTTTACACATTTGCCTCGGAGATGAGCCTGGCTGCTCGTGCCAAGCTACCGAGGGGGTAAGCAGGGGCTATCTGAGAAGGTGTCCTTCCTTTCCCTGACTTAGAAGCAAGGGTCCCTATTTGGACTAAGGTACCTACCTCAGCCAACTAGAGACCCCCAGTTCTAACATTGGTGGTCAGTGGTGTGGGATTGGAACGTGTATTTGCAAATTCACTCACAGTGATTGGTGTACATCACTGGTTTTAGCGCAGACCAAGACGCAACCACATATCGTTTTCTTGATTTTTGGTTCTATTTTTAAGCGACCTTTAAGCCACACATCATGTCTCAGAGGAGTCAAGTAGCCAGTGAGGTTGCAGAATTGGAGTTCGACATTGAGGCATTGCTTACCTACAAAGTTGATCAATTGAGGCAATTCTGCAGAGCTTTGGGATGTCCCATGAAAAGTAGCGCCAAGAAGGAGGAGCTGCAAACGGGCTTTAGGGCCTGGTGGGAAGCCAAAGAGGCTCAGGAGACAGGTGATGATGAGGTGGATGAGGATGACCCAGGGAATGGATTTGGTCCACAGGATTTGCCGGTGGGAGGACCAGCCTCAGGGGCTGGTAGTAACCATTCAGGAAGGAGCTTTTCCCCAGAGGAGCTGGAGGAAAACCAAAGGGTCAGAGCGTGAGTTGGAGGTTTTAAAACTAAAGGCTCAGGTGGATGAGAAGAAGTTGCTCATTGAGCGTAAAAAGGTGGGCAGAGGAGAGCAAGAACGCTCTCGCTTTGGAGGAAAAGAGATTGCTTTTGGCACATAAGTTTAAGAATGAGGGAGCTTGATTTGGAGCTCGAAATGCTCGAGGCCATGAGTGTCTCAGCCAAGCCAAAAGAGATGTGTGTAGCTCAGGAAGTGAGCTCTGCTGGGTTGGAGGTGGAGTCCAGCTCAGATGGTGGCAGCAAAAATGTAGTGTCTAGTGCTGAGAGAAAAGTACATACACCCAGAGATGTGGCGCCTGACTTGAGGGAAGGGGCTAACATACACCAGGGGGTTCAGGGTTATGAGGTAGCTCCAGTGGTGTGCAGTGTCCCTGAAGTAGATTGGGGAACTGACACGGGATCATATTCCTAGTGGTGGGAGGGACACCCTACTGACCCTAGATGAGAGAGGCAGGGAGAGGGGTTCCCCCATGGTGGAAACCTTGGTGTGTGAGTGTGGAGACCGCCCAGAACAGTGTAGGTTGAGTGACGGAGACAGTCAGACCCTGTCTTGCCAATCTCAGGAGAGTGGTGTGGGGTACTTGTGTGAGGCACTGGAGGGTGAGGCAAAGGATAGCTTGGTTAACAACTGGGGGGGCTGTGTGATTCATTTGTTGGAGAGCATATTCTAAGTCCCTGTTTTCCAGAGCTGTGCCAACACCCGGTGGGGTGCGAGTTCTCTGATTCCAGGGAGCTTGCGCGGGAGGCAGACCTTTGGGTGGATTCCCCAGGGTCTGAGAAAGCTTTTGGGAGTGACCCAGAAGGGGGTGGTTCAGGTTTTCCCCAACCAAGTGAGGTAGGGGAGGTTTGTGGTAGCCCAGATAGGTCCCAATGTAGTGGGAAGGGTGTAGGGTCCCACTTCCTCTCTCAAAGGAGTGGGAGGGGGCTGTGTCCCAAGGTGCCCGATACCCAGTCCCAGGACCTGGTTGGTTCCATAAGGGAACACCAGGAGGGGAGCCTAGTCTGTACCGGGAGGCCACTTCCTGAGGGGGATCCCAAAGTGTCAGGTGAACTGAGGGGGACTGCTGTAACCAGCATCCCACCAGTTCTGGTGTCTGGTAGCACCGCTCCAGTGGGGAGGGTGCATGGGTCCAGAGAGAAAGGCAGGGTGTTGGAGAGCCCACCCCAGTCTTTTGTCCAGCCGGAGGATACAGACCCTGGGCTGGCGGGCCAGTGTCAGGATGCCATACCTGACTGGGCAGAAGGGAGAGTGGAGAAACGGTGCCAGGCACCTGGGGCTACTGCCCCCCGCTTTCTGACGCCACAGAGGTTAGAGAGGCCTGAAAGGCATGAGGCCTGGCTCTCACCCCTGACAGCTGTCAGTGGCCACTGTGGCTGGTTGTCCTGGTGGACAGAGTTGCCCCTGGGAGGGGGGCTGGAGTCACACCTCGAGGGTGGACTGGGCCACACCACTGTGTTGGCCATGTGGGTACTGTCTACCAGTGTGGACCCATCTGTGAGCAAAGTAAGTTTAGGCGCTGCACAGATGGGGTCCCCAGGTGAGGAGATGGGTCCCCCTGGGCTAGCTTAGGGGGCCCTGAGTATGGACAGAGGGATCCAACTGGGTTCAGATTGGCATAGAACTGGAATATGCCACTGCAGTTGCGGGCCAGGGTCCGTGTTCTATCGCCCAAAGCAGGGAAGCCCATCAAGGTAGTGATTGGTCTCCCCTGCGTTTTTGGCTGGAAGGGGGTTGTGTTGGACTTGGCCCTTTTTGCAGGGTCATCCCTGAACTTTTTGCCTGCCTCCTGTATTGTTTCCGACCTGTTTTGTTGGTTTTAGGACTCTGGGCACTTTACTACTGCTGATCAGTGCTAAAGTGCATATGCTCTCTGTATAAAGTGTAATGGTAATTGGTTGTCCATAATTGGCATGTTTGTCTTACTAGTAAAGTCCCTAGTAAAGTGCACTATGTGTGCCAGGGCTAGTAATACAAATGCCACTCGTGGGCCTGCAGCACTAATTGTGCCACCCACATAAGTAGCCCCCAAAGAGTGAACTCAGGCCTGCCACTGCAGTGCCTGCGCGCAGTTTGCTAACTGCTATGTTGTCCTGACAAGTGCACCCACTTGCCAGGCCTTACCCTTCCCTTTCCATGCACATCAGACACCCCTATAGTAGGCCCAAGGTACCCCCCTGGGCAGGGTGCAGTGTCTGTGAAAGGTAGGACATGTACTGAGTGTGGACCATGTCCTAACAGTGAAATACTCTCCATTTCGTTTTTCACTGTTGCAAGGCCATCTTGCCCATAGGACAGAATGGGGAAGGCTGTGTAATATGTTTCCAGCCTATCTTCCCATAGGTTTAAGATGGAGAGGTGAAGTTTAGTGTGCCTGAGCTCACAATTTAATAACACATCTTTTTGTGAAGGTGGTTTTTGAATTGTGTGTTTAGAAACCACGCTTTTAGAAGTGGCTGGTTTTTTTGTTCTAACAATTCTGTGTGTGTCTGCCTGGTTGTGGATTTACTGTCTGGATTTGAATGTGATAGGATCTGGGAAATGTCTTGACCCAGGGGAGGAGAAGGTGAGACAGCCACGGTTAACCTGCATCTGGAGTGTAGGGGGGAGGAGTATCCCCTGGAGGTGAAGAGGCCTGGGCTGCTGCCATAAAACAAAGGCTCCATCTCCTGCTGAGTGATTGAAGATCCAGACCCCCACTATCAAAGGAAGAGGGTGTCACTGGCAGGGTGACACCCAGAACTGGTTTGGACAGGGGGTCAGTGCCCCCTGAACACACAGACTTCAAAGACATTTAGGGGTATAACTATGAGAGCTGAAACCCCTTGACTTTAGACAGATATTCATATTAAAAAAGGATTGAACCTACTTGGTGCTCAAGAGGAACCTCTGCCAAAGAAGAACAGCTGAAGAGACTGAAGAGAAGGACTGCCCTTGCTGTGTGTTCTGGGGCTGGCCTGCAGTTTCCTGGTTTGACTAAGGAGAGGACAAGGGACTTTGCTGTGTGCTGTGTCCCCCTGCTTGTGAGGACTTTGCTGTGTGCTGTGTCCTGAAGAAGCGTGTCTCCAAGGGCCCGAGGAGAGCTGGCTCCCTGTTGTGGAAACTCAGGAACATAAAAGTTTCCAAGTGTGTCTCAGCGACGCTGTGTGCGTGTGCTTTTTGCAGCCTGAGACCTTCGTAAGAACTGCCCTGTGATCGTGGGCACCCGGAGTCCAAGTGCGTCTCAGCGACGCTGTCTGTGTGTGCTTTTTGCAGCCTGAGACCTTCGTAAGAACTGCCCTGTGATCGTGGGCACCCGGAGTCCAAGTGAGTCTCAGCGACGCTGTGTGCGTGTTCTTCGTGCAGCCTGAGACCTTCATGAGGATTGCCCTGTGATAGTGTGCTCCCGGAGTCCAAGTGAGTCTCAGCGGCGCTGTGTGCGTGTGCTTCGTGCAGCCTGAGACCTTCGTGAGGATTGCCCTGTGATCGTGTGCACCCGGAGCTCAAGTGAGTCTCAGCGACTCTGTGTGCGTGTGCCCTGTTGCAGCCTGAGACCTTTGTGAGAAATTGCCCCATGACTGCGTGTCCCGGAGCAGTCTTGTTCTCTCCTTCGATCGACAGCATGGGCAGAACTGCTGTGATCGTCATTGCCATCGGCCCGGACCGGCATCCCAAGAGGAGCTGTGAGAAGTCACCGCCGCCGGCCCGAGCCTGCCTTTGCCAAGGAGAGACCTCGAACCATCACCGTAGGGGGTCCGAGTTCCACTGCCCAAGATCAACGAAGTCGCACCGGAGGCCCAAGCCGCGAGGAGAGGAGAGTGAGATCGCACCCCCCAGGTAACGCTCAGCGAGCGTGCGTGTGTCGCCGCCTGGGGCGGGGTGCGGGCTACGAGAGAAACGCTCTCGGCCTTTCCCATCTTTGCAGCGCGAGCCCCCGCTCAAGCCCGTATCGTGGCCCGTACTTGCAGAGGAGTGGCAGTACCGGGGCCGGAGTGTGGAGCTGCACTTTGTTTTCCATCGTAACAGTGTTGGGGGCATATTTTGGCAGTAGCTGACCGCGAGTCAGTAAGAGTGGCATAGAGACCGTCCAGAGCACCGCGATCGGTGCCAGAGTACATTATTTTTGCATTACGAACTGCCTGATTGTTACATTACGAATTGCATTATTTTTACATTACAAAGTGCCTGATTCTTGCATCACGAACTGCATAGCATTGCATTAGGACTGCATTCAATCATCGAGAATTGATCATTAATACTGCAAGAACCTACCAGTGCGTGCTGGCCTAATAACCGGCAAGGTGAAATATTACAAATACGCATATGTTGGTTGGATTTTTATCATGTGGTCTCATCGTATATCTTTTTTTATAAACATATAATTGTTTTTTTTTATGAAACGCGTGTGGAGTCCATTTGTGGTGTTATCCCTGTGTCACTGAGAGCGTGGTTGCAAATACTTTACACATTTGCCTTGGAGATAAGCCTGGCTGCTCGTGCCAAGCTACCGAGGGGGTGAGCAGGGGCTATCTGAGAAGGTGTCCTTCCTTTCCCTGACTTAGAAGCAAGGGTCCCTATTTGGACTAAGGTACCTACCTCAGCCAACTAGAGAACCCCAGTTCTAACATTTAGGCCCCATCCATTAAACTTCCTTGCAGTTGTCACCTGCTTTAGCCACTTTGGCGCCCATAGGGAATTTTGTGTAGTTAATCTGCCCACCAAACCCTTCACCTCCAATTATTCAAACCAACTGTGGAGCACCACTGGTAGTGTAGGGATGCTTTGTTGGGAGTTATCTGTTGCATAGGATGTACATGTGATTGAGGTCATCTAGCGCACAGTGTTCAAATCAGACTGCTGGGTCAGCTCTCTACATGAATAGCTAGTCATGTAGCATGATCAGGTGTACTGCCTTGTATTGTAAACATCTGCATCCCCAAACCTATCTTGTAAATAGATTGATGCCTGCTTCTGTAGCTGTCAGTACACACCTTATATTCTATCCAGAGAGCAGTGTATGTTCTATTAGAGAGCTGTAATGCTTGAATGTAACTTGAGGAAACAATAAAATCCAGAGCTAGTTGAGTCAAGTGCGGAATGTCTTCACTGTCATCGTGCGCTCATCCACATTACAAATAGCAAAGCATCCCTGAAAGCAATCAGAATTGCTGCATTATTGGGACGGAAGCTTGATTACCGGTCAACATTCCAGATACATATGCTGAACAGAGGTTGGAAAGTTCACTTGCTGAGAATGCATCAATCCAGTCTGGATTGCTGAAAGACCAAAAGGATTTTCAAAGGATGGGATGATAGTAATGCACGCTAGACAAGCATGCAACGCATTGTGTCTTAAACAGATGAGCGCCTATGTCCGCTAACAATGAGCCATATCATTCTTCACCCTCCTTTCCATCCTTAGTAACTGATCATGAGGGGGCCAGGTCAAGGCACACTTAAGCTCTCAATGCTTTGTAAACTACCAGGTGTCTTCTTGAAGTTGTTGTGAAGCTGGAAACAATTGGTAGAATCACGAATAGGAATAAAACAAGAGTTTAGTAGATATAAGTACAATCAGCATTGAATTCCTTTAGGAGAAATAGCTGTCAGACAAGGAAGAAAGAGAAAGGTGAAGCTTACACATAAAAACTCAAGCCCAAATGATTAATAAATAATAAGAGTGTACCACTGGAGAAACTAAAATTATGATTAATTGATTGATTTCTTGATTAGATTATAAATATATAATCCTAAAAGATCAAACATAAAATCCCACTTTGATACAATTACATTAAGTGCAATCAGTGACAAGTAGGGAGCTCCAATACAATACATACACTAAATAAGAGAATAAGCAAGCAACCTTAAAGAAGGTCTAAAAATCAATAGACCTTTGCCAATGTAGAGCACTTTTAAAAAAAGCTCCCACAGCGTAACACACAGTGTAGTCAGGCAACATACAGAGAATATGACATGCAGGCTTATACTGATAAAAAACCAGGTTTTTAAGAATTAGGACTAAGTATTTACGTCTAAATGTTTGATAGAATTTGCAACAAAAAAAAAAGTGAACCAGAGTTTGAGGGGAAGATTCATCATAAGGACAGAGTAAAATGGACTTAAAGTCAAACTTACCTGTAGGGAAGCAGAGATAGCATCTAATAGTCCCCACGTGAAATTTCGTCAGAAGTGCCCTGTTCCATACATTGTTTACATATGAGAGATATGGCTCAGCACCCATAGCAGTTTGGATGCAAACCAGCTCTCTCATATTTGGCTTCATGATCTCCTAGCCCTCACTGTTAGCAGCTGCCCTTCTCAGATAAAGCTCCTTTATCTTATCAGATTCCCCTTTTAAGATGGCACGGGCGTGGTGAAGAATTCTGGCCTACCTAGGACTTCCACTGTTACTCCTAAATAGGAAGATTCTTTAACCTGGGTGATATTATTGCCCTTGATGGACATGGGCCTGATCTTACCAGTCTGAGAGCCACACACCATGTAGTGAGTCTTGGAAATGTTAGTGTCTAAATCCAAATTATCCCCATCAATAATACAAATTTCTCAACTAGGGCCCATAATCCATTAGGTGTCGAATAAGTAGACGGGCAACTATCAAATGAGTAAATACCTTTAAAGTGACTAAGCCAGCTATGAGCACTGATGTTAGTACCCCGACCATTGCCTTTGTTTTCGGCTTGCCTATTGCCTTGTATGACCTAATGAGACAGATCCAGGCTTCCTCCTTAAGAGCCATCTTGCGCTTTTTAAGGGTTAATTTATAGCATTGCTTTGCTCTAGCTATAAGATTCGTCTCTAGGAATGGTATTTCAGGCGACTCGCAGCATTTGATTAGCGGCCCTGCAACCCTTGTCAAATCAACCCAACTGGATGGTGTCAAGTTATTTAATAGGACTTGTAATGAGGGACTTAATAAAATTATTTAGATTTTCAAAGGCCACTATTACTTCCAATGGTGGATGTTCTACGATTAGTAGGTAATATAGCATCTGACTGAGGTTAGCCCAGGCGTTGATATTTGTCGCCTGCCATCTGAGTCCCTTGTCCTTAGGAGTTAGATTACTGACTCCTTTATACAGGGATAATTGTTGGGCCATCGGTAAAAGGAATTTCAGTTTGTTGGGATATGGTCACTATACCCACTAGTAATGGTGCACCCGGCAGCTACAAAGTCAGCCTAGCTCCTGGAGAAAATATCGTAATCAATGATGGAGCCTTACCCCCTACCTATAAAGGTGGGGACATGAGAAGCCAAGTCACCCCTAAATTCAGCCAAGTTACGTAGATTAAATCTTAACAGATATCTCAAGCCGGATTGGCCTCTTTGGTCGCCCTTGGGGCCAGACACAGCAGAGGCTGTCACTGCAAAGGATCACCAAGAGTTTCATGTAAACCAAGCTTTGCGTTAAAATCACCTCCGACAACCAGAGAAAACTCACTCAAGATACAATCCGCTCTATTTCCCAGAATCTCAATTACATTAAACGATGCCTTAATTTGACAGCCCAACTCAGCCACCGGGTTATAAACTTTTATCAAAAAGAAATTGAAACTGCTGGGGTGAACAATCCACAGCGCCTGAATTACCTGGGTGGCTACATACAATTGGGGCTACTTTAAATAACTTGGACACTCGGACCATGATAGCTAGGCCTTACTGGGCTACCTCCACCCCCCAGCAGAACGAATGGGAAGTACAGTAAAAGATTCATACCCATTCCAGGTAATGTTCCCCTGGTGCCAAGTTTCCTGCAGCATCACAATTTCATGGTTTGTAATGAAACTGAGCCAATTCGGGTCTGACTGCTTAGAGCTCAGACCAGCAATTTTCCAGCAAATCAGATTCAGAGGGGAGGCAGTGTCTTGTTGCAGCTCCCTATGGGTAGATGCGCCTCTGTTGACTCTGCCCCCGCCTTCACCCCTGAAGTCGGTGGATACAACATGAGCAATTGGGAGTCAATCCTAATCCTCCAAGTATGACAGGGGGCTAAATCTGTTAGAAATGGCAATGGTGGCTTGGGTAGTGGGCCTCTCCTGGCTGGATGTGTGCCATTAAACTGGTGATAAAAATAGCCTAGCTGCAGAACAGTTATACAATTGTTCTTAAGGTTCCAGGAAGCGTCTTAGTAGCAATACAAAATTAATGGGCCAGCTGAGGCTGAATTACTGCAATTTATAACCACACAGTCTCCAGCAAAATGCTTGCTTGATGACCCAGTCCAGCCCACCCTTCTGACAACTAAAATGTCATTGTATTCCAAGATGCTAAAGTCCGAGTTTTTAGATAGCCAGTGGTAAACCATGTTAGGTCGAGCCTAATGGCAGCGCACATGCGCTGCTCGCTCAGCGAGACTGCTGTAGTAGAGTATGGGAGAGAAGCCGCGCCCACTCTCCGCCCATATTTTTCATTGGCTTGTGTCATTGTCTTCGTAAATGCTGCCTTCGGATTCGTTAATAGGCTTGTTAGTCCCTCCTTAGTACGGCCTTGTCTTCATTTGTAATCTCCCATGGCTACTGGCCCTTTTACTTTGGTTGTTACACGGGACCTGTTATTTAGTCTGTAAGCACTATTGAGTTTCTCTTACTGCAGGCCGGACATGCTCTGCTTCAGCTGAAACCGCTCGTGATTTTTCAAGCAGCACGGCCGCCGCGTAACACGGGTGCCTGCTTTCAATCACTTTAACCCGGCTGTTTAAATGTCTGTTTCAACCCCCTCTTCCCAAGTAAAATGGATTTAGAAATGATTAGCAAATTAAGTCATGTGAATTCCAGGTAGCACATAATCCTAAGCACATCTGTGTTACATGTCATCTGCACTAAAGCCACCTGACGGGTTGTTTTCAAAAGCCTGTTTTATTAACAACACCACCACCACCAATACCACCTCCACCACCAATACCACCTCCACCACCAATACCACCTCCACCACCAATACCACCACCACCAATAATACCACCACCATCAATACCACCACCACCATTACCACCAATACCACCACAACCAATACCTTCACCACCAATACCACCACCACAAATACCAATGCCACCGCCAATACCACCACCACCAATACCATCACCAATACCACCATCACCAATACCACCACCACCACCAATACCAATAACACCAATACCACCACTACCAATACCACCACCAATACCAACCACTACCAATACCACCACCACCACCAATACCCCCACCATAACCACCAATTCCACCACCACCAATACCCCCAATTCTACCACCAATACCACCACCAATGCCACCACCACCAATACCATTACCACCAATACCACTACCTCCACCAATGCCACCACTACCAGTACCACCACCACCAATACCACCACCAATACCACCAATACCAACACCACCGATACCACCACCACCAATACCATCACAAATACCGCCACCACCAATACCACCACAACCACCAATACCACCACACACACCAATGCCACTACCACCACCAGTATCACCAAAACCAATGCCAATACCACCACCAATACCACCACAAATACCACCACCACCAATACACCCACCACCAATACCACCACCACCAATACTACCAATACCACCAATGCCACCACCACCACCAATACCACCACCAATACCACCACCACCAATACCACCACCAATATTACCACCAATACCACCACCACCACCACCAATACCACCACCACCAATACTACCACCACCACCATTACCACCACCACCAATACCACTGCAAATACCACCAATACCACCACCAATACCATCATAAATACTACCACCTCCACCAATACAACCACCAATACCACCACCAATAACACCAATTCCACTACCAGCAATACCACTGATTCCACCACCAATACCACCAATTCCACCACCACCAATATCACCACCACCAATACCACCACCAATATCACCACCACCACCCATACCAGCACCAATACCATCACCACCACCAATACCACCACCACCAATACCACCACCATGAATACCACCACCATCAATACCACCACCATCAATACCACCACCATCAATACCAATACCACCACCAATACCACCACCCCCAATACCAATACACCAATACCACCACCACCACCAATACCTCCACCACCAATACCATCACAAATACCACCAGTATCATCACCACCAATACCACCACCAATACCATCACAAATACCACCAGTATCACCACCACCAATACCATCACAAATACCACCAGTATCATCACCACCAATACCACCACCAATACCATCACAAATACCACCAGTATCACCACCACCAATACCATCACAAATACCACCAGTATCACCACCACCAATACCACCACACACACCAATACCACCACCAATACCACCACCACCAATAATTCCACCACCACCAATACTACCACCAATACCACCACCCACCATTACCAATACCACCACAAATGCCACCACCACCACCAATACAACCACCACCAATACCACCGCAAATACCACCAATACCATCATAAATACTACCACCACCAATACCACCACCATTACCACCACCAATAGTACCAATTCCACCACCAGCAATACCACTGATTCCACCACCACCAATACCTCTACCAATACCACCACCACCAATACCACCACCAATACCAGCACCACCAATTCCACTACCAATACCACCAATACCACCACCAATATCACCACCCCCAATACCAATACACCAAAACCACCACCACCACCATTACTACCACCACCATCACCAATACCACCACCCCCACCAATACCACCCCTACCAATACCACCACCACCAATACCAATACCACCAATACCTCCACCACCAATACCACCACCAGCAATACCATCACAAATACCACCAGTATCACCACCAATACCACCACCACCAATACCACCACCAATACCACACACCACCAATACCACAAATACCACCACCACCAATACCCCTACCACCAATACCACCACCACCAATACCACCACCACCGCCAATACTACCACCAATACCACCACCAATACCACCAATATCAGCACCAATACCACCACCACCAATACCACCACCACCACCAATACCACTACCAATACCACCACCAATACCAATACAACCACCACCAATACCACCACCAATACCACTAACACCACCAATGCCACCACCACCAATACCACCACCACCAATAACAATACCACCACCAATACCACCACCACCACCAATACCACCTCTACCAATATCACCACCAATACCACCACCACCAATACCACCACCACCAATACCACCGATACCAATACCACCACCACCAATACCACCTCTACCAATACCACCACCAATACCACCAAAACCAATAACACCCCCACCAATACCACCACCAATACCACCACCACCAATACCACCACCGCCAATTCTTCCAATATCACCAATACTACCACCACCATACTACCACCACCAATACCAATGCCACCACCAATACCACCACACCCGCCACCAATACCACCGCCAACAATACCACCACCAATACCACCACCACTGATACCACCACTGCCAATACCAGTACCACCACCAATACCGCCACAAATACCACCACCAATGCCACCACAACCAATGCCACCACAACCAATACCACCACCACCAATACCACAACCACCACCACCACCACCAATACCACCACCACCAATATCAATACCACCACCTCACTGCCTCTCGCTCACTAGTAATAGCAGAGGCACTGTACGAGGCCGGAGCTGCAGCCAAGACCATCCATCCCTCCCTCCATGCCTGCCATAAAGCACAGCCCGCCCTGTACCAGGAGGTGAAGCCAGGGCTCTACTACAGCTGGAGTGTTTTTTATTGGACCAAAGATAGCAATGACATTACGGAATGCCACACTGCACACTCAAATCACGGAGAGGGCAGGAAGTAGTCCCCCCCGCTCTTCCTCCTGAGCCACAACAGTGTAATCACAGAGCGTAAGGTGTTGGAGCGCTTTGTTAGTGTTTATAGCTTGGATCATATGTAACTCTCACTTCCCACTTTGTGTCTGTGTAATTTACAACACTTACACATCTTCTTCATGGCACTATTTATCACTCCTTTGAAGACGTCGCAGGCCGGTCTCTTCCTCTGATATTTACAATCTAACAAGCGGTCGAGATGGCCCTTTATTGCAATGCAATAGGTCTCGCATTTGCGAGAGTTTAAGCTATTAGTGTTGTAAATGACAATGCCTTTTATTTATGTTTTAAAACCCAAAACATAAATTAAAGGTATTGTCATTTACAATGCCAATAGCTCAAACTCGTGTGAATGCGAGACCTATTGCATTGCAAATGCTTGTTTTTGAGGTTAGCATAGGTCTCTGCCCTGGCTAAGGACAAGCAAGTAACACTGGCCAGGACTGCTACATATGGGCTTCAGTCGGGGATGACTGAGATGAGTAGATTTAGTAGGGCCGGTGCAGAAAGGCAGTTTTTCTGAGTTAGAACCAACGTCCACATCAGTCGGATCAGCGCAATGATGGTCTGTGGTCATGTCTGGCCCGGTTTCCCAAGTAATGATGGATGGTGGAGCAGCCGTAGTGGTATCCTCAAATTGCAATGAGTGTTCCTTGCCGCCTGCCTTCCATACCAGATGTGGAGTTCGCACTACGTGCATTCATCGACTCAACTGCCATGGTACGGTCCAGGTTTTTAGGGTGATTAATCTTAGAACGTTTTGAAACTGCAAGCTATAGACTTACAATTTACTCAACTAGGGACTGGAACAGGTCCTTGAGCTTGTCAAAAATCATATCCCAGTTGATGTCACCATTTTTCCCCACTGAACCCTGACAGGGAACTGGTCCTAGATGGTTGCTTGTACATACAGCTCTACCAGCGGGTTTTCTTTTTTCCTAACTATCTTATCAGTTGTCCCAGTCCTATGCCTGCCGACGCCCTTATACTTGTTCTTCCTCTTTGCAGAAGGGCTGCCTTCACAGATAGACATGGAGTCATGGTCAGTAGTGTCTGATGGCAACGGTGCCACCCTGCACTCGGCATTTCCCTCTGGCATCTCAATATGAGAAGTAATTGGGCTATTTGAGCTGCCAGGATTGAGAAGAGATGGAATACTCTGCAGACCAGCAGATATGTCGCCTTACTCCAGAGGGAGCCATCTCTCAGACAAGTCGATTTCTTTAGAAATAACCCCGACTGCTCTAGCTAAAAAAGTATCCAATGTGGTGCTCACATGTGAGGAAGGCGCATTAGGCTTTTCTCCCCCAGCAGTTTTCGTTTCCCCATCCTGATGATGGAGTTGAGTAGGTGTATCACACAGAAAAGGATTGAGAAAACGTACAACAGAGTAAAAAGTACGTTCAGAGTATAAATGTCTGCTGAGCTCCAGTTGAACATTCTCGTCAAAATAACCAGAGGCTTTACTTACCCCCAAAGAGAGATGGCCCGGCCTCTTACGGGCGATGACAGGCCCGCTGTTGGCCTGGTCTTTGACCGGGCTCGTTCTGTGCTGTGCGTGGCAAAAGCACTTTTCAGGGCTATCGTTGGAGCCCCTCCTCCTGGGCTCAGAAGTGTCCTCTGGGGGATGGAGTCCCTCAGAGGCAGGCATTGCCTTTGGGGACTTCAACCAAACTCAAAGGATTGACATCACGAGTAGAAACTTTGATGATGATCTAGGTCCTGGAATGTTCGTGCTACACAGGTCTGACATCCTGGTCAAGGATGCTCTCCAGACACAACCCAAGGAAAAGAAAGAGGATATTAAGATTAAAATGATATTTGAAAGGGGATGTTAAGAGGTTGACTTTAAGGGAAGCAGAACACACACATTTTTTACACGGTGCAGCCGACTGGGTTTGGGATAGAAATGTGGTTCATCATGCTCCTTTCTCAGTCCTTTGACTGAACACAGAACTAAAATGCATATTTCAGTCTTGAGACTGAGTAGTCCTTAACTGTTCCACAATTTGACTTATTAGATGAGTCCAACCTCCTGTGTGAGCATAGATATCCTCCTGTGGTGCACGAAGTGTACCAATGCAGAACCTTCTGCAGGGCATCTGGCTCGATCCACAGGAACAGGCTCTATGAGGCATGTACTCCTCCGGTGTCTGATGAACTAAGAATGTGAAATAAAAGAGATTGAGATAAGTTTCTCAGGAGAGCTAGTATTAAAAGAAGTGGTTCAAGTTTCAGTAATACAAAGGAATATGAAGTTAAAAAAATGTAAAACACTATATTGATATTAAAATCCAGAGTGTTTGAATCCGATGAGTTTGGAAGGTTACAATGAAAGACACTGATGTCTTCAAGATTTAAAAAAGAATGAGTAAAGGGAGAAAAGGAGATAATTTGAGACCTTGTGTGAATGAACAAAATGGGAAGCAAGCAGGATATAAAACTGATAAGATATCAAAGCGTGGCCCGATCCTGCAGGTGGGAATCACATGAAAAGGTTTGCCTTACCTTTGTCAAACTTTTAATAATGCTGTCTAGGTGAGATATACTAGGTGGGCCTATATCTCTCTCCTTATTAGAGCTCTTCTTGTCCTTACATTGACAGGTTAGGCCCATTGTACCCAGATAGTCCTAGTGAGTTAGATATAGTTGGCAAACATCCTTGCTTGAAGGGTTAGCCAAAGATCCTGAGATAAGGTCAAGAGAGAGCAGAGTGAGCATCACAGCAGCGATGTTCCAGCAGCAAACAGATGGCAAGATGCGCCTGTACGCTCCCTTTACAAGCACCACATTAGGCGCATAGTACATCCGGGTTTTGCCAGTGTAGGATGCTAGTTAAAGAGCCAGATAGTCATGACTCCTCCTAGACTCTTCCAAGGGGGTTGTGAAATGCAGTTGCAGCACACCATTAGTGTAGGAAGCCAGACAATGAGAACCCCCAGGAGGCCAGTCAATGATTGAAAATGGGGCTTCACCTTTTTACAATCTCACATGCCTTATATGTATCAGGTTGTATGGTCTGTGAAATACTTAATGTACTGTTTTTTAGTGCCAAGGGACCCATGGCATTTTTTGCCCTTCGCATGTTAACCTTATATGACACGGAAGGTATCATGGGAGCTTCAACTGTTTCAAGTGTGGTTTCAGCCACACATTTGTCTTCCATATTTATGGATCAATTCTGTTTTATTGAGTTTCTGATCTGTAATCAACAGAAATAAGTAAACAAAGCAAGACAAAGTGCAGTCCAACACCTACAATCTTAATGCCGACATGTGCGTTATGAGCAGCAAAGAGAAAAAAACTGTAACTCCCTATCATCCAACCAACGTTTCCCCAATGCCTTCCCCCAAACACTCAGACTTCCTTAGGTAGCCACCCATCTCTTGGTCACCCCTGTCTTTGCAAGTGGGGAGCCCTGTCTTCCGTATTTAACAACTTTTAATACATAGTGCTTAATACCATATTCTAATGGATACTTCTAATCGCAAATTCCCCATCTTTTGAATTCTCCCAGGTTGCAAACTCCCAGGCCGCAAACTCCCAGGCCAATAGGTCGTGCAATTGGACTCTGCTGCAGCTACATGCAAGTGATGGTGTGGAGCAATTTATGGACACCACCCCTCATAATAATGTCATTTCCATATTTGCCATGCCCTTCAACGTTGATCCAGAGCTCCGCTCACAACATTTTGTTGGTTCTACTAGGACTTCAGAGTACCATTAACTTTGTGCTAGGGAAGTGTCTTCCCTGAAGCCCATGGCACATCTGCTGGAAGCAGGTGTTGGTTATGGAATCACATGACGTTCACCTTTCGTGTCTTGGGTACAAGCATAGTTTGAAATCATAAAATAAATTGTTCCTCATGCATCCGAAAGTGAACAGGAAGCAGGAATCAAAGCTGTGTGCCACCGAGCACATGAAACACGGCCAGTCATGCTCCAAGTTGTGGAGCCATTTCCACACTCAAGCTCCAGTCTCAGCCCAGGTGCCTGGGCTCAGAAACGTTAATCATGAAGTCAAAGGACAAATTTCGGCCCCTGTAAGTCTAGACAGGAGTTCTCTTCTTGTCCCTCACACTCCATGGACAGATCACGCAGTCGGCATTCAAAATCCCTGAATTTGTCAGACTATCTTCAACTCTGTAGTTGGTTGAAGACTTCAAGGGGGCCATGCTCTAGCCTTTCTGCACAATTCTGGGTCCCATTGGAGTATTCTTGGGCCCCATGGATCAGCCAATGCCCCCAGTCTGTGCTTACTGATCCTGATGTAGTGACTTCAGCACCGGGCTGGGTGGTGGCCATTACTTTCTTAAGGCTGGTGCTCCCGCCCCCCACCCCCTGGCTCCAGAAGTGCCACTTCTAGGTCTGACCCTAACACTGATTTCAAATTCAGGGCCAAGGTTGGCTATATCTCAACCAATGTCTCGTTGCGAGATTACTAAAGCCCAGCCTGTAGTGTGGGAGGATTCTCCAGCAGTGCCTTTGCCTTGATGACAGTATCTTCAATGCCTTGAGGCTTTATTTGGCGCAGACGCCATGCAGGTCGTTCAGAATATCCCACATGATGAAATGATGTGAAAGAGACGACAGCATTGTCTCTCTCCCCTTTACTACATTGATGCTGGCCTGTATTTAGATCTTCAAAATGCTAGTGGTCTTGATACCTCACTAGAGACAGAATTGGACTCCCCATTGAGGACCTCCCCCCAGGACAGTGCATCCTTTGGTGTAGTAGTTCAGAGGTGTCAGCACTGCAGTTTCCAACTGTGGAAACTAAAGCTAATTTGCTTACAGAAATCTTGCTACCTGGCTCTTAAACTTCAGTGTCTTTGCTACCTTTCAATGAAGCCCCGACAGAAACTCTATCTTGTCTGGAGACAAGGTGGATTTAGCCATGGAGCTGTTTAAGGATGGGAAACGTCGCTTTTAATGAAGGCTTTTGTACGAAAAGCCTTTATAACGAAAATGGAACCACGACGGCGTCATTACTACTTCTGTGGTTATGCCGCAATGTGCATTAGCACGAATGGCTCCGAAACGCATGTCATTACAATTAAATCTTTACATTGTAGTTGACCACGCTTGTCACTACAACGAACGTTGTAGTTGACAACACAGGAACGGCAAGGAGATTACATCATTATTATGCCTGTAGTTATGCCACAACGTGCATTTGCACAAATGGCTCTTGCTGGAATGGCTTTTCAGCGCATGACACTTGCAGGTCTTGCCGAAATGTACACTATTACCGTTCAGTATTTCCTAGTCCCCAGGTAGAGAGAGGAGGGAACCAAGGACTAGCATGAGGAAGTCTAGGACTCGGAGTAAACAAATTATTACTTACCTCGTCCATCTTCTGCTTTTATATTTAATATAAGTGGAAATATATTAATTGAGTATGACTTTTATTTTAATCAAAATGTAGTAATTAATATATTTTGAAAAAATGGGGGCGCTCACTTTTAGGGTAAGGTCACTTACTTTCAGAGGCAGGATGTCGGTGGGGAAAGGGGGTTTTGGGTGGGGTAGTGTGTTAAAACTCTGGTATATATTTTTGTATCCGAGTATTAATGTGAATATCTTGGTAACTGATTTTGGAAATAATTATGCAGCACATATTATTGTTTAAAAAAAAATAGGAACATTTAGTTTAAGGGATAAGGAGACTTACTTTCAGGGGTGGGATTGCAGGAGGAAATGGGGTTTTGGGTGGGAATGAGTATTATTACTCAGGTATTACTTATTATACTTGTGTTTCGAGCATTAAACTAATTTTTAACTTTATTAAAAATGTAACTTACTTTAAGGGATAAGACAATTACTTTTAGGGGCGGGATGCCAGTGGACAAAGGGCTCTTTGGATGGAGAAGTGTATTAATACGCGGGTACTAGTTTAAATGCCTGAGTATTAACATGGTAATTTGGGAGTTTGTTTTTATAGATGCTTTTTTTTTTTTAAAAGGACAAGTACTTTTAGGATAAAAAACTTACTTTTAGGGGCAGGATGCCAGAGGGTAAAGGGGTTTTGAGAGGGGAAGTGTATTAATAGTCAGGTACTAATTTGAATACCTGACTATTAATATGAAAATATTGTTTTATTTAAGAATAATATATTAAGAGGGAATTATTATATTAATATTAAAAAAGGACATTTACTTTTAGGGTGAAGGCACTTTGTGTTAGGCGCAGGATGCCAGAGGATAATGGGATTTTGGTTGGGGAAGTGTATTAATAATCTGGTATTTATTATAATGCTTGAGTATTAATATGTAAATATTGTTTTTGTAACAAAAAAGTAAGCATTTGTAAACATTTTTTTTTAAAAGCCTCTTACTTTAACGGATTATACACTTCCTTTTAGGAGCGGGATGTCAGAGGAAAATGGGGTTTTGGGTGGGGAAATGTATTAATAGTCGGGTAGTAACTTTAATACCAGCGTATTAATATGAAAATATTTGAATTTCTAAAAAAATAAATACATGGATTTGCAAAATTTTAACGGGTTAGACACTTAATTTTAGGGGCGGGATGCCATGGGAAAAAGGGGTTTTGGGTGAGGAAGTGTATTAATACTCGGGTACTCATTTTAATACCCAAGAATTAATTTGGAAATATCTGTGCTTTAAAAAAAATATTATGTGCTTATTTGTAAAAATGTAGAGAAAACATTTACTTTAATGAGTTGGAGATTTACTTTTAGGGGCAGGATGTCAGAAGAAAAAGGGGGTTTCATTGGGGAAGTGTATTAATACTGGAGTACTAATTTTAATACCTGGGTATTAATGAGAAATTATTGATACCTTTAAAAACAAAATAAAGCGGCTATTAATCTATTAAACTAATTGTGGAAACTTATGTTCTGGGTCGGGATACCTTAGAAAAGAAGGATTTGGGATGGGTAAAACTACTAACACTTAGTTATTAATTTTATTACCTAAATGATATTTTTGGAAGTCTATACATTTTAAAAATAAATAATTTAAAAAGCAAAGCACATTTTTTCTAAAATTAAATAAAAACCAAATTAACCGTAACCTTTTTGGACAAGTATATTTAAAAGAACAAAGACATTTACAGAAGACCATCAAGGTTAGGCAGGAAAAAAGACATATTTTTTTAAAGACACATTTTTGTTTAAAAATAAAAATGTTGAACTGAAAAGTCAAAGTAAAATGAACCCCTATATACATTGTATCAAATAGTACAAAATATACTTTTTCTAACACAACAAACAGGCCTGAAGTACACCTCTGAACTTTAATAAGTACAGTTGTGTATGGTTACAACATCAAATGAAAGGCAAACAACAGTAGTGGCAGGTAAAAAAGTGTTTAGGTACATATTTATAGAACATTGGTGGCTATCTTTACTGTAAGGTAGAAGTGGGGAGGAATTTAGTTTGCTGTTGTGTTACAAAAATATGTAATGTATGTTATAACCACACAATTCTATCCCATGCATGTTGCAGCAGTTAACCCACACTACAGAGTTTAGGGAAATAAAAAAAAAAAAAAATATATATATATATATATATATATATATACATATATGTGTTTGTGTGTGTGTGTGTGTATAAAACAACTATAAACGATGTAGAAGAGATGTAACCCACTGAGAACCCCCACAAAATGCAGAATTTGGTATACATTTTTTCAAAAAATGAGAATTACATTGTGGGCAAATATAAAAACCAGCAAGTAATCTATTGGTAAAGGTAACGGTGTTCGTAATGTAGGATGTATGCAAGACTCTCCAGGTAGTCTGTAGCCACCATTAACGAAAACTGTTGCAATTGGGCCAATAGTCATTCAGACATTTCCTTGCTTTTTTTTAAGCATGTAAATTCAGGCTACCTGAAAGTGATTGTGCAATTTTCATTTCTTGAATACTTTGGGGCCCATTAGGATTACGGGCGGATCGCCACCGCCGGCGGCGATCCACCCGCCACATGTCCCTGGTTCTCCCCCCGCCATATTAGTATGGCGGGGGCACCGCGGCAGACAGAAAGACCGTCTGCCGCTTTTCCGCCGGTCGAACTGTCGACTGGGTGGAAAAGGGTCACAATTTGGTGGCGGTGTCTGCAAGACACCGCCATTCATATTATGATGTATGCGGTGATTGACCTTTCCATGGCGGCGATGCTGCCATGGAAAGGCATGCGGTCATTGACATTGGGGGCCCGTTGTGGGCCCCAGGGTGTTGGGGGGGTGGAGGGTGCACATGGGGGTACCTATGGTACCCCCCTCATTACAATGCACTACGTGGCAGGCACCACGTGGTGCCTGCCATGTTGTGCATGGCAATGCTGTGCACAGTCCTTTTACATTGCGAGCGGGGCTGCAGCCAGCAGATCACCCGCAATGTAAAAGGCCCAGGATGCGTCCGCCAGTGTGGCGGGCGCATCCTAATTTGCATGGCGGGACCGCCACAACATCGGCGGTTGGTCCCGTGCTCCGTTGCGGTGGCGGGCGGACAAAGTCTGCCCGCCATCGTAATAGGCCCCTTTGTTCCTTCTTCAAAATTTCCCAAAAATGGTACAGGTTGGGATGATGTTTGCCAATTGCTTTGTTAAAGGAATTCTACCATCCCTCATTGGCATTGTTAGTTTTTGCTCCGCCCTCTAAACAAGTTGGGTAGCAATTCCACCATTTTCAATAGCGCATTTTGGCTTCCTCCTGCGACCTGACCTGCTTAGACGGTCAATCCAGGTGTCCTCAAAGTAATTTAGTAAAGGGGCCAATTTTTCATCAATTTGGATAAAATAATCAGATTCAGAAATTGCAGTGTAAAATTCTTCCACACTTTCATGAGGTACAAAAGTTAATGCAGTTAGCTTACGTAATTCAAATTGAAGTTTACTGTTTGTGCAGTAATCCTCAACTGAGGATGTTTTTGGTATTTTATGCCAGAACTCCTGAAAAAAGTGGAAAAAACATCCTTGAATTTGGGTTTCGTGGTACAATTTGGTTATTGAGTTTATCATTGTTCAGTCAAAGTCAATAATCACTTTTCTAGGACTTTTACTCATTGTTTTAACTTTGACTACAGACAAAAATTCAAAGTAGATAGAGGATTGCTTATCAGGGAGTAAACTATATACAAATGGTACAGTGGTATTATTTATGTTAGCATGAATAGTGTAAATTTGGGTAATTGGATAGTGCGTAGACTTAAAGGTCCCATCCATCATTCAAATATCACTATTCTCAAGGGTTACCAGGATATGGGCTGTGCTAAAAAATAGTATTCTTTTTAGAGAGTTTTGTTTGTCATGCAGAAGAAATGGTTCATCACTAAAAGTTAAAGTTAGTTCAAGGGGTATGTTAATGTTGGAGTATATTTTAGGGGCTACACATTGCGGATTACTTGCCTGTTTTCTTCTATGGAGAATGGGGATGGAGGCCTTACTGCTGGCAACATGCATGGAAATGTTTTGTGACACCTCCTGCAAAACTGAGCCACAGGGATAATTGGAGGTGGATGCAAACTTTTTTATTTGTTGCACATGTTCTCTGACTTCAATCTCCATTGCAGAGGCTGCGTGGTTATGCTCTGTTGTACTACCAGTCTGCTCCAGAGGAACTGCTCTGCATGTGCAATGGGATGGGTGATAATGCACCTACCTCCAATAAGTGGGCTCACTTATCTTCTCCTTACAGTAAAGATAGCCATTGTACTACAGGAGTCTGTTTCCAGGTCTGGATTCGACGTAAAATGCTTGGCGGGAAGATGCCAATTGGTTCAGATCTAACAAAAAAAGGAATTTTTATTAAATTTTAGTGCTTTAACATTGATACGTTTGTTTATTTGTTTACCATTTATTGCAATCTACATGAGGTGGGAAATGGAAAAAACGAATTTGGTTTGGAAGGCTATCATTTACAATTTTTAAAATCTATAAATTGCCAAGTGGGAGGGAAATGCTGCTATTTTTCTGCTCAAAACCAATGAGTTAAGTATTGTGTTTGCCTTCAAGATGTTTTGTTTTGAATAAAGTTGCAGGTTGGTTGGTTGTTGATTGGCGAATTCAGACTTGTGGAAGGAAAGGTGAGACTCTTCTTTTGTTCTTTCGGCAAGTGGGTCGTGGATTTTTGAGGAAAGTGGAACTTGGTAAAAACTATTTCCTTCTGTGTGCAAAAAAACAAAACAATTTCATCTTAAAAATAAATTTGTGTTTTTATCTACATTTTTCATTAAAAACATAGTCTACACGCAACACCAGCCCAGAGTTCAGTACCCAGAATACTTACAATAGCAATGTTGGGCCCAGACAGTCTCCAGCCCCTGCTCTGAGGGACCCCACAAGTAGAGTGAGAATAAGTAATAAGACCCCAGTCATTGACTACCACCTGCCTGAGGGATGCCCCCAGAGGAGTGGCAATATTGAAATACATCCCCAGTCAGTGTCCAGCATCTGCCCTGAATTATGCCCCCTGCGGAGTTAGAATAGTTATTTATGCCCTGGTTACTGTTGAGCGCCTGCCCTTAGTTACTCCCCCTTACAGAGTTAGAATAGTAATTAATGCCCCCGTTCACTGTCCAGCACCTGCCCTGATTTTTGCCTCCTGCAGAGTTAGAATAGTAATTTATTACCCCGGTCACTGTCCGACACCTGCCCTGAGTTATGGTCCCTGCTGAGTTAGTAATTTATACCCCCGGTCACTGTTCGGCACCTGCCCCGAGTTATGCCCCTTGCAGAGTTATAATAGTAATTTATGCCCCCGGTCACTGTCCAACACCTGACCTGAGCTTTGTCCCCAGTGGAGTTAGAATAGTAATTTATGCCCCCCATCACTGTTCTGCACCCCATCACTGTTCTGCACCTGCCCTGAGTTATGGACCCTTGCGTAGTTATAAAAGTAATTTATGCCCCTGACACTGCCCAGCACCTGCCCTGAGGTAAGTACCAGACGGTGTTAGAGTAGGTATATTACATCCCCATGTACTGGACAACACCTGCCTGAAGGGGTGCTTCAAACAGTAAGATTTGGAGAAAAAAAAAACACAGTAACTAAACACAACTGGTCTAAGATAGTTCCTCTTTTTTAAGTAAATGCATTGCATGTGTTTTTTGTTTTTTTTTGTTATTTTTGTGCTTGTTAATTATTTCTACTTAATACTTACTATGGCAGAACGGTCTTTTTCTGTGGAGAGAAGGAGTATTGTTCCCTTGGAAAGAAGGTCTGCGGATGCTTTACTTGCCCTGTGGGGAAAAGTGGTATTTGTAGATATTGTGAAAATGTAATTTCCAAATGCTGTTATGACTTAGTAATCAACAGAATAGTAGCACCTGCTCTAAAGCATGGACATATTGCATTTATTTTGTCAGGCCCCCAGGGGGTCATATAGATCTAAATTAGCTCCCTCCTGGCACTCTCCACTAGGTGATCATAAAGACTACCATAGCTGGGTTATATTTGTACCATAGTCATATTGGCTCTTTCTAAGACCAATGTTAGGGATGTCCTCTGCTCAATTACTTCAGACAATTAGCTGCTTATAAACACATTCAATTTACAATTGTCTTCCCTCCTATTGGCGTTTTTGGGTAAACATTTTGTACTTCACAATAATCTACAGTACATGTCAAGAGGTGTATGGTCATTTTTATAACAATATTGATCTGTATTACAATTGTCCTAAAAGGTGAATTGTGTAGGCGGACGTTGAATGTCCAGTGGTGTTTTTTTTCTTGGAGGCAACAATGAGGAAGATGAATAGCCGGCAAGGAGATTGAAAGAAAGGGGAATTTTTTTTTCTAAAAATATTTTCTATATTTATTAGAAAGGAGTTAATGCCTATGTTTTCATTATTGGTGTACTTAAGTTAACCACTAGGTGGCACTGTCTCATTCTACAGCTCTTTTCTTCAGCGGAAGTCCCAGAAGCGTGGTGCTGATCAGTGGCAGACAGCAGCTGATTACAAAATGATGGTTAGCTACCTTTATACATTTTCATGAAGGATAACTTTTTTTTAAATAGAATATGTTTTGGAGTGCTTTTTTTTACGTAATTCACTCTTGACAAAGTTATTGTTTTTCCTGTATTTTGGTTTGATGTTCACCATTGCCGACATTCAAGCAGGGCCGTTTTCATTTGGAGAGCATTGCACAAGGGGGGTTTGGGGGGCAGTCGAGCGCAGGGAGGTCGGCCCCCCGGGCAGATTGGGAGGGGTAGGGCTGGCCAGGTACCGGCCATTTTGTTTAATTTGGGCTATTTTGGTAAGCAACCCAATTAGAGCCCAATAGTGTAACGGCTTGTGCGGCGTGCTCCCAGCCACCATTTTAGGTTTGGTGACCTAGTGGCTGGGAGCAGGGTAGTGTAGTGAGAAAGTTTTCTTTCTGATAGCAGTGTTAGTAGTGAGGCTCAGTAGTTATTAGCATGGAAGATTACCGGGTCTTAGAAGCAGTGCGCCTGCATAGCGAGGCGGGGCGGCTTGATTTGTTGCTGCTGGTGCGTCGCGCCCTCCTCGCGGGCATGGCAGCCGCCGTCGCGGCCTGCACGTCCCCCAAAAGGCCGAAAATGGGACCGGTAAGTGTTAGGGGCCGCTCGTATGTCAGGAGAGCGGCCCCCAGTACATCCGCTATGCCGGAGCCTTGTCCGCAGTCTGAGGCTCCAGCGACTGAGCGTGGGGCCCGAGCGGCCCGTCGAAGGGCGCCAGGCACGCGGAAGGGGGGGCCTCGGGGAAAGGTCCTGGCAGCTCCGGGGCCTCAACCGAGTGTGGTGGAGGCCTCCGGAGCAGTGGGCTAAGGCCTCGGCATCGAAGGGAAGGGGGGTGGGGGGATAAGGGAATTCCCTGGCAGGAAGGAGAGAAGGGGACCCACGTGGGATAGTTAAAGGAGGCCGGTGGGAGGGGGATTCTCAGAGGCATCCCAGTTTGGAGGGCATGTCCAGGGGACCGGCGGGGGGTTGCCCACGGACTGGGAACACGCCGGGCATGAGGTTCTGGCACTGGGGGACAGTGAGAAGGACTGGGTGGGGCGGAGGGGATTTAGTTCAGGTTATAGGGGATCATGAGACCCTGGTTTCTGAGGGGGAGGAAGAGGAGATTCTGGAGGAATGGGAGCCGGCAGGGGCAGCCAAGCTTGGGAGGGGTTAGACATTTTCACCTCCTGGAACGAGGAGGTGAGGGGCTTAAGCACGTTGGGGCAGGTGGATGCATATTTGGCCCGGGGTGGATCTGTTGGGGTGGAGGGAAGGGGCATAAGTCAGGAGAGGGGGGGCAGGTGGGAAATAAGGGACAGTCTAAGGCTAGGTAGTGGGGGCCCTGGGTTAGCAGTAGGGCAGGATCAGTCACCGGCAGGCGTTGCTGCCGGACTGGAATGGAGTGAAGGTGAGGATGGGGGGGGTTAGTGACGGGGAGGTGGGCGATTTGTTCAAGGTGGGGCGTTGGTGGGCAGAGAGCACGTTAGGGGTGGGGAGGAAGAGGAGACGGGAGCTAGAGGAGGGGTTGATTAGGCCCAGCCCACCAGACCAACCGTTTATTTTTCAGGAGGAGGAGCAACATGGAGGTCCAGACTCGGCAGAGCTGGGAACGGCTTACTGGTGCCAAGGAGAAGGGAGGGCGGAGCCTCGAGCGGCGCGCCCGTTACCATCGGGGGACCCTGTCGTTGCCTGCATATGTAGGCCCCGAGCGGTCTCGCTGGCCCCAACACCCGACGGGCCTCAGCGGTCCACAGAGCCAAGGGATTACCGGACTAGGCAGTCAAGGGGTCCAGTGGAATACCGGCAGGTGCAGTCAGCACCCCCTGATGGAAGGGGGTCTAGGGCTCAGTAGGGGCCATCAGGTTGAGACACGCGAATGGCGCGAAGAGCTTGATTTTGATGAGGAGAGCCTTGAAGAAGGCGAATTGCGAGATGAAGAAAACGGGGTGGGGGGGACAGAGTAATGTCTCTCATAGTATTTTGCAGGTTACCCGGAGGGCGTCGGAGCCGGCGGGGAGGTCAGCTAAGTCGGTATCGACCACGGGAACACTGGCGAGGCGGACTGCAGCAACACGGGCACCCTCCTTAGAGCCAGGTAAAGCACAAGGAAGGGTGGGGAAGCCAGTGATGGTTTCGATTGGAACAGGGGGGGGGGATGTTAAAGGGGGGGAGGAAGGTAGGTTGTGGAAAGGCAAGTATGTGTTAGATATAGGCTTGGGCACCGAAGAAGAAGGTAAGGAGGGCAAAACCAAAGTTGAAGCTGACAAAACCGCAGAGAAGACTGACAAAGGGGAGGTGGCAATTGATGACAAGACCGATAAGGTAGAGAATAAAGAGTTGAAGATTAAAAAACTGCCATATATGGGGGTGACTAAACCGCTAGGAGCACATTTGATGCTGGCGACTAAAGAACGCATTTGGAAGGGAGAATACGTGGAAATGCTGAAACTGTTACATAGGGAAGTGCGGGCAAAAGAAGGGTCGAAAGAAGAAGTGTATGAGTTGGCCAAGGGGCCGAGGGTTCCGTTGACCATAGAGAATTGGACAGCAGCGTTTTTGATTTACGCCAACGTTTACTGCGAAAAATATCCGGAATGCTGCGTGACACTATTTAAATACATGGACGTTATTCGGAAGGCGCAGATTACAGGGGGGGGTTATGCATGAGCACAATACGATGAGGAGTTTAGAGTGCGCATGTCCTGGGATCCGGAGGTCAAATGGGGGGAACTGGATACAGATTTGTGGCTGCACACTATGGGGGTGTCCAGAGCGGGCAAGACCATATTCACAGCCAGTGGGCTCCCAATAGTGTACCGGCCCTTTCAGGGGAAACCCACCTGGGGAGGGGTGGAAAGCACTGGAAGAGGACAGACACGGGCAGGAGGGTCTTGTTGGGATTTCAACAAGGGTTTGTGCACTCGGGAGTTCTGTAAATTTCGTCACGAGTGCTCGAAGTGCCGAGGCCGGCATGCGCTGGTTAATTGCTTCGGGCGGGGGTGATTCCCAACAAGGGGGCCAGCAGTGGCAGCAGGGTGGAGCCAACGCCAGGGGGCAGCAGCAGCAACAGTTTGCAGGGGCACGGGGTATGGGATTTCAGGGGTCTGGGCCAAAGGGCTCATACGCCGGTTAGGACAGAAAAGTTGGATGCAGCCTTACAGGGTTATGACAACCGGAAGGCTGCAGTGGTGTTGAGGGAGGGTTTCAGATCAGGTTTCCGTTTGGGGTACGGGGGACCGAGGCACAGAAGTTGGGCAGAGAACTTACAGTCAGCGAAAGAACATAAACAAATAGTAAAGGAAAGGTTAGACAAGGAAGTGAGGGAAGGGAGAATGGCCGGGCCTTTCACTGATTGGCCCTTGGAAAACTTGATTGTGTCACCCATTGGGGTAGTGCCAAAGAAGGAGCCAGGTCAGTTCAGGCTTATTCAACATTTATCATGGCCAGAAGGGACCTCAGTGAATGATTTTATTGACGAAAAGGAAGCTACAGTTTCATACTCCTCAGTTGACGTGGCCATGTCACTGGTAGTGACGGCGGGCGCAACGACACAAATTGCAAAATGCGACATAAAATCAGCTTTCCGTTTGCTTCCAGTCCTTCCAGATGATTGGGATCTTCTGGGTATCCATTTCAATGGGAAATGGTACGTGGATAAAGCATTACCGATGGGCTGTTATAGGTCATGCACATTATTTGAGTGCTTTAAAACCTTTCTGCAGTGGTTGTTTTCAAAGCTCACAGGTCATAAGTTGGTGACGCATTATCTGGACGATTTCTTTTTTGTGGGCGACGCCGGCTCCACGGAGTGCCAGGAGTCCCTGGAAAACTTCAAAGAGCTGACAGAAGAATTGGGGGTGCCGTTGGCACCGGAAAAGACAATGGGCCCTAGCACGGCCCTGTCTTTCCTAGGAATAGAAATCGATTCAGGGACAATTCAGGCACGCTTGCCAGAGGATAAGAACAAAAGATGTTGGAACTGCTTAAGGCTATGCTGGCTCGAGAAAAAGTGACAGTCAAAGAAATACAGACATTGCTAGGCCATCTCAATTTCGCATGCAGAGTAGGGAGAACCTTTTGCAGGAGATTGGGAAGAGCATTGGCAGGACAACGATTACCTCACCATCATGTGCGGCTTTCAGCAGGTGTAAAAGAAGACTTGAGAATGTGGCGGGTATTTTTACAGTCTTTTAATGGGATTCCACTTGCAAGGGAGGAGGATTTGGTATGGGACGTACAGATTTTTTCAGACGCAACAGGCAGTAAGGGATTTGGCCTTTTTTGGCAGGGAAGGTGGTGCGCTGAGCAGTGGCCGACACAATGGAGGGATGGGGGTAGGAGCATTGCATTTCTAAAGTTTTTTCCTTTAGTAGTGGCAGTGACATTGTGGGGTTCCCAGCTAGCGCACAAGAGAGTGACATTCAGACTGGACAATATAGTGAACAGATAGTCAGCGAGGGATGCACAGGTTCTGAAGTTGCTGAGAGTGTTTGTCCTGGGCTGCTTGCGTCATGACATTTCATTCAGGGCACTGCACGTCCCGGGTGTGAACAATGACATAGCGGATACTTTGTCTCGTTCGCAGTGGGGGAGATTCCGTGGGCTAGCCAAGGATGCCGACAGAACCCCGACGCCCATGCCACAGCAGTTGTGGTACGTAGGCAACACAGGATGCTACAACTGGTGGTAGGGTCGCTAGCAAAGTCTACCAGGATAGTTTATAATCTAGCGTGGAAGGAATTTCTGATGTTAGGCGCCCAGCGGCGCGTTGATAAAGATCAACGGGGGGAGGATGTCATTCAGTTCATACTGGATATGATTGAGAAAGGGTTATCTAAGGTGACAATTGCAGGGAAGTTGGCGTGGATTGCCTTTGTTGGTAAGCTTTTATGGGGCTACTCGCCGTCAGCGGGTGAATTGGGTACGTGGATGCTAGAGGGATGGGCCAGGGAACAAGGACAGTTGAGACATGTGAGGAAGCCTTTGTCGTGGCAGCTGTTGGGCAGGGTGATCCAGATATTGCCAAAAATCTGCACGGATGATTTTGAGACCTGCTTGTTTTCCACATTGATGGTGTAAATGTTTTTTGGCGCATTTCGGGTATCAGAATTGTTGGGGGACAGAAAGGGTGGGGGATTCGATGGGAAGATGTGGTCCAGCGTAGTTCTGGGATTCATATCTGGTTGAGAAAAGCTAAAACAGATCAGAGGGGTTTAGGTAAATGGGTGGCCCTACAAGCATCATTTCCACAACTCACTTGTCCATGCACTTGGGAAGCCCGTTGGCGTGCAGCGTCCAAGGGGTTTGAGGGGTTGGTTTTTCCGCATGCCAATGGGAGTGCAGTTACAGCTTTTCAGCTGCTGGCGGTACTGAGGAAATCATTAAAGGAACTGGGCATCAACGGATTTTGGGACACATTCATTCCGAATTGGGGCAACATCAGAAGCAAACAATAGGGGGACATCATGCGTTTGGGGAAGTGGTCGTCTGAGTGTTACAGGCGCTATTTGTGAAGCAACAATGAAGGTACTGGCGCGGTTGTCATCAATGCATAAGCTCACGCAGTAGTGGGCCAGGGTTGGCAGAGGTTTTTGGTTAAGTGTTGGAAGTTTGTGAGCATGGGCAGGGAAAGGGTAGGCAGGTAGTATAAGTTTCAGGGTAGACGTTTTGTTAGTTACAGTTGCAGAAAAGCAGGTAGGGGATTTGTGTTTTTATTGGAGGGCATAATTTTTAACTGCAATACTGTGTAATGTTGTTATGTTAATGGCATGGTGGGGGGAGGTTTGAAGGGATCGTAGGGGCGGGGGGAAATCAGGGGTCAGTTATTCGATGTATAGTGAGGTTTAGTTTTGTAAAGCAGTTGCCAGGTTTTTATTTGTAATGTGCACCTGTTTCAATAAAGCGGCCTTTTTCACACACAAAATGGGTCTCGGTGTGGCTTGCCCCCCTCCCTCCCAACATTCCTAGACAGTAACGTAGGACTACAGGTCCGTTCCCCTACTGCATATGCATGTTGGGCACAAACGTTGGAATGGTGGTGTTTGTCAAAATTCAGCATTTCTTCAAAGTGGACACATCCTTTTATTGTTTGGAATTCTTCTAACAAGCGCAGTTAGACATTGCTTTGCATCGATTTCTGCTGTTAAATGCCATTCATCGTTTTAATGGTATTCTACATAAAGGGACACGTTGAAATTGCGTTCGTTGTATGTGAATTTTTAATGTGTTTGTATGTTATGGCGCAGTAACTGATTTTGTTGTAAATGGGAGGGTAAAGCCAGCGTTGTTCTAATGTATTGATTGAAAAAGACGGTAAATTGGCTTTTGTTGTTCCATCATATAGCCGTTCAAGGATAGCCATGGTGTAGGGTCTGTTCCTTGGACTTGCTCTCTCAGCACACCAGTCCCCTCAAAAATACTGAAAGTTTATGGTTTACACCTGAGGCCTAGCATACCACCAGTGGCAACCATCTCTGTCCATTCATCAGCCTGTTCATCCATTTTGAGGATATCCTCCAGTGGCGGCTGGTGACATTTGAAAGTGGTGAGGCGTAAATTTTCTGTTGGAGTGCACCGTGGCGAGCGAGCGCAGCGAGATTGCATGAACATCTTAAGGCGGGTTCGGGGGGGATACCCCCCGAGAAAAGTTTGAAAAAAGAGTGGGTAAATGGTGCATTTTCAAGCAAATTTGAGAAGCACAGAGACTAGAGCTGCAAACGCACATAGAGCCTGCTGCAGCACTGTGACTAGGACTGGTGCCACACACAGAGCCAGCTGCAGCACAGAGACTAGAGCAGATGAAATGCAAATGTATTGTCAACATTTATCATAAATGTGCCAAAAAGTAAGCAAAGCCTCTCCACCTACGCTGCATACTTACTGATCAGTACGTAGCTTCCAATGGTGCAGCAGGTGCAGTGCACCAAAGCCCAGAGCCATAAGGGCCCCATTGAACCCTGACAATTGCTTCATATTACTACAACAGTAGCAGTAAAAGGAGCCATTTTGCTTGCCTACACCATGGCATGTGGCATCCGTGCTATGCCACTGATGTCAATCGGTAATGGGAGAAGATTAATGCCGCTGCTAATGCAATTGAATCACGTGGTTCATAAAGGGCAGCTCGTTACAACAAAAAGGATTATGTGTGGCCCCATAAACGTGATGCACAGGAAATGCCTACTGCACCAGATTAGATCAAAGGGGGAAAAGGGTTTTGTATGTTGCTACTTACAATCTACGATTAAACTTTCGGAAGAATTAAAACGTGCCTCTTAGTTAAAGTCACACATGTACAGGGCGGGGTCTCAAATTCTCCTATTAATAAGAAACAAACAAAGCAGTTTGGTCCAGCGTGTAACATCCTGTCACGAATCTGAGGTGAGGAGTATGCAATAGCTAAACAGCATGGCACGTCTGTATGTGAATAAATGACCGGCCCTTTAAAAACTGATCAACAAAAAAAGGGTAAACTAAAATATCACTGCCGGGTCAGAGCATGACTGGGAAATTATCGCAGCTGTTAATTTAAATTAAAATCAACAAATATATGTTCCCAGTGGGATATAGTGTAGCACATATCGATAAAAGCGTGACCGTGCTGACAGCTGATAATATGAAAGTCACAAAGCATACTTACAAGAATGTGAGACTTTTCACAGGAACAAGTCTCAGCACAATCTGTCACGTCTGTTTCTTTTAATTTCCTTTATTTATGTTCTATAGTGTATGAATAACAGGCTTCGTGAGGATATAACTTCATGTCTCCTTGGATGCTACTGCATGTTTTTTGATCACATGTCTAATACTCGCGGGGGGGTCTCGCGCGGGGGTGGGGGGCCGCGGGGGTTTGAAAATAACAAAGAAGCTTAAACTTACCTGACCGGGTCCGCCGCCTCTGCTGTCTGCTTCTGGGCCGGGGTCCGCGTTTGGCACCTTCACCGTCGTCGTCGTCTTCTGCGTGAGTGGCTACTGGCTGGCAAGCCCTCTCAGGCTCTCCAGCCAATCCAGACGCTGCTCCAGAGTCCAGCAGCGCCAGGATTGGCCTGCAGCAGGGTCACTCCTGCCCATTAGGAGACCGGGGGCTGCGAATGAAGCAACCCTCGCTCTCCTAAGGGGAAGGCTTAGTGCGCATGTTCTGGCTGGTCTTAAAAATGACCAGCCCAAAAACGAGACATGCGCACTATTGCGCTGTCACTCACCCTGAGTGCTGCCGCAGCCCCACCCCCTTCAGCGTCCCTCCCTCGTTCTACTTCTGACGCTAATTCCATTCCAATCAGGAGTCCTGATTGATGGAATTAGCATCAGAAGTAGAACGATGCCGTGGGCCCATGGCATTGGTGGGGCAATGCCCGAACGCCCCCAATGGACGCACCGCCACTGCTATCCTCTGCTGCCATTTTGAATGGCAGGTAGATGCCAACAACAGAGACATGTAAAAGGTGAAACCTGTGTAATGGCTAACAACTGGCAAAAAGCTAAATGCTTTTCACTTGAACTCCCCGCTGTCATCATTCTCCTTGTGTAAGTATGTGGGGAGAGGATGTGGTCTCACGGCTAGACTGCCGACCTTGGAGCTGGGAAACCAAGGTTCGAGCCTGGGGGTCGACTCCACATCCTGTGATTCTGGGCAAATCACTTAATCTCCCCGTGCGTACCAAAAAAATGAATGTGTCCTTGTGTAACGTAACTGGTGCTCATGTAAAGCGCTCCAATACCTTCGGGTTGAGTTCGCGCTATATAAATCTGCAACAACAAAAAAAAGTATGGGCCGGGGAGCCTCCTTTTTAGGTCTGGCTTAGAGACAAGTGTAGATTAGACATTAGCTTTATGTAACCAAAAGGAATTTCACAAATCAAAGAAATACATACATGGAGTGACTTTGGATGAGCCTCTTCTTTCATTAGTCGATTCAACTATCTTACACATTTTGCTTCAGCATTCAGTGTGGGGCAATGCGTTATCCCACTTCAGCCACTAGCCCTCTTGCACCGTGAGTGTTACAGCACTTTTCCTGATTGCATGTGCACATCCTTGTAGGTTTCAACTCCGTCTTTAGGTTAGATTAATTCGAAGCCAATATTACTTGTTGAGTAAACCAATAAGAATTTGATTGTTCTTAGCTGTGCAATAAAACCATGCCTGCTAGGAAGAGCCTTTACAGTTCTATTAAAATATAAGTGATGGATGGCTAATTCATTTTTAAAGTAAAAGCCTGCTACCACTGGTATGCTGTTTTCTTCTTTTTATTATTATGGTGTAGGCTTCTAATACATTTTTTAAGAAGAACCATCGTGCAAGCTTGCCATGACCAAATATATATATATATTCGATGGGTTGAGATGCTTGAAGGGTTGTATATCAAAGATGCTATAATATTATGGATATTCCAATGCATTATACGAAAGGACACCTAGCAGGGAAACAAAAGTCACCCTGAACTACGTTTCCACAAAATCTATTTCATATAAAATGTGAAGCAAGTAAGATTCTGAGTGCAGACATCGCACGTAAGAAAGTGCAAGCATGCCACTTCTATATGGATAGGCTCATCCCAAACCTCAATCTACTATTCTCTCCAATGCACTAATCTATTTCTCACCCTATACATCTCTCAATATATCCTCTACCACCACGCTCTGACTACTATGATCCCCCAAAATAACCTTTTCTAGACTCTTCCCTACTCTACCCTTACTATGATCCCCAAAATAACCTTTTCTAGACTCTTCTCTACTCTACCCCTCCCTTGCATCTTCTCAAACCTGTTTTGCTATTCAGATCTCCCAAACAAGCCTTTCTAGACCCTTCCCTCTGAATCTTCCCCCTCCTCTACACATCCCAAACCTGCTGCTATGATCTCCAAATAAGCACTTTCGAGACCCTTCCCTCTTCCATCCCTCCACTACCTTTTCAATCTAACTAACACTCACATTTCCACCGCTCAAATTAATTTCATATTTCCCTATACTAATTTACCACTAATCCTGTCTGGTTCCAGAGTTGCATGCTACTCCTTGAAAAGCGCTTTGATGCCTCATCAGGGGTACCAAGCACTATATAAATGCAAACTCCTCCCTCTTCGATCTCTCCACTATCCTTTTCAACCCAAATAACAGACTCACATGTCCACAGCTCAAATAAATTTAATATTTCCCTATACTAACTCGCCACTAATCCCTTCTGGGTTCTGGACTAGCATGCTACTCGCTGTAAAACGCTTCAACACCTTTTCAGGGGTAGTAAGCGCTATATAAATGAAATTACAATACAATTCAATTCATTTATGACCAAAAGAATCTTGATAAACTCCAATGTTCTAGTCTTCATAGATCCCATAGACCACCATCGGACCCCAGTCTTCCTTAGTGATGGTTTGGAATATAAGACACTATGAACTTTGCTGTCAGCAGGGGATGTGCAGACAGTTTCTTGGTAATTTCAGATGTAGAGATGAGGCAAGGTAGCATTTTTATATTGTACCTTTCCACTCTTGGTGCATTATGAGTAAGAAACTCCTCCGCAATAAATGTAAGTGAGCTATGAATTGTACGCTTTCTTATCAGAGTCCACAGAGAAAAAACTGCTTACATGTCACTTTTTGGCCATCATGATTGCTAACAGAGTTAACTCTCATTGCTGACATCTGCTGTGGCCTGAATGTTCTTGCAAGCCAAACTCAGCTTATCACCTTGTTTGAGGCAATTCATTGTACTAATTTTTGAGGCAAATAATTGGGTAGCATTAAATTGGATGATATTACCATCTAATTCACCATACCTTGAAATCGCAAAAATAATAAGTTACTTACCTATGGTAATGCTCTTTTTAGTGGGTACCCTATCTAACCACAGGTTGATCGCTTTCTGAATTACCCCAGGCCCCAGACTGGAAACTTGTTGTAGGAGAGTAGGATCTGCTTCACATGGGTACCCCCACTTTTTGCTGATGCTTCACTGGTTTTCGACATTAGTCTGGCTGGGGCCCTGCTATTCAGAACCCCAGCCTAGCTGTTTCCTCTTTAAAAGGGTCTCCATGTGCCTTAGGCACATCACTGATTGGGATCTGGAGTGCCCTTGTAAGTCCCTAGTATATGGTATACTATGTACCAAGGGCATAGGTACCTCAGAGGCCTGCCAGGGGCTGCAGCATGTATTATGCCACCCCTGGAAGGCCATCCAAACTGACACCACAGGTCTGCTACTGCAGCCTGGGTAAGGTGGTGCATGCACCCCTTACTGTGGTATAGGTTACCTATATCACTAAATGCATACACACATATAAACCTATAAGTCACTCCTAAGGCAGGCCTTATCAATCCTAAAGGCAGAGTGCATGGTCCCTATGTGAGAGGGTGCCCCTGCATGAGCAGGGCCCCTCTGCAGCATTCGGAGACCATCTCTGATGCTGTTTGTAGTGCAGCCTGACCATATACTCTTAAACGCATTATATCCTCGCGGTAAAATGCTAACTATGGAATGGCTGCACCTAAACATGTCGTGTTTGGTGTCAAACATCTTGGAATACTACCCCCCGCCAATCCTGGCGGCGGGGTAGCATTCCACCCTTCTAGAGGGAAAGGCATGTTAACTCTGACGAGTCCGGTAACTTCTTTCCAGAGCCCTGGCATCGCAAAATGGATGCTGCTGCCACAGACACAAGTCTGGCCTCCTGCTGCTGGACGAAACTCCGGCAGGGGAGGCCTGGACAATAGGTTTCCTGTCCCAGGGAGGTGTGACCACCTCCCCAGACAGGACAATGTGTATTGGGGCTGGGCGGGAGCACTTTCGGGTGCTTTGAAGTCCTGCACTGGGGGCACATTTGGTGTCCCTGTGCATACCCCAGTTCAAACCGGATCAGTGGCTTGCAGCCCCTGCTTTGGCGCGAACTGGACAAAGGGAAAGGGGTGTAGCCACCCCTCTGCCCTGACCCACCCATAGGTGGGGCCACAGAGTAGTCCATCCCCTATTTTTAGAATAAAGGTAGGAACCCAGTCCTTAGGACTTTAGATTATACCTGGACGAAACTCTGAAACTGAATCCTGGACCTTCGACGCTCTACTCACGATTAGAGGACTGAAGAATCTCCCTTGGGGTCAAGGAGTGACTCCCCTGCTTGGCAGGCACCAAAGAAGCATCTGTCCGGTTCGCATCACTGAAGCTCCCGTCGGACGCCGAAGTCATCGCATCACCAGAGGTGGATTCTCAGACTTCCCGAGGCTACCCTGAGTCCCCAGCAAAGCTGAGGCCCGTGGCTATCGTGGGTGACTTGAGACCGTGACCCCTGGACACCGAGCACACTTGCAAGTGCACCATCTTCTGGGTCTCCCAAGAAGTCGTGCTTTGGGCTCCGAGTAGCCCTAGCCTCCAGCACCACCTGCACCGAAGATCACTGGCCCCCACTCCACGAGTGTCCTGTAAGCCAGCTCCACGTGCGGCGTCACGAGGCTCCTTCGCGGTCGCTAGCCCGTTGGCTAGTAGCCCTTAACGAAGGCCAATCTTTTCTTTACTTGGCAGTCTGGTTGCTCCAGGCCTGCCCTCACTTACCCTCGCTGGGTGAGTTCCCCAGACCTTGCTGGTCTGCATCATCGACGATCTACATCTTACTCGAGACTTGCCGTTGCCAAGGCTTGTTGGGTCCAATCTGGTCGCCGACACCTCTGCACTCGACAGACATCGAGCAACAGCCCGAATCCTGCTCCTGGTCGCCGACAACGCCTCCCGGACCTCGTGGCTGAAGAGTCAAGACGACCGTCAACGAACCTGAAGCACTCGACATCGGTGGGCATCTGTCCATCGCCTTCCTGGTCACTGGCTAGTGACCCAGACTCTGTCCCCTCTGCTTTCAGGTTCTTCAGAACTCCGATCCACTCTTGGATCCACCCGGACACTTTTCTCCTGGTCGCCAGCAGCACTTTGCAGCAGATCGCCATAAGAAACGACGACGAAACCCGACCCCGAAAGGCACCTATGCACCCGGCTTCCCTGGGTGAGGTAACACGAGTACTCCGGTGCTCCCGTGGGTAGAGACTCTTCAAAGTCCTAGATCTCAAAGGGTTTTGTCCTAGTCCTCTTTAAAGTGTCCCTTTCCTCTATTTTCCCGATCCCGACTTTCTCCATAGAAATTAACGGCGTATCGCGGTTGTGTATTTACACTGCACGCGTCTCCCGTGGGTCCCCTGTGTCACTACCTTGGGTGGTTCCTTGTGGTCCAAGCACTTCTAGAGGCTCTAGGCCTAGTGTCTAGTTCAGTCGTGGTTCGCATACCACTTTATTGGTATATGGTTTGGTACGCCCCTAGGGCCCAAACGTGTATTTGTGCTATTACTGTGATTTAAGATCTTATAACCTATGTACTTGAACTCTAGCCTCATAAAGAGACTAGAGGGGTGTGTTTAGAAATAAATACATATATTTTGAATATATACCTGGTGTGGTGCTCTTTCATTTGGTCACTCAAGAGATTATAGACTGGTAAAACAAGCTGCTTTACATTCCTTCAAGACTTAGCCTGAAGGCTGCTCTCCATAGCTACCACTAGGATAGCTTTCAATAAGGTTGTGTTTAATCTACCTACCATAAGAGTCGATTTGGACTGGTGCAAGGTGCCCACTATAATTAGTGGACAGCATATGCCAGGCCAACTTCTCACACTTGTCCAGCAATTATTCCAGTGGGCTGGCAGGTGGTGCAATCCAATTCCACAATGGCTTCATACAGCCTCCGGAAGTGATAGCACAGAGCCATATATAGACACCATCCCGGTGCACTGATGTCAGTTTATAAAAAAGCAATCCAGACCATTAGATGCAGAGAGCAGGAACATATTAAAATTGTGACAGAGAGCAAAATCTAACATGGAACCTTATTAACATCTAGAAATCTACTCAACAGAACAGGAAGAATGGAGGGCGGTCAGGAATCTGCGGTTGGAACAGTGCTTAATTTGATCTGATGGTTTCCAGTGCTCGGCACGGGCACTTAATTGGTTTCGCACCAGCACTTAATTGGATTCCGGTGCTGGGCACGGGGACTTAATTGTCATCACCACACTTATGACACTCTACTACATGGTGGCGCTGCTCATCTAATTTAGAGATGTGCAGAACAACTGTTGCTTATGAATACAATGTACATTAGAAATATACTAATACCTGCCTCCCCAGCCATTCCTTTAGCTTTGGGGACCTAGAATAATCTGAACTGTCGCACTTGCAGGCAAGAGAGATGGTTAGTAGTTGTTTTGGTACCATCTTTGGCAGCAATGACGGGGCAATGGGTGGTGCAAGCTGCAGTGGAGTCCTGGTCAGGGCCCTGGCACTTATTTGACAAATTAGGCACTGGGTTGGACTATCCAACAGAAAGAGTATTACAGAAGGTAAGAAACTTGTTTTTCTTATGGATACTTAGAACCACAGGCTCCTCACCAATTGAATAGATACCAAAGTAGTAACTCCCAAAAGATGGAGAGTCTGAGGAGTGGACTTCACACACTGAAACCCTGCAGGACTGACCAGGAAAGTTGGCCCTTTATGCAAACTTGAGGGTCAATGCAGAAATGCCTGCTGAAGGTGTGGACAGATGCCCATGTAGCCACCTGGCAGATTACCAGTGCAGGAACACCCCTGAACAAGGCTTTAATGGCAACCTTGGCTCTGGTAGAGCCTCATTCTTGGCTAAGGCACAGCATATTTTTATGGTGTGAACAATCCATCTGCATACGGTCCTTTTCTGGATAGATATTTCCTTACCTTCCCCCACGAGAAGCTTGTCATCATGGTGTTTCTTCTTCTGATAAAAATAAAACCTAAGGGCTGTCTTTCAGTCCAAAGGATGAACCCACTCATCCACCTTAGAGGTATGTGGCACTGAGCAGACAACTGGGAGTGTGATAGACTGTCCCATGTCAGAAATATTAGCCTGTAGGGGATTGACACGATGGCCCTTACACCAGGGCACAAACGTGGCCCAATGTCCAGAATAGATCAACTTTGTTGACGGATGCCAAGATGACATCCACCACTTACTTAGATCAAACAAGCCCATTTGGGTCTATTCAATCTGCAGACATGGAGATGCAGGTTGTGAAGGTTCAGGTGTGGCATCCTGCCTTTTTTGGGAGAAGGCCTACCCAAAGTAGTAGATGGGGCAGAAAGCAGGCACTCTGACTCAAAAGGCTGAATAACAGACCCTCTGGACCATTTGAGCCTTTTCCTTTGTGACCTTCTTCAGAACCAGAGGACGCAGTGAAACAGACAGAAACAGATCAAAGTCCCTCGGAAGGTGGAATACGTCTTAATGGAACCTTGAGGGGGAACTCTAGAGTGCAAAAGGCTCCATAATGAGCTTTATCGCTGATTTCGAAAAGATCTACCAAGACACACCCCACTAAGTGAATACACCTTAAACTGCCTCCAGGTGCAGACCCCACTTGTGTGTGGCTAGGTAGTGTTTGGCGAGTTCATCCACCCTGGCCCTGCTAGATGGTTGACAGTCCAGGAGATACCCTGCAGGTCCAGCCAGTGCCATAGCATCATCGTCTCCTGGCACAGCACAAGACCCCCCCACGCCTCCCCGTTGCAATAGCACCTTGGTCATGTTGTCCGGCTGAATTTGAAAAAGGTTTCCCTTGATGGGAGACAAAAATGCCCTGAGAGCCAGCCAGATGTCAAGAAGCTCAAAAAAACTGATGTGGTGCTTTTGCTCCAGGAGGGACCACAGGCCTCTGATCTCCACTTCATCCAGCTGGTCTCCTCAGCCCAGAGTTGATGCATCCATCATCACTGTGAGCTCTGGATGGGGTAGGGTAGCCTGTCAGAAGTCAAGCTAGTATCCTTCATCTGCCATTGAAGGTCCTGGGCCCCCTCGTCTGAGAGGAATCTGCAGTGTTGAGGTCATTGAAGGCAGAGGTTCCACTGCATAGACATCATATGCCAATGCATGAGGCACAAGCAGGCTACACAAAATCAAGAGACCAAGAAGCCTCAGAAATGTCCAGCCCTGAACAAAGGATTGAGTCCAAAACATCGGACTAATGTACTGAATTTCCCGGACTCACTGCTAGGGTGGAAAAGCTTTGACTGTCACTGTGTGCAGAACTGCTTCTATAAAGGGAATCCGCTGCCTGGCTGAAGATTTGATTTTACTGATTGAAGGTGAATCCCAGGGAAGCCAGTAGTGAGAGGGTCTTCCACAGTTGGTTGAAGATACACTGTCATGAGCCCGGCTTCAAAAGCCAGTCGTCGCCGAGTGTACCTCCAACTTGTGACTATAGGGTGCGACCTTCACAATCACCTTTCTAAACACCTAGGCCAAGGTGAGGCCAAAGGGCAGGATGGTGACCTCGAACTGTTCCGTCCCCCTAACAATGCAGAGGAAGCACCTGTGGGACTACAGGATGGGTAGGCTTCCTGCAAATCCAAGGACACCATGAACATCATCAGGATATTGGACAGAGAGGACCTGGCCAGATTCAACATCTTCAATGTGTTCTTCAGAAGGAATACATTCGAAGATTGGCCTGAGCCTGTCATCTTCCTTGGGCACCAAGAAGAAATGAGAGTAGCACCCTTGGACCCTCTACTCCTCAGGGACTCTCTCTCTATTGACCCTGTGGCCAACAGTGACGGAACGTCTTTGCCAAGGACAGAAGCACATTCTGCTGAAGTCAGAAGAAATATAGGAGGAACTAGGGAGAGGTTTGAGAGAAACGGAAGAGCATAACTAACCATGGCAAGCACGCTGCAGGGCCTCCGGGTCCGAGGTAGATGCATGCAAGCTGGGTAAATACCAAGGTAACCCCAGGCCGCGTGTGACTCAGGTAATGGGAAATCAGAAGGGCTTGGTGCCGACGGCAGCAGGGGAAGAGGTAGGTGAGGGCTGGCCATGAAGACTTGTAGTCTTTCTGATTTTAGTGATTACGTCATTTTCTTAACAATCCTATTAAACTCACAAAGCCATAAACAATCCCACCCAATGTAAAGTGGCTACGGAATAGGCGTCTGAATAATGTCCACAAAGAGCTGCTCTGGGTTCCTTCGTGTCAAATAAAACGTATTTGCTTTTTCTCGTCCCCATTGCTGGCCCTGTTCTATTTCGTTTTCTTTCCAAGAATATTATGTTACTTACGTTGAACATGTTTTATGACCGCATTCTTTGCTTCTGAAGCACCGCCTCTGGTCGGCCGTCGGCTGCCTTGCCCTGTGTGTGCTGCCAGTTTATTACGACGGGGCACAAAGTGCTTTATTTTAGGAGGCGCGTTGGTATTTATCTAAGAGAGTCACTGAATGGGATGAACTTTAAAACAACACGCGTTATCGCTAGTAAAAGCCATAAGGAACATTCTTCTTTCTGGAAAGAAGTGCGAGGTCAGAGAGACCCTCTAATCGGGGTTAAATCGCCCCTCTGTTTAATCTGAAGTGTATTGGAATCCGTGCAAGATGCCAATTCAATCCGCTTACCATCTCCCGCCGAAACCTCCTCACTGAAAATTAGCTAGGTCTCTTGATAGTTACTTAGCCTTAGTGTTGTTGCTATTCTCATAAACATAGTTGCACAAAGAAGTTGTGGCCAGTACAGTGCTTTAAATGGGGAAAAAAAAGTGCAGGTACTCATCAGATCGAGCTGGGGGCGTGGCAAGGAGGCGGGGCTAGAGGTGGAACTGAGGGTGGGTCTAATGAAAAACATTTGAAGGGCTCAAGAATTTTTTTGGGTTGCGAATGATGACAAATTGCTTCCCTCTGCAATTTATTGTTGATGCCCTTGCATGTATTAAGTTGTACTAGTTGACAGACTATTGAAAGGTAACTATCAGGTTTCCCTTTTTGTCAGAGGCACCTGCATATTAAACAAAACATTAAAAGGTGCAGAGACTTGTTTTACTGAAAATTAATTAAAGGAAAAAAGACTACATCCTAAAATGCAACTCTGACCCGCATCGGGTGGAAGGAAGCCATCAGTTGTCATGCTAGTGATCCTGGGAGAAGAAAGTCATCTGGGGTCTCACAACAGAGCTATAATATTTCACCCTTTCATTCACTTTCAGATACTGTGCCACCCAGCAAAATCTAGTCCAAAATTCTGAGGGGCTAGTAAAGGGATGGAGGCACATATAACCATGTACATATGAGCACAGTGTCACTGATGATGGTGGTCAGCAGGCCTGCTGTAGCCACTGTTTCTGATATGGGAGGCACCCTGTACCCACATGTGTTTGATGCTCAAAGCTTCCCTTAGGCCTGCTCCTTCTCCTCAAGTCCAAGGCTTGGCTTCCTCCCTTGGGTGCTTTGGGTTCCCTGGTGCTCCCACTCCTACTGTGTGGCTCACTTTTTCATGAATACCAGATACAGCCAGCTGTGTCAACTGGTGATGACCAGTCTGGTGCACCTCATAGCGCAGTGGAACCCTACAGATTTCTAAGCTGCTGTAGTGGAAATTGGGAGGGGCATTGGGAGGGGCAGACATTTGGCACTTCTCGTTCATATCTCTGTACTGCTCACAGCCGCACACTTATGGATGCCTTCACAGCATTGTCCTGGAAAGACATACCTGCGATTCCCCGGCTAACCATGATCCTTCCTTCTTTTGACTTCTCTGCCTGATCCCTCCGTCCAGTGCGGGGATATGTGTCCTGGCATGTAGTGGTGTGGGTGGTTCTTAAGCTCCCTGCTTGGCCTGAGGGGTCTAGCCCTCTGGCCACATCTGAAATGACAACTACATTCTTGAGACAATATTTACAGTAGTCTGTGTACCACTTTGCCAATTCACTAATTTTACATGGATGGAAATCCATTTTCATATTATACTTTTGTCACAACACAGTAGTGGCACTCTGTGGGTGCAGAACTCCCAAGCTGGAGTGTTGGGTGTGCATCCTGAAGAAGGCAGCAAATGAAAGATAAACCACACCTAAAATAGATGGTTTTACTTTATTTAGCTGAAAACTGCAGTTATTTTCCCCAGAAAGTTATGTGAATTTGCATCAATTTGCTATAAAAAGAGGTGAAGGGCTGGCTGTAAGTGTCCCTTCCCCAAGTCAGACAGTCTTTGACATGCAGAAATAAAACTGAATTTCCCCGTTTGTGATTATTGTAGGATGTCAGTAACATTCACTGTTTGGGGAATCTAGTAATTTCTGCATCTGTGGCAGGTAACTGGATATGGGCCTGTCCCAGTATGGTAAGAGCTCTGCCTCCAGACATCCTTCCTTCCAGATGTTGGTGTCAGTCGAAGCCCTGGTCGTCACCCACCTGAATGGAGGCAACTCTCTGCCCATTAGCCTCCTTAACAATATTCAGACACCCATGAAAGCACCTTAACCACTGTAACACTTCCTTCCCATCAAGGGCTTGTAGAAGTTGGCCAAATCCACCCACACTGAAGGTATTGTATTGTATTGTAATTGCATTTATATAGCGCTTACTACCCCTGACGAGGCGTCGAAGCGCTTTTTCGGCGAGTAGCGCGCTACTCCAGAACCCAAGAAGGATTAGTGTTGAATTAGTATAGTGAAAATGTGAAAGTAATGTGAGTGGTGGATAGGTTAGTCAGTTATTTGGATTCAGAAGGATAGCGGAGGGATAGAAGAGGGAAAAAGGTTTGCATTTATATAGCGCTTGTTACCCCTGATGGGGTGTTGAAGCGCTTTAGTTTGGAGAGTAGCACTTATCGGGTTTAAAGAACAAAGAAATACCAAAAAGTGTGACTGTGCATGTGTATGACAGCAAAAAAGAGTACTTGGCAATCTGGAATAGGCCTCGTTTCTGAGAAATGCTTGATATCAGACACAAGCATTCTGGAAGCAATTCAAAGTGTGATCTAACATCATAGAAATGAATGAGAAACATTCACCAAGCCATGGGACGTCATGTCTTAGTCGTGTTTGAATGCTTATATTTTTAGCTACATTCAGTGTTTTCTGGTAAATGCGCATTTTCAACTCTGTGCACATTATTCTTCCCCTTCCAGTGTGCCCCAGTAAGGTACTGTGTTTAAGTATTTTGATAAATCCATTCTTCCTCCAAGTATGCAATCTGAATTCTTATGATTGTTTGTTGGGCCTTTCATTGTTTAACTTCGTTACAAAAAATTAGTCACATTATGGTAAACTTTATATTAGCTGATAAAAAAAAAAACACGACTTAAAAATACCACCCTCCCCTCAAAATTATTTTTCTATTCAGCTGCCGCCCCCGCTTTAGATAACACTTTTTTGGATGACGAGATACTCGCCTACCTCTACCCTCTGATGTCCCTAGCCCTTACTTACTAGCCCCATGTCCCCTCCGATGCCCCATGTGTCTCTTTACATTTTCTCTTTTTGCAGGTGGTCACGCCACCTTTCAGCTTAAATGTCCCCTCGTTCATCTCATCAAATTCCTTCTCTTGCTTTTCTGGTATACCCCTCCCCCATTTAAAATACCAGTCTCTGCCACTGCAGCTGTCGCTCTGTCCTCACTCAACAGGCCCCTTCCACCGACCTGTGTCATTCTTGGCTCTTTCTTGGGACACCTACCCACCCCCGACTCTCATCAGATGATCCTCATCTCATCCATCAGGTGCTTTATTTTAAACCCACTGCCCCGCGCCCGCAGTGTATTCTCAAATATCGTTTGCTTGCCCCTTTGTTCTTCTTCAGATAACCCCTCGATTTATTTTGCTGACTGTGCTTATACCCCTTCACTTCTGAAAGCTCTCCTCAGTTGTCCCCTTTTTCACCCGCCAGCTGCTGTGCTATCCTCTCCGTCTTTTTCGCACAGAAGAAAGGGAAAGCCAGAGCAAATTGTGCTTTTTAAAGAGCTTCCCTTTCTTCCCGCCGCACAGCTTCCTGACGGGTGAGGTCACACCAGAGGCACAACTATAGTCAAATTTCGTGGGGGGGGCAGGCGGGGGCTGATTCTTAAAGCAAAAGGCAGAGTGGAGCTGCAGGGGCTCTAAGAAGGGGTGAAAAACATCAAAGCCTCGTTAACAAGCAAAAGGTCTTTTAAAGACCTGTGAAGTACTCGGGTGCGGCTGTGTGTGCCCGGGAAGCTGTCTCATCCCGGGCTGCCACACACGAGTGGGGGGGGTGGGGGAGGCTGAAGGCCTTTGAGTCCAATGGGTCATACGTTGCTCTGCTTTGGCGCCATGGCGTCACTGCTCTCCTTGTGAAATCACCAATATGTGAGCCTGCGCTGCAGTGTAGAAATGCGATGCATGCTCACATGACTTTGTGTGACAGTGAGTACCGGTACTCTATTTAATAACGGAGAAGTGCCGGTACTCTTGGGGGGAAAAAAAAGAAGTGCCGGTACTCTGTACCGGTGAGTACCGGCCCATTTAAAGCACTGGGCCAGTATCATATGTTGCAGCACGGATGTCACGGGTATGAGTATGAGGTATGAGTAGCAACTGGCATTCTGCAGAGCCAATGTCTATCTTGTCGGTACAGAGCTGTGCAAAATACATACGTGGTGGGTTGAATGCTTGAATTAATAGGAATAGACCAGGCTGATATGCAGGGTGGCCTGTCTGAACGGGAACACAAACAACCCCAGACATAGTTAATGAGGTATAGCTTAGTCTTATAGCATGATGATCAAAAAATCAGTCTTTGCACAACTCCAGAATCACTTCAGTGTCAACCAGCGACTGCATGACTACCTATCTGCTGGCTTTAGATCACGCTGCAGCTCATAAACAGCTACCTTACAAATCATAGACAATAATTTCATACTAAAGGCAAAGATGACCCCTGTCTTCTAATTTTGTTGGAATTCTCAGCCGCCTTCATCACTGCTGATAATTCCCTGTCCTCATCCCCACCCTGGAGTCTTGAATCGGATTTGTTGTCAACATCCTTCACTGGTTCTCCTCCTACCTATCCTGCCAACACCAGTTGCTTCACATGGTTACCTCCAGGTCCCAGAAGATCCCTATCACCTATGGAGGGTTGCATCTTTTCCCCCATCATCTTCTATCTATACAAAGTTCCCATTGGGCATTTACCCAACAGTAACAGCATCAAAACTCCTCATGAAACACAACTCCACTTGAAAGTCTGCTCTGCGCTATACATTTAGTGCCTCAAACACTACCTGCACCTCATCCTGGCTTTCGTATTCACCAACAGGAAATAACTAGTTCAACCTGGCTCAATGACATGAACCTGGGTGGATTCACATCCCTACTTTTACCTAATGCAGACTAACTTGGAATCACTGTGTACAATGAAATCATCATCAAGGAACAAATTGCCAAGAAAATCAAGTCAACCTCATAGCGGTTGTGTCTACTAAAGAAAATGAAACCATTCCATTCAGAAGGCAACCACTTAACTGCAGCAAGACCTCTGACCTCCTGGTCAGAGACCCAGCTCTCTGCCCGTGCAGCTCCGCTGGCTGTGCCTCCGCCGCTGCCCCTTCCACCTCTCTGCTAGGTAGGGGTTCGAGTCTGCCTTTTGTGTCCCTGTGTCCTTTTGTGGTCTATTCTCGGTCTGCTTTAATTTTATTCACGTTAATTTAATTTTTATGTTGCCCCCTGATCTACTTCTGCTTCCATTCCTGTTAGTGCCCTCCATGTCCATTTTCGCCGCTGCTGCCCCCACGGCCCCTCCCCCTCCGGTCTCCCACTCCTGCCTCCCAGCTGCACTTCCCTCCCCCTTCCCTATTTAATGGCAGCCGCTTAGGGACGTCTGAGCAAGACCTCTGACCTCCTGGTCAGAGACCCAGCTCGCCGCCAGTGCAGCTCCACTGGCTGTGCCTCTGCTGCTGCCCCTTCCACCTCTCTGCTAGGTAGGGGTTCGAGTTTGCCTTTTGCTTCCCTGTGTCCTTTTGTTCTCTATTCTCTGCCTGCTTTAATTTTATTTGCTTTAATGTAATTTTTATTTTGCCCCCTGATCTACTTCTGCCTCTGCTCCTGTTCGTGCCCTCTGTGCCTGTTTTCATCGCTGCTGCCCCCGCAGCCCCTCCCGGTTTCCCGCTCCCGCCTCCCAGCTGCACTTCCCTCTTCCCCTATTTATTGGTGGCCGCGCGTAGCGGAGGTGCCGCTGCCGTGCCAAAGGCAAGCCCGTCTGCGACCCAACCGCGACCAGCGCCAGGGACCCTGGCCCTCCGGCCACCCACCGGTACGACTCAGCTGCCCTCCTCGCACTCAACCCTGGAAGGAACAGCAACTGCCAGCTGTCGATGCCGAATACCACCCACGGCCAGTTCTCCTGCCGCCACTGCTGCCGAACCTTCACCACCCTCCACACCACCACGGCCGCCACCCCCACGCTGGACGCCAACACCCCCGGAACCCTGAAGTGCATCCTCATCAAAGTCCGCTCTCTGCACAGACATGGCATAGAAATGTGGGACCTCCTCGACACCCTCTCATCAGACGTCGCCTTCTTCACGGAAACCTGGACCAACGCCTCCTCGGCTCCTGACATCACCATCGCCATTCCCGGCGGCTACAAGATCCAGAGGAAGGACCGCACCAACCGCCCAGGAGGAGGACTTGCCATTGCACACAAGAGCTCCCTCCAACTTTCCAGCACCACCACGAGCGACTCCTCCGCAGCACCGAACACCTCCACTTCCAGATCCAGACCGGCCCTAGAACTACACTGCGCGGCACCCTCACCTACAGACCCCCCCGGACTTCGCGCTTTGTTTGCTGCTACCATTGCTGACCTCATCACACCACACGCCATCGCCTCCATGGATGACATACTCATCGGAGACCTGAACTTCCACCTCGACAACCTCAGCAACCCTAACTCCACCGCCCTCCTGGACAACCTCGCCAACATCGGACTGAAACAGCTCATCACCACCCCTCCCTACAAGGCAGGACACACCCTCGACCCCATCTTCACAGGTGGGAACAACATCCGCTTCAGCCACACCAGGCAGCCCCTCTGGACGGACCACCACTGCGTTCACTTCTCTTTCAGCACCGCCACCCCTCTCAAACCCACTCCTCGCCCTCCGCGAAGGAACTGGAGTAAGGTCACATATGAGCACCTCAACTCCACCCTCATCCACGACCCCCCCCTCCCCCGCATCGACCAACGCCAACTCGGCAGCCAAGGAACTACACCGCTGGATCGCCAACTGCGCAGACAGACTCGCACCCCTTCGCACTACCGACAGACAACGCCCCCTGAAGGCCACCTGGTTCACCACCAACCTCCAAGAAGCCAGACGCTCCTGCAGACATCTCAAAAAATGATGTAGAAACAGCAAAACCACGGAAGACCTGACCACATACAAGAACGCTATGACAGAATACCACCAACGCATAAAATCCACAAAGAAGACCTTCATCCGGAACAAAATCCTCTCCAACTCCAGCAACTCGAAGAAACTCTTCAACATCATCCAGCAATTCACCAAATCCCCCAGCAAAGCCACAGACGTCACTCCCTCCCAGGACCTCTGCAACAAACTCGGCTCCTACTTCCACTTGAAATTCAAGGCCCTTTACGACAACTTCAGCGAGCAGACCCTAGAAACCACCCGTCCCTCCAGCGATGACAGCCGGCCCGCCATCACTGCCTGAACCACTGTCACCACCGAAGATACCACCACGACCATGAAGAGCACTCACTCAGGAGCCCCCATGGACCCCTGCCCCCCGCACATCTTCCACAGAGCCGCCACCGCCATAGCGCCCGAGCTACGACGCACCATCAATGCCTCCTTCGAATCCGGCACTTTCCCAGACGACTGGAAGCGCGCAGAAGTCAAGCCCCTCCTCAAGAAACCTGCTGCAGACCCATTCGGACCTGAAGAACTACCAACCCATCTCTCTCCTTCCCTTTGCAGCCAAAGTCACTGAGAAGATCAACGCCCAGCTGACTAACTTCATCGAAGAGAACTCCACACTCGACCCCTCCCAATCCGGATTCCGCAGCAACCACAGCACCAAGACTGCCCTCCTTACTGCCACAGTCGACATCCTCACGCTCCTAGACCAAGGCCACACCACAGCCCTCATCCTACTTGACCTCTCCGCAGCCTTCAACACCGTCTACCACCTCACTCTTGCAGCCAGACTCCACGACGCAGGAATACAAGGAACCGCCCTTGACTGGCTCCGCTCCTTCCTTGCCGGCAGAACCCAACGGATCAGACTCCCGCCTTTCCTCTCCGAACCAACAGAGATCACCTGTGGAGTACCACAAGGATCATCGCTCAGCCCCACGCTCTTCAACATATACATGGCCCCCCTCGCCGCCATCGTCAGACAGCACGGACTTAGCATTGTATCCTATGCCGGCAACACCCAGCTTATCCTCTCCCTCATGAAAGACCCCGAAACGACCAGACTCGGCTTCCAAGAAGGAATGAAAGACGTCGCAGCTTGGATGAGCAGCAGCTGTCTGATACTCAACTCAGAGAAGACAGAAGTCCTCGTCCTTGGACCCACCCCGAAGTTTGGGACAACTCCTGGTGGCCCTCTGCCCTCAGCAACCCCCTAACCCCCACAGATCATGCCCAGAACCTCGGCATCATACTCCACTCCTCCCTCACCATGACCCGACAGATCAACGCCATCGCCTCCACCTGCCTTTACACCCTCCTCATCCTTCGCAAGATCTTCAAGTGGATCCCCCCAAAGCCAGAAAGGCCGTCACCCACGCACTCATAACAAGCAGACTGGACTACGGAAATGCCCGCTATGCTGGAATCAACAAATCCCTGCTACGAAAACTCCAGACCATCCAGAACACCGTGACCAGATTCGTCCACGGCACCCCATGACAGGAGCACATCACCCAACACCTGCGAGACTTCCACTGGCTCCCCGTCGAAAAGAGAGTCACCTTCAAGCTACTCACCCACGCCTACAAATCCCTTTACAACATCGGACCCAAATACCACAACGAAAGAGTCTCCTTCCACGTACCCAAAGGAACCTCCGCTTCGCCGACCTCGCCCTAGCAGAAACCCCGCGCATCTGCAGAACCAGAGCGGGTGGAAGAGCCTTCTCCTACACCTCAGCCAGAGCCTGGAACGAGCGCCCAGTCAACATCAGACGCTCCCCTACTCTGCACACCTTCAGGAAGAGCCTCAAGACCTGGCTCTTTGCCTGAACTGGAGCTGCCACCCCCCTTCCCCCCCAGCACCACCTCCCCCAGCACCTTGAGATCCTCACGGGTGAGTAGCGTGCTCTAAACCCCCTGATTGATTGATTGATCGGGCTGACAAGTTCACCAACTTCAGAGGCTCAAGCACCCACAGTTAAAACGCCATCAGATTGGAAATGAGAAGCAAAAATGAAAAAAGGCAACAGTCCTTCTCCATCTATACACCCAGACCACTGTATCACGACAAAGGAAAATTTCCATTTCTACTCCGAGAACGCAAGTGTCCATGCAATCACTTGTTGACTGTATTTTTGCCATTGACTCTGTAGAGTGTTCCACTGCCTTTCTGCTAGGTTTGCGATATACAGATGCCACAAACATAATAAAATATCACATGTATGGACCCCTCATATACCCTTGTGAGCAGGTACGATGGCCCACTGTTCTGTGTCTAATATGGGAGAAATCAGTCCATACAGCTCTCGGTCTGGAATCTTTTTTGTCTCTATTCTTGAATGCCTGATCAGTTACAAAGCATCAGCATTGCCAACATTTGAAAGCACAAACCTGTTGGCAAATCTCCCAATTTCCATATAGGATAGTGCTTTCAGATCTCTAGTGCTGGAATGACACCAGTCCACAAGTCAGGTATGTGTTAAACGAAGCAGCATTGCCGCAGCTTTAAAGGCCTTTCTGAGGCACTGCCTCAAAGCTGTGGTTTACATACATGTCCCAGGTTGCAATCCTGTTAAAATAGCTCTGGGGTTAATGCTGGGTTATGTGAACAATCCACTCCCACGAAAAAAAAAAACCTGTCACTGCTATTATTCAGAACATATTACAACATACGAGGTTTGGAGGTATAGGAGAGAATTTATAAATCGTCTTACCCTTTATTGCAGCATAATATAGCTATTTCCTCTTTGCTATACCACAACCTTTGAGGTTTGAAGGTGTAGGAGAGAATTTGTGGTAGTATAGTAAAGAAGAAATTGCTACATTATGCCGAAAAAAGGATAAGATTTCATACTAGCTACTATGACAAATATGTGTTGTACACTATTTTGAACAAGTACAACCTTGTTAGTACTACAACTTCTACCACTACTAATAATAATGCTTAGAATATTACAATAAGATATATTTATTAAACTTTTTAAAACTAATTTCCACAAATAATAAAGATGTTGTACAAAGGGTGACAGGCTGGAGAGCCACAGGCAGTGAGGGTTTGAGGGATAAAAGAGGCAAGTAGAATGTCAAAGGGGTTCGGAGGCCTACCCCTGGAAAAAGGGTTCAAAGATCACCAAAAGTGGTGACAATCGAAGGTGGGATAGGGTGGAGGTTGGGGAGTCTATCACAAAAAAGGAAGGAAATATGACAAATTAAAGAAGTATTTGCTTCAAAGGTTTTTGTTCTTTGTTTTCACTTCATGTTTATATTATATTTAATATTGTAATAGGTAATGGGTTCTTTATATTGGAGTTATCGTGAAGGTTTTCTGATTTTAACAGTTATTTTCATACTTGAGGTTACTACAGCTGTTACGTATAACTGATTCAAAGCATCAGGTCAACTTTTTCAATCTTCGTAGATAACACAATGGGTAATGTGATGACTGTAGATGTGTATGTAAAGCAGCAGGTTTATCTCCTTGTTAAATACCATAGTGCGTGCATAAATGTGCCTGTTCAGCAGATCTGTATGAAACCTACTGTTCCCACTTTTGAATACAAGGTAAGCTGAGTCAATATTTCACCTGTCAGCAGTGGTGCTGGAACAATGTTCAGAGTGGGGGTGCTGCCATCAATGTTACATCACTGAAGTCTTTGGGTTACAATTAAAAATCCACTTGTTACAAAGAACAAGTATAGCAAATGTGTCACGTTCATTAAGTAAGAGAGTGGTAAGGGTGTGGTACGTAGCTGATGGTGCATTTTAGAACACACTGTTGCCAATATATTGCTAACGCATGGTTTGGTTGTGCACCATCATTTACAGGCTCCACATTTTACTGATAAAACTATATATCAAACAAACAATGTGTGGAAATTGGTTTTACAGCAAATATTTGCCAATTGAACATCACCAAGTAAAGTGTCTAATTTGTTTTGATCCTATCAAAATCTTTGCGGCCATCGCACTTCAGAATTGCAACAAATGTGTTTCATATGTGCTTTCCTAACTGCTGATATGTTTTGAAATATCTGTACATTATTTTACAGGTACTTAAATATTGTTGGGTGTTAGAAAGAGCTGACATCCTACAGCCTTTCATTTTACACTCCCTGTATCCCAAAAAGTTTGTAAGATAATTGACTTTACAAAATCTTCTAACTTTGCAGTCAGAGAAAGAAAAGTAAACACGAATCTTCAGGTTAAAAGAATAAGCAGCAATTTGTAAGAAGACATAGCCTGATATTTGACCTCTGTCTTTGAACCCACAGCAAATGTGACAAAATAAAACAATATTTAAAGGCATCTTTATTGCTTAATCATCTTCTGCACTCCAGCATGATTATTTTGAGGGTAATACAGCAAGTAAGATTACTTATAGTCCGGAAAACTTTACTATTTCTATACAAAAACAACTTACATTACACAAACATTAAAAATTCAAAAGTTACAGTTATAACTTTATCGTTATAACTTAAAGTTGTAATTTACGGCCTGCTCAAAACTTACTATAACTCATGCACCACTGTACAGTGTTGTCAACTCCCTGCCAGACTACCTTAGCTATATCTCGCATCTCCCCCATGCACTTCATATACCCTTTCATATTACATCACTTATTGCATGTTAAATTATAGCATTCACATCAACACTCATTCCATCTCAAAAGACATAATTTATGAGAAGACTGTGCATGATAAAGGGACAAGTTATAGTTAAATTAGCCTGGCTAGCAAATTGTTAACACTCTGTATGGAGGTGCACAAGTTATAGTAAGTTTTGGGCGAGCTGTACAATAACTTTACGTTACAACCGTAAAGTTAAAACTATAACTTTTGAATTTCTATTGTTTGTGTAAGTTGTTTTTTAATATAAAAAATAAATGACGTTTTCCTAACTATAACTAATCTTAAACCTTTGTTTTTTTCATTGAATTTGTATGTTATTTAAATGTTTCCAATCATGTAATGTTGTCCATCATTGTTTTCCTTTTTGTGTTTTCAGACAAAACTACCATTATGTTAGATTACAATGTCATCATTTAGAACATGTACAGTACAAGACGATTATATGGTAGTAGTCATCATGAAACACTGGGGAAAAAGAAATCAATTAGATTGTGAAAAAACTCCTTAGATGCTGTGATAGTCCCACTGTTAATATATCTACTAAGTAATTTGATATATGGGAAAGTATAGAAGACAACAATACTTAGAGGAGATTTTTACAAATGTTATCTGCCAGGCCGCATAGTGTCATATCTTCTGCATTATCTACAGTACAACTGCTAATTTCCATTTTCCTTTATAACAATAGTAACATCGTAACTTGGAATTTTTGATTTAAAATAAGACAGTAGCTGTCTTGTAAAATCTAGGCAGTCTGTGCTTAAAAGTAAGAATAGTGGATCACACAGGCCACTCCCATATGGGACACTACGCGACTGGGCTCGTCGGAGGCACACCGGTATTTCACAAGTGGGACCTCATCGGCATTGCAAGGGTGGGTGATCTGTGGACATGGCTGACTTTCAGCTGGCACCCACTGAGGCTTACCACTGCCTTCAAACCACCCACGCACTACACAAGGCATTGCCAAAAGGAGAGGAGCTCCCGGAATCCTCTCCACTTGAAGATAGATTATAGATAGATAGATATGCCCAAAAAGGCGGTTCCCCTCACTTACCGCAAGCTAATTACTAACTCGCCTGACACCCTAATTAGTCCGCGAGAACATTGGAAGAGTGATCTTGAGGGCCTGGAGGACAACTAGTGGCCGGAGTCCCTGGCATCCCCACAGGAGGTAGCTATATGATCTAGATTCTGTCTGTTGCAGTTGAAAGTACTACATATGTGTTATTATGCATGTACTACCCTTGCGAAGATGGGCAGAGCAACCACAACAATGTGTCTCAGGATCTGTGGCAAAATCACATGATATGGAGTTGCCCAGCTATACATGGGTATTGGGTATCATTGGTGACTTGTTTAAATAGTGTTTGTGGAAGTAACGTTGAAATCACCCCAAAATAGTGTTTGTTAAATATATAGGAAGAAACTGACCTTACCCACATGGACCAGATCTGGATGACTTTTGGGTTAATGGTGGCTAAACGCAACATTGCTCGTGTTTGGAGAGAGGAACAGCTACCACAACGGAGGAATTGAAAGTTCGATATGGACTGGTGCATGCATGCTGAGAGGGTGGTCTATGAGAGCAGGGGTTGTCCATGTAAATGGACAAGCATCTGGGAGAAATTGAACGATCATCGAGGTGGATTGGGCGCTTCCTATGGAATGGGGGGAGCTGAACACACAAATGCTGCTATTGTTTAGTAACTTGTTTGTGTGGTGGGATGGGGGCCAGTGGGAATTGTGGGAAGAACAATGACAATTGGTGGTGTCTTGATGCTCCACCATATGATGTTGAGGTTTTTTATTTTAATTGCAATAAAAAGATTTATTTAAAAAAAAGTAAGAGTAGTATCATTACATTCTTTCCAACCTGTGTTATTCTCCAAGTAGATCCTTAATGCCTCGATGCTGCAGTCTCTCCATGATGCTAAATGATGGCATCAGGAGTATAGGTATGTCCTGAAATAGAAATTTGTGAAGCAGTAAAGTTAGAAATCAAAGTATTTATTTTTCTGTCATTGACAGTACATCTTTGAATCATGAAAATTACATATTTGGGTACCATTGTTGAATGAAGTGTGGAGACATGTTATGATTTACAGTTTGGGCATACGTTGTTTTGCACAACTTTTGATATTAAACTGTTAAGTGGAAATATTTGCAATCAGGTATTGGTAGATATACAAATCTTTCAAAGTTTACAGGGGTGTTCAAATGTAGACAGTTTAATCATTTACGTCCCCAAGAGTAGCTTATACCAAACAGGTCATAACTTGGGTGAGTTTCAGTAGCTATTATTCATAGAACAGCCATAGAGAATTCTTGAGCATCTTGTTGTTCATTGATAGAACATTGAATAGCATCTTCACACATATCTACCATATCTCTTATGGCACTTGTAGAGTGTCATATGTGGTTGTGTGACGGAATCTTTTCATGAAGATTTATCAACATTTTGCAGAGGCGTTGATCTACTTACTGGTGCATAATTGCAGATGGTAGGTAAAAAGAAGATGAACAACTACATTGCTATAGCAATAATACCATTCTGATTTTGAAACTGGTGTCCTTTCATTTCCATGTGTTTGGTTTTATGAGGTTTTTTAAGGTACATCTAATTTGTCTTTGTCATTGTAGTTTGTTTCAATTTTTCTTATAAATGACGTTTTAGGATTAAACAAAATGGGATATTGACCAAGATGAGGAGTGTAGCTGTCTTACAAATTATTATATTCTGTCACGCAGCTACTGTCTGCACTAATTCTTGTCTCATCAAAATCGGTAATATACAGTCATGTAAGTTGTTTAACACGAGATAGATCAACGCATACCATGCCCTCTTTGAATACTGTTGACCCAATGTGCCAAATCTAAGCTTAGTCCTTGCGATTTGTGTATTGTTACTGCATAAGTCAAATAAAGAGGAAACTGTTCTCCACAAATATATAAATCTTTCATAAGTAAGAATCTTGCTGCACATCGCAAGATATGTTTTTGCTGTGTAATGTGATCAAATTTGACTACAATAAATTTAATGTCTTGATTTTTTTCCCCAGACGTAACAAAGTCCACTACAAATCCCATGGCTCCATTTACTAGTCCTTCTTTTACATTTAAAATTCGACATAAAATTACACAACAGTTTTTACATAGCTGTAAATCTTTCTCCAATCCCGCTGTACGTGGTACAGTTTTCCATCTTTTGTAATTAAGTAGCTAAAGTTTTGCTTATAGGTATGGTTACTCCATGCTTCTCAACTTTATCTTTGGAAGGAAGATGTAGAATTGTTTCTTTTTCTAGATATAGCATGTCATAGTTTTATTGTGCACATTCTTCTAAAATTGGCATTAAACAATCAACAGGTTGTGAATTTGATAAAGGGTAATGCATAACTTCAGCAGGTGAATGAAGGTTAGGAAATAATTTGTTTTACTTCGTGTCCTTAGCATAATCTTTGCTTCATTTGTTAGAATGCCATGGTGAATGCCTTTCAGTATCTTGGCATGATGTTCATCGGTAATTTGCCTCATATTTTGTGTTAATTCTATATATGTGAAATGCAACCAAAGGTTGGCACTGCCTATATTTCACAACTAATTCAGAGTTTGGCCTTGTAAATGTTTGCTGAAAATTGGTTGACCATTTACAGAGCTTAGTTGTAATAAGTCTCCAAACACAATCACTTTTGCCTCCAAACAGCACATCATAAGACGTTTTGAGTACCTCCTGCACACGAAGATGAACAAACACCAACATTAAGTTCTAAACCATCCTAACTTCATCTATAATCAAAACGTTACATTTTTGCATGTATCACTATTTAATTTTAAGTATTCCAGTTTATCATGCTAGTAACAGTAGATGATGTAATGTAACTCCTTTGATGTTCTGTGCTGCTAAGCCAGTAGGAGCCGTACCTCACAAGCTAAATTAGAGCTAGTAACTTTATGCACATAAGCAACCATAACTTTAATAAGAAAGTGTTTCCCTGTGCCTGTTTGTCCACTTACATTTTGGAGTGTAGGTTCATAAGTAGTACATTCACATATTCCAATTTCACGTTAAAGTCCATGATCTACTGATTCTTCTATGTATTTGTACGTTTCTAGTTGTTCGCTATTTAATTGAAATACTAAGTTATCTAAATTATGTACGCGCTTTTTGACTTGATCCATTGCATTGTGAACCTCGTCCATGGCAACCACAGCTTCAGCATCACTAATTGGTTGTCCAAGTGGGTCAGCAGTCCTAGAAGTTGAAGCATTGTTTGTATATGCAGTATTGTGTTGAAATTCTGTATTGATATTGTTTTCTTCTTCTATTTCTATATTGAGGATTTGTAAGTATGTCTGAAAGACAAGCAATGCAATGTCATTTTTATAAGCATTAAATGCATCTTCCTAGCATTCAAAGCAACCTATACTTTTTTACGTCATGGCTTAAATAGTTGAAGAAGTGCTAAATAGTAAAATTCTTCCTTTTCTGTGTCACAACTTAGTTTGCAATGATTCATAAGATTAGGTTTACTATGACATATTAAACAACCATTGGCACCTTCCTCTCAACATTTACCAGTGTTGATATCTTCTGTCACATTGTTTCTATTTGTGTAGAACTGACAACTTCATAGAGGCATTGTTTTTCTAACAATGGACTTCTCTTTGGGTAGCATGTGTCCAACATATTTGTTTTCAAAATGTCTTTATTTGTGGGATCAAAATATGCAAGGTGTTAAATTTCAGGAAGGCTTTTCAGAACTCTTCGATGTGATGATGATAAGCCTAAACTAAGCCACATGATTGCCTTTGATTTATCATATAAGCTTGAGGAACTTAAGCGTTCACATGCTTCTTAGCTATTGACTTCACAGTGATAGCATTTGTAGGCTATATCTATATAATCTCTTACTGAAGGAATGTTCGTCAGATATTTCTTCCCATACTGTTATGTTTCATAGGATACCCCAATATAGGCCCGAGTATTCTCCTAACCCTTCACCTACATTCACCGTACCATTACACTACATAACGGGCTTTGGTATTGACCTTTTACCTCGTAAGCGCTGCAGAAAATGTCGTGCGGTTTCCCCCGAAAACTAGCCTCATTAATTATGCATGAAGATTCTCAGAATCACAGCAGGATTACCATCTTCTGCATAATAACTATGTATAAGGGTCAGCCCTTCCGTCATCCTCAGCCGACTTGACACAGCAAGGTATAATCCCCTGAGGGTATCTTTCGGGTATATATACACTATATCTTGCCAAGGCAGGCAGAGGAGAAAGACTTCCATGCTGACACACTGACGCGAGATGCTGAGGTTCCTGCACGCAGACACAGCTCGCAGTGGTCTGACATCCCTCGCGGGGTGTCCATCTCGAGATCAAGACGGGGCCCCACAGTCTTTAATTTCAGGTAATGGGGTTAGCTTCAGCCTAGGGGGATTCTTGGCTCTACACCTACATACATGCTAGGTACACTTAGATACATCTAGTTAGGGCTGCATCGTAGGAGTACGCATTATTATTGTCATGCATTTATATGCTTGCATATTTCCATTGTTTCAGCACTATGGTAGAAATCTACCATCCATTTACTCTGTTGGTGCTTAATATCCTTTATATCTGTTTCTGTCTTATGGTTGTTTCAGCACACCTATTTTACACTAGAATGACGCTGGTTCAACAAATACTTATTGAAAACATCCCCACCATTTATTCTGTGTATCTCTCTGAGACAAAGTGAGCACGACTGACTGGGCGAAAAGTACTGTACTGTTTCCACGATCCCTGATGGGACAGAGCTGTTATGTTCAATAGTTGCCAGGAACTATTCTCTCCTTGGAAAGAGGAGTTTACAGTGGCACTGTGAGCTAGCTAGGTATACAGGGGAACATACCCAGTGGTGGTGTCTGGAATCAGTCTAGACACCAATCCCACAAATTATGTTGTCTAAACACGCAGATCCTATATAGGTTTATAGGAACTACACGACAATACTTCCTTTTATCTGTTTTCTCTGCCTTTGTAAAATAGGAAGCAACATAGGGCCCAATTCCGATGCGGTTAGGAATGGCTCCGAACCTCGGTTGGAGCCATCCTAACCGCATCGGTCTTGCCCGTTCGGATTCCTTTCCGACCGAGCCATTCCGATGTTCTCGGTTGGAAAGGAATCCGACTCGGTTTTCCGGATGGCTTCCGACGGGCTCAGAGAGCTCCGGAACCCTTCAGTACTCCCCCGGCCGGCTCTTTCCGGCCAAGGGAGTATGAGGGCAGTTTCCCACTGCCTTTCTGTGCCGGCCTTTCCGACACAGAAAGGCATTGGGAAATTGTCTTTGGGGGCCCACAGCAGGGCCCCTGTAGGTGCGGGGCCGCCGAATGGTGGCCTGATCCCTGCACCTGGTGGCCCTTCCACGGGGTGCAGGGATGAACTGCACTCTGCACTTAATGATGCGAGCATGCATTCTGTTCGGAATGCATGCTCCCATTGTTAGGATTGCGACCAAACAGGGTTCGGTCCCATCCTACTTGCAGGTCTGGAGCCGACTACAAGAAGTCATTCGGTTCCAGTTTCTGACCTATGTCCGTCCGACATCGGAATCGGCCCCAATGTGTACAACCGCTGTGGAGTTATCTGCAACAAATTGTATATCCATGTTAGCAAACCACATATGTAGAATTAAAGGGTTGTAGTCATTGATCCGTTGTGATGCTTGTGGTCTTGTAAGATTGTACATGTTTGTTTTTGGGTGATTTGCCAGTAACCACATGTCTTAAAGATTACATTAAATTGTTGACTCTTCTTTTATGTAGAATTGGTTTTGGGAATCCAAAGCAACATTTTTGTAATATATAGATTTTCTCTGATATTTTCTTAAGCAGTATTTAAAGCAATTATGAGATTGGAAGCATAAAGTTTGCTCACATAGTTTATTGTTCTTTTGGTGGGTTACTCAAGCCCCAGAAGAGATTGGGTTCATCAGGAGAGCGAGAGAGAGAGAGAGAACGGTTCCAGAGTAGGACTGAAGTGTTGGAGCTGTGACGTCATGCGAGCCGGAGGCTTTGCGGTCTCTGCGGCTCCCAGCGTTGTCCCCCCTGCAGCGGGCATCAGGATTTGGCCCAAGACTCGGTCCCCCCTACCCTCGAGGGGCCGGTCAGTCAGAGCGGTGGCCGTGCTGGTTTCCGAGTGCGGGCAAGAGGCTGGAGAATTAAGGCAGTGCTGGTGCCGGTAAGGCTTGAGTTGCAGCTCTCTTCGTTGACATGGAAGTGGCCAGTGCTAGACCGGTGCAGCTTGCACCTCCGGAGGCCTGCTCCCACAGTCCTTTTCACTGCAGCACGCCACTTGCTGTCGCCCTTGCTGCTTGTCGCCCCCTGCTGCTTTATGCTTGGCCCCTTATCCTCATTATCTACATTCAATCCTCATCTGTCACATTAAGTTGAAGCTGGGACCTTAGTGGTACCTCTCTTTTTGCTTACCAGACCCCCTAGGCCGCAGTCGATGTCAACCACTTGCCTTAGGTGGTGGCTGGTGCCGGGTGTTTGGAAGGCTTTCAAGCACTGGGCTTGGTGATATGGGTTGGGGCTGAGGCAGAGCCCAAAACCTTTGACGGAGCGAAAGCAGATGGTGATGTGGTGATGTGGTGCTGAGGTGGAGCCGCAAGAGATATAGAGCAGCATCCTGCTCCACGACAAAGCGCCGTGCATGGTATCAACTGTGATAGCCCTCCAGTTCTCGAGTTCTGTGTGCAAAAATAAACCACAGGCAATTTACCAACAACAACAAGCAACTGGTAATAGCCATGTGATCTGGAAAGACAAGGGGTGTAGGAAGTGTTCAAATCCAGTATTATTCAAAAAGCCTTTATTTCATTTGCAGCACAGCAACATAGAGCAGTCTGGTCATCATCAAGGCTCAGTGCAACTGACCTTTCAGCTACCAGAGGTTCTATCATAGGATTCTACATGGAATCAGAATGCAGGGCATAGAATAACATAGCATGCATTACAACATGAAAGAGAGAGGATGTAACATATCTCCCTTATATAAGAAAAGACATAAAGTAATGAAAGGGAATAAAAAGAGGGAAAAACACTATCTTACAAAATCGAATAATTTCACTGGTAACAATCTAGTGCGACCTGAATCCTTAACTCTGGAGGCGACAGAGTCTTCATGACAAGATGTGCCATTTTCTGGTACATTATATGACGTGGTGTGCATCTCCAAAATGGTACTGAGATCAGAACTGTTAACCTTTTTGGATTCACTTGAGAATCTAAAACCCTCAGGACACTTTGCAACACGTTTGACATTCCACAACTTACCATCTTGCGTGATAATACTGTTTCTAAAAACCCTAGTAATTTTAATGGGTTTACTAAATTTGCTCATACACTTGCCAATAAAACCGGGTTTCCTAATTCTCACCCAGTCTCCAACTTTGAAGTCATGATCCTTGGTATTCCACTTTTTATCATACCACACCTTGTTCTTACTTTGTTTTTCTTTAACTCTCTCACAAGTGTTGTACAGATTATGCTCATTCAAGATATTTTCCTTACATTTCTCTTTAAACCACCAGGGACATATATTAGAAGCAGGATCCCTTCCTTTCAAAAGGCGGAAAGGGCTAACTTCTGTGACTGTGTGTGGGGTAATCCTATACATCCATATTCTCTCTCTTAATAAATTTCTCCAATCACCTCTCAGTTTGACCACATCAGAAATGTAACCCTTCAACACCCGGTTGAAGCGTTCAACTTGGCCATTTTCATGTGGCGCATAAAGAGATGTGGTAACATGTTTTATGTTGTGACATTTAAGATATTCTTCCATTTCTGCTGAAGTAAGCTGTACTCCATTGTCCTTCACTATGGTTGAGGGACAACCTTCCATCGCAAAAATTTCTTTAAAAAAATCCAAAACCCTGTCAGTGGTAGAAACTGAAACAAACTTGACCTCTGGCCATTTAGAATGGTAATCCACTAGCACTAAGGCATAGCATGAATCAGATGGAAGATTCATAAATGGACCAGATATATCAAAGGCCAATTTCTTCCAAGGTTCATCAGGCCACTCAGTGTTCTTAAGGGGTGGTACATTGAGTTTAAGCATTTTTTCACTGGAAATGCAGACATCACATTCTCTAACAGTGCGATCGACCATACGATCCATTCCTGGCCACCAGAAATATGATCTTACTAAACGTTTCATAGCAGACATTCCGGGGCGAGAATTATGAGCTAATTTAAGAATTATATCACGCACTCAGGTAGGTGGCACACACTTTCCATTTTTATACACAATATCTCCTTCTAATTCCAAGTCTTCTGCTACATTAAACATGGGCCTGAGTTCTTCGCTAATATCCTTTTTCCTGGGCCAACCCTCCAAAATATGTTTCTTAACGATTTGCCATAAAGGATCTTCCCTTTCACTGGACCTCCATTTCTCCTCGGAAATGTCTTCGAAACCTCCCACAACAACATCCTGAATGGTGGTGACAATTTCACAATCATCTACCCTTTCAGACGAATGTACCTTACAGGGATGACGCAACATGAAATCTGCCGTAACATTGTTTTTACCTGGAACAAACTCAGTTTTAAAACAGTATTCTTGCAGCCTTGAGGTTAATCTGGCAATGTGCGCAGTAGAGTTCCATCCTCCACCAGGTGCGAGTATATTAACCAATGGTTTGTGATCCGTCCTTAAAGTAAACTTACTTCCCCATACATAATTTCTATAGTGTTCTATTGCCCACACACATGCCAACACCTCTTTCTCAATGACGGCATACCTTCGCTCTGTTTCATTCAAGGTTCTTGAAGCAAAACAAACATTCCATTCTTCATTTCCACATTTTTGTGACCGCACACCCCCTATGCCATACAAACTGGCATCCACAGTTATAACACAGTGTTTGTTCATACAGAACGGTCTCAATGTGGGGGCATTCACAATGTCTTCTTTGATGGTGGTAAATGCTTCTTGCTGCTCTTCACCCCATTCAAATATTGCCTTATGCCTTAAGAGCTTCCTTAAAGGCTCCATTTTAGTAGCAAAGTTAGTTACAAATATGCTGTAGTATTCACACATGCCCGCGAAAGACAACAATTGCTCCTTGTTAATTGGAGCGGGAGCCTTTATGAAGCCGCCTACGTTCGATTTGTTTGGTACTACACCATCACCTGTAAGTGTGTGACCTAAATATTCCACAGTTTTTTTTAAACATCTTACATTTATGTGCCTTAAGGGTCAGGCCATTTTTGTTTAATCTACAACATACCTCCGACAAATGTCTCAGATATTCCTCCTCATTGGCTGAAAATATTAATATATCGTCCTGAAAACATTTGACGAAATTATCTACATCCCTAAATATGTTGAACATGACTCTCTGGAACACTGAGGCCGCCGAGGCTAGCCCAAATGGCATTCTCATATACTGGTATAAACCCTGTGGGGTAATGAAAGCAGTTAACATTTTGGATTCTTCTGTAAGTGGAACCTGGTGGTATGCTGACCTCAAATCAAAAGTTGAAAACACTTTGGCACCCTCTAACATGGAAACCACCTCATTTATATTAGGGAGAGGGTGACAATCCACCACAATTCCTGCATTAAGTGCTCTCAAGTCAACACATAGTCTCAATTTTTTGTCCGGTTTACGAACTAAAACAATGGGTGAAACCCATTCAGAAGAGTCGATAGGTTCAATGATCCCTTCTGATACAAGTTCACCTAGCATGTTCTTTAACTCCTCCCTAACATTAATTGGTACAGATCTAATCTTTTGTTTGACAGGAGTGACATTACTCTTAAGTTTAATATGGTGCGAGTACTCCTTGAGCTTTCCGAAAGAATCAGTAAATACTTCTTTATAACTGTCTTTTATGAATCTTTCCTTGTCTTCACAACCTGTAAAAGAAATATTATTAGAACACACAGTTTCATCCAACATGACTGGTCCCTTTGACCTAGGATTTAAAATTATATCAAGTTTCCATTGGTCTTTCCAACCAAGCACATTTATCCCTTTAACAGAGACATACAATTTTATATGTGCTATCCTGCTTTTGAAGCATAATTCAGTGTTGAAATATCCAACCATATCAATTCTGGAGCCATCATAGCTTTCTGCTGTGATATCAGGTGGAAGTATCTTCTTTATCTCAAAAACAGAGCTGAGTTTTTCCATAAAATATGTCTTAGAGATGATAGTCCATGGAGAACTTGAATCAGCCATGAGACTTAAATCCACACCTGATATCTCAACAGTGCACATGGGAGGGCTTCTAACAGGCATGTCTCCCATATCTTTAACATTAGCAATACCTTCAACTAATGAAACTACAAAACCCTTGTTTTGAAAGGAAGGATCACCGTCACAGTTATGTTTCACTGCTCCATCGCACTCTAAAGTAGAAGAAACCCTTCCGCGATTTTGAGGAACACATTTTCTTTGATCTCTACACATATTGGAGAAATGCCCTATCCTTCCACACTTTCTACATTCCCTGTTAACAGCTGGGCACCCTCCAAATGATGCCATATGTATTTTGCTGTCACACCTGTAACAACCTACATTTCTGTCACTTCTATCAAACCTCTTGTAGCTACTATAGTTCATATTACGAGATGCATTAAAAGTAGAGTTTGTAGTGTCATTCTTAAGATCATCAGGACGTTTGACTGCACACACTTCTTCATTTTTGTCTGACTTGTTGTTCACCTCCCTAACAGTGTGCATCCATTTTTCTGACTGTTCAAAAGCCTTAGCAGTGGAAATGGCTTCTGAAAGTTTCGGATCACCCATAACTGTTCTTGAGTTTTTTTAGACTCCACATGGACGATAATTTGGTCTCTTATCTCGTCATACATGTTTCCAAAGTTACATTGCATGCTTAAGGTGCGCAAATATGTTAAGAAATCATCAAATGATTAATTTTCCTCTTGTGTCCTTCTATAAAACTTGAATCTATTCAGTGCTATATTGGTTGTGGGTTTAAATCTTCTCTCCATCCTGAGCAAGGCCTCATTATACACATTAGTTGCTTCTCCCCCTTCCGCAATAACAATTTGGGGTAACGCTCTGAAAATCACCAGTCCCTCTGATCCTAAGCAATGTAGAAATATACTTTTTTTCCTTTCTGCGCCCATCCGTTCCCCATCAATTGCCCTCATGTAATTGATGAACTCCTCTTTCCATCTTGACCATGTCATAGGAGGATCACCTTTGCTTTGTAAGAACTTGGCAGGTGGATCAAACTGCATTTTATCTTTAGTAAATGGTTACTCTTCTTACACACTAGAATGTCATTTATCAAATTTCCTCTTAATACTCTTCCTTGTAGCCGAGTAGTGTGTATTTAATATCCTTGCTCGTTTTATTTTCTGTTAACAACTCCAACTAATAAGTTATTCCACTGTATAATTAAAATAAGGATGAAATTACTTGATATTCCAAGAGCGATATATACGTGTGCTTAAATATTTGAATACTGTGGTAAAAACAGTGTGATATCAATGTCCTTCGTGAATCCGAGTCCCGCGTACAGGTTGCTATGCCCGTTGTTAGGGACTCTTCAAAATGGCCCACACGTTGTGTTGTGTGACGTAGCGTGAACACGTTCTTGAAAGGTAGACGTTTCAGAGGAATAATTCCTCCGAACGTTCGTGCATGAAGACACAGCGCGCCCGCCCAAGGTAATTATTTTTAAAATAAGCGCTCGCTCTGTAGCAATGCATGCGAACCCGGAAACGCTTACTGTACCAGTTGAAAGTCCCAATTTGTTTAAAAATACCATGAAGATACCGCTGGGCTCACGGTGATCAGGTTTCTTCTGTATTGCGTCAAATTTTTTTCTTGTTCCTTTGATGAAACAGATGAATAAACTACAGTAGATGAAGTTTAGGGTTCAGGAACACGGCGCTTCTGTGCTGCAGCTCCTTGTTGAGTGCAGTGTTCCTCAGCTCGTCGCCAAATTGTAGGAAGTGTTCAAATCCAGTATTATTTAAAAAGCCTTTATTTCATTTGCAGCACAGCAACATAGAGCAGTCTGGTCATCGTCAAGGCTCAGTGCAACTGACCTTTCAGCTACCAGAGGTTCTATCATAGGATTCTACATGGAATTAGAATGCAGGGCATAGAATAACATAGCATGCATTATGTTGTAATGTACTAATTACCCAATGCACTCTTCCTACAGAGGTTCTCTGCCTGGCTGCTCAGCCTATGATGAGGTCATATAGAATGTTGAGTGTGTTTGTATTGAAGGGAGAATGAGTTGGTGTGGAAGGGCTGAGCAGCGAGGAGGCTGCTCCTGGTGGGGCACTTTTATGGATCAGACTAACATCCTGTAACCTGTAACCTAAGAAGTAACCTGATGAATAAATCTACTACCTTTCCTACAAGACCTGCCTGCACATCCTTCTTCATTTTAACACTGGCGACGATTTGAAAGAACCTACGTGAACTAAAGAAACTGAAGAAGCGCATTTGGAAGAAGCAAGCTGGCAGTCCTGAAGCCCCACCAGTGACCAAAGACCGGTCGGCCCCATCGTGGATGTGCCAGTGCTTGCTCAACTTGGGTAACTGAGTAACTAGACTAACAGAAGTTCCTGATATTCCTACAACTCCTTTATGGTGTTCCTCATCACTTGTGTCTGGTCAGCCCTAACCTGGACCTGCCAGTTCCTGCTGTTACTACTGTGAGCCTGCTGTCACCCTGCCTTGGATAATCTGTTCCTGTTTTGCTGCGATGCGCTCCAACTGCCATCCTACCAAGTGCTCCTGTTGCTGTTTTAATGGATAAGAGCTGCTATTTCTACTTGGTTCTCCTGGGTTTTCAAACTGTTACTGTGGAGGATTGGCAGTAACGACTGGTGCTGGGGAATTGGCAGCAGCTGACTGTTTTTGGGAAAACCGACAGACACCCCTAAAGAGCCGTTTTGATGTATGCTGGCGAAAATCGACACCCCTAGTGTGCTGTTGCACTGATTTGGAGATGTAGAGGCAGGTCATGCCTCTGAGCCTGTAGCTCGTGTGGGGGTGGAGGTGTCCTGGGATTGATGTGTTGAATGACTTGGAGCACATTTTCTAACGTTCATGCGCCACTACTGGACATCTGCTCAGGTATTGTGGGGTGAATTTGGACTTCACGTTGCTTTTCGCTGGGCGCAGTTCAACTGTCACGCTATCTTTAAAAAAAAAAAAAAAAGTGCACGAGCTGGGTAACGCGCTTAAGGCTTACCTGCTTCGATCGTCGCGAGGAGCAGCTCCGTGGCCATTCTGACGTTCTTGGGTGTTTGGCTGCTTCTCCGGCGCTCACAGACGTTGTCCAGCACTGGCGTACCGTGAGCCACCCGGTGCAGCGTGCGCTGCGTGCCGCCATTTTGGGATTGGCGTTCCAGATTTACTTTGTTTCCTGCTGTTTCAGGCATGCATTTCACTCGCGTTGCCAACCACGTTTTTCCCGCTTTTGCCAACCATGCATCGTCTTGTCAGTTCCAGTAAAGTTATTGGATATGTCGTGGTTTCGAAGCAGCAATTTGTCACAGGTACTGTCTAAATCTGCGGTTTTCCTCCTTGGTCTGGGTGTTTCTTGAAGTGGCATTTTCCTTCATCCTGGTCCTTTCGGGGAGCGTGTGGAAGCCTTGTTCAACCATTGATGATTCTCTTGCTACATTCATGGTAAAGCTCATGACTTTGCTTATCATCGTGTGCAAAGTTGGATGTTATGTACTGGTAATACAGAATTGCAGATGTATTTTGGACAAGGACTTCGGGTGAGAGATCGCTCACCGGAGTATAGACTTACTATTTGTTATGTTCATCGCTAGGCAGTTCTGCATTTGATGGGGTTGTTTCTGCACGCTATTTGGGTTTCCCACTTAAATGCATTATGCTAATTTTAGTCCCCATGTCTTTTGGGTGGTGATTATCCTTATACTGTTTTGTGGGGTTGTGGGTGTCTTTTTGATTGTTTTCTGGGGTAGGGAGTGCCCCAGTTATGTTCCACAGGGTGGGGTGTACCCTGTTACGTGAGGTTGTGGGGCGGTAAGTGCCGAGTGGAGGTGTTGGGGTGGTGAGTGCCCCAGTTCTATGGTCAAGGGTGGTGAGTACCCTGTTGTGTTGAGGCTTTGGGGTGGTGAGTGCCCCAGTTTTAGGTTCATAGGTTAGTGCGTTCCTTGTTGCGCCTGAGTATTTTCTGAATTCCATGTTTTGGCCAGTATGTTTTGGGTTTAAGCATACCCATAGTATGTTGCGAGAGTGTCATGACTGTGTGCATTTGTGCTACGTTTTCTGAATTCCATGTTTTGGCCAGTATGTCTCGGGTTCAAGGATACCCTGGATTGTCATGGGTTTAAGGATACCCATAGTATGTTGCGAGAGTGTCATGGGTTTAAGGATACCCTGGATTTACTTTGGGTTTAAAGATACCCATATTTAGTTTCAAGAGTGTTTCAAGAGTGTTTTGGGTTATAATTACCCTGTTTTGGTATGGGTAGAGTTTTTTTTTCCTCTTCTTTGAGGTAGACCTATCCTGCCACTAGTATTTGCAGTTGAGGGTTGTAGATCCCTGTTCTGCCGCAGTCTTGTGCCTTAGTTTATGGCGCAATGGATACTCCGTGTGGTGTGGGTATTGTACCCGCAGTGTTGTGTGAGTTATGGTGGATAGCTTCCACTGTTTTTAAGAATGTATTTCTTTACCTTGCATTCCTTGTTGTTTATGATCATTATAAGGGGGGAGATGTGTATAATGATTTTGTTTTATGCATCCTCCTTTGCTGTCATTTGTATGTTTTATGCATTTGATTGTTTATGATCATTATAGGAGGGGGTGATGTATAATTATTTTGTTGTTAATGCATCCTCCTTTGCTGAGATGTGTGTTTTATCACCTTCATGCATTTTGAATGTTTTCGATCATTAAAAGGGGGGAGATGTGTTGTAATGTACTAATTACCCAATGCACTCTCCCTACAGAGGTTCTCTGCCTGGCTGCTCAGCCTATGATGAGGTCATATAGAAAGTTGAGTGTGTTTGTATTGAAGGGAGAATCAGTTGGTGTGGAAGGGCTGAGCAGCGAGGAGGCTGCTCCTGGTGGGGCACTTTTATGGATCAGACTAACATCCTGTAACCTGTAACCTAAGAAGTAACCTGATGAATAAATCTACTACCTTTCCTACAAGACCTGCCTGCGCATCCTTCTTCGTTTTAACACATTACAACATGAAAGAGATAGGATGTAACAGGATTTACCAACAACAACAAGCAACTGGTAATAACCATGTGATCTGGAAAGACAAGGGGGTCTCCAACTATTGTCCAGCGCAGGCAAAAGCGCTCTAATGTGCCAACACATAAAGTTACAATGGCCTGAGGAGTGTCTATGACAGGCACTGCAGAACAAGAAGAGGGGGGGGTTCCACCTTCCCCTGCCCGAGCCGTCTGCTTTCAGTCAAGAATCACTGGTGAAATTTCGGACTAAATTTAATTTTTTAAAGGACACAATGGATACCCTGTTTTCATATAATAAAGATGTAAATGGTCTATAAATACCCCTACAACCGTAATCTCCTAGTGCCCTTGAATCATTGACGAAAGCACCTGTGGGCAGTTTAGGGGTCCAAACTCCCATGGAATAAAAAAAAAAGACTGCTTTCCAGTGGAAGGACTGAGCAAAAAAGAGTTTAGATTTATGGAGAAAAGAGGCGATCGCAGGCAACAGGACTGCCTAAGGGTAGTAGCGGACTTGAGTCCTTTCAGTCAGTAATGCTTAACATCCTAGAGGCAAATGTTCATGGACCTAATTGCCCAGAGCCCACCAATTGTATCTCGGAGACTAATAAAGCCCGGGCTAAAAATAAGGATATTCGGGTACCATTTGAGGTACATAATTCTTTCTAAAATAACAACGAGAAAACGTCTTCAGAAAAAAAGGCCGGTAAGGAGCCCGTCACAGTTAAACTTGCTTGGAAACAGCACAGTAAACAGCCAAAGGTGTAGTTTCTCCAGCCCAGCCAAGAAATAGAACATTTTCGGAGGAGCCATTAGATGAGGTCTTCCCTGCTTCTCAGGCTAAGACTGCGGTATCGCTGGAGGAAAGGAGGTTCTCGGAAGGCTTCCATTTATCTGTGAGTCCTGTTATCTCAGTTCGTGCGGATACCCTGTTCAATAAATCACCTCAGCTAGATAGCGAAGAAAATAAAACATGGGACGTCTTGCTTTGTTCTTTCCAAGCAGTAGTTAACGCTCTAACATACAAGTCAAATAAGTAAGACCTACCGGTGGATCTTCTTGACACAATGGCTTATGTATGTCTCTGCAATTGACTCAAAAATTGATGTTCTAAATTCAAGTCTATAATGCCTTCAAGTCCTCCAAGTATTATATGCATATAGATCTCATAGCAGTATGGATGGTCCACCAAATTAAATATCAGCAGTAACTAGTTACAGCATTGAGTAAGGAATACAAAATAATTAGATGTACCAGAGGACCATGTCTTTCAAAAAAGTGTTTTCTTGTTCTTTTTCTTTCACATCTGATTCAGTGCTTGTTGTGCGGGTTTTTGATGCTTCAAAGTAGCTAATACTTGTTTTGGCATGTTTGTCTTAGAGGCCAAAAGCTATTTCTAGGTTCTTTGATATAATGGTGTATTGTTGTGGTACGTAAAAGGCATTATTGTTTATATGAGTGGAAACCCACCTAATACACTATGAATATAGGCAACAACACTGCACTCCAGGATAAGGTGTAAAGGTGTGTGTTGAGTTTGTGTAAAGCTAGGACATGATTTAAGTTCTTTATAACAGAAAAATATAAATTCTCTCTTGTTTTTGTTTTAGAGGTGTGTGTGTGTATAGGTGGTAGTAGTAGTACACAGTGAGACCTATGGTGTAACGTTTGTAGGGAATAACTGTAAGATTAACAAGCATTTGCAATGCAATCGGTCTCACATTTGTTTGAGTTAGAGAGTTAAGCATTGTAAATGGCAATGTTTTTTACCTATGTGTTATGGAGTGTATGTATGTGGTGTGTAGCAGAATTATGTGGGTTGGATTGGATTAGTTATTTGTGGAATTGTGTGGCATGGAATTGCGTGTTGTGCAGTGAATTCGTGTAGTGGAATTATGTGGCATGTTGAGGAATTATGTGGCCAGTAAGTATGTGGTATTGAGTGTACTGTAATTATGTGGAATGGTTTTTGTGTTGTGGAGTGGTATGTAGTGGAGTTTATTTATGTGGTGTGCTGTTGAATTTTGTGGCATGATGTGGAATTGTGTGTTGTGGGTTGGATGTATGTGGTGTGTTTGGTAATTGTGTTGCGTTGAATGATGTGGTTTTGTGTTGAATTATGTGGTGTGGATTGGAAATGTGTGGTGTTGAAGTGTGTGGTGTGGAACTGTGTGGAAAGCTTTGCTGTTTTGGTGATAAAAAATAACTAAATAGGTAGGAGCTAAGCTCCAGCTGTGTGTTTGTAAAAATATGAAATTGTGCAAAAATTTAATTTTTTGGGGTGTATAAAAGATATGCAGTTAATTACACACAATACATTTAATCCGAATTCCTGCAAAAATTGTGATGGCGAAATTCTCCATATTGAAAACCCGGCTGTGGAAATTAGCCTAATTTATTATTGAAAATGCTGGTGAGGCTCCTAAGTGCATTCATTATTAGATATGGCACACTCAGAAGAACATAGAACCAGACCCCGCGAGATTTCTCTAAGTTTGTATTTCGAAATCAAAAGATTGTTTGTGTGTTCCCTTGTTAACTAAATGTCCAAGTTGCCAATTCTCTTTACATAATAGCAACTGTTGTACACGGATGTGCTGTAAATTGCCACTAGATGGCGTTCTAGTAGACAAATACATTAAAATGCAACAATAACATCCTCAAAGTGTGTGCGCACGCATGTATAACGAGTTTTCAGAGAATTGGGATTACAATCAATGCGGACTAAAACACAGTAAAAACAACAAGCATTGGGATTACAATCAATGCGGACTAAAACACAGTAAAAACAACAAGCATTGGCAATAGGTCTCGCCTTTTGGCCTTATAAGTGTTTAGCTATGCATCACATTGTCCTGGGACAAATACAGTACGACATAAGTGATGGTATAAAAAAAATATATAAATGCAACCACCGAAGTTCATTCACGTTACTTCTATGAAGTACAATCCATCTGATTCCCAGTTCCCTCTTTAGCACTAATATCAGCAATCCAAAATGCACATTACTAGTTTTAGGAAACTGAAACCATTCCTTAATGCTCCTGACTTGAAAATGGCTGTCCAAGCACTCGTCATCTCTAGACTGGAATATGGCTGCTCTACCCTCTCAGGTGTACCCAAGATCTCCCTGGCACCTTTAAAAGCCTGCCTCAATGCGGCAGCCAGACTACTTACCAGCCCAAGGAAATTCAACCACATTTCCCCACACCTGAAAACTCTGAACTGGCTTCCCTTTGAGGCAAGAATACAGCTTAAGCTAGCATGCATCACACACAAGGCTTTATACTCAAACTCCCCTGCATATCTTGCACGGAAACTTGTGATTTCCGGAGGAATCAGAAACTCCCGGGCGGCCAGAGACCTCTTGCTCCAACCTGCACGCTTTCGGGAAAAAAAAACTTACAATCGGGCTTTCTCTGGAGCCGCTCCAAGAATATGGAACTCTCTCCCACCTGACATCAGAAAAATCCCTTCTCTGGCCCGCTTCAAAAAGGACACCAAGACCTTCCTTATGAGCAAATTCCTCGTTTAAACTTGCCCTCAACCACCACTATGACACGGATCCACGTCTGTCTATTGCCTCCCCTCGGATTTCCTAATCACCCGACCTAGAAACCTGGGTTCTTGTCTTGAGTAATGGTAATTGTAATCTGTAAATACGTACCTCATCTTGAGTAACTGTATATGTAATTTGTAAATACGTGTCTTTCTATGTATCCTATATCCTGCCCCTACTATCTGTTTTTTCTTTTACTTGGTGATTCTATGCCTTTTGTACAATGCTATGTTGCCTGTAAAGCGCTCTGATACCCTAACGGGTCAAGTTCGCGCTCTATAAAACACAGTAATAAATAAATAAATTGATACAGAGGACTCAAGTTGAAGCTCAACTTGTCCAGCGCAAGCAGCCGGCTACTTGATCAACTGGAAAGCCTTCCGGGCATCCTAGAATCAGTATTAATAGACATCAAACAGCAGCTGAAAACAAACTCATACACAGCAGAAAATCCTTTGGCAACTAATCCTGCTAAAAGATCTTCTAATGATCTACAGCAGGATATTCCCCCTTTGTAATGTAAAGAACAAAAGGACTTCCAGCCGACAGCCCTCGGGGAATAGTCAACCAACTATGGGCATTTCGATCAATAAATTGCCTGCAACAGAGGTCTCAGGTAATGCTGTACAACTGAGTGCTGGGGGCTCAGGTCAGCAGGGTAACTCGGCCGTATGGCCGTCTACCAGTAAGCCCCTTGAGGAATTCAGCTGTGATGTGAGGAATAAGCACCAAACGTTTTCAAACAAAAATATGGGGTCTAGTGAGACCGAAATAAACTCTGTTCCAATGCCAGTTTTATCAGTGCCTGTTAAGTTTATGAAAAGACAGTGCAAGAGGCTTAGGAAATCCCACAATGAAAAAGCTACTACTGGCTCGGGTAAAGCACAGTCTGAAAAGACTGATCGAGTCTACTCCATTTTTAGACTGCCTGGTAAGTCAAAAGAGCCAGTCGGCAGCACGGGAGATAAAGAGTACCAGACAGCTGAGGAAAATACTGCCAGAGATAGGGACTCCTAAAGAAGCCATTAACGAATCTTTAAATAGCTTAAACCCATCCTGGCCGCAATTCGCCTCAAACTCTCAGACTGGTAATCCTCCACCACAGGGTGAGATGGGGCTTACAGCCCTGAGGATGCAACAAATGCGGGTTCTAGCAGTATGTGATTGGAACACAGGATGGGGAATCGATTCAACAAACAAACAAGCCACATCAGTAACCAGTTTTGGAGATATGCAAGCCAATCCCTGTGATCAATATTCCTCCATTGGGGTGAAAATCCTCCTAACGGGGAAAGGATAAATCTTCATCATAATATTTGTAGAGAAATCCAGGTTCGGATCCAACAACCTGCACATACAGCCTCTCAAATGATTATTAACGGCGTAAGGCCTACCCCTCAGGCTCATATTGTTCAACAGCCATCTTCGGAATTTAAATTACCTCTCTTCACAAGAGCAACATCAAACATTGCCTGCACCCCTAATAAACTCTGCAATGTGATTTGTACGCCAAAATATAAATCTAGGGCTAATTTTGATAAAATTAATAGAGGTACTATGCTCCGTATGGTACAAGAAATTCCTTCTTTAAGACACATTAAATCATCTGATATCCATTCAGTTACCTTCACAAGTGCTCCAATACCTGGTGGGGAAGAATCGACTGTCATCGTTTGCGCAACAGATTTGCTCGCAGAACAGGTGTGGGCAGAGAAGCAGATATTTTCCAAAATGTCTGCTAGCTGAAATAAAAGACTGGGCCGATATTAGTTCATTGGTGCCAAAGAACCAGACTGGGTTCATTAAGGGAATCAACACAACTACCAACATCCAGATGCTGACCTTATTAATCGAACAGGCAAGGTACCACTCTTTAAATCTACACCTATGCTACATAGATTTTTGTTCAGCTTTTGATTCAGGGAAGAGAAACATCTTGTGGTCTAAGTTATTGAACTGCGAAATTCCTCCTCCTCTCTTAAGAGCTATCCAATTGATGTGGACAGATACCTGGACAAGAGTCAGGCTGGGTAATGGTACTACAATATCCAAAACAATCCCAACAAGAAATGGCTTAAAACAAGACTGTGTACTGGCTCTGCTTTTGTATTTTACCAAAATGTCTCCTGCCTTAAATAGGGTCAATTCCCATTCGCCTACAGTGGCCGGTTTTAATGTTTCACACATGTTGTAAGTTGATGATGTTGTCTTGATTAGTTATATAAATGTTGGTCTTCAGCATTTAATCAATTCAACCTCTCAGTAAGCTGCGGATCATGGGTTAGGAGTTAATCTTAAAACAAAAACTGTGCTTGTATCAAGGGAAATATCTTCACCACCAAAATTCTATATCGAAGGGACGGCTTTGGAAACTATATCAGAGTACAAATACTTAGAGGTGATTTTTGATGCTATAGGCTCATTTAAGAACCAGAGTTCGGCATTTCAAAGAAGAAATAATACTCTCTGCCGCTTTCTCTTCATTACGGAACTCCTTAAAAGGCCTGTCCCTCCAGCCACTCTTACAAGTAATGGCCGCTAAACATGCTCTGACATATGGAGTTGAGGTACTTAATAGAAACTGGACTAAATAATAGATAATGCAATTGTAGGGACCTATTGTTGCCTGTTTAATCTAACTAGGCAGGCTTCTCTTGCTCAAATCCGCTTTGAGTTTGGCCATAGAAAACAGTTTATAGGTAGTTTGGGAGCGTTTTGAAATACTGCTACAAGCTAAAAAATTATCCAAGACCTACGTTAAGTACAATTGTGTGGGAAGCAATAAGTGACCCAAGAAATATTGCAGCACACGATTATTTTAACTTGGCCCTAACTACTTTTAAGGCAGAGGAGCTCTGGGCCTTACCTCTTTCTCAAACTGCATTCAATGGAGTTATAAACGGCTCAGGAAAAAAGATTTCATCCCTAATTAATAAAGCTGTTCTGTCTAAAAAAGCCCATGCATGGATGGTTATAGGCTCATATGGCCCCTTAAAATTTCAATCATACTTAGAGGACTTGAATGGTCTTAATCCAAAATGAAAACTGCTATGTTACCGACTTGGTGATTTGCAAACATTTTAATTCGCCCATCTGGAGTACATTGTCTGAAGAGTCATCAAGTCATTTTTGTAGCTATTTTATGGTTGACATTTGTCATATTGTCTGTACCTGCCCAGCCCTAATGGTGGAGCGCAAAGGACTGTTGAGACAGTTTTTTAATTAGAAATAACAAACGAACATTTCGGCAACAGTTAAAGTCTGTCTTCAAGGGGATGATTTGATATTTTGTGGGAAATTCCTGAAGTTTGTCTATTGCTGAGTCAAAACAAGCAACGTTTGAATTATAAAGGTAATTGTCGGTGGTACCTGTAGCACGCAGGAGATGCCTATGTGCCCATTGATATTGTGTTGAAAAAAGTATTTGAATAGGTGATTGATTCAGTCTGAATTTTAATGCTTTTATCCTTAACCATTAATGTTATATGTTAATGTTAATGTATAGTTATGTGTGATTGATCATGCTAAACCAGGAAGTTTTTCATTTATAGTTTTGCTATCATAAGAATAGTTTTAATATAAAGTAGGAATTTTAGTAAAGGCACGTAGCAGTTTCTTTTGACTATTTTGCTCAAGTTTGACATTCATGATTATAGCATTGCCTGCTGGGATATTTTAAATGCAATTAAATTAAACTGGAACAACAAGGTCCATGCTCTGTAACTCTTGAACATTAAAGCACTCTACCTCCAAACTCAACTGAGCAAAGTTGGTAGGATTATATCCCATAGTTGGCGATTTAAAGTTGCAGATCATTATCATGTGACAAATGACAATTTCTCCTTTGAGGTTTAATGAAGTAAATGTAGGGTACTCCAATTGAGTGATGATGGATTTTATGATGTCATTTATTGAAAATGTTTTATTTGGTGATCATATTGTGATGTTTTGTAAGTTTTAATTAACAAGAACAATAAAGTCTTACTTACTTGTTCACTTTTTTGGGATGTCACATAACATTCAATAGAATTTAGAACTGAGTCATCATAGTCGTATCCAAACTTAGGTGCATCTTTGATTCAGAAAGCATATGAATGTGTGGTGCACATCTTGCTTGATACTCTTTTCGCCAAAAATAGTTAAGTACTTTTTCAACAGGATTTTTCTTTTTATTGGTGAAGTAGTGAAGCATAGTTTGAAATCTGATTGAAATATCTGCAAACATTGTCAGGATCCAAGGAACATATTTCTGTGGGTGTTTTGCAGCGAATATCTGGAATATTAGCCTTAGCTCTAGGTAGACATTGATAAAAATCGTCCCATCCGTACTCAGCACAGCTTAAAGTAATAAGCCAAGTAGATGGTCCTAAATTTTCGAGCATACATTTCAATTCTCTATGTCTTTGAAACCAATATTCATTTGTCCCTCGCTGACATGCCATAATGTTGATTACGTTATATTCTGTATTTTCATCTTTTTCATGCGCCTTTTCATCAAAATTCTCTGCTGTTATATGAGTAAGTTTGAAAACCACCATACTTGTATTTTGCGGATTTTATATCAAGATCATTCATGTAGATGACTAACATAAAACATTGTCATATAGTTTCAAAACAAGAGCGAACAACAAAGTAAATCAGTAAAATCCAGAAACGAAAAGTGTGAGTTTCTGTAGACATCAGCTTTGAATTTAGTGCATAGGACCTGTTGGAGCTATATGTTGTTTATACTTTGTGTGTCGACGACATTTTGACCTTGAAGGGTAACCAGGTCTCATCAGGACAGAAAAGATGGTTGGGTCATCTAAAAAATGGATGTCTGCTGATTAGAATCAAAATAGGATTGTCTCAGAAGCAATAATAGGAGAGTAGTACTCAATACTACCTTGTGCCTGTACTTATTAGTGAGAATTGATCAAGAATGTGTATTATCAGGGGTGATAGTTGCAAGGTACATGCTAGAGGGCGGCAGTGGTGGAAAATTCCCAAAGGATATAAAAAGATAGACTTACTTAAGGGGCATGTTTTAAGCCTGTAAAAAACAAATTGAAAAAGGAGGACATAATTAGTAATCCAGTTGATTTAAGATTGACACCTCGACCACTAAACTCAGGAGGTAAAAAAATATATATATATATTTTGCAAGACTTTTAGCTGAAAGTAGCAGGAAGAAGATAGCTTGGTAATCTTCAGGGCGAATGAAATGTTGCAAATAAAGAAAGATTTCTGACCACTGAATCAGGCATGGGTAGGGGTGCACGTTGGGCAGACTCAAGAACCTACAGAGAAACTTTGGTGTCTGTTTTTGCATGAGAAAATGATAATCTTTGTTCTGTCAGTAGTCAGCTTTAGGCAGTTATTCCTCATCCTGTCAACCACAGTAAGCATACACTCGTGGAAAACAGTATTGTCATTTTGGCACCTGGTCATCAAGAGCCAGGAATTTGTATGTCATCTACATAACTCATGAATCTGAGAATAGCCGAATGGATAAGTTTATTGATCGGATTAACATGTAGAGTAAAAAAGGGTACAGCTAAGGTAGGAACCATGAGAAATACCATGATTAATAGCCTTGAAATCAGATTGATAAAGAGAGAGATGAATTACTTGAGAAGGGTTGAACAGGTAGAACCTAATCCAGCCCAAAGCAGTATTGTAATGGCAACTTCTAAAAGACGTTTAATAAAAATATCTTGAGCCTTCATATCAAAACCAGTAGACAAATCTAATAAAACCAGAGCAGCAGAATTGCCCTGATCTGCCATAATGCGCAAATCATAAAGAATCTAGACTAGTGTCTTCTCAGTAGAATGAGATGGCCTGAAACCAGATTGGGCAGTGTCTGAGATGGAATTAGATTCCAATAAAGAGAAAATCTGTTTGTTCACCACTCTTTCCAGAATCGTGATAGGAAAAGTTGACAGCCAGATCGGATGAAAACTGGTCAAAACAGTCAGGTCAGCAACTGGTTTCTAAAGTAGTGGTAGCACGAAAGACTTCTTCCAAGCTTGAGGAACCAAAGAAGTGGCTAGTAATTTTTTGCAGATAGTCTGTATGCTGGCAACATGATCGGATCGGAGGGGATTCAGATGAAATAGTGGCCAGACAGTCCCCAATAAAGTCAAGCGATAGCAGTTCGAAAGCAGACAGGGACAGGATATTGTTTGCCACAGTATAGAATGCCTCCAAGGGAGCCGTCTCGTGCGATGGAGCAGATGACTTTACTGAATTGCAAATAGAAGAGCTTTTGTCATTAAAGAAATCAGAAAAGTCATAAATGGCTTGAGAGGAGAACTTGGGGACCTCAGACAATCAGGGAAAGAATGCAAATGAGCCACCCTAAAAATCTCTTTAGTCGTATTACAAGAGTGTTCAATTGTGTCTGCATAGTACTCCGCCCCCGTTTACACAAGTCTTTTGTAAGAGCACAACTGTCCACAATTACATTTTCTTAGAAGGGGAATAATCCTTGCCCAATTTTTTACAATAGAGTTTGGCTTCCTTAAGTGTGTTGCTTTATCATGGAGCTGATGGCCGAATATGAGAATATGATGAGAGATGCAAGTGGTAAAGGTACAGTCTTAACAAGGGCAAGTTTGATTTTGTTATTAAAAACCTCAAAGGCACCTAACGTCTCAGTGAGCTTATGAAAAGCTCTCAGGCGAAAGACAATACCATTATTGCCTATTAGCAGGCTTAAGAAGGTTAATAATTTGAGTACATCTCTTAGGCAGGAAATATCTAAGAGATCATAAAATGGTGACTCTAAACCAGAAAAATAGGTATTTCACAAAATTCTTTTCAAACCTTGGCAAAACTAAGTTCCTGGCTTCATGCATGGGGCCAGAAACTATTTGACTAAGATTTAATTCATAGAGGGTGTGCAGACAAAATATTGGGTTTTAAATGTCGACTTACAGAAATATCGAGTCCTAAATATCATGAGTGAGAAATATCGACAGCAAGAATATCGTGGTCAAGAATATTGATTTAAGGTGAGAAATATTGATTTTAAAAATATAGAAGTGTTTAATATTGTTTGCAAAAATATAGTTGTTTAAAATATCGATTGTTTAATTATTGTTATGTATTTTAGTATATATTTTAAATGTATGTGATGTATTATTTTTGTATAAGAATTGTTTATATTTTTTAATATATGTGTTACATTTTTAGTAGGTATTCATTTTATTTTAATTGAATTTTGCATTTTTTAGTTCCGTAGCGGGTTGTAGGTTAATAGAGGAATAGGGTGGGAAGTAATTTAATTATATTAAATTGATGATTATTTTTTTAATATTTATTTAATTGAGTTTTTTTAGTGTTAATTGTGTAAAGCAATTTATAATTAATACATAATTTGTTGTTAATTAATATTAATTAATTAATTGGTAATTAATTATGGTAATTGTGTAATTAATTTTAGGTGCACGTTTTGGATTTTATAGGGGTAAAGGGTGGGAAGTAATTTATTTTTTATTAATTAATAATTAGTTGTTAATTGATATTATTTAATTTATTGAAAATTAATTATGGGAATTGTGTCATTAATTTTAGGTGTGGGTTGTGGGGTTTATAGGGGTAAAGGGTGGTAAGTAATTTATTTTTAATTAATTAATAATTAGTTGTTAATTGATAATTAATTTATTTAAAATTAATTATGGCAATTTTATTTTTTGTTTAATTTTATATAATATTTGTAGGTATGTCATATGTAATTAACATTATAATATGTTTTTGTTTTTATTTTTAATAAATATATTTGTATTTTAATTTTTAACTTATTTAAATATTTATTTCTTTATTTAGTTTTTTTAAATATTTATTTGATTTTTTTTTAAATTATTTTATTTTAGAACTGACTGGAGTGTGAGTAGTACATTTTATCCCTCTGCTATCCAACATTTTCCTACTGTTGCACTGACTGGAGTGAGAAAAAAGTAATTTTTACACCTTTGCTATCCAACACTTTCCCTACTGTTGCACTTACTGGAGTGGGAATAGTAATTTTTACCCCTCCGCTATCCAAGACTTTCCCTACTGTTGCACTTATTGGAGTGGGCATAGTAATCTTTACCCCTCCGCTATCCAACACTTTCCCTACTGTTGCACTCATTCGAGTGGGAATAATAATTTTTACCCCTCCGCTATCCAACTCTTTCCCTACGGTTGCACTGACTGTATTGGGAAATTTAAGTTTAAATATTTTTAAATAGTTTAATGTTTTAATTTATAGTAGAATTTTTTTAATTATATTTTATGTTATTGGTATTTATATATATATATATATATATATATATAACTCCAGAAAGTCTGCCTGTTATGCCGTACGCTTGCCAATTAATCGTCGGTGCCAGCCGTGGCGGCAGAAGCCACAATTATCAAATAGAATCCAAATTCCAGTCGGAAAGGAGGTGGCACACCAATTCAAACCACGGGTGATTTATTGAGCAAGAACAACGCATTTCGGCCGGAACGGCCTTTGTCGAGTTACCATACAATTGTCCACGGCGCCATTAAATACGTCATAATAGAAATAGAAAACATACTATAATATGCGGTTAGCGATCATCGTCACAAAACGTAGATCAAGAATAAAGTAATGAACCTGGTAATGGTTATTAAGGGAATTTTATAAATAACTATGTGTCAAAACTGGCACGTTCATAAGAAAAAGATATTTCTTCTACAATACAATGTATTCGCATTGATGACATAGCAGTGACCTTTGGCCTTATCATAGACCTAATAGAAAGATGTTGATGGTTCACGCTAATCCGTGCAACTAAGTGCGATGATACATAATAACAAAAATGAACTGTCGGTCAACAATTCATAACAAGCGAGCACTAAAAATAATTATACATCAAAGCTAAAACGTAAAGTGCAGTGTGTAAAGCGAAACCAATATAGTCTCATTGGTTGGCCCTAAGCCATTAAATACGGCATGATAAAAATAGAAAACATACTGTGGTTAGAGATGTTAGCGATAACCATTACACAACATATCTCTACAATTATAGTATGCAGTTCCTAATATTAAGAGCAGGTGGTTGTGATCAATCAAGGGCTCCACATGGTGGTGTAGAGCAAGACGTCAGGAGGAGAATCTCCTCCTGTAGGAAAAAGACCCTCACACACCCAGCCAGCTAGGTGTCTTGCTTCATCATCGGGTCTGCTCCTTATCGGGTTGGCGCTGCAATACCCGATCGGCACCCGAGATGGGGCCTTCTTGGCGGAGATCTTTATTCCTTATGCCGTAGGGTGTAGTGCGTGTGAGGGCCCTAGAACAGTGTAGGTGATAATGATGTGTAAGTAAGTGTGATTTAAAATAGGAAGTGGTGGTCCACTCAAAACAATTTTAATGAAGTGTGGCCATCACCCTAATTAAAACCAAAAATGAAAAAAGAAAACGCGTATCTTCACTCTAAAGTTGTGAGGTTATACGCTTATGACATGGGTCAACATGTTTCTTGCCCTTATTCCAAGTAGATGGCAATTCCTCAGGACCAAAATAGGATCTACCTACACTTTTCGGTGGTGGTCAATAACTACATTAAGTGAGGTAATAACCACTCATACAGCACCCTAAAAAGTGATACCTGTAGATCTAAAAACAACCCAAATTGGGTCGAGGACGCACAACATCAGTACCGGCTGGTGTGGACACTAAAATGTAGTGTCTGTTCCGTGGGAAGCGGGTCGGCAGTACTCCTACCCCTCACTCAGCCGGTCCGGGGAGAGATGTTAGCGATAACCATTACACAACATATGTCAATATAAATAAGGAACCTTATATCGATTATTACAGGAATGTCATGAATAACTGTATGTCGACGCTGGCACATTCAAAAGGTAATGATACTTCTCCTACAACACCATCTATTCGTATTGTTAGCATGGAATTGACCTTTAGCCCTATCATGGGTATAATAAAAAGATTCTCATAGTTCACGCTGATTCGTGCAGATACAGCAATTGTACATGATAACCAATTCATAATGTGCAAGCAATACATTTCCAACAATTGATTGTGAAAATAAATATGCGTCATGCGTTACAAGTAAAATGCAGTCGATAAGGGAGACCAATACAATTTCATTAGTAGGCTCTAAGCCAATCTCCAATTCCCAACGACATTGTGTTGCATAAATATGGCACAATCGCACAAACAAAAGTATGATTACGATCAGGTGTTAAATACTAGCCTCAAATAAGCATGAAGCAGGCGCCTGGACGGTAAGTATGTGGACTAATATCATAGATGTGACCCAAGTGACACAGTGAACAACATAGGGGAATAATGAAAAAGGATTATGTGTGCATGTACATCTAAACAGCAATTTTATGTGGGCGGGCAAATGGCAAACTGGAGTTTATCTGAAATAGAGAGTCCCCTGCATCCCTGTCAGGGTTGCCTATATAAGGTACTCATTGCTCCTGAGACCTAATAACTGAGAGGGTCGATGTGGGGCAAGTGCCCATAGACCTATTCGAGTAAAAACAATTGGAAGTGGTCCGACCTCAATAGAAAAAGATGAGATACACACACAGAAAAAATGGAAAAAGAATAAAAAAGTGCACCCTATACTGTTCATAAAGAATATCAATGAAGAAGAGGAAACAGCTAAGAAAATGCGCAGATTAAAATCAAGTGATGGAAGCATGGAAATACTTCAGGGAGCTATACCCCTATATGTGTTGCCAGTTCCTCCTCTCTATTCAAGCCAAAGGGCATTCTGGTATTTAGGTCGATGATATATCGGGACTCAAGAATCCGTAGCTGTTTTTCCCTATCACCGCCTCTAATGTGTTTGTAAACCCTGTCCAGCCCTACATATTTAAGCAGTTTATTGTCGCTGTCATGGACATTGTGGAAGGGTCTGGCTACAGGATAATCAAAATTCAGATTAGTTATTGCCCTCTGATGTTCGAGTATCCGTTTCTTTACCAGCAATTTGGTACTCCCTATATAGCGGAGACCACATGGACACTCTAACGCATAGACAACATAGTCAGTCGTGCATGTGATGAATTTCGAGATAGCTTTTTCTTTGCCGCTAAATGTTCTGTAGGTTTTACAATTTACGCTGTTCCTGCATACCTTACAGGCATGACATTTATGGAACCCTTTGCTTAGTTGTAACCAAGTGGCGGTGGATTTAGTTCGATAGTAACTTTTGACCAATTTATCACGAAACGAGCTGGGTCTTTTATACCTTATGGTGGGGGAATTACCAATACATCTCCCAATGATAGGGTCTGCCTGTATGAGGCCCCAGTGCTTCCTCATGACAGATTTGAGTTTGCCTGATCGATCGTTATAAGTAGTAATCATCCTAGGTACATTAGGTAAACACTTGTCAGAGGATTATTTGTCTTTGTTAAACAGGACATCTTCGTGTTTTACATCTTTTAATTTGGTTATGGCTTGAGATAAACTTTTATCAGAATAGCCTCTTCCTTTAAATCTTTTTACCATTGTGTCACGTTCCTCACTATATCCACCATCGGTACTGCAATTCCTGCGAACCCGCAGTAATTCGCCGTAGGGGATACTGTTTAGGAGAGAGGTGGGATGGTGACTGCATACATGCAAGGTGGTGTTCCCCGCAGTTTCCTTCCTAAATAGATTAGTTATCAGTTTGTTATCCTGTACTGTAACACGTATGTCAAGGAAACCACAAGTTGTTTGACTCATTTTATGTGTGAAGCTGAGATTCAGATTATTTTGTGACAGAGACTCAATGAACCTCAAGGCATGGTCTTTTTCGCCATCCCAAATAATAAAAAGGTCGTTGATATATCTTAACCATAATGGTATGTGATTCGTAAAGTACCTCGTTGGCACCTGTCCATACCACCTGCTCCTCCCACCAGCCCAGGAACAAGATCGCCAGGCTGGGGGCAAATCAGGTGCCTGCCCATGGCAGTGCCAGACTTTTGACAATACAGCATCTTGTCAAACAGAAAAATATTTTCATTCAGACAGTATGACATCATCAATTTCAACATCACCGTATGATCATATAAGTCAATTGACCTTCTCTGTAGATAATATAAACAGGCTTCTACTCCTTGATCCTGATTAATACAGGTATAGAGTGAACAAACGTCCAATGTTATGAGTAGGATGTTTCTTTCCCATTTGATGTCATGAATACTTTTCAGGAAATCAGTGCTGTCTTGGCAGTATGATCTAAGATCCTTGACATATGGTGCCAAAAAGTGATCCAAAAAGATAGAAGTATTTTCAAGAAGTCCCCCATTAGAGGAGACAATTGGTATCCCAGGTGGTTTGGTCGCATGTTTGTGCACCTTTGGTAGAAGGTATAGACAAGGAACACGGGGATTGTTGTTCTTTAGGAATTTAAGTTCATCATCATCCAATAGACCTGCATTCCACCAGTTGTTTAGCATCTCATGATATCTGGTAATAGTCTTCTCATATCTTTCCCATGTAATATTTTCATAGCAACTTGAGTCGCTTAGTTGTCTCATGGCCTCCGCTTTGTACTCCGTTGCATCCAATAAGACAACATTCCCACCCTTGTCAGAGGGTTTTATTACTATGGAGGAATCTGTTAAGAGATCGTTCAAGGCATTTTGTTGATTTCTCGTTAGATTGTCTCTGATGCAGTAATTCTGATGACCTCTTAGACCTACCAGTTCCTGAATCATTACCGAATGGAATGCCTCGATGTTGTCATGTGGCACATTTGGGTTGAAGCGTGATTTCATTTTCAGACCACTTCTGCAGGAAGAATTAACAGCAAATCCCAGATCAGTTAAAGTATTTCCCACATCATTATTAGTTGTTATTTCTAGATTATTCTCCAGTTTGTGGATATCTAGGATGGATTTTATGTCATCAAATGTAAAAATCATCGATGAAGTTGTAGCTTGCTGCAGATTATCGATATGATTACACCCATCTTGTTTTTTAGACATTTGATGTAGTTTCATTAGTTTTAGTTTTCTCACGTAGAGGACGAGATCAATTCTGGTGTCTATATAATTCCAAACAGTGGTCGGACAGAATGATAACCCCAATTTAAGCAACGATTCTTCTTCCGATGACAAGCAACGTGAGGAGAGATTGATGATGGATTTGTCCAAAGTGTCACAATTGGATATATTTCCGTACCAGAATTTCTTACGTCCCCCTCTCCTATTTAATCTTTGTTTTTCTTTTTGTTTGCGCCCCTTCCTTTTGGTCTTCCCCGTCCCCTTCCTGCCACTTCTTCTTTTTGCGGTGCGTGTGCATTCTGTTCTTGCTGTTGTTTCAATAGTTGGAACTCGTGTAGGAAGGTCAAGGGGCGCAGTCCTAAAGGGAGGGCTGGTATGGATCTTTCGGGGTTAGAGCTCACATCCGAGCTAGAGTCTGTGGAGGTCCCGTCACGTTGTCTTTGTTGATTGATAAATTGGCGATCAGGTTGAGCCCAATCAAAACGTTTAGCATAGGTTAAAATTCTCCCCTCTGCATAGTCTCTTTGATCCCGTAAGAATTTTCGTTGCTTTTTGATTTTTATTGCATCTTCAAATGTCTTCAGGCGCCCCCAATGATTTCAAAAACTCGATGACTAATTTGTCTTCCTTGTGGGCATCCAATTGTGATCGGACAACAATTAATTCCTCTCTCGTTTTATCCAGATCAATCTTTGTATATTTTACTAAGATTTCCAACATCCCTTTGCATGTCTTGGCCATATACAGTGCCCATTCAGTTAACAGTTCAGGATTGGGATTCTCATAGGTTGGTATAATTGAGATCCGTAGTCCCCTGGGAACCCGGCCAACCTCAATATAATTGGTAAGTGATGTGACCTCCCACCACTTGTTTAGTTCGCGTTTGGCAAGTTTCTCTAGAAGATTTAAATTTTGCTTCAATGTTAAATCACCACCGCTTGCTACTGATCCAGTCGCTGCTGGTACTTGACTTGTGTCTGCATTTTCATTGAAGAGAGAGAGTGCCACTGCTTGCCTCTCAGTTTCCCATGCATTCATATCCAATACTCAAAGGATACCCACAGTCTGAAAAGACTCGGCAGTATGATAATTACTGCCGTGTGACAGAGCTCCAGTTGAATAAAGTTCAATATTTGTTATTGTCGTCTCGTGAGCTGCGGTAAGGAGCGGGGGATAGGTGAAACCCTGGGGAAAATCCGATACAAAGAGCCCTCCGACCTATGCAATACGATGCCCCCAGGGTCCCCACATCACCCACTCACCGCTCTATCAGAGAGAAGGTCTGCAAATTCCAACCGGAAAACATCCGTACTGGAGCGGCTGGGACGGCGTTATTTTCATGCAACTCCAAATTCCCTTAATAACCATTACCAGGTTCGTTACTGTATTCTTGATATACATTTTGTGACGATGATCGCTAACCTCATATTATAGTATGTTTTCTATTTCTATTATGACGTATTTAATGGCGCCGTGGACGATTGTATGATAACTCGACAAAGGCCGTTCCGGCCAAAACGCGTTGTTCTTGCTCAATAAATCACCCGTGGTTTGAATTGGTGTGCCGCCTCCTTTCCGACTGGAATTTGGATTATTTATATTATATATATATATATATATATATATATATATATATATATATATATATATATATAGTAAATTTGTAAATAATTATAAAATCATAAAAGAAATTTAAATTTATAGTTTAATTATTTTAAAGTGAATATATATATATCAATTATTATATGTTTGTGTTTAACTTTTTTAAATTAAGTTTATTTGTTATATTTTGTTAAAATGTATATTAAATGTAATTTATTTTGTTAAAAATAATTTTATTATTTAATATTTATTATTTTATTCTTTTATATATATAAAAATCGATATTTTGTACAACTATATTTTTTACATCGATATTTTGGTGTCGATATTTTTGTACTTACCTGTTTAAGCATAGGAAGTCGATATTTTTGTAGTCTATATTTTTTCATCGATATTTTTTACATCGCTATGTTGTCAGTTAACCCAGAGAGAGAATTGAATAAAAGATCTGTGTCTGGCTTCGTGGGGACGTCCACCCAAATATTAAAATTTCCAACAGTCAGAAGGTATGAGTGGCTCAACAACATAGGAGATAAACAATTAGCAATAAAGCTGCCGAAGCTATCATATATGTGGGGAGGCCTATAACAAAGAATGCCAGTGATGGATACAGAATTAAAGAAAGCAATACAACAACCTAAGACCTCCGCTCTAGAAAAAGATCAATTGAAAAAGGTGTATTTATTGTTACCTATTCAAAGTCAATGATGACTTTTACTGGTGAAATGTGTTTGTTCTTTGATTTAGTATTGTAATGAATTCTCTGTAGATGTATGCCTGGGTCCGAGGCAAAACCGCATAGACTAAGGGAAAGTGGGTATTTATATAGTGGCAGTGTATTTTATAGGTACGGGTAAATGTGGGTTAGGGTGTGAATTGAATGTGCTGTCCCTTAGCCAAATAAGTGTCTCTGATAGTCTTTGAATGTTGTTGGCATGTCAGAATGTTATTATTTTTATTTTATCATTATTCTTGTTGGTGTGTTTTACAGGTAGGGGATATTGGTTTCTTGAAATGGTTTTGGGTGCTGGTGTGTCCTGTTCTTCTACTCTTTTCTTCCTATTTGTTAATGGTTCTCCTCAAATTTTGCATAGGTAGTATTTGACCAGCTATTTGTGTATAGATGTGAGGGCACTGTCTTTAATGATAGTACCTGTATAAGCTGTAGGTGTGAAAAACACAGCTTTTAAGTCACGCACAATACCTTTGATTTCAGTTTCACTCACTGAAGGTAGATGGTTATGGTCCCTCAAAATTCAGTGGCTTCATTCACAGTAATATGTCACCTATGACAACCACTGGAAGAGTACTTACTGCACTTCCAATATTTTCTGTCAATAACTTTGTTCTCTTTTGAGTATGTAGAGGTCATGTGTGTGACCCCTTTTGTAAAGCTGTAAAGATCATTTCGCTTGGCGTTTTAGATGTTAAAAATATATTTTAAAAATATATTTTAATGAGATATTTTTAAGTAGGAAATATAACATCTCAGATTGTTTACAAGTATACAAATGTCATTTACAAAAAATTGTTTATGATGTTAATATCCTTTTGTTTAAATATTCTCTTCATTTTCTTACATACTGTATATAATTCTTCTTTGTGTTCTTTGACAGTATTTTTAAATCCAGTACAAAGTGTTTAAAGTCTTGTATCGTAGTGAAAATATAACAGGGGTATATCTGTTTATAGTAATATATGTAACTTAATTTTTAGTTTGTTAGGAGTTTAGTAGGTGGTGTTATGTTAAACATATTATGTCTAGTTAATACAAACTAAATGTGAACTTCACTTTGGTTATTAGATCTTTCTCTCATACAAGGTAACGTTGTCCTCTCTTCTCAGACAGCTTTGGCAGTAGTTATTTTTTGTGGTATGCTCTATTTTTATCACTCAATCCTTAATAAAAGAGTGTTTGTTTCAACCATTGTAAGCTTGACTCTGACTTGTTAAGTAATTTATTTGAGTTTTTGGCAAATGTAATTAGTTAGACTTTCCTTTCAAATTGATATACTGTTCTCATATTTCATTCTTAGCATACTAAAAGCAAAAAATGTTTTCGGTCAAAACAGAATTCAAATGTCCAGTACAATACTGCACCGGTGGCCCATAACACCAGATACATACAAAATAACATTAAACATAGGTTAAAACAGCCAGTAGTAATTTCCACATAGTACATCAATCAGCACAAGTGCTTAATGTGAAAGACAGGTTATTGTAGCCCCGCACAACCGTATCCAATACATTGTTGAAATAGAGCAATTGCTTTTGGGTTAGTAGCAATCCCTATAAAGAAATCAGGGGCACCCTGGTAAAAGAAACAAACCTATTTTAAAATTCACAGTGCCACACAAATACTGCATTAAGAAGAATAGACATTTTAAATAAAAGCATTTATTATGACAGGAATAACCTGTATCTTAGTACATCTAAAACAACTGCACAGGATATCATAAAAACAGCAAGAAGGAACATTATAATGAAAATAAATTGAACATTTCTAACATAGTTAATGTGTCATCTCAAACCTAACACCCTAAAACCTACTTCTATCTAGAGTAAAGTCAGATGAGTCGGACCTTAATGACTTTGCGTAATCCCCGGCTTGTATGTCTGATTGTGATGTAATAGGGGTGTATCTAATTGGAGGAACTTGAATAATATATAGACACATTCATGTGCTCAAATCACTAGGTTCTAAAATGCCTTAAACATGCTAAAACATTTAAACACAATATATAAATATATATTTATATATGTGTATATATACATACATATATATTACAATATGATACATAGGCACTTAATATTTAGCAAACAGTGCCACTGGTGACATTGCTTCTTGGTAGGTAGCATTCTGTATTAGAGTCAGATTCACTGCTCAGCATTGTCTCTGGTGCTTATGTAAAGGTTGAATTATTGTTTCCATAGTGAGATAAGCCACTGTTCCAGCTATTAGTCCAGGATGATTTCAGTCAGACGGTTTCTGCACCAGAACATAGGTTTCACTTATATAGAGTCCATTTGCGAAAGGTGAGCCTCCCCTGCTCGCGACTTAGATAGCCAAGCATATCCCATATAATATGCTAGAGTTTCTGGGCACTTTTGTTCAGCTGGATACGTGTACTCCATGTTGATGATTTCCTTGTCAAAACAGGAGAAAGATGATGATACCACAGCTGATTAGCAGTATGATGATGGGGAATCCTCCAAAAAGGATGGAGAATAAAGAGTGAAGAAACTATGCAATCAGTCCAAATACTGCTTAAAATCCATTCACCAGACCCAATGTTATTAAAAAGATGAAAAACACCAGTCATCAAAGGGAAATTAAATATTGTTTGTACGACTGCGTCGGGTAGTGTGTGTGTATCAGCCTCTAAATTTCTAAAGCAGTTCTGGCTGTCTGCAGGTTATAGGTCGCAACCGCTGAAGTAAAGGGACCTATTAGTGTGATAAAACAGACAATAGCTTGTTTAGGTCATCAAAATGCATGGATTTCATATCTACACTAGGCCAGGAGATGTTCCTGATTATAATTCGAGGTGGTGGATACAAAGTTCTTCCTCAACACAATAGTGTTTCAGAAACAGTGATCCAGTAAGGCTGGTCTGGTTACAACCCATAGCAAGAAACATGTTTTAGGAATAAATGAGAACCATTGTTCAAGAGTGCATGATGTGTGGGAATGGATGTCATGGGGAAAACAGATAGGACACAACTCTCCTCTAGCAACTCACCTCTAGCATCAAAGCGCTACACATTCCATGTAATTTATAGAGTCACACACAAGGGGAATTCTGCAATTTGCTGTACTAATGTGCACAGGGTCATCTTCATTTTCGTTCAAACAGATGTAGGAAAAAGGAAACTTCCCTGAATGGAACAATTATGAATTGTTCATTAGTCTCATACCAACCAATAGATTTGTATTTTTGGCTGTCGTGAAAATGAAACGTTGTAATGGTTAAAGAAATGATAACATGTATTAACGAGGTAATAGGTGGAGTGTACCTGACTGTTAACGGTGCATTTTCAATATGTTTTATGCTCAACAGTGTGAATGTGGATTCTTTCCATGCCATTGCTTTCTGAGTAAGTGTCAAATTATATGGCTCAAACATGGCTGTTTCATTGAGAAGATGCCAAGGAACTAAACCTGCTTGAAGTGTTTGTAATGTCCAGTTTAATTGTATAATAACTCTTAATTTAGCCTGCCCATGCTGTAACAAACTCAGGGCTCCTTTTATGAGGTCTAGGGTGAGGACAAAATATGATTTAATGAATACACTTTTAGAAAACGTGTGCATCCCATTATTGATAACTTTAAAAACTGTTTGCAAGTTTTCTTGATTTATTTGCTTGATTCTTCCTGCAACTTCTTTATCTGTATATTTACTAAACTCATTAAGAGTATCATATGTTCCCGTAGCCAGGAATCTTTTATTTCTTTGAGGACTAATTCCCAGAAGCAAGTCAGAAAAGTGGTTAATTAGGGAAAAATTTTCTTTTACTGCTGGAAGACTGGAATGTTCCAACCAGCAATGGTAAACTCCTACACTGTATGTGGTAACTACCACAGGTATTTGTGTGTTATAATGTGGGTCGGGCGATTAGCTTTGGGTCCAGGTGTGTTGGAAAGAAAACAACACATACATGTTTCAGAGGTATAGGGCCACAAGGCTAAATCTTCAGTGGGGAACTGAGTAGAATTACAAGTTCCATTTTGGATAATTTCATTTATATCTGATTCTGACGTATTTATTTCAAATTATTGAACAAGGTCAGATTGACTCTTGGTATGAAGCTTTCTTTAAGTCCTTAATGTTCCAAATCCCAGACAGGTATTCTGTTGTACTGTTTTGTTTAGAAAAATGAGTTCCTTTGGTATTATGCATGCTCGAAATAAGGTTCTTTACCTTGGATTTGCCACAATTTGACCCCCCAAATACTTTTCTCATCAACGTTTGCTTTCCAGTGCTCATATCCTTAAATAGCGATATTTTGACTAAGCTCAGTTGAGTAAATCAGCTTGTTAATAGTGGTCAGATTTTTCAGAAGCTGTTGTGGCTTCTGCATGAAATAGAAAGCTGAAGGGTGGGATTTGTCAGCACTCTGGAAATAAGGGAATTTCCTTCAGAAATTAGGATGGCTATCAGGAAGCAGCGTCTTACAATGTTCCCACTGTTTGTAATTGTGACTTTCTCTAGGTTAGCTAGTCCTGTGTATGTAATAATGTGCAAAGTGATGATAACAATACATTTCTTTGTAATTAGCAGAATTCAAATATAAATCTTCATCATTCAAAGTAACATGCCTGTAAATCAGATATCGTTTTTTTAACAGTCTCAATAGATCCGGACATTACAGCATCATTTGTTGAAGGTTTTATCACACATGGCAATTGCAATGTCTGGTACGTCCCATAATCTGATATAGCACGTTTTCCTATGCCCTCAGGCTCAGGATAAGTTGTAATCTTTGCAGCGTAGAGATCTCTTCAGACTCTGCGGGATGAAGAGAGTGACTGTAGTTCATGAACCACGGGTGACGCAATTGATCTTGCAGGGATGTAATGTCAATTTGGTAGCAGTAGAACGGCGAGTGTCATTGAGAGCCACATAATGAAAAGAAAAGTTTCCAAGGTGATCCATGCATAGGACTACGGAGTAATTAGTTACCTGCCACAAAACCATTGATAAGTATAAAGCAGTCTCAGGTGATGAGTGACTGTGAAAGTGCTCTGTAAAGTATCCAGAGTCATTCTCAATGTTGTTGATCTCTCCAGGCTCTCAAAAGGGCACAAGTTCAAATAACATAAGAGTCAGGTGGAATTTCATAGTACACCATGGAGTTGCGTTGAACAGAAGCCACTGTCAGACTAGCAGCATCAGGTATGTTTGTAGAACTCAGTGTTCTGCATCGAGTGTTGCGCTCAAATATCCCCGGCTTGGTTCATGAGGTATGTTATTCAGAATAGGGAGAGGTTGAGAAGCACTACTCTGAATTCTTCTTGGTGTCTGTGAGGGCCAGCTGAAGGGAACTGGCCACATAGTGCTTCTTTACGTGATCAATGGACACATATCTATTTCTCCTTCAGCCAGGCAAAGGAGGCAGGATAACAGTTCTACTCAATCAATCAATTTCTTTATTCGGTTTTCATAACCATCAAAGTAAGCATTAAAGCAACAGTTAGAAAACACAACAGTGTAAACACATTAATACATAATTTTTAAAAGTGAAACAATTTGTTATTCGACCACTGTCATAAAGCCACTTAAAAACTAATACAGGATAATACATAGGATTACTCTAAAAAACGAACAGGTAACGTTCTATAATGGCCAATATCGCTACCTAAAGAATTGCTGTCGTACATTACAAAGCACTAAAATATTTTCGTAAGATGCATAGACGTTTTAAAGTGCAATAAAGTGCAAAGATGCCTATTTAGCCGAGCAAAGCACTTTCAAAGGAGAAAAAACAGAAAATAATAAAGTGGGTAGGCATGTTAAAGTGCAATATAGTGCATAGATACCTAATTAGCCAAACATAGCCCTTTCAAAAGTATCAATATAACTCTGTTCACTTCAATCATAGTTGTTAGTATGATGGCTGGCACAAACCCCTATTCCGATTAAACCAGACACTTAAAAAGAATCGTCTCACAGTGAATACTTTATATCAAGATGTATCTGTTTTTAATATCATATAGGTTACTAAATAGCGAGTAGTCCTCAGATTCAGACACACCGGGCGTATCCACTTGCAGCGAATCCCAAGGTAGGCCAGACAGAAGAACAAAATATGTTCCTTCCTTTCAGGGTCCAAACCACAAGCAGGGCACATGCTAGATGTCTGTCCTATGCTCCACCTGTTTGTTAGTGCTTTGAGTGGTAAATTGCCAAATCCAAAGCGAACATACAAACTTTTTGGCAAGGGGAGGTGCAATGGTGTCTGGAAACAATTAAAATTGTGGGGTGATCTTGAGCTCAAACAACTGTTTAATTAAGCGCCCATTGTTCCTATTCAGGATATAGTGTTCAAGAACAAATGCCCGGTAGCGAGTCGCTAAGGCTACAGCCTCGGCTTTACAGAAGCTTCCCGGGATTTACCACAATTTGGTTAGGCCCAGCTTTGAAAACCAACATGATACAAGCTTTATCCAAAGAACTTTCAGTGCATTAGTCATACTTAGCAGTTCCTTTAGGGAGTCTCTATATTCAATTAGCTTTGGGGAAGACCATAGGCGTACTTAGTAAACCTAAGGCTTCAGTTTCGCCACAATGGGGATTCTCTTAAGACCGGTATAAAAAATAAAGGAACAAGGGGAGTACTTGGAAAGGAACTGAAATGAGGGTTATATGAAATTCTCAGTTATAGTTAATTTGTACATGTCTTCATAACCCCACAATTCAGCCCCCAGGGAGAGCAGCATTGTGTGCCTTGGCCCGATAAACTTCAAGGGCAGGAGAAATGGAATGAGAACGAGTTCTATTATGCATTCGTATGATAGCTTTAGACCGATATAGAAGGAGTAGGGAACTCTTGTTCAGTTGGGGGCGCCACTTAAACTTCTCAGACAATTTTACCCCCAAAGAGTCAGAGATGTGGACCCGTTCCAGCACCTCGGCACCCACCCTCACTACACAATTTCTGGTTGGTCTAGCCCCAAACACCATGAACTTTGTTTTTGATGCAGTCAGCTCAAGGCATCTTAGAATTCAGAATTTAGTCAATTTGTCAATTAAATTTTGAAGGCCCACAGGTGTCTTGGAGATTAGTAGCGAATCAACGGCAAAAAGTAAGATTGGAATCTTATTACCGTTTAGGGTTGGTAAATCATTCAGGCATGCCAACAGATCTTTGGCTACATCATTTATGTACAGAGTGAATAAAATGGGCACTAAAACACACCCCTGGCAAACATTTCATAGTATAGGTATGCGATCAGTAAGTTATCCCTTATCTCCTCAACAGACCTGTGCATAGTTGTTTTCATGTAGCTGAGCTGTGAGATTAATCGAATTCACAGGGACAACCATCTCAGCTAGGACACGCCATAATTTTTTCTGCTAGACAAGATCAAACGCAGTGCGTAGATCTACAAAGGCTACATACTAAATTTGTTTATTGATCAATACATATTTCCAGTATAAGATTGTGAATCTAAACACCTGATCAATAGTACTGGTTTTCACACAAAAGCCAGCTTGAAATGGAGACAACTTATGGTGCTCGTCTACCCAATTTAACAGCTTGTCTAGGACCTGCCTAGTAAAAACCCTGCAGGTTGTCTATGAGACTAATAGGCTTACTGTTTGATAGATTACCAGCATCTCCCTTCTTCTAAATGGGGATGATTTTGTCTCCTCTCCAGGATTCAGTGATTTCACCGTCAGCAGCGTTCGATAAAAGATTAATAGAACTGGACCAGGCTTGCGGCTCAGATTTATACAAATCTCCAGAAATCTTGTCAGTGCCAGGTGTCTTAACCAATTTAAGGCTGCTTATGGTGGCAAGGGTATCAGATATACTAAAGGCAATTCCACTAGTCTCAGATATATTTCCATTGGAGGTGGATAAGAAGAGAGTTCCAGAACTTTAACATAAGGACAGATTATCAGACGGGGCATACAGGGATGAAAGGTGTGTAACCCATTTTTCAGGTTGAATATGGTGATGGTAAGATTCCAAACTGTCTAGGCTTCCATGTGCCATTATGTGCCAAAATTCTTTATTGTTGTTTCATTTAGCAGCACATAGTAGATATTGCCAGTTCTTTTCATCCCAATCATTCTTGGCTTTCTCAAGTGCCTTTTTATAGTCAGGTCTGGCCTCTACAACCTCCTTTCACAAACACCTTTTGATGGAGTCATTAGCAAACATTTAGCTAACTTACAACCAGGTTTTGCCTTCACACAAAATGTTTGCTTATGTCTGACCTTTCTATAAAAAAGGTCTCGTAGTTTGTCAAAGAATCTACAAAGGCAGACAAGTGAACAACATACCAATAGCAGATCTCTGAATACAACTTGCACTCACACAGTACTTGGGGCCATGTAACCCGCCTATGATTATTAGCTAGCTTAGGTGCTGGTACCTCCGTATAACAAGAGGTTAAATCTGCTCTAAGGGCATCCCCATGTAAAATGTAGTCAGGTAGTTTTGGTCACTATCCACACGGTCGATAATTTCCATGTGGTCAATAAGTGGCCATAACCTTATGTTCGAGAAAAAGGACAAGGAAACCCTTACAGTCAAAAAGGGACCAAGGGCAGTAGTTACTTTCAAGAGACAGTGGTCCCTTACAAGGTAATTAGTTAAATTCAAATATACCACAATATTACAATGAAGATTGGGTCTGTACGTGTCTGAAATTGACGATTATAAAGATTTATTCAAAATGCGACAAAACAAAACATAAATTGGTGAGTGAGTGGGACGTGACAGGGTATTGGGAAATCAGCCGATTTCCTTACCACAGGCAGGTGACTTAAAAGTGACTTTTAATGTAAAAATATAAATTGTAAGAAGTCACAATCAAAGATACATCTTGTACTCCACATATAATAAGAATTTACAGTTTAGAGTTAAGATGTGAGTGTCGACGACGTTTCGATCCCCAACATGGTCATGGGATCATCATCAGGACTAAGCAATAAAGCAAGTGCCTGGGAAGTTGCCTGGATAAGTAGGGGGAAGATAAGGAGGGAGAGGGTTGTGGAGGGAAAAAGGAAGAGTTTAAAATAACATCGGAGAGGTACATTCACACACAACAGAAGCCACCCTAATAAAAGCACGTTTGAATAGCTGTAAATATGAACGCAACCGTATCCTAGATATCCAGTGTGGTATTATCCCCAATGTGGTGTTATTAAAAGGAAAGAAAATGGTGGTGGAGCGTAAGGAGCAGAGAGCAAGAATTGTAGTGAACTGTATGATCGCCAGATAAAGTGCAGGTGGACACAGTAAGGAAACCACTGAGAACAATGTACCCCGTGTGAAAATTCAAGGCAGGCTTACTATGTAGCTAGCGGTCGGAAGGGTCTGGCGAACTGAAGTACAGATGGTCATCACGGAGTGATCGACGTAAGATAAGTGAGGCCGCCTGAGAGAGGAAGTGGCGTGAGTCGGGGGATGCATGGAACGTGGATAGAGATAAAAGTTAAAAAGCGCCGTGAGTATTGCCGCTTACCGTAAGGTTGGATTGAGTGACCTAAATGAAAGGATCTCTCCAGAGGCGTTGAATATGCCACATGTAGGAGGTCGGGCGGTGGCGCAAGGAGTATGATAATTAGTAGAAGTTAGGGGCCGGGGGCCAGGTCCACAATGGCGGGATAGTTGCAGCCTGTGGGGCAAGGGAGGTGGGGATTAACACGGAGAGATCATAGGGAAGTAAAACTGTCAGCGCGAGTGTGCAAAATCAGCGCTTACCGTAGTTAAGCTTGCAATCGGGTCAGCAAGGTGATGTGCCAACCGCTGTGCACGAAGGTCAGGCACGGAGTGGTGAGGCAAGCGTGGTGTGATCCGAAGGATGTAGGAATGGGAAAGTGTTGCGGCGCGTAGCTGCGCCTGCGCAATAGGAAGCCACCGAATGCGGGCTAGTGAAAGCGCTCGGGAGTAGCGGTCGCCATATTGGGTGTGGGTAACCCAGTGTACTGCAGTATTAACCAGCAGAACTATGCGCATAAGGTACGGTGGCACCGAACAATTAGCCAGATAGAAGAAAAATAGGGAATTGTACCTGCCCACAGGGTGTGGAGGCACAGGGGTAGATATAGTAGAAAAAAAGTGAAGATAAAGAGAGAAGCAAGCAAAGATCCAATACAGAAAGAAGCAAGGTTCAAGGGAGCATTAGAAAGGAAATTCAGTGTACATTTGGGGATAAGGGAAAGATAACACATGGAAACATAATAGAATGTCAGGCTTTCGTAAAAGTGCTGTGGAGTGACATTAATAGCACATTTACAGTATAGTATCCTAAAAACAGTGTGAAAGTTATGACAGTCAACGGTGGCATCAGAATGTCAGAAATTACAGAGCGTACACAAATACTAGGCCAGGGTACATGTTTACAGGAGATTGGTCCAGTCCTCCATGCGATTGAGTCCTGTATGTAGACTATCCATGCGTATGATCCATTTAAGTTCTTCCTTATTCAGGATGTTGGTGATGTTGGAACTTCTTGGCGGTTGCTGGATCACATTGATAACTTGCCAGTATATGTCATCCTCAGTATGTCCATGTGAAGTAAAGTGTTCCACCAATGGTGCAGTGGGTGTTCTGCATCGCACTCTACTACTGTGTTGACAAATTCTTATTCTGATTTTCTGCGTAGTTTGTCCAACGTAAATCAAGTTGCAAGGGCAGGTAATTATGTAAATTACATTTGCAGTGTTACAATTGGAAAAATTGGATAGGGTGACATCTATGTTGGCATACACAATTTTTTTTGTGTCCCTAGTAAGATGGCAGACACTGCATCCCCCACATTTGAAATGACCTTTTACAGGAGGGAGGCCCCACATATCCATGAGTGTTTGGTTGCTTTTTCTATTATTAGTGAGGGTTGCCCTTACCAGATGGTCTTTAATACTTTTACTTTTCTTGAAAGCAAAAAGGGGCATCCTATATCAAGGCCGCCAGCATTGAGTGTGGGCCAATGTTTCAAAATACTTTTACTTACAGCATTGGAGACAGGTGAGAACCACGCTTGCCTCACCACTCCGTGCCTGACCTTCGTGCACAGCGGTTGGCACATCACCTTGCTGACCCGATTGCAAGCCTAACTACGGTAAGCGCTGATTTCGCACACTCGCGCTGACAGTTTTACTTCCCTCCGATCTCTCCGTGTGAATCCCCCCCTCCCTTCCCCCACAGGCTGCAACTATCCCGCCATTGTGGACCTGGCCCCCGGCCCCTAACTTCTACTAATTATCATACTCCTTGCACCACCGCCCGACCTCCTACATGTGGCATATTCAACGCCTTTGGAGCGATCCTTTCATTTAGGTCACTCAATCCGACCTTACGGTAAGCGGCAATACTCACTGCGCTTTTTATCTTTTATCTCTATCCAAGTTCCATGCATCCCCCGACTCACGCCCCTTTCTCTCTCAGGCGGCCTCACTTATCTTACGTCGATCACTCTGTGACGACCATCTGTACTTCAGTTCGCCGGACCCTTCCGACCGCTAGCTACATAGTAAGCCTGCCTTGAATTTTCACATGGGGGTACATTGTTCTCAGTGGTTTCCACCTGCACTTTATCTGTCGATCATACAGTTCACTACAATTCTTGCTCTCTGCTCCTTACGCTCCACCACCATTTTCTTTCCTTTTAATAACACCACATTGGGGATAATACCACACTGGATATCTAGGATACGGTTGCGTTCATATTTACAGCTATTCAAACGTGCTTTTATTAGGGTGGCTTCTGTTGTGTGTGAATGTACCTCTCCGATGTTATTTTAAACTCTTCCTTTTTCCCTCCACAACCCTCTCCCTCCTTATCTTCCCCCTACTTATCCAGGCAACTTCCCAGGCACTTGCTTTATTGCTTAGTCCTGATGATGATCCCATGACCATGTTGGGGATCAAAACGTTGTCGACACTCACATCTTAACTCTAAACTGTAAATTCTCATTATATGTGGAGTACAAGATGTATCTTTGATTGTGACTTCTTACAATTTATATTTTTACATTAAAAGTCACTTTTAAGTCACCTGCCTGTGGTAAGGAAATCGGCTGATTTCCCAATACCCAGTCACGTCCCACTCACTCACCAATTTGTTTTGTTTTGTCGTATTTTGAATAAATCTTTATAATCGTCAATTTCAGACACGTACAGACCCAATCTTCATTGTAATATTGTGGTATATTTAAATTTAACTAATTACCTTGTAAGGGACCACTGTCTCTTGAAATCATAACCTTATGTCAACAAACACAATCAAAAATGCTCTTATATGATCCCCTTTTGAAGGATGGTGCCATTTCTTTATCAGAGTGAGTGTGGCCATTGCATGCTCTTCGGCCCTGGACGACTACAATTGAAGCTAGCTGGAGGGATATATTTGAGAAGAAACTTGGAGATTTAGTAGTTAAAAGTGGTATGTCCCACTGTTCATCTTCCTGCTCAGTCAAAGCATTAATATATGAAGAAGGTTCAAAAGAAACATTGAAATCTATAACAACTATGACTTGAGCTCGTTTGGTACAATTTAATAAGCTCATCGAGGAGTTCCAAGACACGTGAGTCAGTATTAGCAGGCGCCGATCTCACATAGGCATTAAAGAATGCTATGTTAAACCCAGAGGGAAACTTAAGACTAATCCCCATTAGACCTGGTGAGTCGACCTTCAGTAATGCATGTGTGCATGGGACAGTGTTTTGTATAAGAATTACTAACCTTCCTGCGACCCACCCAAATTTCCATGGTGGTCTGGCTTCCATATTGTAAGACTTGAAGCCATTAATAAATACCCCCCAGCCCCCTCAGGACAGTCTAAAATAATGTCACCAACCTCCCCCCTAAAGTCGCAGGGGCGTGGCCTGGCAGCATGGCTGACAGGATGTGAGCTCTCGCCATTCCAGGAAACTTTCTCCCCTGCATCTTGCAAAATCCTGCCTAAAGTGGCACATTTAATGATGACACAGCTGCAGCAGATACCAGACGAGCTGATCCTGGCCCCAGTTCCCGGTAAAACTAAGCGAATCCGGGACACTCCTTGACTGCGGCCTAGCTGGGCCTGCAGTCCCACGGTGGTGACGAATGGAGAGCGCCTGCTCTGGGTTGAGGATGGGGGGGGGGTCCAAGCCATTCTGAACCCCATCTGGGTTTGAAGCAGCTGAAGGAGACTGAACAGGAGGTAACTGAGCCCCACCCAGGGAGTGGTGGCGCGGACCAGAGGGACCTGTGACGCAGCTGGAGGGTGAGCTGCCCATGCTGTGGATGGAATGTGGGAGGGCCACTGCGGTGCCTGAAACCAGGGGCCGGGGTGACTGCAGCTGAGCACCTGCACTCTGACTGGCCTGGAGGAGGAGCGGGAGTGGCTGGCTCCATGGGGCCGCTCTTCCCTGGTTGGTGGCTTTGGAGACCGGGGGCCGCATCTGCGAGTGGGCCGGCGCACACCAAGAGCTGCTCTGGGAGCGACACTGCCCAGGGACTGGTGAGTGTGCCTGCCCCTAGAGCACTGCTGAGGCGCCTCATGGTCTCTGGGTTGATAAGAGGATCCGCGAGCTCAGGGAACAGGACATCGTGGCTTTGAGGAATGCGAGGCGGGTGTCGGATGGCTCCCTTCCCCTTGGGGTGCGACATTTCGCGCCTCCAGAAAAAATCACTCTGCGGTCTCAGTGGCCCCTTGTTCACCTCTGCACAACATGAGACTGTGAAAGTGGGGGGCTCCGTGGTCGCTTCTCTAAGCCCCCACTAGAACACTAGATGCTCTGCAGACCATTGGTATCACAGTGAGTAAACCGGACACAGAGTGCAAGTGGAGTTCTGGGCTTGACAACAGGGGGGGTCCCATGTATAATGAGTGACTGTGAAGACTGATGGTTCTCTCCCTGATGTAAAGTGGGTCTGGTGCAAGTCACTCTAACATAGTGATGGTTCCCGTTGTTAATGTACGCTGAGGATTGCTGATCTAAGCATTGGACCTCTGGCATATGCAATGCAATGACACCCTTGGTCAGTTACTGGAGTACAAAGTCAATTCTCAGGATTACACTATTTCAGGTGATCTCAATTTTCATTTGGAGAAGTTGCAGGACAAAGACTCCAGTGACCTCAATGATTTGGGGCCAGATGTACGACGCTGAATTGTGGTCGCAAACGGGCAATCAGCGCCAGTTTGCGACCGCAATTTAGGGCATGACCATATACAAACCTCATTTTGCGAATTGGTAAATATTACCGATTCGCAAAATGAGGTTTGCGACTCGCTATTAGTAAGGGGCGTGCCAAGGGCGTCTGTGAAAAAGATACAATAGATAACAGGATGTAGCAAGGAGGTTCTTCTTTATTTCAGGAACACATAGTAGAAGCGTCCTACCCACAGGACACACAGCAGTAACTGACCCTGGAGGACTTGGTAGCTAGGCACCCAGTACATTCTACATTCTAGAGCTGCCTCCAAGAGATCAACACAATGAATACATCAAGAACAACATATACATGTAAAGCAGTAACATGGTGAATACCACACACCTTCCCCCAAACACAAACATATGAACAAAGACTGATATTATCAGTTGCAAACGTAATCATGTAATCTTACAGGAGTAGCACATTTGTGAGCACTCCTGCGCAGAGGAGAAATACACTTGGAGGAGTTGGGTTGAGCATGAGAATCGGAAGAAACAGATGAGGGTACAAGGGAAATTCTACCAAGGTTCCAAATGCGCCCATCATCAAGTTTCACAGCATTAAGAAATAATTTAACAACTTTGCGAGGAGTAGAGAACTTAGTACCTCCAGACTTCTGTGGAAACCGTACCCTCACACAATCACCTACATTGACATGAGTGAGAGCAACAGCATGTCTGAGATCAAAGTTGACTTTCCTTTTAGCACATTTTAAATCCTGAAGAGCCCTCCACTGTGGATCCTCAGGAACACTGATGTCAGCCCCATTCCCTCTCATCCAAGACTGAAACAAATGAGTGTTTGGTGTACGTCCCCATAACAACTCAAAAGGAACCTTTTCAGTTGTAGAGTGACGAGTCAACCGATAAGCCATAACTTTCTCAAAAATTGCGATCTTCCAGTCACGACCTTGTTCCTTAGCTGACTGGATAGATTCTTTTAGTACACGGTTAAATCTCTCAACCATCCCATTACATTCTGGGTGATAGAGAGAGCACCGTTTATGAATAATTCCCTTTTTAGCTAGAAAGTCCTCCATTTCTCTTCACACCAGTTGTACACCATTGTCAGTCAAGAGAGATTCAGGAAGTCCTTCTCTGTAGAAAACGTTTTCTAAAATTTTTATGACATCCCTGGTTTCAATGCCTTGAGTAACTTTGACCTCCAGCCACCTAGAGTACATATCAATAAGTACCAGAACGTAAAACTGTCCCGTCTTGGAAGAAACAGGACCCAAAAGATCAAGTGCAACATGTTGCCAACATCTGGTCGGGGATTCACGAACAACCATTGGTTGTGTTCTAGTTTTACACACTTTATCACTCATTCTACACTCAGAGCAGTCTCTGACCAGCCGTTCCACAAGAATATCGACCCCCGGCCACCAGAAGTGCAAACAAACTCTTTCCTTCGTTTTAGAGATGCCCTGGTGACCATCGTGTGCCAAATGAATGATCTTCTCCCAAGAGATCATTATATAACGAGAGTCGTGCCTCACATTCCAAACTTTTCGTGCTTCCTCAGGCAAGGACTTAATACCCGTCCACCCATCAGACACAAACTTGCAAACTTCAAGCAACACATTGTCATTTTCCAAGGAATCTCTCCATTCCATTTCAGATACAACTCCTTCAACAACTTCACACACCTTGAAATTGTCTATTTCCCATGTGTCTTCAGAATCAAGATCAACAGAACATTTGGGAATTAACCGGGAGAGACAGTCAGCAACTTTGTTGTCGACCCCAAGGATGTATTTGACAACAAAATTAAAATCCTGAAGTGCAATGACCCATTTACAAATTCTAGAAGAAACAGAATCCAAATCCTTCTTGCAAAATAGGTCTTTGAGTGGTTTGTGATCAGAATGGATAATAAAAGAAGTGCCCCAAAGAAAGTTCTTGAATTTCTTGATTGCCCAAAAAATGCACAGTGCTTCCTTCTCAATCACTGAGTATTGCAATTCTGGGCCAACAAGAGCTCTTGAAAGAAACATAATGGTTTCTTCTTTCCCATCTTTTATTTGCTTTAAAACAGCTCCTAACCCTTTAGAACTCGCATCAGTGATAAGAATGGAGTCCGAGGAGGTATCAAAACTTTGTAAGGAAGGAGCAGAACTGAGTGCACTTTTGATTTCGTCAAATTCTAATTGACACTGGGGCGACCATAAAAACTTCACCCCTTTCTTCAGGAGGGGCCTGAGTGCATGAGTACAGCAGGCAAAGCGTGGCACAAACTTATTATAATATTCCGCCATACCCAAGAATGTTACTAACTCCTCTCTGGATTGAGTTACGTTTTTACTAAGCGAACCTTGGGTCTGACGCCATCACATGTCAAACGATGACCAAGATAATCAATCTCGGTAAGATTAAACTTACACTTATTTTCACGGAGAGTTAAACCTCTCATGCAAAAACGTTCAAGCACACATCTCAGTCTCGCATCATGTTCAAGTTGTGAAGAGCCATGAATCAACACATCATCCTGATAGATCTTGACTCCCTCTACACCCCTCAACACGTCCTCCATTACCCTCTGAAAAACAGAGGCTGCAGATACTAAACCAAATGGAAGACGAGTGAACTTCTAAGTCCCAAAAGGAGTAATAAAGGCAGTCAAGTCCATGGAAGAAACATCTATCTTGACCTGATGATAGGCAGCACCAAGTCTAGTGTGGAGAAATTGAGGAATCCCTCAATTGCGACAACATTTCAGTGATGTTCGGAAGAGGGTACCTGTCCGCAACAACTGCACGATTGAGGGCTCGTAGATCCACACATAGACGCACCTCACCTGAAGCCTTGCGTGCAAGAACAACTGGAGCTACCCATTGACTGGCCTCAGTCTCAACGATAATCCCATCATTTTTTAATTTCTCAAGTTCTGCACGCATCGACTCTTTCATGGCTAAAGGAACATTCCGCACCTTACATGTGACCGGAACAGCATCTGGTTTTAAAGTGATTGTGTGAATATAATCAGAGAGACAACCCAATTTTTCGCTAAAAACTTCTTTGAATTCAGTTCGCAATGTAAGGCTAGAGTCACCAATACTTGAAACCTCGTTGCACACATTGTTACCCAGGTTTTCTTTTTTGAAGAGGGAATGTTGAGTAATGTCTCTTAAAACAGTGCAGGGATCAGCACCTGGAACTAAAGAGACACCCAAATCAGCCTGGTGAAACCAGCTGATAATGCTATCGCCTCTGCATGACACAAATTTTTCCGGCAGTCAGTCTTCCTTTATACTCAATGTTGCCAAGAAAATAACCAAAGAGTTTAATCGGTTGACCACCATATGCTAAAGGTTTGATGTCTGGCTTATACATTTTTACTTTCCCCTGTAGTTTTAGATCAAAGAATTCTTTGGGTATAAGAGAGATTTTAGCACCTGAATCGAAGAGCATTCTTATATTAGTCATTTACAAGAACAGCATCAACGGGACCCTTACACTTGTTTTTTTCATTAGATGTCAAAATCTCCCCACAGTGCAAATCATCATGTTCATATTCAGAGTCATCACTTTCAAAGAAGACTTCTTTGACACGTTTACTCGACTTGACCGTCTTGGCCCTGCAAGCCTTGGCTACATGTCCTATTTTCCCGCAGTTGTAGCACTTAGAGGAGAGAGCAGGACAAGATTTGTCGTTGGCAAGATGACCAAATAAGTCACAACGGTAACATTTGATTCGAGGATTATCTTTTTGTCTGAAATTAGAAGGAAAGTTAGTAGAAGTGCGTGTCTTCCAGCCATGTTCACTTTGCTTCCAATTGGGTTTCGTGGAGTTTTTGTTAACGGTGTGGACTTTTTCTTCCAAAACCCCATTCTCCTTTTTTATTACCTCTACACAAGCCAAAGAATGTTCAATCCTCTTTGCCAAAATAATTACTTCATCAAGTTTTGGATCGTCTTTTTGCCAAAGATCATCTTTTATCTTTTCGACATTACAACCAAGCATGAACTGATCACGAATGCGTTCTTCTAACGAACCTTCAAATTTACAAGTTGCAGCTAATTTGCATAAGGTTGTGATGTAAGTCTGAACGGACTCATCAGACTTTTGTACACGTTTCCCGAAGTGATAACGTTCCAATATGGTACTCAGTTTTGGGAGAAAATGTTTATCTAGTTTTTTAGACAAATCTCAAACTCATTAAGATTGTCAGATTCACCATCGTTTAAGTCAGGAAGGTGCTCAAACGCATCTTGTCCTTCTGAACCTAAGCAGTGTAGTAACAGTGCTGATTTTCTCTCCGCACTTAAAGACACTCCACAAACCCTAGCATAATTAAGAAATACCTTTTTCCACTTTGACCATCGCAAGGGTGGATCTCCAGGATTTGAGAGAAAGAAGGGTGGAGGTGTTACATTTTGCATGTTTAAGAACAATATGAATAGCTATGTATCTATTACCTTAAATCGTAAAAGATGAGTATTCTTTTTTTTTTTAAATATGGTAAACATAGCTATAAAACGTAAACTTATGAATATCTGAGTAAATAGAAATGACAAGTTAACTGTGAATATAAGTGTAATAAGTACATGAATTGAAAAGATGTAAGCTGCGTATTGGTGTGAACAGCACACAATAAACATTAACAGACTAAAACTTGTAAGATTTTAAAGCTGTGCGCATCAGCGAAATATAAAAGATTTTGATGCGCAATAATTCAGTGTAATGAACTTGCATAAATGTAAGGCTGTGCGCATCAGCGAGACATAAATTGTAGAAATGATGTACAAAAATTATTTGCGCAAATGCGCTCCACCACGTAATGCTGTGAGTATCAGCTAGGCACAGGAGGAAGGAAATCACAGCTGACACACTAACTTCACCACGTAATGCTGTGTGTGTCACCATGGAGATGTTGTTGTTGTTAGCAAACAGCTTTAAAGTGGACAAAATAAGTTGTGCGCATCAGCGTTACAATTTAGCATGAGCTGTGCGCGTCAGCGCAATATATTGCCGGAGGAAATATAAACAGGCCTCTTTGAAATGGTTGTAAATTGCTGTGCGCGTCAGCGCAGTGCAGAAACAGCTGTGCGCTTCAGCGCGTTGTTAGGGGGAGTCAAGAGGCTCCGTAATGCCGGTTGTTAGGCAACAGTAGGACGTGAAACATCATAGAAACAGAAGCAAGGTGAAGAGCACGTTTCTCCTAAGACACGCGTCAACTTGTTGCCATGGGAATACCAGCGCGTATCAGTGACATGCAGCACTGATTACGTTTGCCACGCTAATCCTCCAGAAGAACACAATGGCGTTCTCTCACCGCTCTTGGAATGTAGAAGCTCGAGCCGCCGGAGAGGGGCACGAGCGCTTTTTTAAAAGATGCTGTAAGTCAGAGCGTTGTTAAAAAATCATGTAATTTGAACATTTGTTGAACCAACGTATTAAGACCGAGATTAACCAACTCTGCACTCAATGAATTTAAATGAGTCCAAAGTCTCAAGCCATGAGTAGGTGAGCGTCAAACTCTGTGAAACCGGGTACACTTGTACGAGTGCGAGAGCACCTTTTTAAATAAAAGAAAGTGAAGACAGTACCTTTTAAGTTCAAGTAATGAACTTATCTGTGTTAGGACGCTTGATATAGAATAGGCTCCACAGACTCAGATGAGACGTCTTGCACGGTGGCTTTCTTCTTAGCAGACTTCTTATCTTGTCTTGTCCTTGTGAATTCGACCACTTCCAATCGTCGCGAATGTGAAAAAGATACAATAGATAACAGGATGTAGCAAGGAGGTTCTTCTTTATTTCAGGAACATATAGTAGAAGCGTCCTACTCACAGGACACACAGCAGTAACTGACCGTGGAGGACTTGGTAGCTAGGCACCCAGTACATTCTACATTCTAGAGCTGCCTCCAAGAGATCAACACAATGAATACATCAAGAACAACATATACATGTAAAGCAGTAACATGGTGAATACCACAGCATCCCTTCCTAATAGCGACTCACATTTGTATGTATGAATGTTTTGCGACCGCATTGTGGTTGCAAAACACTCGCAATTTACCACCTACTTCAAGTAGGTGGTAAACCATTCGCAACCGGGAAGGGGTCCCAAGGGGACCCCTACCCCTTTGTGAACGGGTCAAAAAATATTTTTTAGGGGCAGGCAGTGGTCCCAGGGACCACTGCGTGCCCTTAAAAAATGAAACTGAAAAGTTCAATTTTTCTTTTTTTTAAATGCATCCCATTTTCCTTTGAGGAAAACGGACTACATTTAATAAAAAACTGCTTTATTTAAAAGCAATCACAGACATGGTCGTCTGCTGACCCCAGCAGGCCACTATGCCTGTGAGTGCTAGCCATTCCTAATGGGGTCTCAAATTGCGCCTGCCTCATTAATATTAATGAGGCATGCAATTTGCGACCCCATTAGGAATCGCAAACAATGTCGGAGACACTGTTTATACATCCCAATTTGCGAGTCGCAAATTGCGAGTCGCAAATGGTGGGTCGTACATCAGGCCCATGATGACTAGTGCAGGGATAGAACAGGTCACTGGAGGCTGCACTCATAGAGCAGGTCACCCACTGGATGCCGTCTTTACAGACTGCCCTTTCCTGGAATTTAAAAGTTTACTCCAATTACACTGGTCGGATCATTCAGCAGTTTTGTTCACTTTATCAGTACCTACTTCCGATGGCAATAGGATCATTCCAGCCAGAAGGCATAAACGATACCAATGGCACTGTTTAGATACTGCTGAATTGAATGCCCTACTGGATAACAGTAGACCTTCCATGTCCTGTGACCCGGAGGTGGCATCAGCGGAATTTCATTCCTGGATTGCCTCGACAGTTCATACCCTAGCACCCTTGAAAGCAGGGAAAGTAAGCAGAGCTACCCCTACCGATCCCTGGTTTTCTGAGGACCTCAGGCTCTTTAAAAGGTGATGCCGTCGGCAAGAACGGCAGTTGAGACATTCTTACGACATCACTGAGAAAGAACTCTATAGGGAACTGATTGCACAGTATAAAGAATTGATTTATAAGTCAAAACCAACTACTTTTTGGACAAAATAAAAGCTGCTAATAACAGTACTAAAGAACTATTTGCTGTGGTTCAGAAACTCAGTTGAACCCCGGAGACTAGAAATACTGTAGTGGATCAAACCTTTTGCAATACTCTTGCCACTTTTTCTACAAAAAGGTATGTAGTATTTATGATGCATTAGCCCTGAGTCACTCTAGGATAATGATTATCTCCACTGCTCAAAGCAAAGGAGTTCAGGCCAGTTTAATAGCTTTCAATTGTCCATCAGTAGTTGACTTGGCCTGATTCCTGAATTTTCCGTCAATCTCCTATGACCAGATTCGCAAGCTCCTCTGTACAACCAAAGCTGGTTCACCGGCAGATCCCTGCCCCCCTAGAATAGCCCACGTAGTTTTGGATCCTATTGCACAGCAATTAATGGACATCTTCAAACTTATTCTTAAAACAGGAATATTCCCCAAAATCCACAGGGCTCGTCTTTGAGCCCCTCCCTTTTCAACTTATGTGACATTCCTCTGGCCAAGCTCATTAAATCATTTGGCTTTTCAATGGTGTCATATGCCGATGACACGCAGATTATTGTTTCCATTACAAACAATATTCAGGAGACTGCTTTCAAGTTTCAAAGCTGTATGCAACAGGTAAGTAAGTGGATGATGAAGAACTGCCACAAATTAAACTCAAATAAAACCGAGGTTTTGCTCTTCGGTAGCAACCCTTCTTTCTTGTCTCCTAACTGGTGGCCTCAGGAACTTGCCCACTCCCTATTCCAGTTACAAAGGCAAAAAACCTGGGAGTTATTTATGATACAGCCCTGTCCTTTACACAGCAGGTAAAAGCCATCACGTCATCCACGTTTCTCACATTAAAAATTCTGAGAAATATTCTTCTCTTTTATACCTCTAGACCTCCAAAAGACGGTTGTTTCGGTGCTTATTCTATCCAAGTTAGACTATTGTAATGCCCTTTTTGTTGGTATTCAGAAGGGTCATCTTAACAAATTACAGGTTCTGCAGAATGCAGCTGCTCGTCTACTTCTAGGGATTCCCAGACATTCTTCTGCTAGACAAGCTCTCAAATCCCTTCACTGGCGTCCCGTGGAGAAGCGGATTGACTTTAAGGCTCCCTGCATTGCCTTCAAGGCTCTTAACAATCACGGACCGGAATACCTAAAAAAAATAGTTCCGTTGGTATGTTACGCCAAGAAATGTTCGAGCTTTATCTCAAAAACTGGTGGAGGTTCCCAGATTTCGACTTTCAAACTGGTGGGGTGGGGGGCAAAGCTTAGTTAGTGTCACTGCCTGACTATGGAACAGTCTCCCTACTAATCTAAAGAACTCTCCTGATCTCCTCTCCTTTAGGAAAGGCCTTAAGACTTGGCTATTCACCCGCTAGTTCTTCTGCTATAGTCACAAGATTTGAGTATGACTACCTGGTTATCATCTTAGGTGTTTCTGCTTTAGCGACGAAACAAACAAAGGGGGGAGGAAGAGGTGAGGATTACTGTGGACTCAACCTCCTATCTAAGTATATATAATCAAAGAAAGTCCATCCATACTTCTGTTCTCACTATCCTTCCAGGACATTTAATTAAGGGAAACACTGGGTTTCTTAAAATAACCCTACCCACCAAAAGGTCCCTTGGTGGCATGCTTCATCATCAGGTTCTTCCCGCCCTGCTGCGGGATGGGGCGTGCTTCGACCGATGAAGACGTGGGAGCACTTTAAGGGGTGTGAGCTATATGTGAAGTGAGAGTGGAAGGGTCAGAGAATGATGTGAATTTAAAAAATACCTGGTCACGTGGAACCTAACCTTTATTAAATCCTGTGGCTGGTATTCTTAAAAAGGGGGGAGATGGAGAAGTACAATGTAATGAGTGTACTTCTCCTGGTCTACATGTTTCTAGCCTATCCCCTAAGGCTTTTCGTCATGACCAAAAATAATCGATCCCTTCACCACTCGTAACGGAAACGCCAAATTGGTCTTATATAAGCTACTTATGATAAAGTGCAAAATGCTGAGTGTAAATACGATACCCAATAGTCAAATTGCTGCGCAAAAGATATTAATAATATCTGCTTTATGCCCCATAAGCTCTTCACGGGAGGGGAGGGGAGCTAGTAGTCACACATTTGTCAAAGCTGCACCCTCGCCTGCATACTCAGCCTGCCTGCAGCTTCGGAGACAGTTTCTGCTTTAGCGCCTAGACGCCTTCGGGTATCAGTTGCGCTCTACAAATAAATAAAACAAATGTTTGGGATCTTCTGGCTCTCTCAGTCCTTGCTGTCCGCTGTCAACTAGGGGCCCAGAGGTGCTGCCACCCCCTTTTGGGGTGTGCTTTGGGGCCCTGCTGCTCTGCCGTTCCTCGCTGGTCAAGCTTTGTGGACTGTTGGGGCCACGGTGGATCTGACATACAGACTTTGAGGTGTGCAGTTTGGTGCTCAGACTCAGCATTACAGTCGGCCTACATCCCATTTCCATTCCTGCCCTGGGCCCCACACCTTTTTGGTGTTCAGTAAGAAAAGAAGCTGTGTATGGCGAGGTGCGGGTGCCCCAGGGCTTTTGAAGGCTCCCTGGAGTCAAACAGCAGGTGTGCATTGCGAGGTGTGAGCACCATCGTGGCGGCCATCATGGGTAAGGACAAATCAGCACGAGCACAAGTGACAAATACTATTACGCAGTATACCACCCCACAATAGCCTACCCACAGGTTGACAAGGCAATCAGACGCTGTGGACACTGGGGACTCGGGAGAGACTGCTTTGGGGCCCTCGAGTGCGGGCCTTCTGGCAACTATCTTGAGATCACGTACGGCACTGGAACATCAAATAAAAGCAGTGTCAATAGATATCAATCTGCTGAGAGCTGATCTACAGAAAAGTCTCCGACACGGTTACCAATAGTGAAACTAATATCAAAACCCTGCAGGGGGAGGCAGCAACCTTGTAGCATCAGATGGCCACAATGACTACCACAGTCGCGGAGATGAGTAGGAGAACGGAGGACATGGAGGGTCGCTCCCGACGCAGCAACATTCGGGTGTTCGGTTTTCCTGACAATGCGGAGGGCTCTTCCACTGAACGTTTCTTGGAAGCCTGGATTAGATCATCTCTGAAGCCAAGGGCCTTTCCGACATCTTTGTAATTGAATGGGCCCGCAGGGCCTTGGTCCCTCTGCGGCATCCCGGAGCACCCCAGGGCCATCATTGCTAAGGTACTCAATTATCGAGATAGAGACTGCATTTTGAATGCGGCTCGGGAAAAGGAAGCACTCAATTCAAGAACTGTACCATAGCTATCTTTCTGAATTACACAAAACTGGATCAAGAAAAGTGCAAGTCAATTTCAGTTCAATTTCAAATAACTTTATTCGATCTAGTTAAAATGCATAGATCATAAAAGTACATACATTAAAATAATTTTTCAGACAATAGAATCTACTGGGAAATAGATATTAAAAGTACCTATTACAAACCCTAGTCAATCCCACTTCAAATTTTACAATTCTCCAGTAAACGAGATTTATGTGTTTGAAGACGCTAGTAAATAAAGTGAACACGGTGCAAATTCAAGTATCACAATTGCCGTCAAGGATCCCAATTAATAGATAAAATTAATTACAGATAAAACGACTATCACAGTCATTAAAGCGATTAAAAAAAGACATAATTTATACGAACCCCGTATATATTATTCTTAAATCAATTACATAATTTCCTAAATGATGTATAGACTCAGTTAATTAAGTTATTAAAATTTAAACAGTTCTCAGTTACAGAAATTGTCTCCTTCTCTTGCAAGCCCAGAGAAATGAAGCTCCGGAGAAACAGACAAAGGAATCATTAAGCTTTTTCAAAAAAAACAGGGCAATACAGTATTGTATAAATTTATATCATTTTAAAAGCGGTAGAATATATCTGGATCTTTGTTCTTTATAAGCGCAAGTCGTTCATGGCTGCCAAACAGAAACTGAGAGCAATGGCCTTGAGATATATGCTAGTGTATCCAGCTAAGTTGAAAGTTCCGCACAATGATAAAGTCCATTTCTTTAACAGATCAGAAGATGTTTGGGAATGGCTTGAGGTTAGGGATGCTGCTTCTACCTCAGGTGGTGGTCCCAGCTGACATGGGAAATGGGGAACGCGCCCTCGTTCCACCCCTGCAAGAACCCGCACTGGTATTAGTAATCCAAACTTGTCTCCCTTGGGCTCCGAAACAGTATGTATTGGGGAGGATGGAGAAATGCATTTGACCCTTCCGACATCCTCTGAGGTGGGTGGAATGAATGTCACCTGTGCAGTCGTCATCGGTGGATACTGCATTGATGGCCCTGAGCCCCACGTCTGCGAGGATTCCGGACACGGTTATTACTGGGGGTGGGAGCGGGGAGGGTTGAGGGGGTCAGAGTAGGCAACATTACGAGGTGTTTTACTGATTGAACTGTTGGAGGTCTATTCAGGTGGGAGATGGCGACTTATGAAAATATTTGGTTCATCTATTTTTCTCCAGTGATTCTCGATTTATATGTTATGGCTGCATGGTACGCTTGCGGTTGGGGTATGCTGGATCCTGGTTGGTCCTTTGCGCTACACGAGGGTGTAATTTGCTTGAGGTCTTAAATATGGGGATGTAAGTAAGAATACCTGGCTGAGGAGGTGGCCTGGTTCTTTGTTTCTGTTAGTAGGTCCCTATTGGACCAACTGCGGTGTTGTGTTCATCCTGACACAACTGTGGGTGGGCTTCTGTAGTCATGTTGGTACTATAGTTGTCTGTGGGAGGGTTGGGAATGGGAAGGTTGATTCTCAAGTTTCATATGAGTAAGGTGTTCTGATTGTTACTGAGAGGTTGTAGCCATCCTAACATGTAGGCATTTCAGCAAATGGGGCACCAGAACTTACAACACAATGACCGTCTCTACTAATTATAAACTTCTTTCCTGGAATGTAAGGGGGTTCTCCACTTGTAAAAAACACTATTAAGTGCTATCACTTCTTAAGCGTCATGGAGCTAGCATAGCATGTCTCCAGGAGACCCACTCGACTGAGACCAAAGCTAAAAAGCTTGCCAGAAAATGGAGGGGGCAGATATAATACGCCACTTACTTGTCCTTCCCTAGGGGGGCACTGGTCTGGATTGCCCCGGGGTGCCTTTTGCATTAACATATATAGAGGCAGATGTGGAGGGGCGATATATACTAGTTCAGGGTACATTAGATGGCCAGGAAATGGTGGTCTTTAATTCTTAAGGTTTAAATACTGATGACGACACCTTTTATACTACACTGACAGATGTAATGCCGCCTTCAACTGGGATTGATACGTTCTGGGTGAGCGATTTTAATTGTGTGGTGAATGAGGATTTGGATCGCCACTCTCCCCGACAGGGCACTAAACATAGGATGACAACCAGGTTGGTCGGAGTTATGTCTCATCTGGGTTTCAGCGATGTCTGGAGGGACATTCACCCAGGCGGCTAAAATATACCTGTCACTCATCCACACACGGTACATCTAGCAGGTTGGATTCAATATTGGTAACGCAACAGACAGCTAAAAGGGTACCGAAGGTAGTACATCTGACACAATATGTATCTGATCATGCACCGGTTACATGTCGATTCCAATGAGTGGAAGCCCCCGCTCCCTCTACTCATGGAGATTCCCTTCTGAGATACTGCAGACCAGGTGGGTTGGCAAACTATAGCGGAGTCCCTGACAGACTATATCGACATAAGTAGGGGTGGGCGGAATTTGCGTAGTCACGCTACGCAAAGCTTCGCGAAACGGTAAAAATCTCCGCGAGCATGCAAAAGTTCTGCGAACACGCGGAATTGCTTGTTCCGCCCGTTCACGATGCTTTTTTCCTGTTCGCGAACGCTGTTTGCGTGCTCGGGGAGAAATATCTCGCGAAGAAGCAAAAAATTCTGCGAAGCCGCGGATCGCGGAATTTTTGGCAATTTCGCGTTCTCCGCGGAACGCGAAATTACCCAAATTCCGCAAATTCCGCGAGCGGAATGGAATTTACCGCCCAGGCCTAGACATAAGCTCAATGACCTCCCAGAGCTGCGAGACAAAGTGTGAGGCATTGAAAACGGTGATATGGGGTAGATGTGTGGGTCTTTCTAGTGGAGTGCGACGCACACTGCAGACAGAACTCTTTCATAAGGAGGAAACCTTGGCAGCCTTACAGAGGTGGTCAAGTGGGGAGGAACCTGGACAGGAAACGTAAACAGAGCTATTACGGCAGATGACAAAAACTAAGGACAGGCTAGAGGATTACGCATTTAAATCATATTGGTAACTGCTTCAGTGGGAGGAGATAGATCGGGAAGACTCTTGACCTGGTTGCCCCATACCCCGGTACATCAACTCACAGATCCCTGAGGGGGTGAGGCACAAACCCATAATTACATATTGGAGGTATTTGGAGAGCACTTGGAGTTGGTGTACACCAGCCCAGGTGACCCGGACCATGAACGGCTCAAGGAATATTTTTCAGAGATATAGATCCTACAGCTGGGTAAAGTGGCAGAGCAGGAACTGGACTCAGTACTCACATTAGAGGAGATTCAGGCAGCCATAAAGTCTCTCCCAATGGGGAAGATGCCGGGAAATGATGGCTTCACAGCCTATAGTACAGTGGCAGCTCCCTGTCTACTCAAGGTCTATGCAGAAGCATTAGCTAAGAAAGGACTCCCGACATCATTGCTTGAAGGTACCATCGCAATGATCTTGAACCTGGTGCTGTGGCATCTGACCCGTCCTCCTATCGTCGGATCACGAGGATAAATATAGACATAAAGATCCTGTGTAAAGTTCTCGCATTGCGATTGGGACCAGAGATTGTCAGATTGGTCCACCCAGACCAGTGTGGGTTCATACCTGGACGGGACACTACCATGAATATTAGGCAGTTAATGCATGTCATGCATGAAGTGGAGGATACTGAGCGAGAATTAGCTTTGGTATCCATTGATATTGCCAAGGCGTTTGACACGTGAACTGGCGGTACCTCCTGGTGGTCCTGGAGATAATGGGGTTTGGACCTCGATTTAGAAACTGGGTGAGTTTGCTCTACGCGGAACCCATGGCCAGGATCCGGTTGGGTAGACTATGTTCTTCCTCTCTGAAGGTGAGGAGGGGGCACACGACAGGGTGCCCATTGTCGCCACTGTTGTTCGTGATGGAGCTAGAGCCTCTGGCCCTGAGGCTCTGAAGAGACATGGAGAGGTGAGGAATCCGGGTGGGAGGGGTAGATCATTTCATTTAGCTCCATGTATCGGACACACTTTTTAACCTGTCGGCTCCAAGGGAATTGCTGATATTGCTTCTGGAGCATTTTGACACCTTTGGAGACATTTCAGGATTGCATATTAACACAAGTAAATCTCTGATATTCGTTCCGGGTCACCTGGCGGCTCAGATTCCCCCAAACATTACCAGATTTGCCCACATGTTGGGAAACTGACCAATTCCTATACTTAGGAATAATGTGGGCCCACACGGTTCAGAAGCGGAAACAATATGAAATTGATTGTGTGACAGAGAGCCTAACTAAGTCAGTACAATTCTGGAACACGCTCTCCATGTCCCTTATGGGATGAGCGGCAGTGGCGAAGATGGTGTTCTTGCCATGCTGCCTATATACTCTACATCACTCATTAGACATGCTACCAAGGACATTCTTTAAGCGCTACACTCCTTATTAACAACTTTAGTGTTGGTAGGAGGTAGGAGCAGAGTGACCCCGGAGACCCTTCAACTACCTTTGGAGGATGGGGGATTAGCACTGTCCAATATGGAAATAACCTACCTAGCATCTCAATTGCAGCATGCTGCACACTGGTTGTCAGACGGGGATAACTGGGAAAAGGATTTACTTGCCGATGATTCAAGGGAAGGGACGCTGCCGCAGTTGCTCCACGGGGGTGGGAAAGGTGATGCCGCGGTGCCATATCTAATCAAACACACGGCCACATTGTGGGAACGCGCAGTAAAAGTGATGCTAAGACATGCCCTCTTTGCACAAGAGTTCATATTATGGGACCTCCCAGCATTCCGCCTGTTGACCTCTGCGGTGGACGCCAGTGCCTGGAGAGATGGGGGGTGTTTGACCCTAGGTGACCTTTACCCCAATGAGAAGTTTATTACATTTGAGGCGGCACAGGAGACTTTTGGTGTGGGTTGGGCCAGCTTTTTTTGTATGCAAGTATTGTGGACATAGTACACGACGTCTGGCCTGCATACCCAAATGGTCCGACTTTCTCTGAACGGTTTAGGACACTATTGGAATTTGGCAAAGGTAGACACTTAGTTTCCCATTTATATAGAACCATGCTCACAGATAAGCCTAAGACCACATTTCGGGCTAGGGCGGCCTAGGAATAAGAACTGGGTATACCACTAGAGGACGCACAGTGGAAAGGTATTTGCACATTAGTCAAGCAGGGGACATGCAATGCGTGGTTCAAACTAGTACATTTCAAATACATACATCACACACATATATCACCCCGGTGTTCCTGCATAGAATAGACCCCATCAAAACAGACAGATGCCGCCGGTGTCAGGGCAGACCCACAACCTTTCTTCACCTAGACTGGTACTGTGCTCCGGTGTATGCTTATTGTGACTTAGGTGTCCAGAGATTGGAGTGTATTGAGGGTGTGGCAGTGGAGCTAGACCTGGCCACATGTCTGTTGGAAACTGTCAGGAAGCAAAAGGGTAGGAAAATGGAGTGGGAATTTATGCAACTGGCTCTGCTGCTAGCAAAACGGCAGGTGGCCATTTCATGGATGAGTCTGTTAGGACCCAACAAACAGGGATGGATCAAAGATGTTAAGGAATGGGCGGTAGCAGAAGGGATGCGGCTCCATCAGTATAGGAGGGACGACAGTGCGGAGGAAGATTTGAAAACCTGGGGGGATCCTTACACGGTTTGAGGAGGTTGAGGAGGTGTCTGCAGACGATCGCCTGGAATCGGAGGGGTAAGGAGGGGTAAGGACATACTAGCAGTCAAGGGGAGTGATGCGCACGTCTGGGAAGAAGGATTAATGAATGGTAATTCCTAATGTAATGCTTTGTAATCACTGGTCCCTTTGTACGGAATTATTGATGCTGTACGACATGTTTGAGATGATGGCTACACTGTTTGAATCTGTTAATTGTACAGTGTTTTTATTGTGCTGATAAAATAAATAAAGTCCTTTAAAAAAGTTGCAGGGTCATTACTTTCGCGTTCAACCTATGGGCTCACACAGTATATAGTTTTGTTTCCATCACAGTCACTCAACAAAGGTATATCAAGCTGTTGCCCCAGTCAGTAATTTAGGTTTAAACTTGACACCTCCATGCCTACATTTTTTTCCGATGCAGAGGACGATAGTTGTTAAAGGCCTCGTATTATTGAGACCTCTGTGATTAGACGGAGGATGCAATGTCAGTCTAATGGCAGAGTGAGAAGGGCCTTCTACATGAGAAGTGTGCAATGCAAGGTTGATGAGACCATCAACCAACACCTTCTTGTTTAAAGTCACAAGAATATAACCTGGTTTTGCAAAACCCTGGTAGCAGCGTCTAGCATACACAGTGTCAGATCTTATTACTGACAGACAGTTTCGCTCAGACCAGAACCAGTGCTTGACCTCTGGTTGATCAGGGACTCAGTATCTTCATGAGTGCCGGGGTCAAGTTCAGGGACCGGGGTCAGATAAACCACCCTCCCAGAGCTGTTGCCACGGTCCGCCGAGATGGGTCGGCCCTCATGGGGTGGGTGAGTGCTGTGAGCCGGTGCAACCCCGTCGGTGACCCAGTCGATCTGATGTCTGGCCTAGCCTAAGTGGGCGAGCAAGCGGTCCGGCAGTATTCTCAAACGGGCTAATATTATCCAGGTACTGATGTGTGTGTAAGGCTGTCCTTTGAGACTCCAAACCCTCTGCAGGCCTTGCAATAGAGGCCGCTGCATGACTGATCGTGGCAGTACTAGCAGCCTGTGTCCAAAGGTGCGACACTGGGACATGGGCTCATGGGCTTACCTGCATCACCGTGCTTCATGGTCTGCAGTGATTCCCCGGCCCAAAGCTACAATTGCAATTACAACAAGCATTAAGAATGCAATAGGTCTCGCCTTTCATTAAGTTAAAGCCATTTGCTTTGCTATACAATACCATTAGCAAAGCAAATGGCTTTAACTTAATCAAAGGCGAGACCTATTGCATTTTCAATGCTTGTTATACTTACCATCAGGGCGAAAACCAAATTATTAACTCTGCAGCAGTACCACCCTTTACAGCCTTTGATGTGACTTCAAAGACTGCATTATAGTTACTTCATAGTCTCATCATTTCAAAACTGAAGCATTTTCAATATGCTATAATGTAACGAAGTCATGGTTGTTACTTATTTATGTTATGCAACTAACAACCATTGACAATGCCAATAGTACTAGCTTGTTGTAAGTGTAATGTTACTTGCTGTATTATATATCTGATGTAATGACAGAAGCAGCAAATACCAGTCAGGTGGCACACTAAACTAAGCACAGACTTTCAGTTTACATGTTTTAAGTCACGCCTGAAATTACATCGGCCACGCCCCTTTGAGGGACCCTCCCCCCCCAATTTTTTTGATCCCACTTAAAACCCTGGCTGCAGCTATACCAGTGACCAGTCATAGTAGTACACGCCTGTAGTATGTAGGATTTTAAATTGAATGAGACGAAAGCCTTCCTTTATTGCCACTTCTTTTGGAAACTGAAGCACTTATTGCCAATCATCATCCAGTTCACCTATGTTTTTTGCCAGTTTTCTCACAATTTGTCTAAGTGGCCCAGTGTATTCGTCATCATCATACGTAAGTGAGATACATTTTGTTGTCATGCGCCTGTCTAATAATCAACTTTCTAGAAGGGAGTCTTCTTTGGTCTCTTCCCCCGAGTGAAATACTCGCTTTTAATGCATGTCATAATTGTAGTTATTTAAACATTTGTGATGTCGACACCTCATATTCTACTTGGAGGTGTTCAAAGGGCACTATACTATTTGTGTCCCACACATCTCCCAATGAGGAAAGGCCTATATCATTCCACTTTTTAAATCCTGGTAGAGTTACCACAGGGCCAAGTCTTGTGCCCAACCATAAGGGTGTTTTAGGCGCTAGTCTCTTATTCCACCCCATTTCTTTATTTAGCTTATGCCATATAGATATGACAGTTGCAGTGGCCGGTGTAGCATCAGTTTCCACCCTCCCACCATATAGTACATGTAGGTAACCTTTCTATCCCAGTTTAGATCGATCCATCCTATATGCTGGGTCATCTCCCGGCTCGTACGCCCGCCAATCATTTATGATGCGAACCTGTGCCGCTTTGTAGTATTTCCGAATGTTAGGTAGTGCTGTGCCCCCTTCATACACTGACCTTTGGTGTGTGGACAATGCGATCCTTGGCAAACCATTTAAACATAGCAACAATCTCTGCAGTTGGTTTATTTTTAGAAAGAACATATCGGCAGTAAGTAAGTAAATCGGGGCAGTGCGATCATTTTAAATATTGCAGCCCTTCCCAAAATAGAGATCGGTAGCACCCACAAGTGCTTTATATCCCTCTCCAGTTTGTGTAGTAGCGGGATCAGGTTATCATTATAATATGATTTTACTTCTCTAGAGATCTATAGTCCCAAGAATCTGAAATGTTGGGTATAATCAACAGGCAAGGGCAAGTCTCTGTCTATCGCCCAGTCTCCCATCGGAATATTAGGGATTTCTCCCAGTTTATCCATAATCCAGAGTATACCTCATTGTTAGAATTGGGGGTCTCGAGTTGGCACAGGTAGGTACTTGTGACAAATAGGGACCCTTGCCTCTAGTCAGGGTAAGGGGGTACACTCCTAAAATAACCCCTGCTCACCCCCTTGGTAGCTTGGCACGAGCAGACAGGCTTATCTCAGAGGCAGTGTGTAAAGCATTTGTGAACACATACAGTAATCTAGTGACAACACTACAGATGGACACCACACAAGTTGTATTATAAAAATAAGTATCTTTTATATAGATTTAACACAAGACCATAACACGACAAAAATCCACAATACTGTACTTAAAATGGTAGGTTTAGCTTAGTTCTCTTAAGTTCTTAAAATGCGACACTTTGAGTCAATGTACCTTACGATGCGTCACGTTTCTACAACGAAAGTGTTGCAGAGATGGAGATGCGACAAAGTTCTGGTGCAAAGAAATAAAGACGTCAAGTTCTTCCTGATGCGGCACGCTTCTCCGATGTTGCGAGAAGTCTCGACTCGATGCGTCAGCTGCAGCGGCGACACCCTTGTTCCGTGATGCGACGACAGCGGCTTTGGCGGCGACCCTCTTCTCCGACGTTGCGAGACGCTTCCGCTCGATGCGACAACTGCAGCGGCGACACCCTTTGTTTCGTGATGCGACGGCAGCAGCTCCGACGGCGGCACGCTTCTCCGTGGATGCAAGGCGCTTCTCTCGATGCGGTGCAATGCGACAGCTACAGCGGCGACATCTACGATGCGATGGCAGCGGCTGCGACGGCGACACGCTTCTTCCTCGTTGCGAGACTCTTCTCTTGATGCGGTGCAATGCGACAGCTACAGCGGCGACATCTACGATGCGACGGCAGCGGCTGCGACGGCGACACGCTTCTTCGGGGTTGCGGGACGTTCTCGAGATGCGGTGCAATGCGACAGCTACAGCGGCGTCATCTCCGTGATGCGACGGCAGCGGCTGCGACGGCGACACGCTTCTCCCTCTTGAGTCGCGCTTCCAGCTCCTTGCGACACGCAGTCCCTTCAGAAGGCCCAAAACAGCAGCAGGCACTTCCAAAGGATTCTTGGGGAGCTGGTGGTTGAAGTCTGTTGTCCCTGAGACTTCAGCAGGAGGCAAGCTCTTTTCTCAAGCCCTTGGAGATCCTTCACAAGTTGAATAAAAGTGCACACAAAGTCCTTTCTCCTTCCTTTGGCAGTCAGGCAACCACTGCAGGCAGATCCCTCTAGCTTAGGGATAGTCTTCTCCTCAGTTTCTTCTTGGTTCCGCTCCTCAGCAAAGGTTTCTTCTTGTTTCCCAAAGTGATCTAATTTCCTAGGGGTCTGGGTCCCTTTTTATACACAGTTTCTCTTTGTTCTCTGAAGGCAGAGAGGCCTCTGCCTAGTCCAAAACCAGTTCTGGTCAGTCCTGGAGCACTTTGTTTTTCTGACTCCTTCTTTCCTTTCAGAATGTGGGGCAGAGTGCTCAGCCGCCCGGCAGGAGGTGGAGCCAGCATTGTGGAAGGCAGGCACAGCCCTATTCAGACCCAGGTGCAACTCCTCCCTCCACTCTGGATGCAGATCTTTCTATTCAGCCCTGTGCTGACTCACCCTGTCTCCTGTAGCCACCCCCAGTCACCCCCAGCCACTCAATCTCCAGACAAGGAATACACAACCTAGCAGAGGCAGGCTTGGAAGTTTAGGCAAGAAAATACCCACTTTCTAAAAGTGGTATTTTCAAACACAGAATGTTAAAACCAACTTCACTAAAAGATGTATTTTATCATTCTGAGTTCAGGCATACTAAATTCGTTTTTCTACCATGTTCCCTGGGTCAGTTCTGACTATAAGGTGTAATAGTCAGTCTGCCCATTCTGGCCTATGGGGAGCAGGTAGCCTTGCAATAGTGAAAACGAAAATGGCTGTAATTCACTATTAGGACATGCCACACACACCAGGGCATGTCCTACCTTATACTTACAATGCACCCTGCCCTAGGGCCTACTTTAGGGGTGACCAACATGCAGTAAAGGGAAGGTTTAGGGACTGGTAAGTGGGTGTACTCACCAAGTCGACATGGCAGCCCTAGGCTGCACACAGGCTCTGCAATGGCAGGCCTGAGGCACATTTTACAAGCTGCTTCTGTGGGTGGCACAACCAGTGCTGCAAGCCCACCAGCGGCATTGGATTTACAAGCCCTGGGCACACTCAGTGCACTGTACTAGGGACTGACAAGTAAACCAATCATCCAATCATGGAGTCACTAATACATAACACAATTTATCATAGGGAGAGAATATGCACTTTAGCACTGATCAGCAGTGGTAAAGTGCCCAGAGTCATAAAACAGCCAACAACAGGTCAGAAGAAATATAGGAGGAAGGCAAAAGTTTAGGGATGACCCTGCAAAAAGGGCCAAGTCCAACACAACCCCTTCCAGCCAAAAACGCAGGGGAGACCAATCACTACCCTGATGGGCTTCTCTGCTTTGGGCGATAGAACCTGGACCCTGGCCCACAACAGCAGGGGCATACTCCAGTTCTACGCCAATCTGAACCTATTTGGATCCCTCTGTCCATACTCTCAGGGCCCACCAAGCTAATCCATGGGGAACCCTTCTCCTCACCTGTGGGCACCACCTGTGCAGCACCTAACCTTAACTTGCTCACAGGTGTGTCCCAACAGACAGACAGCAAGCCACAGTGGCCACTGACAGTGGTCAGGGATGAGACCCAGGCCTTATGCCTCTCAGGGCTCTCAAACCTCTGTGGCGCCAGAGAGCGGAGGGCAGAAGCCCCAGGTACTTGGCACCCTTTGTTCACTCTCCCTCCTGTCAGGTCAGGTATGACATCCTGACACTGACCTACCAGCCCCGGGCCTGTACTCCGGCGGCTGGACTGGAGACTGGGGTGGGCTTTCCCACACCCGGTCCTCCTCCTTGGGGCTCTGTACCCTCCCACCTGGAGCGGTACCCCTTCCAGAATTGCCAGGGCACCTGTGGCAGGTGTCCTGCACAATTCGCCCACCAGTTCAGGGGTTCTATCCTGCAACTGGGCGTCCAGGTCAGGGGGACACCCTGAACCTGGTCCTCCAATCTAGGGTCTAAACTCTCCAGTTGAACCGGGGTCAGAGGCGAGGACTCCTCCTCTGCACCCCCTTCCAGAGTACTGCCTCCTCCCATCAGGAGCGGTACCCCCTTCCAGAATTGTCAGGGCACCTGTGGCAGGTGTCCTGCACACCTGCCCACCAGTTCAGGGGTTCTATCCTGCAACTGGGATCCCAGCATAGGGTCTGTACCCTTAGACTGGGCAGAGGCCAGGGTGAGGCTGTCCTCTCCCGCCTCCTTACTGGGGTCCTGCACCCTCCCACCTGGAGTGGTGCCCCAGAAGACAAACTGGTAGGGGCACTGTCAGCAGCTGCCCCTTCCTCCAGGTCAGGGGGACACCCTGAACCTGGCCCTCCAACCCAGGGTCTGTACCCTTAGGCTGGACCTGTGCCTGGCAACCCAGGACTTCCGGGAGGGTACACCAACCCCCAAGGGAAACACACTCCTCTAGAGTTGTGTAATAATCTGCCTGGCGCACCAGGACTTCCTGGGAGCACGCATGCCCCCCAGAGGGTAACACATCTCTCATGTGTTGTGTGACAGTCCGCCTGGCGCAGATCTTCCGATCCCTGTCCATCTGACAGCGCGTGAAGATCCCCCAGGACAGAAGTGGTGTCACCATGGTCATTCACTGGTGACTCAGCCCTTCTGGCTGGTCCCTGACCCACTGGTTCTTCCACTGGGGACTCTCTCCCCTCTCACCCCTCACTTTGGACTTCTGCACCCTCCCAACTTGGAGCGGCACTGCCAGACACCAGAAACACTGGAGCTCCATTTACAGATGCTCCAGGTTCTCTAGACACTAGGAGATCCTCCTCAACAGGCGGCCCATCAGGACAGCCTAGGCTCCCTACCTGGTGTTCCCTTAAAGAACCATCCAGGCTCCGAGACTGGGTTTCGGGCACCTTGGGACACGCAGCCCCACACTCACTCCTTCTCCACTGAGACAGGACGTGAGTCCCTACACCCCTCCCATTACCACGGGACCTAGCTGGGCTACACTGAACCTCTCCCACCACTCTGGGTTGGAAGACACCTGAGCCACTCCTCTTAGGGTCACTCCCCAATGCCTCTTCAGACCCTCTGGAATCCACCAAAAGGTCTGCCTCCAATGTGAGCTCCCTGAGGTCAGAGAACTCACACTCCAACAGGTGTTGGCATAGCTCTGGAAAACAGGGACTTACAATATGCTCTCCCAAAATTGGATCACACAGTCCCCCACAAGGGTTAACCAAACTATCCTTCACCTCACCATCCAGTGCCTTGCACACGTACCCCACACCACTCTCCTGAGATTGGCAAGACAGTATCTGACTGTCTCTGTCATTCAACCCACACTCTTCTGGGCGGTCTTCACACTCACATACCAGGACCTCAACTGTGGGGAACCCCTCTCCCTGCACCTCCCATCTAGAGTCAGTAGAGTGTCCCTCCTACTACTAGGACCATGAATCCCTGTGTCAGTTTCCCTATTCCTCTCAGGGACACTGCGCACTACTGGAGCTACCTCATGTCCTTGAATCTCCTGGTGTATGTTAACCCCTCCAAGTCAGGCGCCACATCTCTGGGTGTGTGCACTACTCTCTCAGCACTAGAATAACTCAATATTGCTGCCACCATCTGAGCGGGACTCCACCTCCAACTCAGCAAAGCTCATGTCCTGAGCTGCCCAAATTTCTTCTTCTTGGGCTAGGCGCCTTTGAGCCTCCTCAAGCTCTCTCAGCTCTTCGTCAATCTCTCTCAGCCTCCTGCTTCACGAGCCAGAACGCCCAGCTATCTTTTCCTCAGTTTCTGCCCTCACTTTTGGCTGGAATTCCTCCTCTCTCAGACTCAACTGGTAGTGTTGCCTTCCAGCTGGGCAACTCATAGCTGAAATAGGGATGCCTCTAGATCCTGCCCTGGACCTTCTCTTCACAGGCAGCCCCTTTCCTTGCAAAACACTCGTAGTTCCTTCATCTGTGTAGACGAACATGTGCCAGAAGTCGAGTTCCATTTTGACAACAACTAACCAGAGTGCATAGTATCAAAAATACCTCCAGCGAGGACACCATAGGAAACAGAAAAACAGTATGTGGTTGCGTTTGGTCTGCACTCACTAGTAGTGTTCACCAATCACTGTACATGAGTCACAAATGCAAGTCCAGAATCCTCACCGCTGACCACCAATGTTAGAATTGGGGGTCTCTAGTTGGCACAGGTAGGTACTTGTGACAAATAGGGACCCTTGCCTCTAGTCAGGGTAGGGGGTACACTCTAAAATAACCCCTGCTCACCCCTTGGTAGCTTGGCACGAGCAGACAGGCTTATCTCAGAGGCAGTGTGTAAAGCATTTGTGAACACATACAGTAATCTAGTGACAACACTACAGATGGACACCACACAAGTTGTATTATAAAAATAAGTATCTTTTATATAGATTTAACACAAGACCATAAACGACAAAAATCCACAATACTGTACTTAAAATGGTAGGTTTAGCTTAGTTCTCTTCAGTTCTTAAAATGCGACACTTTGAGTCAATGTACCTTACGATGCGTCACGTTTCTACAACGAAAGTGTTGCAGAGATGGAGATGCGACAAAGTTCTGGTGCAAAGAAATAAAGACGTCAAGTTCTTCCTGATGCGGCACGCTTCTCCGATGTTGCGAGAAGTCTCGGCTCGATGCGTCAGCTGCAGCGGCGACACCCTTGTTCCGTGATGCGACGACAGCGGCTTTGGCGGCGACCTCTTCTCCGACATTGCGAGACGCTTCCGCTCGATGCGACAACTGCAGCGGCGACACCCTTGTTTCGTGATGCGACGGCAGCAGCTCCGACGGCGGCACGCTTCTCCGTGGATGCGAGGCGCTTCTCTCGATGCGGTGCAATGCGACAGCTACAGCGGCGACATCTACGATGCGACGGCAGCGGCTGCGACGGCGACACGCTTCTTCCTCGTTGCGAGACTCTTCTCTTGATGCGGTGCAATGCGACAGCTACAGCGGCGACATCTACGATGCGACGGCAGCGGCTGCGATGGCGACACGCTTCTTCGGGGTTGCGGGACGTTTCCGAGATGCGGTGCAATGCGACAGCTACAGCGGCGTCATCTCCGTGATGCGACGGTAGCGGCTGCGATGGCGACACGCTTCTCCTCTTGAGTCGCGCTTCCAGCTCCTTGCGACACGCAGTCCCTTCAGAAGGCCCAAAACAGCAGCAGGCACTTCCAAAGGATTCTTGGGGAGCTGGTGGTTGAAGTCTGTTGTCCCTGAGACTTCAGCAGGAGGCAAGCTCTTTTCTCAAGCCCTTGGAGATCCTTTACAAATTGAATAAAAGTGCACACAAAGTCCTTTCTCCTTCCTTTGGCAGTCAGGCAACCACTGCAGGCAGATCCCTCTAGCTTAGGGATAGTCTTCTCCTCAGTTTCTTCTTGGTTCCGCTCCTCAGCAAAGGTTTTTCTTGTTTCCCAAAGTGATCTAATTTCCTAGGGGTCTGGGTCCCTTTTTATACACAGTTTCTCTTTGTTCTCTGAAGGCAGAGAGGCCTCTGCTCTAGCCCAAAACCAGTTCTGGTCAGTCCTGGAGCACTTTGTTTTTCTGACTCCTTCTTTCCTTTCAGAATGTGGGGCAGAGTGCTCAGCCGCCCGGCAGGAGGTGGAGCCAGCATTGTGGAAGGCAGGCACAGCCCTATTCAGACCCAGGTGCAACTCCTCCCTCCACTCTGGATGCAGATCTTTCTATTCAGCCCTGTGCTGACTCACCCTGTCTCCTGTAGCCACCCCCAGCCACCCCCAGCCACTCAATCTCCAGACAAGGAATACGCAACCTAGCAGAGGCAGGCTTGGAAGTTTAGGCAAGAAAATACCCACTTTCTAAAAGTGGTATTTTCAAACACAGAATGTTAAAACCAACTTCACTAAAAGATGTATTTTATCATTCTGAGTTAAGGCATACTAAATTCGTTTTTCTACCATGTTCCCTGGGTCAGTTCTGACTATAAGGTGTAATAGTCAGTCTGCCCATTCTGGCCTATGGGGAGCAGGTAGCCTTGCAATAGTGAAAAACGAAAATGGCTGTAATTCACTATTGGGACATGCCACACACACCAGGGCATGTCCTACCTTGTACTTACAATGCACCCTGCCCTAGGGCCTACTTTAGGGGTGACCAACATGCAGTAAAGGGAAGGTTTAGGGACTGGTAAGTGGGTGTACTCACCAAGTCGACATGGCAGCCCTAGGCTGCACACAGGCTCTGCAATGGCAGGTCTGAGGCACATTTTACAAGCTGCTTCTGTGGGTGGCACAACCAGTGCTGCAAGCCCACCAGCGGCATTGGATTTACAAGCCCTGGGCACACTCAGTGCACTGTACTAGGGACTGACAAGTAAACCAATCATCCAATCATGGAGTCACTAATACATAACACAATTTATCATAGGGAGAGCATATGCACTTTAGCACTGATCAGCAGTGGTAAAGTGCCCAGAGTCATAAAAAAGCCAACAACAGGTCAGAAAAAATATAGGAGGAAGGCAAAAAGTTTAGGGATGACCCTGCAAAAAGGGCCAAGTCCAACACTCATATATTTAGAAAATCTCCCATAGCTTTACTAGGGAGGTTTCCGAATCCGCTAGGTACAACATGATATCTTCCATGTACAGAGATATCCTTTCTTACCATGTGTCTTCCCGTTTTCAACCCCATTTTTGGGCATCTACCCATATCCATACTGCTAGGCCCTCTATCACTAAGGATAATAACATTGGTGATAGAGGGTACCCCTGCCTCGGGCTCCCTTTTATGGGGAAGTCCCTGGATAAGACCTCATTCACTTTGATTTGTGCTCTGAAATTCTTATAGAACAGCTCAGTTCATCTAAAAAATTTGGGTCCGAATCCCATTTTTCCAGGATTGCAAACATGAAGGGCCATTCCACTGAGTCAAATGCCTTTTTCGCATCCAGTGATGCCACAGCCAATGGTATCCCCTCCACTGTGTTAATGTTGGTATATAGTTGATGGATGTTTATTTTGGTGGATCTGTGAGGCATAAACCCATTTTGATCTGAGTGCCCCATGTTTGTAATTACGCTCCATAGTCTATTTGCCACTACCGTGACTAATATTTTGGTGTCTGCATTGAGGAGTGATATTGGTCGGTATGAGTCACATCTGTCTCTGAGCTTTCCAACTTTGGGAATTAGAACGATTGTTGCAGTTCTCAGGTCTCTGGAGAGCATTTATGTACAACCTCAACGTGTGCTGTGTGTAACGGTGCAGTTACCCTTCCCACCATTTTCTTAAAAATTCTTCAGGCATCCCATTTGGGCCAGAGGTCTTCCCAGAATGCAGCTGCGCAAGTGGCAATTTTACTTCCTCCTCTGTCGTCCATGAGCTTTTGGACCCTGCTCCTTGCTAGTCTCCTTCATGGGCATTCTCGGATGAAGCTCTAGAACTCTGGCAAGTGTGGTGCCATTTGCATGTCATAAAATCCCTGCATATATTCTGCAAATACCGCTGCTATTTTCTTTCTGCCCGTTACCTTTGTTTTGTTTGGGGCCATGATGTTCCTGATATGATTCCTTTCTTTTTCCCTGCTACTGAGCCATGCTAAGAGCATCGCCATCTCATTCCCTGCTTCATAAATTCATTTCTGTTTGGCTATATAGGTTGTTTTAACTTCACTAGTGGCCAGTGTACAGTATTCCTCCTTTTTTATGTCACTGCATCACATTATATTGTCTTTTAGTGTCTAGATATACTTTTTCTCCAAGTCTATATGCTCCCATTCTATATCCATGCTTCATCTTTCTCCCTTTCTTTTGTCTCCTCAGGAGTTTTTGCTCTGTGCTCCTGAGTGGGAGGAAAAGCATTTGTCTGTTGTGTGCATTGTTCTCCAGATGTCCCCCATGCCCAGTAGTTGTTCAAAGCTCTCCAGTTTCCCTGTCAAGGGGCAGCTTATCTGTTTGCTACTTGTTTTGTCTAGGTGTGGGTGCATAGTCAGGTTAAAGTCTCCTCCCAGGATAGCCGTAGCCTGTGGTAGATCTATGAGTACATGTGCTAATTGTTGTATGGTGTCTGTCTGTAGCCCCAGTGGAATATAAACATTCACCAATACTAAGGCTTCTTGATCCTATTCCCCCAGCACTGCTGTGTATCTCCCCAGCTCAACTGTCTAGTTCTATGAGGTATGGAAAGCCACCACTTTTGTAGCCAGAATCGCCACTCCTCTGGAGCCTGTGGGATATCCCGAATAGCTTGCAACTCTATATTTCCCTCTCCCCAAGAAGTCACATCTTGAGCATTTCATGTGTGTCTCTTGTAAAAATACCACACCTGCTTTGTGCTATGTTAGCACTTTGGTTACATCAGTTGCTTAAGAGCATGCTCCATTGGGTATGTAGTCTTGGTTCCTATTGCATGTATGTCTCCTTCTCCCAAGACTGGTGTGTGCCTTGTATCCCTCCTGTATGTCCCAGTAACGCTGCCAACTAAAGAACTTTACCCCAACTCCCTCCATCCCTACCTTACCATGCTGCTGTCTTCAAACTGGCCACGACCCCAATGAATGGCATGTCTCGATTGGTGGGCTTGTTAAGCAGCAGGTGAAAGTTACAAGTATACGAAAAAAATACTACTTTGTGAGCTTTGCTGTCTCTCTGATGAGCTTGTATTGTCCTGGTGTCTCCACTCAAGATGGCCCCCATTGTCGCTAGATAAATCACCTTCTCTCCCTCTGTGTAGCGTTCAAGGTTTACAGTCCATCACGTACAGTTCTGGTTTCTTCGTTCTGTCTACAGTTTGCTGTACTAAATGAGATCATCAGCCATCATTGGGGTCACTACTGGTGTGCACCTAGTCTCTTCTTCCTGTTCTGAACCCATGCCCTCTGCATCACAGCCTTATTGTCCTATATTAGGGGCCTCTATTTGTTGGTCTCGAGAAGATTATTCCTTTGTTTAAGTGCCTCCACCATTTTAACTCTATATGCAACCGCTTGGGCATTTGTTGGCTGAGTGATCAGCTGCTCTCTGGGTCGTTGTTTACTCTGTATTTCCTTCCATTCCTTGCTCTGAGGGGGATTTGTTGTTCCGAGCCACCTTAGGGTCTCTTTGTTCGAGCCAGGTACAAGCCTCCTAGGACGTCAGGAAGAAGTGTGTTTTCTCCTTCCCAATCATGTGCAACTTCTGGGGTAAAACAATGTGTATTTCATGTTTAGTTGGCGTAGGACTCTCGTAACACATATATGCATTCCTCTCTGTCTCTAAACCACATTTGTGTAGTCTGGACAGATGTTCACATTGCTTCCCTCTATCAGCCAGGGTGCATGTACTCGGAAGATTTTCAGTATTTTGTCTCTGGCCCTAAAGTTTAACAGTCGCGCCACTATGGGCCTGAGCAGGGCCCCCCCCCGGTACTGGTGGCACCCCCTGAACCCTGTGGCTCATTTGACAGAGAAGTATTTTTAGGGACTGCCATGCAGAACAGTGCATGATAGCCCATTCTCCATGAACAGTTCAACGTTCTACCCCTCCACTCCATCTGGCACCCCAACCAACCTCACATTATTGCACCTGGACCCGCACTCAACATCCTCCTGTCTTTCTGTCCCGACACATAGTTCCTTCAATAGAGTTTGGCATTTCATTTGGCGCTCCTTCCCTGTAGGTTGCACACTGGCCATAAGTGATTCGGTACCTGACACATGATCTGACAGCTTTTTCTGTCCCTCTTGTAGGATACCGACCTCAAGGGCCACTGCGCTAATTTGATTTAAAGTGCAGTTTTATTGTCCTGAGTTGCAGTCATTATTTTGCCTGTGTGATCTTGTAGCGGGCTCCTTACTTTTCCATGGTCTCTCATGTCCCACACAGCTCTGCTGTTATCTACCCGGGATGACTCTCTCTCTCTCGAGCCCTCTGAATCTACAGTCTCATGCTGCCCCCGCGCCCAAGTCAACCAGGCAAGGGTATGGACTGTTATTACCGGGTCCTGCATGTTCGTAGTTTGTCTCATCCCCTTCCCTGGAGTCTGAGAGGCAGTGTGCTCCCTCCCCCCTTGTGTTTAAAAGGCTCCCTTGAGCGAACGAGCTGACGAGCTCACCTGAAATGCACCTGTGTGCCTGTGGAGTCGTACTGTGACCTGGGAAGACTTGGGCAGCATTTCAGCAACCCCAGCTGACTTTTATCCACTCTCTACTACTTCTGCCCTCTACTGATGAAGGGCTAAACCCAGAAACGTGTATCTAGACATAACAGCACTTCCTATACCACCTATGCAACTATGGTGAAAAAATGAAAGCAACTTTGAAGTAAGCATACTGCATTCACCAGGATGCAATGGGGTGAACTGTGCTGGGATGAGAGGCTGTGTGCTCCCTCCCCGCTTGTGTTTAAAAGACTCCCTTGAGCCAATGAGCTGACAAGCTCACCTGGGATGCACCTGTGTGCCTGTGGAGTGGTACTGTGACCTGTGAAGACTTGGGCAGCTTTTCAGCAACCCCAGATGACTTTTCTCTGTTCTCTTCTACTTCTGCCCTCTACTGATGAAGGGCTAAACCCAGAAACACGTTTCTAGAGATAACAGAACTACCTGCACCAACTTTGGTGAACAATTACAGCAACTTTGAAGTAAGCGTACTGCATTTACCAGGATGCAATGAGATGAACTGTGCTGGGATGAGGGGCAGTGTGCTCCCTCCTTCCTTGTGGCTCCAGAGGTTCTCTTCAGAAAGTTGTATTCCTATCTTGAGTATGAATAACAGATATTACTCTTTACCTATTGCATGCTGGCACTTTTAGATCCATATTGGGGCAGAATACAAAACAACTAGTCCCAGAATGCATCTTGATGTCTAAATATTACTGTTATATTTGATATGGGAAAATACACAACTACTATATGAAAGAACTTTTTCCTGGTAGAATAAAATAGGAGAATGGCTAGAGGCTTTGGTAGATGTGCTAGCTATGTTCCCTGAAAAATATTGACAGGAAGACTTCAGTAAAGAAAATAAAAGATCTGCTTAAAGTATTTTTATTCCACTCCTCATTGACTTTGGTCGACCTCAGGGCTGCCACTTTGAGGTTGCTGCAGTGTACCAAAATCAACATTTCAAAAGATAATATAATTAAAAGAGTGAAGATTGTAAGGTCCAAAGCAGATTCTTAGAGTAAAATGTATTAGATAAGTACTGCATAAAACTAGAACAAACAAAAATAAAAAAAACAATAGAAAACATTATCATAAAAAGACAATGGGGGCAATTAAAGCCCGAGGGAGGTGGAATAATCGGAAAAAATGGCTGAAGTGTCTTTAGAGTGGAAGCGTCTACCAAATGGCCAGGAGGATTGGAGCAGTGCCAGATTTTCAGGCAAACCATACATAAATTAGTTCCGCTTAGATTAACTGCATGGAATGTTGCCTCATGTGGGAAACATGAATTATTGTCAGATATCCCTTCTTTAGTTACACCTGGGAAAAGGATAGGCTGACTAACAATTGAACATGGTTAACTAGGACTTAGGGGGTTGTTCCAGTGGAAAACAATACTGTAACATAAATTGGGGTTGTATGTTGACTGGATTGTGAGCCCTGGTCAAGCAGCAACCACAATCCTTGTCAGAGTGAGGTACAGGCCAACCCAAAATTAACCAGTGCTCAGCCCTCCAGTAGCTTTGCACAGAGCAGTCAGGAGAACCTTAGAGGCGATGTGTAAAGTATTTGTGCAACACGTAAATAAGTGATAAAGTAAAAACACCACACAAAAAGGATGTCACACCACGTTATACAAACAGAACTTTCTTTAATAAATAAAACAAGACCAAAATGACAAAAATCCAATCAGTAGAACCGGAGCTATGCAATTTTAAAGATTTCAGTAAAAATAGCACCAAAAAGCACAAAGTGCCAACTGTAGATATCTGTGCAGGACCGGGACAAAGTCACAAGTTCAGGTCGAACGTGATGGAGCGTGGGGCGGCCACAGGGACCCAGTTAGGTCCATTGAAAGGAGTACCTTAAATCTGGGTTTGCAGAGCGTTATGAGGATCCACGTAGAAGATGGATTGCGCAGCCAAAGCGATGCCTCGGTTCCGAGATACGGCGAGGCTGCGATACGAGGACCTGTGTCTTCATCGCCGACGATTCCGTTGATGAGGCTTTTGATGCGAAATCTGGTGTCGGGGATGCAGCGCGCAGTTGGAGTGATGTGATTGTTCCAAGGAGCTGTAGGACTGCGATGCAGAGTCTAGCATTGTTGTCGAGGCTGCCATTGACGAGGGATGCCAGGGCCTGTGCTGAGGATGTGTTGTGCAGTGGCAGTTCCGATGGGCTGCAATGCAGATCTTTGTGACGGGTTGAATCCCTGCAGCAGCGATGCATCGGTTCTGCTCGGGTTTGTGTCACACAGCAAAGGAGATGCGTCTGTTCTGCTGGATCCACAGAAGCTGGTAGAGCACCTTAGGCCCACTTCCACTTCCAAGAGTCCAGGACTGGGATGGCACCACTTGACAGAGTGGACTCACAGGTGGCAGAGTCCAGGTGCAAGATTGTTGGAAACCTGTTGTGTTTCTGAGGCTTCAGATGAGGAGGCCAGCTAACTAGCCCTTGGAGTCACTCTGGGGTTCTGGGTTCAAGAGATGCAGGTCCAGTTCTTCTCACGCAGGCAAGAGAGAAGCAGCTGTTCAGCACAGCAGGGCAGCAGTCCTTCAGAGCAGCAGTCCAGCAGAGTGGCAGTTCTTTCAGCAGCCCAGCAGTCCTTCTGCCTGACAAAGTATACACAGGTCCAGAATTGTACGGAAGAGTTGGTGTCTGAGGTCCAGTATTTATACTCAGTTGTGCCTTTGAAGTGGGAAGAAGCTTCTAGAGGTATTCTTTTGAAGTGCACTGGTGCCCTGCCTTCCTGGCCCTGGCTCCTGACTAACTACAGGGGGTATGCAGCCCTTTTGTGTGGAGACAGGACACAGCCTATTTAAGTGAAGTGGGGCTGGGCCCATCTCCTCACTCTCATCCTGTCAGTGATGGCCCATCCAGTCACACCTAAGCTCCCTATTGAGTAGGAAGAATACTCAAAGCATAACTGTCAACTACACCCAGTCATGTGACCCAGAGACAGGCTGTAGGCACCAAATGTGTAAGGCTGGAAAATGCCAACTTTCTAAAAGTGGCATTTTCAAAATTGTAATTTAAAATCCGACTGCACCATAAGTTAAGATTTTTCATTACATTTCCGAAGACGCCAAACATTAAATAGTTAACCTGTTCCCATTTGGAAATTACACTTATTAAATGTAATAAGGTAACTCCAATGTTATCTGATGGAAGAGGTTGGCCATGCAGTAGTGAAAGACAAAGTTAAGGGTTTTTCCCTACCAGGACATGCAAGACTTAAAAGTACATGTCCTGCTTTTTAAATACATTGCACCCTGCCCTCTGGGTTGTCCAGGGCCTACCCTAGGGGTGACTTATTTGTATTAAAAAGGGAGGTTTGAGCCTGGCAAAAGGTCTACTTTGCCAGGTTAAAAAGGCAATGTATAACTGCAAGCACGCACAGGCTGCAATGGCAGACCTGAGACATAGTTAAAGTGCTACTTAAGTGGCTGGCACAATCAGTGCTGCAGACCCTCTCGTAACATTTAATTTACAGGCCCTGGCACCAGGTGGTGCCACTTCACTAGGGGCTTACTAGTAAACCAAATATGCCAATTGGTTATACGCCAATCTAACAGGTTTTAAGGAGAGAGCACAAGCTCTTTAGCACTGCTGGTAAAGTGTGCAGATTTCTAAGGTGAGCAAAAATCGAAGTCAGCAAAAAGAGGAGGTCTGAAGGCAAAACGTTAGTGGGTAAACCACGCTAAGGATGCCAGGTCTAACAAATACCTTCCGACTGAAGGCCTGATTTAAAGTTTGACTGACAGGTTACTCTGTGAAAACATGGCGATTATACCGCCTGCCGTATTACAAGTGCCATTGGATATAATGCACTTGAAATACAGTGGGCGGGATATCCATCATGTTTGTGAAAGCGTAACCTGTCTGCCAAACTCTAAATCAGGCTCTGAGTCATATTTAGTGAGCTCAGGTTTCTCCATTGGCGGTCATCATTGCCAGAATACTATCCACCACAATATCATGAAGGTAAGTATAGGTTTACTATTCTTAACTCCACATCTACCTGCCTTAACTATATATATATTGTCAAGGTACATGTATGTGGGGTTAAGAAGAATAAATCTATACGTACTTGTATATAATACAATAAGCAACAGAGCACAGCACCAAAAAACATTTTTCTTCGTATCAAATCAGGTCGGACTTGTGTTTTTAATGTCCCATGTACAACATAACATATTCCAATCCAAGTAGCAAGAAATAAGCAGCATATATTTGTAAATAAGAGTTGACACCGACGTTGTTGAAAATCCACAGCTGACACGTGTTTCAGTCGTAGAAGCGACTTTTTCAAGGCTTGATAAAGTAAGTCCGTGAGTCAAATGTGTTCTCAGGAGTAACAAAGCGTGATTTCTCTTTGTCACAGCTAAGTCAAAAATCTTAAAAGTGTTTAGTAGTCGGGACATCCAAGTAGGCCCTCAATAAAATTCTCTCTTTGTTTATTCAATACTGAGGAGCGTAGCTAAGGCAAGTTTTTTATGATTCTGACAGGAATCCAAACGGTATCTGTAGTCCTAAGTAATTCGTCAAAACTGTCATCCGAGGTTCCTTAATATGGACCGTCCAGGAACACGTCGGGACCAGCGTGGCATTTAAACCGGGCATGGGGGAATGGATTGATTGTTCCATATTAAGGAACCTCGGATGACAGTTTTGACGAATTACTTAGGACTACAGATACCGTTTGGATTCCTGTCAGAATCATAAAAACTTGCCTTAGCTACGCTCCTCAGTATTGAATAAACAAAGAGAGAATCTTATTGAGGGCCTACTTGAATGTCCCAACTACTAAACACTTTTTAAGATTTTTGACTTAGCTGTGACAAGAGAAATCACGGTTCGTTACTCCTGAGAACACATTTGACTACGGACTTCTTATCAAGCCTTGAAAAAGTCGTTCTTACTGACGAGACGCGTGTCGGCTGTGGATTTTCAACAGCGCCGTGTCAACTCTGATTTACAAATATATGCTGCTTATTTCTTGCTACTTGGTTGGAATATGTTATGTTGTACATGGGACATTAAAACACAAGTCCGACCTGAATTGATCAGAAGAAAAAAAAAATTTGGTGCTGTGCTCTGTTGCTTATTGTATTAGATTGTATGTGCTTAGAGGCTTTGCTTCTGCGCAGGGGGACATTGTGGATGGCACAGTGTTTTAACATTCAGGACGCAATAAGACAAGCTATCCCAAACGTATGCAAAAGTATAACAGAGGTGCTGACTGTTGTTGTAGCTACCATTGCCATCATCTGTATTGCAATTACTTACTTGTATATACTAATCTTCACAATATTTTTGTAGTCAATATTCTGGAAATGACAGTCTTGTTCGAGAATATTAATTCCTATGGGACTCTGACATCCAACTGCTTAAATTACCTTTAAATATGTAAATATTTTTATGCTACAAATAATATCCCTTCCTCTGTACATCATTTTTAGACATGGATAATGTATGGCCAATAGTTTCATCTCATTATTACCTGGTTGACATCTGAATACAGCAATGTGGAGCTGAAAAGGAACCAGTTAACTTCCCAGAGACTGTCAATGCGTTTCACTACTTATGGCACGTGTTTAAGTAACTTTTGTTCTGTTTAAACCAGAAACTATTTTTTATACTTTGCAAATAATTCAACAGGTGTAGGCAAGTGTTATTTATATTTAAGTGGAAATCATGCATATAAATATTTGCATAATCCCAGCGACTTTTATTGTAACTCTCAGGAATAGTCCCGCAGATTTGCCGAAGCCATGCCTCATTCATTTCACCACTGTAGCTGCATCTTGCATGACCTAAGTAATTCATTACACACAAGCACTTGAGACCACAGTCAGAACAATAAGCGCCTCAGCGGAGGCACAAAATGTGAGTAAGGTCAACGAAAACATCTTGGGGTTGCATTTGGGAAAATGACTTCCTCACAAGTCATGACCCCTGCACCATTTAAACAAGGGTCCCCTGAATTCACAATGCTTGTGCAAAGAGAACTTGAGGGTCAAAAAAATGTAATAGTCATATTTGGAGGGAGGGTATCAAAATGACTACTGTGTAGCAGGGATGTACATGCAGTGTACAATGTTCACATAAATTCACACCATCTCAAAACAAATGAAACACTCATGCATGCTCAAATAAATACACATAGCTGTCATTAGTGCTGCGGGTGCAGTGGTACCATGGCCCAGGGATGTGAGGGGCCCACAGCACTCCAATTATGGCTATATTTTATTATCCACAATGATTCAGGGGGTTATTTTATTTCCTTGCATTAGAGCCCATGGCACCATAGCTATGTCACTGTATTGTATATATGTACATATGTACACATTCCCTCAAACACACCTCCCACATAGGGTGAGCAGATTTTGAATACCAAAAACCAGGACATTTAGCAAACATAGAAGAAAGATTACTCTGTTACATCAGCCGATGGGCACAAAATGACTTAAATGACAGCGGGTATCAACATAGAAACACACACAAGAGGCACTATGCAAATAAATTAAAAGCAACTTTTAAACCCACCCTCATGGGTGTTAATTAAATTGTGTTCTGGTAAGAACTACCAACTTGTCCTGCCTTTGAGCGCATAAAAACCTGCCTCCATCAGTTTTCAGTCGATTCTCTTTAAAAACCGGGACATGAGCTAACTTTGCCAAAATCTGCTGGGATAGCTGGTGGAAAATCGGGATTGTCTCAGCAAATCCGGGACGCCTGGTCACCCTACTACCACACCACCCATTCTAGTTGTGCTGCCTATAGCATCCCCAAAAATACCAATTTGCCCTGGTCCGTTTGCACAGGGTTACTGTTCTGTATCGCAGCTCACCCTCATTGGCCACGCACAGCACAGACTGTATCAGTGTGCCTGAAATGCTGTCACCAGCCCAGGTGCAAGCTGGGGACAGTGTTGCAGTAACAAAGCGGTGTGCTGCAGTGACAAAAAGGCCTGCAGTAACAGACTGACCAGCAGGGGCGTAGCTTCATGGGGGGTGTTTGGGGTGCTACACCCCCTAATAAATCTATTCTAAAGTAAGTAGTTGGGTAGTGTTGTTTTCAGTCCAGTATGGTGAGGAGTCTGTCAGATTTTATCTGGGATTTTTACATAATAACAAACACACACTCATTTTGGCTATTTTACAAAATATTGTTTTTTTAAGTACTTCTTACAATCTGCACTCCGTTCCCTTTCCGCCGCCCCTTAAACTCACTTTCTGTACTGCTTCTCTTATAATATATTTGAACATGACATGCCTGCATAGTTGTTGATAAACCTGAAGCTCACACCCCCTAATCTTACTGACCAAGCTACGCCCCTGCTGACCAGTAGTTTGATAATGCTGGTCTGTCTTTGAATGCAGGTTTCACCAGTGCTTAGTTTGTAATAGAATGAGTGATGGTGGCCAAAGCTCTGCTCAGAAACCCATGGCCGGTGCTTTTGAATGTCAGCATGCTGAACACCAAGGCAGTGTGGTCCTGCATCGACCTCATGCCTCTTCTGTCCACTATCAGACACTCCATATCCCTTTACCTTACTCATACAGTTTCCTGCTATCTCCCTTTGTGATGTTTTTTCTGTCTTTCTGTTTCTACTTCTTTCCCCTTTGTGTGTTTTTTCTCTCTTGCTCGTGTTCACTGTCTAATGAGGAAAATTAAGAGCCGGTCCCCAAAAATGAGTGCCAGTGGGCCCCACCGGCTCAAAAAAAGCACTAGACCTTGGCACACAGGCTGAGTTTGATTATGGAGTCGAGATCTCCCTGCAGGTTGTGTGCTACTTCACTACTCTGCAGAAGGTGTACCCTCTGCAGAGGCCATGCCCCACCCCTCCCAAAATTCACCCTCTGATGTCACACTGATTACATGCAATTTCCTTTGTGGTACACAGTCATTGTGTCTCTCAAGAATCAGTTTATTCCCGCATCAGCATTAATAAGCTGACGGCAGTATGGTGTGGGGTGGAGCGAGGTTGCTGTGCAAGGCTGGTGGCGCTGAGCTGTGCTGAGCCACCAGGACCGACTTGACAGAGCCCAACTTAGCCCGACGAGGTGCCGGCCAAGCAGACCCCCAAACAACTGCCGAGTACGGCAGAGGCGATAAGCGGTGCAGAGGGGGAGATACGGCGGCACTGTGTTTGGCTGTGTCGGTGTGACCCGCAGGTGCAAGGCATGCCGAGGCAGTAGCTGGATTGCCCAGCGTGTAGCATTCGTCTTGCCTGTGACTTGCCCACAGTGATTGAGTAACCAGGTGGCTGGGAGCCAGCTATTCGCCCCATGGTGGCAGCAGGAGAAGGCAAGTGAGCAAGCGGCGGCCTTGCGGCTGCTGTGTGTGTGAGACCCACTGCGGAGGCAGCCCGGCTAGTGCTGGGTGCAGCTTGAGGGTGGTGCATGGAGAGCCCCCGCTCGTGCATCTGGCAATTGGGCCACAACACAGCAAAAATCGGCAGCAGCGCAAGAGCACTTCCACCTGCACCAGGAGCCTACCACATAACGCACGGCCATTACCCACTTCTGTTGCTGGGAGCCGCAATCAAACTTGCTGGGGAGTGCCGCACAGTGCTGGGGAGAACAAAAAACAAGGGAACCCTACTCACGGGGAGCCTGGGTAAGTAAGTTAATGGGGAAACATTGGCTCCTGTGGAATAATAATACAGTATTTCTAATGCAATTCTGCACAATGGCAATATACAGGGTTAGTAGGATGTCAAAAAGAAAGCTGGCCACTGACACTGAGGGTATAGTCAATGTGAAAATTTCTTTTCGTTTATATAATAAATAAATGAAATAAACAATATATACATAGGGCTTGAGAATCACAATATGATTATACAACAAACAATGATTACAAATAGTGAACGGTGTCCCAGTGAAAAAAACATTGGAACCTAAACTAATAGTGACATAATACGTGACATATGTACAAGGTTTCACTTGAAAACATTTTGGCGACCATTAAATAAATCAAAATCAGTTGGACAACACTTTATACAATCATAAGTGTTTGATAATAGTTCGCCTTTGTTAATTGTCGACGACGTTTCGACCCTATCTGAGGTACAGGGTCTCTTCAGGACCTAAAGGATGTAGGGACACGTAAAAGAAATGGGAGGATACTGTCAGTGTGTGGCCAAGGCAGTGGCTTACAAAATTGGAGGTAAAGGCTTCTGAAAAGGGAGGAAGCGTACCTGAGGGAGAGCCTGCACTGCCTAATGTGAAAAGCAGTGTCACCGTGAAATAAGTGAAGAAAAAACTCACAGGGACCCGGCCGGGCACTGTGAAAGGTAATAAATGCATAATAGTTAGATCAGTGTACAATGGCATGGCTAATGTTTAATAGTAGATTCAAGATGTGGTGGCATGGATAATGTTTCTAACAAGAACAAGCCACAAGAACTTACCCCTTGTGAGGGTAGTGTTAGGCAGAAAGGATGGCAGTTGTTTGGGGGTCTGCTTGGCCGGCACCTCGTCGGGCTCAGTCGGGCTAAGTTGGGCTCTGTCAAGTCGGTCCTGGTGGCTCAGCACAGCTCAGCGCCACCAGCCTTGCACAGCAACCTCGCTCCACCCCACACCATACTGCTGTCAGCTTATTAATGCTGATGTGGGAATAAACTGATTCTTGAGAGACACAATGACTGTGTACCACAAAGGAAATTGCATGTAATCAGTGTGACATCAGAGGGTGAATTTTGGGAGTGGTGGGGCATGGCCTCTGCAGAGGGTACACCTTCTGCAGAGTAGTGAAGTAGCACACAACCTGCAGGGAGATCTCGACTCCATAATCAAACTCAGCCTGTGTGCCAAGGTCTAGTGCTTTTTTTTTGAGCCGGTGGGGCCCACTGGCACTCATTTTTGGGGACCGGCTCTTAATTTTCCTCATTAGACAGTGAACACGAGCAAGAGAGAAAAAAACACACAAAGGGGAAAGAAGTAGAAACAGAAAGACAGAAAAAACATCACAAAGGGAGATAGCAGGAAACTGTATGAGTAAGGTAAAGGGATATGGAGTGTCTGATAGAGTCCTGAAGAGACCCTGTACCTCAGATAGGGTTCGAAACGTCGTCGACAATTAACAAAGGCGAACTATTATCAAACACTTATGATTGTATAAAGTGTTGTCCAACTGATTTTGATTTATTTAATGGTCGCCAAAATGTTTTCAAGTGAAACCTTGTACATATGTCACGTATTATGTCACTATTAGTTTAGGTTCCAATGTTTTTTTCCACTGGGACACCGTTCACTATTTGTAATCATTGTTTGTTGTATAATCATATTGTGATTCTCAAGCCCTATGTATATATTGTTTATTTCATTTATTTATTATATAAACGAAAAGAAATTTTCACATTGACTATACCCTCAGTGTCAGTGGCCAGCTTTCTTTTTGACATCCTACTAACCCTGTATATTGCCATTGTGCAGAATTGCATTAGAAATACTGTATTATTATTCCACAGGAGCCAATGTTTCCCCATTAACTTAAAGCAGGAGGACCACACTCCCCAGCAGCCTTTCTTTGCCGGTGACACTATTGCACTATAAATCCACTCTAGACATCCCGTCTGTGCCCGTCCACGGCAATACAAGGCCGGCCCAGGCCCCCCTTTCTTGGCTTTATCTTAGAATCTTCCATAGAAGTAACTATATAGTCAGGTGAGAAAATAAATATTAATATCCTATAATGGTGAAGCGGAGGAATGAACGGGGATGTGTTGTTTCCCGCCCCCCTGTGTCCATCGATTCTATGTTAGAGAGAGTGGTGGGGATTGTAACCAATGTAATAGAACTTACTGAGCGACGTTTGTCACTCGACTATCAAGCTATGGGGGCTTGCCAATGGCGTCGGCATTTGGGGGAGATGCACACATTGTTCTTGTATCGGAGGAACAACCAGTACGGTCTAGTGTTCTGTTCCATACTAACACGAGCGGAACCCTCACTCCAACCCCGATCCCAAGCATCAGTGTAAATCCATACTTGCTCAATCGCACAACAGCATGTGTAGACCCCCCCCCTAAAAGTACAGCGACAAAAAGGAAAAGAGCACCCAACAAACAGGTAGTCAATAAAAGGAAACAACCCGTTAGAGCTACAGCTGTCAACAACCGACTGCTTTCGTGGGCACAGCCCCCTCAGCCCTCTCTGTCTACCAAGGCTCCGCAGTCTCTATTACAGCCTCAGATCTTAGATAACACTGACATGAGTAGTAGCGCAACCATTGATCACCCTTCACCCAGGACTGATTCTTTTTCATACGAAGTCCTGTGTAGTCGATTTAGTAATATTTTGGGCGATAAGCTTAAACCACTGATGGAGCGACTAGCGAACGTAGAGAGGAAATGAGACTCTGCTTGTTACCCTTCCGCTGTGTTGGATGCTAATAAGGTCACTGACTGTGTAACCTGTGTTATTCCATCGACCACATCTTATGGGCCTCCCACACCATGTAATATAGTACTGCAAAGAACTGTCCATCCCGTCCAAATTGAAGACATCCAGAACTCTCAACAGAGATGTGTTCCACATACTGGTCGCAACTTTATAGGAAATGTCAGTACAACCACCACTAAGCCTTCACAGAAGGTTTCTGCCTCTAGCAATACCTGTAAAACTTGCAAATTGGGACATAGAGTCCTTCAAAGCAGCAGCGAGCCAGACAGCTCATCAATAGCTCGAGAGGCCGAGACAAGTGTTGACACTCTGGATCTTCCACCTGCAGCCTGTCCCTATGTCGTGATTTTAGCTGGCGTACCGCCTCCGAGGGCTGCTCAGAGAGAATCTTGGGGGAACTTCACAAAAAATGTGTTGACTGGCTTAGCAAACAAAAAAATTTAAGCCCTGCTCATAGCAAAAATATATTGATGGTAAGGAAGGTGGGATGGGTTGATCGCTCGGAGAAAAACATCAAAGGTGATTGTATTTTGATTAACCTTAGAAGGCCTTCCATTGTACGTAATTTACTGAATCACCAGGAGGATGCCAGTGGTCTCGATACTAACATCTGTTGCCTCCCTTTAACTTATTTTTACAAACCATCGCCTATCAGGGCTTTTGCCATCCCCTATACCCTATACAAGAGAACATGTTTGTAACCCTAGAGGGTCTAGATGGGCTAGATTGACTAAGGCATACCTCCCCCGGCAGGCCTAGTTTGGTAATCAATAACTTGACCTCATAATTAGCCTCGCAGGCGATAGCCGGCCCCAGTATAACTAGCAATCCGGATGATCACGCATTGAAAATTCTGAGCTGGAATGTAGCCAGGTTACACTCTAAGCTGCTTAGTCCGGATTGGCTTTCTTTTGTCAGCCAGTATGATGTATTAATGTTCCAGGAGACCTGGCTGAGGGATGATGTACACATTGATGGTTTTGTATGTTGCTACAACCCAGCATCCCCATCGAGGTCTGGGCGAGCGATAGTGGGGTTGGCAATTTGGGTGAATATCAAGGCTGGAGGCAGCGTAAAGGTCCTTGAGATAGTTGACAGTGAGGTACAAACGAGGTTTAACAATATATTTAACCAATTTTTGTAATAATGATTTTACTGGCACACCCAACATTAAATTCTATCTCTATTTAAATACATATCTTCACTCCAGAAATCTGTAAGTGACAGCGGTCAGATTGCAGGTTTTTGTATAGGGGAGATTTTAATGCAAGACTTTGTTAAATTACCCCGCTCCTACCTTATGTTAGGATCCCCACCTGCAACTTCACAGATGGCATTTCTGAACCAAATAATTTTGATGCAGGGGGCGTGAGTTGGCACCTCTTTCGGTACTCATTTTTGGGGACCGGCTCTTCATTTTCCTCATTAGACAGTGGCCACGAGCATGTCCATAACATTTGCTAGATCTTGGACATCAGCATTAATAGAGGCAAAGGTGTACCCCCATTTGACTACCACCACACCCTCATACAAATTAGGGAATGCCCTCTTGAGATCATGCATTTGTAAAATGTGCGCCTCTGTGCAGCAGGGGAGCTAATGCTCCTTGAGCCCAAGATGCATTTTCATAATATGGCGACAGGTTGTTTCATTGGCAATGAGCCCTACTGCCGTGAGCCAACTATGTGCAGGTGTCATAAACAGTCGCTTGGTATATCACAAGAGCGGAACATCAGATTGTGGTGTACTTCATCTTCTTGTGAGTCGTAAAATGAAAGAGTCGAAGAGCGTCACGTGTAGACTCGCTGAATAGAGGGGTTTTATAAGTAGAACCAGTGCTCTGTATACCAGTCAAGTAGATAGGCGTTTGGGGCAGGGTTCTGTAAACCGTCTCTGTCCCTCCCGTCACATATTTCGCAGCCACTCACAGCTCGAGTTATTGTTTCAATAGCAAGAGGCAGAAATTGCTCTTACTGTGTTCTTATTTCAACTCAAACGAGCAGAGCTCCGGCGTCTGCACACTCGGCGAAAGTCTGAGGGAGCGAGGAATGCCTTTCACATGATTAGCTGCGGCGGCGGCGGCGGCCTGGGGGTGGGTGTGTTCAACAGGAGGGAGCGGTAGGAGCGAGCCTGTCAGCCGGCCCGAGAGCTAATTAGCTCCGCGCATAACAAAGATAAGCGAGCGGGGAAGGGGACCCCTGGGGGCTCCTTAGATTCCGGGCGATGTCTGATTGGCAGATGTTAAAAGGGATTCCTTGGTAATCCGGAGCATCAATGAACTGCACAAATTCAGCCCAGAAGTGGAGGGACCCAGGCATGAGGACACTGCGCGGGTGCGCGCGGGAGCACGCAGCAGCGAGATGGACCGCACGCTGGAGTCCCTGCAGCTGGTAGTCGCCCAGGTGCTACCTCACAGAGACCCCGCCATGGTGTTCAGAGACTGTGAGTACAGAGGGGCGAGTACTGAGTGTGTATGAATGAGCACGCAGCTCAGTGGAGTTCAGCGAATTTGTTAAACCGTATTCTTGGGTGACTGTCCGCAGCAAAGTCCTCAAATGAGCAGTGTGCTCTCGTTTTAAGGCTGTACAGTTAGCTCTTTCATATATAGGGTACTCCCTGTTCCTAAAGCGCTACGGAATGACGGCACAAACTGTAGTAGGCGCTATACAACACCTCATTGCATTACTTTGTGTGTTGGTCTAGCACTGCTGTAAGCTCGATTGCGGCCATGAAAGAAGTAACTTTGACGCAGGGTTCCCTTGTCCTTGTATGTTTGCTTTGCCTGTCCAGTTATTTTTTTGTACTCCCGGAAACACCCATGGGTGGCAGTTCCATTTAATTTTATAGACGCAAATGTGGGGTGATTGAACTTCCAATATTGTTTTACTCAATTGCTTTTGAGAATAAACGTCCCTTGTTGTTCGCACCAATACACGAAATCTGGCGGTCAAGATAGTGTTTTTTTTTTAACTTGGATTTCTGAAAGTTAACTGTTTGAAGCTGTAGAACAACAGAGGATAAACAGGGGTTTCTCATGAACTTTGCTAGTTCGTGGGTTTTTCCAACAATCCTCTGATTACTTTATAAATTGCCTTTTAGGATGTGAGGCTGAGTTACTCCGACGGCAGCCTGATATCCGGAGATAACGCTGTGCAAGAAGCCGTTCCCACGCTGCGTAAACAAGCTGTCCGCGTGCATCCCCCGCAGTGCTGCTCTGTCCTCGGGCTCCGGGTGCCAGATATTATTTCACCATACTTTGTAGAGCTTGTCTGCGAACCAGCGCTTGCATCAGAGCACACGCAGCAAAGCTCGTCCTCTGCTGTTGGTGTGGACTACTTTCAAACACGGCTTGGCGGGCTTTCTTCTGCCCTTTTAATGCTAACGGCACCAGAACAGCATTTGAACCTGCAGCCCACAGTACTTGATTTGCATATACCGTATCCCGTATGCATGCAATATAAGCATCCTTACGCATATGTGGCAACACAGGCATTAGACCTCATACTGTTCAGTGAGCTTAAGACGGCATGTGGCATTTGTGAGGTAGCCGTGCTGCCAAGGTGCACCCACATTACGTATGATGCCTTCAGTCACCGGGAATTTTTTTGTTGCAAATAGTAGTTTGCATGCTGGGCTTTTAATCTCAGATATACAATGTTAAACAAGTATTGGTAAGTTCAATAGATATGTGCTTTGTTAGGCATTTTCTATTCTTTGTAGTATTATTTGCTGTGTGTTTGGTGCAGTGGGAGTGTGAGGTGGTTATGATCAGGGCAACTGAAATTATGCGATTTTTGCGGCTGCCACATTGCCCGCATAATTATGAATTCACTACATAATTCCACATCTGCTGTTTATTGTGCAGATTTTAATAAAAAAATTATTTTGATTCTAGTTCAAATGGATAAACAGTTACTAAAACGGTGCAAAATGTTACAGGACTTTTGTAAATGGTGGCTGGTCCCCTTTTGGTTGCTTATTGCTATATTTTGGTGTTAAACTGGCACCAATGGAGTAAGGCCTTTGCTCACACAGTCTTAAACCTGTGTAAAAATGGCAAAATAATGAAGTAATACATCACAAAATGTGCCGCATAATACCACATGATTTGCCTCTTATTGCTGCATAATTTACTCAACCATGCCCCACGTTTCTGGTTCTCTCCTGCCACATAATTCCAGTGGCCTTGGTTATGATGTAAAGAGACCACCAGTCAGAGGAAAGGACTGTGTAGAAGGGAAGCCAAACAAATAATGTTGGCAGACAGCAATTGACAGGGTTTAGAGTGTTTGAAAGACAGGTACAGTCCAGCTAACGCACCCAGTAGTAGGGTTTGGCGGTGCATGAAGTAAACCGAGACAGCTAGTAAGAAGGGAGGTCAGGCAGTGACACCTATTGATAGGGGTTATGGGGTGGAAGGGCAGGCGGAGACTGAAGGGCAGGAAGAGACAGCCAGTGGCAGGGATTTTGAGTGCAAGGGCAGAAAGAGAACGGCAGGAGATCAACAGAAATCCGCATTAATGGATCATGAGAAGTTAAAGGACAGGTGGTACAGAAGGGCGCACAGATGCTGTCAAACACAGCCAGTGACAAAGACTGAGGCAGCAGGAGGAGACATCAGGAAACAGCAAGTGACTAAGAGATGTGTAGGTCACACCGACGCCTGCAGGGGGAGCCATTGGAAAGAAGTGGGTTAGTAGTGAATGGCCCCAAGGGAGCAGGATGATGAGAAAGAGAGAGAGCTAATGACATGGACTGAGAGGGTCGGGATGGAGACATCACCAGATAAGATAGTCAGTGACGGGCTGGACCGATGTTGTCACTTGAAGTGAGCAGAAGGTTAATTTAAAACTTTACTTCGTCGAAGCACTTTTTTATTTTATAAACGAGAACTGTGGAAAATGTGTGGGAAAACTCATACTGTACCTCTACCATATACACTTATACTAGGGACACCTCCCCTGTGAGCTGCACAAACAAAACATTGTTGCACCAGAAACTAATTGGGAAGAAAAACACACTCGTCCAAGAAATACGCAGCATATGTGCTGCTTACATCAGAAGCACACAGGATGCACATTACTATGACAACTAAAATTGAGTACTTACCAGACGTTATTTCATTCGAGACTTAAGCCCTAATTTATTTTTATTCTATACTCGCTAGACTTAGTTGTTATTGAAATAAATCCAAGTCCGGTAAAAGATGAATAGTAGATTTATTATCAGCACGGCAGATGTACACCTTTCAGAGTCAGCTCCAGATGCAACTGAGCCCAACTGTAACAAGTACACAAGCATGGAACAAACAGAATCTGGAATACACACTGAAAGATAACATAGCGCATGCAGAGTGGCATGCGGCCAGATGAAATATTAGCTTCAAGAAACAGGGGTTGAATAATAGAAAGAGGAGAGATGTAACAGTTGTTTCCAATTCTCCGTTGGTGCTTCTGCGGTGGAAATCCCATTTTTCTGCCACCTTTGGTCTTGTTAACAGTATGTAATGTTTTAATTCTGTAATGTGTTCACAGTTCCAAAAGTTTAGTAAATTAGAAAGGCAGGATTCTGTTGTCAGGGTTTATAATGTGCAGATTTTTCTGCATTTATTTAATGCAAAATAGCTTTACTTAATCACGATTACCATTTCTCTTAGTAAAAGGCATACATTCTGCTTGAGGTGGAGCGGAAAGGACAGCTGTGCAGAGAAAATATGGCATGTAATTTACTCCAGCAGTGGTCTAAACTTTGAGGGGGGGGGGCGCTTGGCTACCATTCACAGACGGCGCCCATGCTTCAGTGGTCACAAACCTAATAGCCCATAGAAGACCCGCCTGATATTCAAACTGACCTGGCTCCCAGGTCCAAACACGCGTCTGCCATTGTCTGTTGTGCTGATTGTCGCACTGGGACCTGTCTAACCAATAACTGACCAGGAAGCTTCTATGATACTGCCATTAGACTTCCTGCAGGACGCTGCTTCTGCTGTCACACCTGTCTGTCTGCTTCACGTCATTCCTACTGTCAGCTTATGTCAGCACACAGTCATGGGCCCAGGCATCAGTGTGCATGCTCTGAAAGAGCAGCCCTTCATGGAGCTACACTTTGTGCAAGAGATGGGGGTGAAAGAGAACCACATGTTAGAATCTACTCCACCCCTAGCGCTCCGTCCATCATCTCCATGTGTTTGCTTTGTTCGCCCTAAGTTGGCAGGGTAAGCACAGACATGGGTCCCTTGCTCACTTTGCCACTGGATTCAAGCTAGCCTAGCTGATGAAGGGTGTTACCCCGAAACCGGTCCCAGGGTGCTTGTTTCCGGTTCAGGGAAGACCTGGCTTGGCAGTTCGGGCTGGACTGTTCCCATGAGGCACAGGGTCAAGACTGATTTGCATGTTGCAGGGTCTGAACTGAGGTGGCGAAGTGAGCTAAAGAACGATGATGGATTCAACCCAGATCTGTGACTGGTGGTGAGTGTCTGAAAAGTTTCAGCTCTCCGTCCATCATCTCCGTGTGTTTCCTATGAGCCACCAGCATGCCGCAGAATTGTGCCGATGCAATTTATTATGAGTTTATATATCAAACGGGGCTATCAGAGACCACAATGCAAGATGACTTTCTAGGTGTTCCACTTTTGTCCCCCAGGATGGATTTCTTAATTGGATAAATCTGATGCAGGATGTTACCTGTGAGGGAAATCTCAATCGGTTGTGACTTGTGTTGCAGAGGTGTACCATTCTTAAGGCTATGCATCTGTCTATGTCTCCTCTCAAAGCGCTGATTAGATGTCTAAGTAGACACGTAAGTTGACTTCAGCTGGTTCTTCAACTTATTGGCAGGCCACAACTTTTGAGGTAGTCAGGAGAGTTAGTTCATCCCTAATGTGACCAATTCACTGATCTCACTCTCTTCCTGGCCGTTGAGTGAACGCAAGACTGCACAACTAAATTAGAGGTGGCCCCTGGGACAGCAGGCATAGACGGGTGCCTGAGAAGATGGGACATCGAATACCAAGCTGCATATCGAAGCCTCTCCATTGAAGATCCTGCCACCTCGGAATTGTAATTCATGTATTGCCCCTCAGCCCACCTAAGGGGTCCTCCTCTTAGGCTCTAACTCTGAGGCAGCTGTAGACTCATCAGCTTGGGAAGAATGAGACCATTGAATAGGCTGTGAACTCTATGGCAATTATGTGGATGTAGGCTGGGTGGCTGGTGGTGCTCGGCACAAGAATGTGATATAAATGCTATTCTTTTGGGAGGGGCATCCTATCCTGTATTTGCTCCATTGCTAGAAGAGACCACTACAAAGAAGTTTATCCCCCTCACCTCCAAGTTCCTTCCACCTGCTCTGTGCGTGTGAGGCAAGGGTATGAGGATGGAGACACGCATAGCCACTGCACCCAGTGAGGGTATGAAGGATCCATTTTTTCAAGTGTTCATCCTAAATTTATGTCCACTGAGTATTTGTGAATGTGCATCACCCCCGGTCGCCTTCTAACAAGGATGTTTCTACAGTGGTGCCGATTCTCTCCACTTTCTCCAGCCTCACCACATGTGCTGAACACGACTTCCTTGAAGGTCGGTGTGTGGTAGTGTGGTTCCAGAGCTACTTCGTACTTTAAATTCCTATGTGGATTTTGACATAATGTGCTAAATGGCCTCACTCAATACACTCCAATCATAAAATGGCTATCTTGCAATATGATCCAAAATGAAAACGGCTCCTACAACGGAACAATGGTTGATGGGGGCTAACTTGTTTCTATATAGTGAATAATACCATAGCTTGTAATTTCTAAGCATTCTAAAAGCAAAACTGGAAGTCCCAGGCTGTAATGTAGTTTTTGATAAGCCAGGAATGAGTGAAGTGAGATGGATCTCTTTTTTAGGTACCTGTAGCAGAGATCTATATGAAACCTGCAGGGTCGCTTCCATGTTAATGCAATATTTAAATGGTCTTGGCTCTCAATACCTTGCTTTATTGATTCAGCCGTAAATTGGGAGTACTCCCAAGAAGGGGTCCACAATTACCATGAAGTATAATATGTATGCCATGCTATTGAAAATTAATATGGACAATTAAATGTATACACAGCTCAATCTTCTATTTATTATCTTTGTTGAGGGAGAAGAGGAACATCATGGCCCAAAGGAGACTTCGCCTTTCATGAGTCATGGCTGCTCCCCACACTTAACAATAGTAACAAATAGCACATTGCACTCTGTATACTTGTGTGTATTTTAAAATGATGAATATTGTATCCAGCTAGATGAAGAGATCCTATTTGGATCTACAATGGGCTCGCTAATGATGAAATAGATGTTTTGTGAAGGATTGCACCACCTACTTTACCCACACAATGTGACTAAAGAGGATCGACTCCCTATAATTACACGTTGCTTCCTTTCTTAAACATGCGCTCCGGATAGTCTCACTGACTGATAATAGGTCTAAGCATGATGAGGTCCTTGGATCGGATTGAAGCAGTACTACTTTAAAATTTGCGTTTTTATGAATTTTAAGACGTACTTTTTCATAGTATAATGCCAACCACTGACAAAGTCCAACACCTTACTTGATCTAGTATCGGTGCAGTAGGTGTCATCTTCCAGCTGTCAAATCCAGGCACAGGGTTTAGAAGTAATGGCTCATGGTTTCAAGGAGCTCTTCTCCTGCCACATTTTAAGAGTTCTCATTTTCAGCTATCAGATTCTTGCTTCCCTTCTAGCTTTTAGGACTGAGGCACTACAGCTACCAATCGTTACTTGCCAGGGCTTCCAGATGCTTGGCTACAAGCACACAAGACAGCCATGGAACTCCAATGATGAGGCAGAGGTATTCAATAGGTCAAAGAACAAGCAGTCCAGTACACACATTTAGTTCCATTCCTATATGGGCTCAGCAGACAGAAATCTCTTCAGCTGGCAATGGGTCTGAATCCCCTCAAAATATTAAGAGATATAAGCTAAGGAGAGGCATTATAGGGGAATTCTTAAAGCTAACGTATATGCTTTCTAGTCTCTTAAGTACCCAATGGAAATCTTTCATGACTTGACCACCATTCTACTTTTACAACTAAGAAAGAAGGCATAGCAAACCTCCCTTCCTTGGAAACCTCGGGGATCACTGCCAGACTATAACAAATTACAATCTAAAAAAACATTGAATCAATGTTTGTTATCTTCTTTAGAAAATATAGGGATTCCAACACCTTTTCCAGAGCTCAGTCGACAGAAACCCTCATGGATTTGGATCCACTCTAATTTATTTTATGTTGAGATGACTCCTTGCAAAAAAATAATCTTACCTGCCGCATTTGGTAACAAAGGGCTGTCTTCTTTGTCCTATGAAGTGAAATGCCAGCAAAGCCCATTTGACAATAGGTTACTTGGTGTGATTTACTCTGACGTAAATTTGATTTAATAAAAAAAAAAAGCTCCTTTCAAATTCTGTGTTTTATTCTAATCTCAGACCAATCTCTCAATCAACAAAGTTGCAGCCAGTCATGTAAACATGTAAGTTTAGAAATGGTGTATGGCTCCAAATATGGTAGAGTGAAAAGTTTAATAAAAATGCAAATATCGCTAAATACATTAAAAAAAAAAAATCCACCTGAAGAGAAGAATTCAGTTTGCAAATACGCCAAAATCAGCTCTGCAGGTGGATTAAGTATATTTCTTACTCAAAGAAAGAAAAGCACCTTTGTTCAGACTGCTCAATCCTCCGTGGACCACAAAACGTAGTCCACTGTGGCGTAAGCTACACACAGCTATTCTGATTGGCAGCCAGCAGCTTATCAAAATGGTCCGCTCATGCTCCTGAAACTGCAGTACAAGGGATTGGTAATCAAAAAAACATTAGCTCATACACACATCTCAGTAAATCCTTGGTTTTCATTTCATAAATGCTAGTGTATCAGTAGAATAAAACACTCTACTACCTATTCAGATGGTGGGCTAGCTGCATAAAGGCAGAGATCTCTGTTCCCTCCTGGAGACTGTCAGTACTATGTTTTGATTCGTTCCACTATGGCTGCCATGTCCCTTCCACTTTTAGAGCTCACAAAAGCTAGCACACATTGCATTGGCTATTCGGCCTACAATGGGAATTTCCACGTATTCAACCTCCCTTGGCGAATAGCTCTGAGATACCTTACATGAACAGTGCAAACTACAAAGAGTCAATAGAGCACAACACTGCAAGCGGCGAGTGCATCTCTGGCGAAGAGACACCCATCAACTGACCGTGAAGAGACATCAGAAGGTGGAGAATTCACAGATAGAGCCAGCCACTGCAAACCATTTCAGTTAAAAGATTTTTGGGCTTGACAGATTAAAATATAATGTTGGGTGTTCCAGACCTTCCAATTACCATGGTCCCACCCTGTGCCACAAACTATTGGATCCTTTCCCGTGGTCTCCCTGTGAAGAGAAAATACCACACTGGGGAACACAGAGTGACCTTGAAACATTGCAGAGAGTGGGTTTCCAGCTCGTGTTTGGAGGCTCTGCACAGCTGATGTCCGTTAAGGGGTTTGAAACCTCCCCAAGATATTGTGGCCGCATCAGGAACTGTTTTTTGTGGCTAGTCTCAGGCTGTGAAAATCCCAGCCCCATCCAAGGCCTTGACCCCTTCTCTCACTGTGTAAAATCTTTAGAAGTTGGCTGGTCTGGGGACCTTGTTTGCATGGAGCGATATTGTGCACCAAAACAAATGGTGCCCACAGAGTAACCTTTGACTTTCTGGGCAAGTTGCTCTAGAGTGGTTTTAGTTATTATTACCTTAGGGGCCAAAAAGATCCCTTATGTAGTTCCAAACGTGCAGCTTCTGTTCTAGCACGTGCTATGTTTTGCACTCTCTATGCCCCGCTTTAGAGCAGCATGTTGATTCTCAGCAACCCTTCGAGGTCCTGCCCAGAGTGCAGTCACATGTGGCACTTCCCCTTGTGCAATCACCGCCTGTGTGGATTGGGCATTGCAGTCAGTCTCTGCATGTGCCCACCTTGATTCTGCAGTCTGGCCCCTTTTGAAGGTCTGGGTAGCCTCTTACAGATAGGTGGGTCTTCTGCCACTCTGTCTCCTGCGCTCTCCTTTGCAGGAGACTGCACATGTAATTGAGAAATTGGATGTTTATGCGTAGTATGCCCATGTGGCACCTGTTATGGTGTGCACATCCATAAACTGCGGCTGTGTGCCCCCTTTAATACTACCGGCTTAGAGCTCATTGGCTTCTCTTGGCATAGAGATTAAATAGAATAACCATGTGGTATCCTCACTTCGTGTTTGCCCTTGCATTGCTGATTTTGTGTCTATTTTATTCCACCAATGCAATTTCTTCTTCAGAGACTGCGCTGCGAAGATATATGTAGGGTATGCGTATATCTTTAAATGTGACCAAGCATCCTGCTGCTTCCAGTGATGCACAGTAGGAGGTATGGGACTGCAGGCTACCATGGGTAAGATCTGGAGCTCCAAGCACAAATCCTTGTTCTCTGCCAACTTAGAAGGCCATTGTAGATGAATGAGCTTCTCTGTTCATCTACTCGATTGCACATTGGTCCATCAAATGATGCCCAAAAAGCATGTTTCCTAAAAATGAAGCAATAGATATTTTTGAATACCTGATGGAATACTTCTTCAATGATGCTTTAAATACATATTTGATTCTTTGGAAGGATAAAACCATCCCCAGGCATTTTTTGTGCAATCAATACAAAACTCTGCCCTTGAAATGCCCAAGCATGCCATAGACTGCATAAATGTGATCCCCATTACTTTACCATGAACTGCGTGGCTTTTCAGATAAAAATGGTTTTGCATCGAATCTAGTTAGATGTTAATTTGTTTAAATAACTACCTCTCCCATTTACTAGTTATTAAAAGAAACCCACATTCCACTTCTTGGGTATTATCCAGTGTATTGGTGTGCTAGCACATACCGCAGACAGTCTGTCCACCTTTTATAAGCGTGCACGCTGAAAGTTATGCTGGCCTCTGAGATACTGAACACACCACAAACTTTGTCTGCCTTTGATTTCTTTGACCCCTGAAGGAGGGGTGCACATGAAAAGTTATACCCTTGAAACGAATGAAAGGCCTGCTTCATGTTCACCCAATAAAAAGCATCATCTGCAATGTATTTGCTGACTTTTTTTCCTGTTCATTTGTGAGGTACGAATGATTCAGATACTCTTCACGTCTGCGGCATGGTCTCCAGTAGGTATTTCGATTTATGTTTAAGCGTGCACTACTGTCAGCGTGCACACTTGAAAAGAAGTGGACAAACTGTCTACTGCACTTGCAAGCATGCGAATACACTAAATAATCACCAGGAAGTGCAATGTGTTTTCTTTAATAAATACAAGTGAGGGAGATAGTTGTTAAAAAATAAAACTTCTAACTAGATGCCATGCAGAACCATTTTCTTCTGCAAAGCCTGGCAGGTCGGGAAAAAGTGTTCGGGATCTGTTTAAGATAAAACCGGAGTCATAAAACGCTGACCTGCTTTTAATTTGGTGAAGATGAAATGTTGAGCCTCTCACGGATCCCCAGACCCGCGGGGATGAATGTGTTATGTGCAAAGAGCTGTCGGCGCAGCCAGCACCTGGCAGCGTGTTTCTTTGTTCATGTGGTGCGCACCTGTGGCATGTTAGCTTTCCTCCATCCTTTGAGATGTGGTGGTTTTTACACTGTGGTCTGCCTTCCCACAGACCTGTGGTATTGGCTTCATGTTCTGTGGTTTCTCAATGTTGAGTTTTTCGATCATTTCAACAAAGGGACACCATTTCTCTTTAAAAACACAAGTTCGACGGGGTTATTCAGCATTGCTATGTTGGCTGAGATTTATAGTTGGATGCAGAACTCTGCAGGAAGGCTTGTGACTGAATATTCATGGCGGGAGCGCAGGCATCATCCAGCAATCAGAAGGTTACATTGGTAGTGAGTGAAGGAAAGACACAAAACCGTGAGTCTATTACTCCAGGTCAGTGATCCATTGTATCTGAAAATAGATTTAATGTTATTAACTAATTTAAACACACTTCGGTATCAACCTGTCTTAAAACATCACACGGGTGCGTTAGTCAATTAAAGAAGTATAAAGTCCATTGTTTCTAGAAATTAACATAATGCACCAATAACTTAACTTATATGTCCTCGGTTAATAACCCCTGCAAATATTAAATTTGACTTAATTGACACAAGAGGTGTTTCACAACCAGAAAGTTACAAGCTGGCTGGTAAGTGAGATTTAAAAAGGTGCTTTTTCATAGGTGCAAGCTGCATAAAAATTATTCCCGCCCTGTACTATGAACTGGATGACATTAACCTTAGGGCCAGTCAGTTTGATTTGTGACGTTACCAGTGCAGCAATTTATAGAGAACATTTATATTGCAGCGGAATGATCCCAATCATCATCATCTGTTGTTCATAAACCAGTATTTATTTTTGGGAATCCACTGGTAACTGGATTACAGAAACTAGGATGTGAAAGGGAAACGTGATTGAGAGACAGTACTAAATTTCAAAGTTAACTTTTATATATGTACACATGCTTACTTTATTTTGCATTATTAAACCTATTTAAATAATAGAACAAGTAATTAAGAACAAAATATATTGTTATTGCAATTCGACCTATAGTGAGTTATTTGCCTAGAATTCCAACACCTTCATTTGACCCGAGCTTGCTAAGTTCCAAAGTCAGTAACTTCGCCATTAGAACACGTCATTACTTTTCATTTGTGCTTACACATGTACATCTTTGTAGAGACCGCCATTTATTTTTTGTATCGGCTTATTCTTTTTAATACTACACTTACTACATAGAGTGGCTGATTGGGCAGCATACATATTAAAATGACATCTGCATTGTGCCATGGCAGCAAATTGGAGTTTGTGATCATCAGAGAGATAATTTTAAGACCCACTTTTGTTTGTCAAAAAGTGTACCTCAAGTATTCGAGTTATCCTGGCAAGTCCCCTCAGACCGCCTCCCCCTGTGAGGAGTCTAGGTCCTTGTCATTCATCATAGTGCCTACCATCTTTTGCCAATCATGCAGATTCTCCACCAGCTTATCTTCTGCCCTGATCTCTGACATAAAGACTTCTCCCACTATCAGCCACTTTCTTGCATCCTCCTCAGCTTAGTAGATGTAGATGTACAAGTGATGTGCTGTTCCAGTATCTGCTAGTGCTATAGAAGTAGATGTCATTGGTGGTAGTAATGTGCAAAACAAATAAGCACAAATTGGCCTGCCTCACTGGAATACCCATGGTCCTCCCCGTTCCATCAAATCAAGTGCTTTAGGAGTTGCAAGAAACTCATGCAAGGCAGCTCTAATAAACGCTTTTTGGAGAGCTCAGATAAGGTGAGACCAACTGCATGTCAAAAAGGAATCCAGGTAAGCTTGTAACCTGTTCTCTGGACACACAGGAGAGAAGGCTATCAGTAGCTATTGTTGGGGAGCCGGAGCTCCAGATGCTCATCAGTGAATAAATGTTCATGTGGCGATCATCTCACCTTCAGAGTATTGCGCCAAGCTCCACCAGCCTGCTAAAGAGAGTGATGGACAAATGTCAAACTCACCAGATTTGGAGAAGAGCTGCACTAAATGAGTGATATGCGTAGACCTAATTCAAAATAAAGACATTGTAGTCTTATCTGAGGTCCTGTCTGCACCATGGAGCAAAATATGTACCAATGGCTTAAGGTACTTTACTTCCATCTCATGGCTCTATTTTAAAAGTTTTCTTTTCTCTTTTTTTGCTCGACCATGAACGCCATGCCTCACTGTGATCTATCTTTTCCCAGTTCTGTTGCACTTTCAGCACAATATATTTGAGGGATTGGCCCCCTGTAAGGCGAGGTCCTCTCCTAGAAACCACATTCCTTGTGATAATAACATTAGTCCGGTTTATAAGTGAGCCATGTGTATGGTGAGCTCCAAAGTTTGCCTGCTGGTAGGGCCACCATTGTCTTCCTTTAAGACTAGGTGATGTTAAGAATTCTGCATCCCATTCATCTGAAAGTTGTATCTATATTCTACTTTGATAATGCTATTGGCGTCTGACATATGTCCCACATTGCCAGGCAATCTCTACTGTGGAAGAGCTCCAGAACCTGAACATAAATTTAAATCTAACTGTATATTCCCTTTCTCTCCCCAGAGCTATGTTGGGGCTTAAGATGTCATAATTGATAGATGTTTTCTCGACGGCATCAAACATTGGTACCTTCTTCACATCTCATTCCACATCAACTCCTCCATCTTTCTCAAGTAGACTATTTGCATCGAGTCTACCAGAGCCAAGATACCATCACTTGCACATGCTTATCCTCAGCATTTCTACAAACGCTGCACATGCCGTATGCCAAGAGTACACACTTGATGGATCATCCACAATCAATGCATTGTTTGTGTAACCACCTCTGAAATCTCCTAATTTGAATGCTTGACTTCCCAATACTGGTCTCCTGGTTCCCTTTTCTAATTATTTTTGGAAATATATCCCAGTGATTGAGAATAGCAGAGATTTAGGGCATTAAAGTAGGATAAAGATACATTTTACAGTGACTCTGATACCACTAGTGATTGGCTCTCTGTTAGTCTCACCACCCTTCCTCTGTAGTTTTTTTTTTCCTTTGTCCAAGCCTCTACAGTGGTTGGCGGGATTGGTTGGAGGTGAGTATAGGCAAGGGTGTGAACCTATCCAGGGGATGGGGCTGTGTCCATAAATACATAGTGATGAGCTACATACAGCTTTGGTTTAACAGCTTGGGAATTGGGTTTCACTGATTCCCTAACAAGGAGGTAATTTTTGGGAGTGTGTATTTTTATCCTTTCGCCACAAAACAACACATCATAACAGACCACATTAACCAGAGAGTCTGTCTGGACCATGCAAGCCCCATATCCGTATTCTAGGTACCTTAACAATGCAAACACATACAGTTTATAGGCATCCAGACAGATGAATGGATGAAGCGCACACAGAGCCGGACAAATGATGATCACCGGGAAAGCCTAGAAATTCACCAGAATTAATAATGCTGCAGAGAACACAAAAATATCCGTAAACACTAGATTATGAGGTTTCCATACACAGAGACGCAAGACTACTAGCTGCCTTTGATGTTACTGCCCTGAGTAGCATGTTTATCAAACTTCAGCGCAATCAATGATGCTTGCAGTTGTTAGAAATTTCTGGAGCTGAAGCCAAACCGTGGGAGTGACAGCCTCAGCAGGTGAGAATAATAATTTTGTTTCTATGAATTTGGAGTTACACTACACCAAGAGTATATGAGACCATTGCCATGCAATTTCTGCCTCAGAACAAAAGAAGAGGCCTTGAATCGAACTTTTTAAATCATTGTTAAGATCCTCAAAAGTGTATCTGAGGGCTATCGCTCCCAAAGGGTACCCAGGTACGACAAAGTTTAATTTACATATTAGCACCGGAGGACTCGCACTGCATAGAAGTTGTACAAACCCTAAACTGCATCTAAACTCTATAATCCTTGAATATGATCATGGTACTACTGCTTCTGAGCGCTAAATACCCCAAACTACATGTAAAATCTGGAGCCCCAATTGACAGGTGACCAAAACCTGGAAAGACAAAAGGAGCTTCTGTGCATTGCCCATTAACTGGCCACCCAGGAATATCAGGCTTTTGCAAATCCCAAACTGTGCTCCACAGACCATTGGTCGACGACAAATCTTGCCAACAGCTGTAGGACACAGTCTAGGCCGCACAAAATGTCTTGCACAGGTGTACATTCTACACTATGTTGCTATGCATATGTTGTGTGAATGTTCTCATTTGTGGTGACAAAAAGGAATACTGTACATAAGTTGAACCCGATGAAGCAAATAATGTAGAGGTATGCAAAGGACGTACCTCAACTTCTATCGACTTATCTCACTGCTTGCTCATGGATATGGCTATGGATGCAGCTTTGTCCCAGTACAGACATCAACATTGGCTGCAACCTCTCTGTGTACAGATACTTCAAAAACAATTATTTTATCCATCTGCAAGTAGGATCTTTCTTTATGGAGCAGATAACAGTTCGTGATCATGCTGCCTGGCTTTACAGGCTTTCCAGCAACCTGGCAGTCGTCCTACCGTATTCCTAGTTTACTGCCTTCCGCAGCGCTCTCAATGAAGTAGTTGCTAAGCTTGAGCTGAGGGGCTAAGTTAGAACATTTCAACCTTTTTTACAATAGATTGGGACTTGATCACTTTTCCCAACATATCCCATGGCTGAAGTTTAAGTATTAAATATTCAGCTTGCATTTCCATATGAGTTTCATAAATTCTTTTGTGAATTGTGCCGATCCTGAGGGATACCACTCAGAAACGTTACAATTTTGCAGCATGACATACATGGCAGTAGTGGACCGAAGTAGCTCTGACTGAGTACATGGAACAAATGACAAGGTACATGGAACAAATGAAGATGCTTGACACACGAATCAATGTACATGTCTAGTCATTTTAGTGAGACGGCATTATTCTGGGGCTTCCTGTATCAGCAGTGTGGCATGCATGTCGCACGTTTTGATAAATTTTGAAGCCACATATTTTCCTTCAGAATCAGTGAGGTGTTCTTTCCATTGAGCTCCCCGTTTCAGGGTTAGAGCTCGAATCCCATTGTTTTGCTAGGCTTAAATTCAAAGATATGCCTGCAAAAACCAAAATGTTTGCATGGACAACAGTTACCCTTCTTTCGCACAGAAAACCACCAAGTACTCATGAGGAAAAGTCTACATATCTGAGCAGCCCTTTCCGGAGGAATAAATGAGAGGTAAGGGCGGCAACAATGGAGGATAAGTTAGAGGATTCTGATTTTCTTATGACGGAAGAAAATTGCAGGCAATATTTGGGGGAAATTATTGAAATACATTTTACTATTTCCATGATGATAAATGGCGAACCCTAAAGAATTCACTGAAGAGCCAAATAGTGGAAAAGACCTTTGTAGAAGAGAGGTGAGTCGGGGTAGGAGGTTGGAACAGTGAGGAAAAGAAGAGACTCTTACATTTCAGGAAAAGCGCATGACATCCAGGCCCAAAATTACAAATTTGTTACTGCACAAACTTCAAAACTTTGCAGTTTGGCCATCCTTCTCATCTCGTGCATAATGCACCAACACAGTGGCGGCTGCTGCAGTGTGCAGGAGGCCCAACCTTGCAAGCACAACCTTCACAGATGATCTATGAGAAAATGAAAATCCAAATATTGGAAAGGAAGATGCATAAAATAAATGAGCATATTTAACATTGACACTATCACCCTGTAAGTGCTATTGCCGCCTTAAGTTATTTCTTTTAGTCAAAACTGTGATATCATTTACAGTCAAAGAATATGTGATATCACTTCCGTTACAATGGTGCATTGGGCAAATTACGTCCATGAATCTGCCATATTCCTCTTTTCTCTGAAAAGTTGCTGAAAGAAAAGTTCTCCGACTAAACGGCAACAACAGGCAGAAGGTTTGAGACTGGATATGGACGACCTGCCAGGTACACATACGGAGAAATGGATGGAGAAGAAACCGAAAATAAACAATAAAAACATACTTTTCCTTTTGTTCAAAACGCAGATTTGACTTGCTCTTGGTTGAGTTTTAAACCACCCCCCACGTGGTCTAGGACTAATCTGCACTGCAGTGCAGTTACTTCTGTTTAATTCACCATTTCCTTTTCTATTGAATTATTCATTTCCTGATCAGATCAGCTATTAAAACGACTATCATATTTTTGATTAAATCTCATTATATGGTTATTTTCTTATGCTTCTTAGAACACTCAATCTGTTGTTCTGTTCTATTTCTAACAAATTTTATGTATGAAGCATTGGTTCTGTGGCAGCCCCTGTGACATTTTCTAGCATTGTTTTATCATTTCTTTCAACAACTTTTTACAATATAGCGAGGTGCTCTGAAACTAATTTCAGCAACTTGCCTGGCGAAGTTACAGCCTTTAATGGGACCCAGATGGTGGAGAGTGCACTTATGATTTGATTTTTGTTAAAGTGATATGGTTTTCTTGATTACGTGCTATAGATTGATTTAAAGGGATGCCAGCCAACCATGGTAGTCTTTTACAGAGGAATGTTCTTTGTGCAACACATAAATTGCCGAAGTTTTAATACCAAAGACTTCCTTTGTGGTAGTTTATTATCTTACCCCCTGCCTCCCCCCCTTACATGCGCCAGTTGTTTTGGGAGACTCTTAAGAGTGGACGGGTCTGGAGAGTAATGCCTTTTTAACTTTTTTCTATTTAGGACCAACCCAAAATAATGCACAATATTTTATTGATTTATTAAATTACTTTGACAACACCGTTTTAAAGTGATGTATGGAATGTAAACGGTTCAATTTAAATAAAAAGAGACGGTGTACAAAGAGCAGTCGTGTATAATCAACTAAAACACAATTGGTTAACGGGAATAATCAATGTACGAATAGCGCAGAAAGCCAAAGATTTTTTTATATTTATGGCATGTTTTGGCAGGTTTAGCAATTTTCTTTCATATTTTTGTTGAAAAGTATAGTGTTCCATTACTCAATGGGCAGTATAACTTCATGACAGCTACTTAGACATTGTGTAAGCAAGCATTAGCAATGCCAATAGGCCTGGCCTAAAAATGAATGTGTCTTTTGTGTCATAGATGGGTATAGGCACTTAATAGGTCATCATACATGCATTCTGTCACTCATCTTTGAACTCATGCATACATCCACTTACTGATTTGTGCATTCACCCTCTGACTCAACTGCAATAAAACACACACAAACTCAACAACATATGCAAGCTAAATTAAAAGAATACATGTAGAAAAAAGAAAACATGTTGCTGTCTAAACAGCAAGTCCATATGCTTGCAATTACAAAACTAAAAATCGCATCGGGTGTCCATCTTGCAAAGGCATTGTAAATAGTATATTGTTGTTGAAGCATGGCTGTCACATTTAAAACGAATGTGTTGGCCGTCATGGAATGGTAAAACAATGATCTACCAAGGAAAACAGCATTGCATAATGGTCTACTGGTTTAGAGGAAGTTGCCATGTGCGATAGGGCACACTGCAGGTGAAATGAGCAGCAATCAAGCAACCACCCCATTAGCACTGCCTGGAGAGCTATAATATCCTCTTAAGGAACACTAAAATAAAAAGAGGGGAAGCAAAAAACTGAAAGGGGAAGCTTCAAAACTAGAGGACTGGCCACCCATCCCTGACACTGACTCAGTTTCAGGTGGATGTACATAAGATCAGAAAATGCCATCAATCCCAGGGCAAGCGAGCCAATGACTGATGTGGACTGAACATTTACCCCATGCAGTTCGCTCTCATGGATGGAAGCAGAGTGTTAATGACACTCGGACAGACCAATGTCAGAACAGAGCTGACCCAAAGGCCCTCTATGTATATATGTGTGAAAATATATATATGTCTATATATATATATATATATATATATATATATATATATATAATAACTCACTGGTCCTTCAAATTGAATAAAGAACAACTGCAGACACACTTCGAGCTGCTACGTGTGGTTTAATAGCTGGGAGCTTTTGTTTTACATTAAACCACATGTAGCAACTCAAAGTGTGTCGAAATGCGTTGAGCCAGTGAAGGGTGGTTGATAGCTGCACACCGAGCAGGCTGCTGACCTCGCTGCAAGAGGTTGTATCTCCAGGTGGACGTTCTCACAGTGGGCAACCTTTTTGTTGGATATGAGCGGCTGTGCCTGAGCCGCGAGAACGACTCGCCGCTTCCAGCGGACCCACGACATTTGGAACCCCAGGTGCCGGTGTTGGGATGGATTTTCTCAAAAGCGAGTGTTCTGTGATAAGTCAGCCTCCTCTGTTTGTTTACTGTCACCAACCCACTAGGGATTTTAATTATGCAAATATGAACGGACCAGCAACAGTGTAACCCACTGGGGTAATACAAAAGAACTGCTAATACCACAATGCTGCTGGAGCAGCATACGCCATTGTAGGCGGGAGAACAAGCCTGTGATGGGCGGGACTCTATATAAATAAAGCAGATGTACTCACTTAGCTGCTGGTGTAATTTTGTGAGGCTCGTGAACAAGAAAGCAATTCCGAAACGCGTTGAGCCAGTGAAGGGTGGTTGATAGCTGCACACCGAGCAGGCTGCTGACCTCTCTGTAAGAGGTTGTATCTCCAGGTGGACGTTCTCACAGTGGGCAACCTTTTTGTTGGATATATATATATATATATATATATATATATATATATATTCTGCGTTTCTCCACTCCCTTTTTCAGCTTGTCACCAAAGATTGGAGCACGGACGCCAAGTAAGTGCAAGAATTTCTTTATTTTTCCTTCAGCAGCTTATCGCCATTACGCATTTCAGCCCTGGAGGGCCTTGATCACATGACGCGCCTCACAGCTTGACTTCCTCTTTTCTACCATTTTTTTCTTTTTTACCTAAAGTGACATGTACAATAACTTAGCAGTCAGTGAAAATGGAAAACAGACTGTTGCTAACACGTTTTCTACTCAGCAACTTGTCAAATATTATCATTATATTTCTGATGGTTACATAATTAACGATTTACATCCATGTATAAATACATAAAATATTTCAAAAATCAATTTACCATTGCATTTGGATTGATTTTAAAGTAGCATATCGTCTTTGTGATTTGCTTACTGTACACATATCTTTGTTTCCAAGATAAAATATTTCTGTGCAAACTCGCATTAGAATTTCTGTATAATACAGAATGTGCAAAACCGCAAATGAGTTCTCACTGCTTGTAAGTCCCTCTTATGTAAACATTCTGACTGCATAAAAAGTGCTATGTGCTTTGATGATCTATTCAAAAAGTGTCAGTGCCTAACCAAAGTGCAAAGAATAATTAAAATCTAGATAAAACTGTGAAATGTCTAGGGAGGGCGGATTTAATCTATGAATAATTCGCAATTCATCTAATTTATACATAATTGTTCTTATTAATGTCCTGTGACAGTTGATGACCCACCCTGTTTACATCTATATAGTATTATGGCTATGCCTAGAGACAAGTGTAGAGATCCTCTGTAGCTTTGAGACCGCCCGGAGACTTGGAATCGAATTCAAGAATGTATCGTGTATCCAATCTCCGTAACGATTTCTCTCCATTGCCTCCTCTTCTATTCGGTGGCACGGAATCAATCAAATAATATGTTAGATCCTTCGGGTCTGAGCTGTGGTATTCCTCAAAATGGCGTGCTACAGGATATGTCGTGTCCTGATTCTTGATTACCCGTTTGTGCTGGAGTATTCTTTTGTGGCCCTGAAGTATGGTACTACCCACATATCGTAGGCCACAAGAACACTTCAGCACATACAAGACATGGTCATTCTTGCAGGTTAGTGCTTTGGTAATAGTCCTCTCTTGGTTGCCAAAAGGGATTTTATAGGATGTTCTGTTAGTACCATGCTGGCATGCTTTGCACCGCTTGCATTTGTAGAAACCCTTTCTCTGTGAGAGCCATGATGTACCGGTCTGGTACTCCAAATTACTCTTGACCAAACTGTCTCTCATGGAAGTTGCCATACTATGTGTGATGGACAAATTCTTTGGCAAGAATTGACCTATAATAGGATCATTAAGGACTATAGTCCAATTTCTTTTAATAATACGTTTAATGGCCTTCTCCTGCTTGCTGAATTGTAAAATAATTCTAAACTCCTGTCCTGTAGTATTAGAGTCGGCAACAGACTTCAGTAGTTTCCTTTCCTTTATTTTTGAAGTATTTAATAAGGCTGATCTGGCTAAGGTATATGTATATGTGTGTATATATATATATATATATATATATATATATATATATATATATATATATATATATATATATATATATATATATATATATATATATTCCACACACGATTCCTCGGATTTTCCAAAAGAATACAAGGACACTTTGAAAGTTTGCAGTGTAAGAGATTTACTGACTGCACCTGGTGCAGTCAGTAAATCTCTTACACTGCAAACTTTCAAAGTGTCCTTGTATTCTTTTGGAAAATCCGAGGAATCGTGTGTGGATATTGCAGGGTTTCCGATACCCTGAACAAGGACCGCCCTACTTGACAGCCTCTGCATTTATCGGACTCTTTGGGAAATATATATATATATATATATATGATGTATATGTTGTTTAATGCGTAGACAGACAGCTAAAAATATATTTTTGCATGAATTATTACTGTGAAAATCTTCTACTCCTAGGGTTTGTCATAGGCATTAAACTACACCAAAATCATTCCCTACAAAGGTCATTTGTAACAAAATACCCATCTGCAGGCTTCAATACAGAGCAATAACAATCCACAATTAAATGCCTATTGATTTTATCATATGCTTTTCAGCGCTCCGTCCACCATCTCCTTGTGGTTGCTTTGTTCGCCCTAAGTGGGCAGGGTATGCCCAGACGTGGGTCCCTTCCTCACTTTGCCACTGGATTCAAGCAAGCCTGGCTGATGAAGGGTGTTACCCAGAAACCGGTCCCAGGATGCTTGTTTCTGGTTCAGGGAAGACCTTGCTTGGCAGTTCGGGCTGGACTGTTCCCATGAGGCACAGGGTCAAGACTGATTTGCATATAGCTGGGCCTGAACTGAGGTGGTGAAGTGAGCTAAAGAATGATGATGGATTCAACCTAGATCTGTGACTGGGGGTGAGTGTCTGAAAAGGTTTAGCGCTCCGTCCATCATCTTGTTTGCTTTATGCTGAATGTGTTTATCATAACCTTTCATAATAAACAGATCAGACCTATGACAACAGAAATGTTTTCCTAGTGAACTAATCAGGCATGTATTGAACTTTGATGGTCAACCACATGACATTGTAATGCTATTAAAGTGCTTTGAAAACTAGCTAATTTATGGTGGTTTTCTTTGACAGCAGAACAGATGGGAGGAGGGCAGTCATTGTCACGACCCCCTCATGCGCCCTCTGTGTAGTGGGCCTAGCGTGCAGGGCTCATGTTGTATTAGCCCTGTGGCACTTTATGGCACGCTATGATACCATGACTGATGTTCCCCTAGGCCCGTGATTCCATTGCCCTTGAATCCCTGCAAGCGTACCCCAGAACCACAGACCTACTGCTGGGATCTGGATGCTTAATAAATAAACAAAATTATCACAGCTGCGTGGAGGACAAGCACTTTTTATGGAAGTACACATCTGCCCAATAAAAACGAACATCCCGACTACCAACATGTTGGCGGAGCCAAAGTCTCTCTCCTGGTAGTGCTTCCTGTAGCACTTTTTTAGGTTAATCTCCTAATGTCTGGCGAGAGCAGCACTGTCAGGTCAGACCTAAAAAGACAGAGTGCCTGGTTATATCAGCATGCACTCCACCCTGGCCTGCTTAGGCTTTACATAGCCATATAGATGTATAGCTCATTGAAACAAATGCGTGGCACTTTACCTGTAATAAGCGATCCACTTCTGTAGTCATCAAAAACAGCGGAGTAACTGCCTTCTATGTTGCATGAAACATTTCAAAGTGTGGGCTACTTGCTTAAGATATTTCCCGCTTGCTTGCTCACAGGATGAGGGATTAATAATAAACCCTTCATAATGTTTATTGCTAGACCAGAGGAATCACCATCATGGAGTATATAAACCATCTAGATTAATACACTGTTACACAACAGCAGGCTGTAAACATGAATGTAATAAAAAGCAGTTACTGCTTTACCCACTATTTTAGGAAATGCAATTTAAAATTCTCATAAATTTGATACCACTCCAAGCTTGGCTAAAGATCACATATGACATTCCATGACGGATCACATTTCGTTTGGTCTGGGCTGCTGGATTGGTCCTCTAACACCTAGATCACTTATGATTCCAAATTCTCTCACACCCCAGCAAGGACACAACTGAAATTGTTTATATCTTCAACCGTTCTAATTCAGGAAATAGTGAATGAAATTCCGAACTTATTCTCTAGTCCAGCAGTTCTTATCCTGTGGTCTGGGGACCCCGGGGCATCCGCAGAGCCTACTCAGGGGTCCGTGACTGCTTAGAAAATTTAAATATTATTAACAGATCAATAAAGTGTATGTAAATAAACCAACAAAATTGGAAAATTGGAAATGTTAACATTTTCTGTAAATGTGAAGGAATTTGAAATTGGCGGCTAAAAATTAAGTTGGTATTTTCAGATTGATTTGTGGGACAGTGCATCAAACAGACAGAATGTAGTATGGAGGAAGAGTTGCCTCAATTGAATTTAAAAGAGCTCCATCCTTCCCATTAAAATTGTTTTCTTTTAATACTTGTTTGTGAATTAAATATAATATTTAATAATTTGTGCATTGTTTTGTGGTTCACATCATCTAAATTGCTTAGGCCGGGGTCCTTGGCTTCCAGTAATGACTGGGGGTGGGGGACAGGATTCCATAATTATTCACTGGGGGTCCCTGGATGCCAGTGATGATTAAGGCATGGTTCACTGAAGTCAAAATGTTAAAAACCACTGCTCTAGTCTACTCCATCTGTGAAGAGCCAGATGTTACTTGGGGCCCGGCATTCAAATTGACTTTGAGGAGATTTTATGAGTATTAGTAATCCTTGGGCCCTGCAAAGTGGAGGAGCTTTATAGTTGTATAGTAGCACCGACAAGCCTTGACCAGGTGTCCTATGTGTCTAGGGTGTAGAACACTGTTCCCTAACTGGAAACAAAGCTTCCAGTGCACACCGGATCAGGTCAATACTGCTGGTCGCTGAGGACTGAAAATCTATGATCTCATAAAAAGTGGTCTATTTCAAGTTCTTTTCTTGTCTCCGGTGCAGTTGTGATCACAGCTGAAGAATACCTCAAGCTACTGTTCAAGAGGCTTGACTGTGTTGGTGGGCCTCCTTTTGTCTAGGTGCTATAAGGGACTAGATGCATTGCAACACTTTTGTCCAGCGTTCTGTTGGTGTCTGGGTAGCTCTGCTATGTGCCTTTCTCTGCATTTTTCTCAAAACTGCTATCTCCTGACAATTAATTGATACCCACTGGATTCTCGCACGCTAAGTTGTAAATCGTGCCCTCTTATTCCCACAGAGCTTCTAGACTCTCGCACCTTCAACCATTCATTCCAATATGGATCATCCCCAATGCTCTGTGATTTCTGACTGCATGAGACTTTCTCTCTTAGAGAGAGAGAGAGAGGTTTTATGGCAGACTTTCTCCTTACCCTGCACTCTATTTCCTTGGCAGGTAAAGTGTATGCTATGATGCCTTCACCATGCATGCACTGACAACAGAATTTGCAGAGGCCGCCCACAAAGGGGGCCTCGAGTGCCGGTGCCATAACCAATGCCGAGCCCTGGAAGGATCCGGTTCTGGGTGCCCTAAAGTGCCCAGAAGCGGAATGGGAGTAGCCCAGCGCACCCCACGGGTGCCAGAGAGGCAACGTGCCCCCCCGGCCAATGGGGGGGCCTAGCGATGTGCAAACCCCCAATCGGGGGACACCGCTGGCTGAGGCGGGAAATTGGGGGGGAGTTATAAGTCGCCGCTTACCCTGTGCAGCTCCTTATCATGGAGCGGGGGACCGGCGCAACAAGGATTTTGAAGGACGTGTTTTACCTGGTCGAGGTGAGGCGAAGCTCTACTGCGGGACCTTGTAAGCGGATCAGAAGCTCCACGAAGAGTGTTGACTGCCGGGGGTTTTGGAAACTTTCAAGCATTCACCCTGCGGCCCGGTGTGGAGGACAGGATCGTGTGGGGGTCTTCGGCTCCCAGAGCACAAGGTCGTGCCCCTCCCCGCTCCAGTATGCTCTGAGGTGCTGCCTCTGCACTGCTGCATAGGGGCTGTGCGGACCGCTGTGCGGACCCTGAGCACTGCCGACTCCCCCAATTTTGGCGCGAGGAGGAAGCGAGCCGGGCACTGCATGGAAACATTGCACGCAGCTGCTGCTCTGGCCCATGGGCATCTCGGGTTCGTGCCCCCACTGACGACTGCGTCGCAGCCACCTCCTGGTTGCTTCTCCCGTGAGGCTTGGGAGTGTGGCCTTTGAGCGGCAAGCGGGCGCGACCACCGGAGCACGGGTGAGCTGCGCTGGGGCTTTGTTGTTGGTAAAGAGGCCACTGACGACTGCGACGCAGCCACCTCCTGGTTGCTCCTCCCGTGAGGCTTCGGCGTGTGGTCCTTTGAGCGGCGAGCGGCCGCAACCACCGGAGCATGGGTGAGCTGTGCGGTGGCTTTGTTCTTTGTAAAGAGGCCCCCCCCTGGGGACAGGAGCGACAGTCCTGAACGCTGCTGGAACGCCGGTAGGCCGGGCTGTGCGCACTGAGGATCCCCGCACGGCCGGTAAGTGGGCGGCGCTTCAGGAGCTTTCCGAGGGGCAGAGCCAGATCGGGGGAGCTGGGACAGAAGCTCTACGCGCACTGGGCACACGAGAGAACATCGCGCTGCCCAAAAAGTTAATCAAGGAGCAGTAAGAATCGACCTATGCTCGGATCGTTTAAAAAAACAAAAAAAAAAACATATAGAAGGAAAAGGTTGGGAGACAGTGTCTCCAGACATTCGTGTTTGCTGGGGGTGTATTTGAAAGCAGCTGCTGGCAGCCTCCTGTATGCATTGGGCTGGGGGACAGGCTCAACGGTGCAGCACCCAGTGGGCAAGGAGCAAGGCAGCCAAGTGAGTGCTGGGTGCATGGGCCCCTGCCTGGTTCTGGAGTCAGAGAGGACAGAAATTGGGACAAGGACATTTGGTGCATAAAGAAAGGTGGCAGCACTCAGCCAAGAACGGATAACAAGGGGCCAGTTAAAGGCCCAGTTGCACTGTTCAAAGTCTTGGTGCATTAGGAGGGCGGCAGCACCCCACCTAGAAGGTAGATCAGCAGGCCTCCAAAGGCACGTGTGATGGAGAGCCAGGGCGGAAACGGGCAGACAGAAGAGCTGGGGGATCTGTTACGGAAAATTCGGGCTGCATCGGAGGTCCACAGGACCAGCTGGCTGGAGTCTCACTTGGGCCAAGACGCAGGAGAAGGGACAAGCAACCAGCCACCCGAGGGTGTCGGCATGCCAGCACCCAGGAAGAGACGGAGGACAGCGGCCAAAACACAGCGTACGACGGCTACCAAAAAAGGATGCCAGAGGACTGACCTGCCGCCTGGAGCCATCCCGGCGACAGCAGGAGCTAACAGTGACGCCAGCAACGCAAAAACAAGGGGTGAGCATATTGGTACAATAGTGCAGGAATGCTTAAAATCAATGGCACCATTGTTGCATAAGGAGCTGGGCGCACAGGGGTTAGGGACAGTGGGCCCACAACCTCAAGGGGGAGTATCCCGGCTACCATGGCACTTCATAGACCCGGGCTGCGTGCGACAGGAGCGCTTGCAAGGACAGGTCACGCAGGAGACACGTGGGGAGTTGGGGTCCCCCGTAGCAGCATGGAGCAGCGCAAGCACAGCAAGCGTCCCAGCTTTGGCCCCAGACGCATGCCCTAGGCCTTCGCCAGGCACAGCATCAATGACCACAAGGGCCACGGGGCTAGCGAGCCTTATCCCCCTAGCAGTAAAGGAGAGGATATGGAGGAAGGAATTTATTGACATTTTCTCACTGTTAGAGGTCCAATTAGACGGGCTGGACCTGACAGTGTGTGACAAAAAAGATGAGGATAGAAGGGAAAGGAGAAGGGAGCGGAAAGAAAGGAATTTAGATAACTGGCTAGACGCATTTAGAATAATGGCCTGCATAATTGTTAAGTTCCCTTGCTGCGCGGCCGATCTATGGCTATACAAGGCTAGGCCTGGGTGGTGAACTCCGCTCCGCTCGCGGAGTTTGCGGAGTTTTCGGAACTCCACGTTACGCAGAGATCTGAAAAACTCCGCCCGCGTAGCGTAGTGGAGTTTTTTCCCTCGCTCGCGTTCGTCAACGTCAAGTTGGCGAGCGGGAGCGAGGAAAATCCACCTCCCGGCGAGATATTTCCTCGTTCGCGATCGTCAACATCAAGTTGGCGAGCGCGAGCGTGGAAAATAAGCCTCCCGGCGAGATTTCTCAACGCGGGGGGGTCAGGTTTCTCATTGCGAGTGGTCACGTATGCTTGCGACCGCTCGTGTTGAGAAACTGCCCATTTGCGTTGAGAAAGCTGCCGCTCGAGTAAAAACCTACTCGAGCGGCAGAAAGGAAAGCAGCGCCCGCTTGCACTGTGCATGGTGCCGTTCGCGATGATTGCACAGTGTGGACAAGCATCCGGCACTGAAAATCACAGCGAACGGCATTATTCTATCGCACTCCGCCGCTTGCGGAGCTCCGCGTAGCGCGGCGTTTTTTTTTCCCCACTTCGCAGAGTTTCACGTAGCGCAACTCCGCGAACTCCGTCCAGGGTTATACGAGGCAAACATCCACGGGGCACAGAGGCAATTCCCTGGGGATGCCTGGTTGGAATACGACAAAGGTTTTAGATTAAAGATGCAGACACACCCAGAAATGGAGTGGAATGAGGAAGATGTGTCCGGTTTCATACACAAAATGATGGTAGCAAAAGAGGTTAAAACATGGGCAGGAAAAACCGAGCAGCCCTTTCGGGGTTCTTTTTACAAAGGGAAGGGCAAGTCATTTCATTGGCCCAAAACATTTAATACATGGAAACCCCCACCCACCAACGGGCCGGCTGCCATCTGCTGGAAATATGATTCCAACGAATGCACCTGGGGAGCCTCGTGCAAATTCCAGCACATATGCTCCACGTGTGGCGGAGGACATCCAGTAGCAGGGTACAGACGCAAGAAAGAGCATAGAGGGGACAAAAAAGAGAAGAAAAGAAAACAGTAATTCAGTCATGAAAGGAGGAGGGGGGGGACCAAAGGGAGTACACAACTATCGGTTAGCCAAGTCCCCCATCAACACACAGCAACTCCGTCGGCTAGCCAACAAATACCACAACAAGACAGACGCCACCACGCTCGTGCAAGGTTTCGAGGAAGGTTTTGTAATACCATTCGAGGGCCCACTCCCGCTGAGCGACGCAAAAAACTTAAAATCAGCACTACAACACCCTGAGGTGGTTCGCAAAAAGCTAGAAAAAGAGAAATCCCTGGGTAGGATAGAGGGCCCCCTGCCCCTTCAGATAACTAAGGGATTAGTAATCTCTCCCCTGGGGGTAGTTCCCAAGAAGGAACCAGGTGAGTTCAGACAAATTCTCCACCTCTCCTTCCCTGAGGGGACGTCAGTGAATGACGGGATCAGCGCCGAAGCATGCTCCGTTGGTTACGCTACAGTCGACGATGCCATCTACTTAGTAAGGTCCTCAGGCCAAGGAGCCCTCATGGCAAAAGCGGACATTAAGTCCGCCTTCTGCCTCCTCCCGGTTCATCCTTCAAGTTTCCACCTCTTAGGTTTCCAGTGGAAAGGGGCTCTGTACATTGACAAAGCAATGCCCATGGGGTGCGCTGTATCCTGCACATACTTTGAACAATTTAGCATCTTTCTGGAATGGGCCCTGCATGGAAGGCATCCCGCGGGGGGTAAGCTACACTACCTAGATGACTTTCTGTTCACAGGCCCTGCAAGGTCAACAGAGTGTGGTGACAAGAGTTAGCTGGGGAGTTGGGGATCCCGCTGGCAGCAGAGAAGACAGTAGGCCGCGCTACAAAAATCACATTCCTGGGAATAGAGCTAGACTCATTCGTGGGAACATCCAGATTTCCCGAGGAGAAAGTGAGGGATTTCAGGGAGGAGATACGGGGCCTCTGCGGCCGTGACAAGGCAACTCTCCGCGATCCACATCGGTTGATTGGCAAACTCAATTTCGCTGCCAGGGTCATCCCTGCAGGCAAGGTTTTTGCCAGGCGCCTCACTCCGCCCCTTTTTTGTACTCCAGATAATATTTCATTGTGGTTCCTGAAGAAGGCGGCAAGTACGCCGAAACGCGCGTCGACAACTTTATGAACCTTCACCACATTTTTTGTTTCCTATTGTTGTTTAGCGAATCAATTGTTTCTGTTGTAGTGTGGCTAGAAAATGATTTATCTTATTTTCATGTTGTGTAACATTCAAATTGTTTGTGACCATTGTTCATGTTCTTGTATTGTGTTGTTATCCATATCTATAAATCTTATTGAAAGTTGGATAACTATTGAGTGGCACCAAACTTTTTAGTAACAATCAATGATATAAGATATTGTCATTGTAACTACATGTAAAGAATTGTCATTGTCTGGGTGTATTTTGTATTGTTTTACATTTTTTAGCCACCTGTTTTAAGAAATATGAGGAATGCAGACACTGGGAAATATGGACGAAACAAGGAGGGCAGTCGAGCAGTTCATCCAGTGGGCATTCACCAGCAAAAGGTCTAGATCGTGGGCGCAGGCCCACCTGTCCGCCGTTGCTCACTTCACAAAAATTTGCTCTGGCCAGGACCCCACGGCCTCTCACTACATCAAAGCAGTGATGAGAGGGTGGAAACAGGCAGAGGGAGTAAGGGCAGACAGCAGGCGACCCATAGACTTCATGAGATTGGGCCAGCTCATGGACACACTGGGGGCTATAACAAGGGACCCCTTCAAGCTAAACCTTTTCAAGGCGGCCTTCTCAACTGCGTTCTTTGGGGCATTTCGCCTCAGCGAGCTAGTAGTGCCCAGGAGGGCTGGGCCAGTGGGGCGGTGCTTGCAGGCAGCCGATGTCAAACTGGGCTTAACGGAGGTGGAGCTACTACTGAGGCAGTCAAAAACGGATGAGGCCAGCAAGGGGGCGGTGGTGCAGTTGAAGTGCATCAAGGACCACAGATACTGTGCAGTCTGCTGCCTCCTAACTTACATGGTGGTGCGACCAGCAGGGGAGGGGCCACTTTTTAAGCATGAAGAAGGGAGCCACCTAAGCAAATTTCAGTTCACAGCAGTGATGCGCCAGGCCCTTGTCAAAGCCGGGCTTCCCCCAGCAGCATTTGGCTCCCACTCATTTAGGATTGGCACAGCAACATCGGCAGCGCACCACAGGATGACCGAGGCAGGGGTACAAGCAGTAGGTAGATGGTGGTCCAGTGAATACAGGACCTACGTGAGACCTCAACTACTGTAGAAACTCTTGGTAAAGACATAGGGGCTGCTGAATGGGGGGGGGGTGCAGCCTCCAGTGCGAGAGGCCGTCTGACATTTGTGACCATTGCTTCAGCAGGAGGGCGACCCCGCCTGGTATGGGTGGTGGGTCACTTGTTCGTATCCAGGATGCAGTCTTGGTGGCAGTGGGGGGGCCACAGGCGGACAGTCCAGTCAACACATGCATCCGATGGCTGGGGCATCCGGGGATGAGATGGAATCAGCGGCCCTAAGGGATCTGCAGGCGGACACAGCATGGCACCCGGACATCTTGAAAATCCACCTCGGGGGTAATGACCTAGCCCAGAGGGGGAGGAAGGCACGCCTCCAGGCCATCCAGACGGACCTAACAGAGGCGGCGAGGTGCTTTGGTAGTACGTCCATCATTTGTTCAGAGCTGATCAGTAGAATGGTGTGGCGGGGAGCCGAATCACACAAGGCAGTTGAAAACTCGAGGAGAAAGCTGAACATCACAGTTAACAAGTTCTGCAAAACCAAAGTCTTGGAAAGCATCAGGCACGGCCTCATCCACCCAGGCCGCCCAGAGCTCTATGGGCGGGACGGGGTTCACCTATCGGAAGAGGGGATGCATGTGTTCTGGGATAACCTGTGGGGCGCAATGGCTCTGGCAGGCTGCAAGTAAAAAAATAACCAAAAAATAAAAGAGGAGGACGCAAGGGGGAGCCGCAGGAAAACGTTAGCCTCCCTAAGGCGTGGCGGAGAAGTAAGGGTACAATGGTTGGTTATGGAAACACACTGACAGGGCGGCGTGTAGGAGTAGGGCCACTCACTTTGGGAAGCCTCACGGCAGGGTGAGTTAGCCTAACAAAAAGGGGGTAGCAAACCGAGACGGCACTCGCAGCCCAGACCCAGCCGGACGGCAGGGCACAAATGAGACTAACAAGGTGGCGAGTTGGGGCCTAACTCCGAGGAGAAGATCCCCCCCCCACACACACGCAAAGAGCGTGGAAACCAACCGAACAATTGTATGACCCAGAAGTGACAATAAAGTTGATAAGCCTGCAAAAGAACTGACCAATGAACTGTCGGTGCGATTTACGAATTTGTGATGTACAAACGATTTACGGCAAACAATGTGTATGACAAGCAAAGTATATGATTTACGACAACTAAAGTATTACAGTTCACAAATTATGATTTATGACTAGGGGTCATACAGTTATGACCAAAGTATATGCATGTATTCGTAATAAAACTGCGGCCAACAATGACCACTATAACCACTACGCATGTTGGCTGTTTATTCTAAGGAATACAGGGATAGGAGAGTGCATGTTTACTGGAGTGGGCAGAGTGCGGGGGTTATGTATCTTTCTCTATTCTTTCCTTGGCCTGCAGATGCCACCTGGTAACACTAACCAACAAGGTTGCCCGAGATAGCGGATAGGTTGTCTTGGAGAATGCTGTTAGCGACTTTACTTTGGTAAACCCTTCTAAAAACGGAGAAAGAAATAAGGGGCAAAGGATTTTGCAAGTGGAATAGTTTGGCTTTGCCATTGGTTGAGCTGGTAGTGTCACGCTTCAGGATTGGAGTATGGATTCTGCTTTAAACCTGTCATACGCAAGCTGAAATCCAGTCTTCAGTGAAATCCTGCGAGTGCACTGCCCAAACTGGATTTGCTAATCTTTTATCCCCATACAATGTCAGTGTGTAGAAGCTGCGTAGAGTCCTAATGGATGTGTAAAATATGATTATGGAAAGCTTTGAGATATGCAGACTACCTTAACAAATGTGAAACTGTTAGGTAAGGAATGCTTTTTATTCTGCTTATGGGACGCAGAAAGTGCGGGAATGATTTAAAACTCCACCAAAATCAAATTAAATTTGCATTGTGAAAAAGAGAAAAAGTATTTTTTTATTGTTTATCTTCTGTTTGTTTTCCATCCACTGCTCCATGTGCGTAGCTAGCAAGCGGTCCATGTCCTGTCCCATGCCCTCAGTTGTTGCCGATTAGTTGCAGAACTTTTCCTTGTGCGACTTTTACTTATGATTTTACCATTCGCATAGGCGTAGATTGAAGCGTGCCATATGCTGCTGAGCAAGGAGCTAACACTGGCGGAAGATTTCACATGACATAGGGTCTCTTTCAAGTGTGAAGGAGTGCAAGTGTGCATGCGTGTGAGATGAGTGTATGTGTGCCACTGTGGTATTTCTCTTCATGTGTGCCTGTACACAACAGCCCATTTTAAGTACGGTAGCTATCTACACATACTTGCCCGCAGCTCAAAATAAATAATGTAGTGCATGAGAAAGAAAGACTGAATATCCTTCTTTGTCAGGCAATATCTATTCCGTCCCATTATTTTTAGGTCTCGTCTACTGACTGCTTTTAGCTGTCTGTTGTCGAAAAACCTCCAGTGGACCATACCAAAAACATACAGTGGTCTTGGAGCCAGCTCATTGTTTACCATTGATGGGATCCATTGACTACTTACTTCTTATTAAATAGCTCTACTTCCTCTCCTTGTGTTTGTCCCTCTATTGGAGTATAACTTTTTTGCAATCCTTTTCATTGGATGACTTGTACCCTTACACTGTTCATTTTCAGGGAGCTACTTTTTTTCCATTCAGCACTCCATGAGAATATCTCGTTTGTTCCTCCCCTGCCTCAAATAATCCCCTGTGTGTTCTGTGTGGCTTGTTCCTCCCCCAACCCCAGTTACTTAGTTGCTTCCTCCACTTGTTCTTGCCCTCATGTCCTGCTTCTCCCTCCCCACGTGCTCAATGTATATACTCCCACCTCATCCACTGCTTCCCCAACCACGACTGTTTAGATTGATTTATTTCTTCCTCAGCCTCAAGCTAGTCTGTTGTTTCCCCCTGCCTACTTTCCATTTCCTAGCCTCACTTGGTCCTCCATTGCTGTCTCGCCCGTTAAGGTCCTTAAAATAATGTGTTTTTTCCCTATTTTTTGGAGTGTCTGGAAGCTGCCATTTGCTCCCGGGCCACTCCGTTAAGAAAATAAAAACAAAAGAAACCCTGCACTCCTAGAACGGTAAATTAAAAGTTTATATGGAGCCTATTTAATTGCATAGGCATATGAATGCATGGTGATGCATGCATCTACATCGTTACACATGCTTATGCTTATGATGCAGAATGACGCGTGCCCGCGCATAAGCATGTTACTATCAACACACTTTTTGTTGTTGATGAAAAGCATTTTTTTTGCTGATGCTGCGCAGCAAAAGCATTTTCAAAACTAAAAGGTGAGACATTGGCTTTTCCAATGCTTGATTTTAATTGAATTCTGGTGCTTGTTAACCTACTGGCTTTGATAATGCTTGTTTTACTTTGCATGCTTGTACTTGTAGTCTTCAGCACCAGACTTAAAAGAAAACAATAACCATTGACTTTGTCAATGCTTATTCTATTGTGCGAACCTGCTTGGAATTAATTTTCAAATATAAATAATAATGAATAAATATTGACTCTCATTGACCTATGCATTTGATGCATTATTTCTTTATTAGCCTATAAACATGGGCAGAAAAATAGTTTATTACAGTTATCCTTGAAAGCCTCAGTTCGGATTACCATGTCATTTAACAAATTATTATTTTATTCATACTCCCTTGCTGCAAGGGTTGGTGAGGCAACCCATCTCTTTGTACAGGTGTGCAGCTTTTGCCATGATCTTCGCTACAGTGCTCTGTTTATACTTTGCACTTGTCTGTCGGGCCAAAGGCTCACCTGCGGGAACTGGCTTTGTCCAGGGAGGGCAAATACTAAGAGTCCTTGCTCCTCCATCTAAGGATCTGGGATTTCAAACCAGACACATACACTTTATTCTGGTTTCTACAGGGAGGAATGAAAGCAGAGTTGCACAGTGGACCAGGCTGTGAAAGGACATATGGACTCTGGCACTAAATGACACGGACGACTTGGCAACCTTGGAGGACCTGAACAAGGGAGAAATGAACTGGGGGGTTAGGGGGGGGGGGCAGGGGCCCAGCAAAACAGACTACCAGGTTATTCTTCCAGTAAAACAGACTGCCAGGATGTCCTTCCAGTAAAACAGACTGCCAGGATGTCCTTCCAGTAAAACAGACTGCCAGGTTATCCTTCCAGTAAAACAGACTGCCAGGATATCCTTCCAATAAAACAGACTGCCAGGATATTCTTCCAGTAAAACAGACTGCCAGGATGTCCTTCCAGTAAAACAGACTGCCAGGATGTCCTTCCAGTAAAACAGACTGCCAGGATGTCCTTCCAGTAAAACAGACTGCCAGGATATCCTTCCAGTAAAACAGACTGCCAGGATCTTCTTCCAGTAAAACGGACTGCCAGGATCTTCTTCCAGTAAAACAGAATGCCAGGATATCCTTCCAGTAAAACAGACTGCCAGGATATCCTTCCAGTAAAACAGACTGCCAGGATCTTCTTCCAGTAAAACAGAATGCCAGGATATCCTTCCAGTAAAACAGACTGCCAGGATATTCTTCCAGTAAAACAGAATGCCAGGATATCCTTCCAGTAAAACAGACTGCCAGGATATCCTTCCAGTAAAACAGACTGCCAGGATGTCCTTCCAGTAAAACAGACTGCCAGGATATCCTTCCAGTAAAACAGACTGCCAGGATGTCCTTCCAGTAAAACAGACTGCCAGGATGTCCTTCCAGTAAAACAGACTGCCAGGATATTCTTCCAGTAAAACAGACTGCCAGGATATTCTTCCAGTAAAACAGACTGCCAGGATCTTCTTCCAGTAAAACAGACTGCCAGGATGTCCTTCCAGTAAAACAGACTGCCAGGATATCCTTCCAGTAAAACAGGCTGCCAGGATGTCCTTCCAGTAAAACAGACTGCCAGGATGTCCTTCCAGTAAAACAGACTGCCAGGATATTCTTCCAGTAAAACAGACTGCCAGGATATTCTTCCAGTAAAACAGACTGCCAGGATATTCTTCCAGTAAAACAGACTGCCAGGATATTCTTCCAGTAAAACAGACTGCCAGGATGTCCTTCCAGTCACACAGATGCTAGAGGCTCATGTCTCCTGTAGCTGGGCTATCCTGAGATTATATGTTAAAGATTCAAACCACAGTTGTAGTCATAGCCATCCAGTATACTTATCTCGTAGGCTTGGACTTTAGGAACGAGGGAAAGCTTATCAAATGTTTTTACAATTTATTTTATTTCAGGTATTAATTGGGAATATCTGAGGGGGAGGGACCACTGGGGCATTGCAAAATGTGAGAAGCACTTATGACATCAAATTGGATGCCAAAACCTGCTGGCGCCGAGTTCTTTATCTAAGCTACAAATTGTACTTTTTAGTATGTTTTGATTTACTAATTACCATAACAACAAATTCTCCTTTAACTATAATTACTGCACATCTGACTCAGTTAGACTTTGAGGGGCTGATTGACAAAGAATCGCATACAAATCTGAAATCTACACAATGTAGGTCTCCTCCTCATATCGGCATACATTTCTGAATTCACAAAAGAAAGAGTATGAAAAGAAATGTATGCAAATCATATTCCCATGTGTGCTCCTATTACCCTAAACTTACACCTGAAGGTTAATTGCAAGTATAAGTAGTAGTAAAATATCTATTCCATGAAATTATGTTAAAATAGTGACAGCTGGTGTCCTGCCAATTCCAGAGAATGTCTGACCTTGGTCCACAGTCCTCCAAATGAAAGTACAGCCCCAAAGGACACCATCATTTTGGTGAGTGTGCACCCACCCCTGGGCTGCCATTTTGGAAGGTCCACATTCCTTCCCAAATCTACCTTGTTTGGATTTGCCTTCTGTCTTGTGCACCTCATGTCAGACCCAACAGTTCAGGATGCAGAAGTGAAACTACTTTCCTAATTTCATAGAGCTGAAAGCTATGGTCCCTGGCCCATCCATCGGTGTTCGGTGAGACCGTATCTATTGAATCCACATCACTTCTGCTACTAGGTGTGCGTTCTATCAATAACAGTACAATGGCACTGAACAGAAGTGCTGATACAGCAACATTCTACAGTATAGCATCCGTCCTAGGAGGGGCCAGCCCCAAGTTATTCAAAGTCTAGTTGTTCCCCTAAAATATGCCAGCATCTTCCTCTTCGAGTACTACAACAGCTGTCCATTGGATAAATAAAGCCATTCCTCCATTAAGTGTACAGCAGTCCTTCTAAGAAGTGTTTAAAACAAGCATTACAAGTGGAACTGAAGAGCCATTACTACAATTCTATAATAAAATCACTTTGTTCTTGAAGCAGCATAATTTATCACTCATACCCACCAGCTGTGAGAGAACATTAGGTGGCGATGTGTGTTTATTTGCATTTAAAAGCAGTGTTGAAACATTGCCTATAATCATGTTCCGCCCCAAACAGGACTCAACCAACCCCACAATGTTCCCCTTCCTCTTACGGAGGTGCGCTTGCTCTCGTCCAGCTGGTCAAACGATGATTTCTCCCCTCCACTCCTCAAGGACAGGGTCCATGTGTGTGAGCTCAGGTGAGAGCAGACGCTTGTTTGGTAAACAGAAGGGGCTCTGGCACTGAATCGCAGTGGTGGCGGTGATGATCTTTGAAAGTGGTGGGCATGTCCCCTGTCGCAAGTTCAAGAGGTGGTCAAGGGCTGGTCTTTAAGGTGTCGCCCCCCAAATAAACTTTGAATAAATGGGGTGAAATACAGCATTTTAGAGCACATTTCACCCTATTTCTGCTCAAAATTACAGGCACTAAAAGGGCATTAGTCAAATATTCCATTATTTTCTTGGTGTGGTAACTGTCTGGTGCTCCCCAGAAGCGTTGCAGGTATGCCTGCCCTAAGAGAGTTTAGACAAAAGCGGTAAAAATAGAGTATTTGAGCACAATTTCCCTGAAAAGATTTCAAAAAGTCATAAATGAAACTGGTTGTCCCGTAAATACAATATGATGTGGCTTTTCATGTACATATCATCAGTTTACTATACTATACATTCCTATGATCCTTCGACCAATCCTTTTCATTTTACCCAGATGTTACAATTGAGAATTTCCTTTAAAAGAGCAGAGTGGAAAAATAAAAATATTTCCCAGATCATGCATTCTCTGGCAGTACACAGCAGAGAGCAAGACCAATTTTACAAGCTCATACATCAGTGCTCAGACAGGGGTTCTGAAAACCACTTAACTATCTGCTTTAGATATATATTTGGAAAGGCAATAATTTTTGTCCCCAAGTATCAGCTTGTCAGTATATGAAAATAAACACATTTTTCTATCACATACACGCTTTTCATCTTGCAACAAGACGGTTAATACCCATAAACAAAAGCTTATTATTTACATAACAAAATATCCTGAAATACTGCCTTTTGATTTTTATTAAGTATCTGTTCAGTGCCCAAACATCAATTTATCGTTTTCTTCAAGTCCTCATATGTATCACTGCCACATATGGATATGGCAAGAATGACCAGTATTATGATGGGCCCAGCAATTTCAACCATCAGCATGCAAGGGCCAGTGTGGTCCCCATCGTACAAGAGATTGCCCCAACATGCCAGGAATTGGCACCTAAATGTCATGGATGGCTACTGGATGCTTAGAATTCCCACAAATATGCCAGGGTTTCACAGAGACTGCTCATGGTCACCATGCTGCCACGGATGGCCCCAAAATGCTAAGATTCAACACCAAATATGTTAGTGCCAGGAGCCAGCCAGCACACTCGCTGACTCGTACATATATAATCACACACACACCTGTAAGTTGGTAGAAATGCACACACACTTTCTCTGAAGTCCTCACATACACACACGTTCTCACCAGCACACAGAATTTGAGAAGTTGTTACATTTTACTGCTACCTGCAGGAATCCTTCTTTGGCTCCTTCTTAGGTACTGATGCTCCATGGGGCGTCTGGGCAGACAATTCTCTCATGGTCATATTATCTGCATTTGCAAGGCCTGGAATCACACATACGTTGTTTTAATTTATTAAACAATAACATTAAACATATTCATTCATTGATGCACATTCAGTGGCAGTGATGGACCTGATGTATGAAACAACACTGGGACCACTCTGGCCTTCTCTACCTAGCTAAACCTGCCTCAGTCGAGACCTAAACATTTGGATGTGATTGCAAACCCGGATTGATTGAGTTAATAAATAATTGTCAGTTTATTTGCCATGCCGCAGCAAACTAGGTGAAAGCAAGTGTCATAAAACATTGCTTTGGAAACCTACAGCCTTCTGTAAGCCTTTGGCAATTTACTTGCTGAAACCTCCACTAAACAATTAGGACCCTATACATGATGAAGGCATTTTCACTTGGGAATCTATGATGAGGACAACCATATATGCCCATGGGACACGGGTAAGTATATCTATCAATCTGCACAAAATGTCACAAGGGACTCATTCAAACGTAGAGAGCTCATCTGTAGGTTTGGGGGCTATCTAATTTTACTTAACCTCATTCAATTCCAACTAGGAACATTACGATAGAAAGTACTATGCTGGACAAAGTAAGAATTACCGGCATACATGTATTGTATTCATACATATACAAACAAGATTTGATCCCACATTTGTATCTGCAGTAATATTGTGGTTTATTCACTAAATGGTTAGACGGGTGCGACTGCTTGGTAATTAACTGTACCACGAGACTCTTGGAGTTGTCTCATGGGTGATAATTGGCAGAAGCACCATTCTGTGTTTACATTTGTTGACATATTGGTTTAGGTTATCGCGGAGTAATGCGGGTTTGATGTGGAATGGCACCAATGGTCAGCATGGATTTTATAAATAATTTCCGATATTGCAATAATATCTAGTGCAGCATTTCACATACCAAATAGACTACCATACTAGAGGTTGTGTATGGAGTACAGGTTCATCATATTTTGGATTCTGACAGAATATGATATTGGTATACCCGGCCACTCCTGTACACTGATCCTAAGATTTTGATTTGCCTTCACAGTGGTGAATACATAGAGTTGGGAAGTTTGTTGATGAACTGCCTAGGAATATTTTTTGGCCTTCTAATTCTGTCCTAGAATGAATGGTGGACAGATTGTTGACAGTATCCTACCTACACTAAGGTGGTGAGCAACTGTGGAGGTGGAGCTTACCACCCTGCTTTGCTTTTTGAACCAAAGTGTGGTTATGTTGATACTTGGGGCCTTCCGCTCTCTGTTTTCTACTTATACAGGTGTGGTAATTGGATGACAACGTACTAAGGAGACCCCTGAAATACTTTGGGGTCGAAACGTTGACAAACCCCCACCCCTCTCCAATTGGTTGACATCTACAATTAACAAGAAGGGATTGCGAACTCATTAGAACTTCCCTATTTTCACTTGAACCTAGAATATTAAACAACCATTAGGGATTGTACAGTGTCTTTGTGTATTAAATGTTGTTTATATAATCATCATGTGAGCACTGTCATCTGCACTACATATTTACATTTGCACACCTTGTTTGTATATGTATGAATACAATACATGTATGATGGAAATTCTTACTTTGTCCAGCATAGTACTTTCTTTAGTAATGTTCCTACACAATGAATTTGGAATTGAATGAGGTTGATTAAATTAGATAGCCCCCATAACTACTGATGAGCTCTCTAGGATTGAATGAGTCCCACATGATTCTGACTGATTGTAAATGGTTTTACGACTGTATAATTCTATGCCATGAGGGCATTAAATTACAGACTGATAAACCCCACAAAAGGGTTAGAGAGTGGGCAGAACAAGCTGAGATTTGTGATGTATATTTGTGAACGCCCACAATCTAGTGCATTTGTGGGCATTCAGAAAATATGATCTGACCCTTTCCCACCCTAGAAATTGTTGGGTTTTACCTCCACAAATATCTGGAGTAACTCCCCTTCAGGGGTACTGGTACGACACACTTTCTCTTCTGCCTTCTCTGTTGTAGGAATGTGAGGATTTGGGTATGTTATATGATATGGCTGTGGGGCCTTATCATGGAATAAACTCCCAAAAACTGTTTGGCTCGTTTGTATCACCTTTACTCAATCCTGGGTAGCTGTGGCTTCGAGCAGCATGGCTTGATGAAATAAGAAAGTCACACAACAAGAAAGAGAGTACACAACAATTTCAATAGACAGTGTATACTTTTATGAATTGTTAGAGACTTTGATCACCAAAATCCATCGGAGGATTCTGGAGATACAGATTTTTGAAGATATAAATACTTTTAAATGCAACCAAAAACAAGCATTTGTCAAATTTTTTTTTTTTAACTTTTGAAAAGTTTGAAAGAGTTAGTTCAACCATTCCGGCCCAGCTTGGGCAACCAAATCCAATAGGATGGAGGTCTAAGGGGCCAGAGAGGTTACTTTGGACAGTTACCTGGCCACCAGAGTGTTTTTAAGGCAAGTTCCAAACTTTACAGGAAGGCCACCATTGACTATAATGGAGTGGTCCTGATGCTGAGGATACAGGTGAAAAGATGCTTAAGGATGCTACAGTTGAGGTGTGGTTGACGGGGGTATCTTTGTGGGGAGTCCTTGGTCCGTGGATGATGTTGGGCGACTTTGGCCACAGAGATCGGGGTCACTCAAGTCCTCTTCATTGCAGTATCTGGCCAGCCGATGCTGGGCTACTGGTCTCCTTGCACTGCAGTTCGGGCAAAATCCTTCAGTGGGGGCTGGTGTCCATCTGGGTTGACGAATCCAGTCTTTGACGGTACTCCCAGGTCCAACTGTGCAACTTTTGGCTGTCGAGGATCGGTCACTTTGTACGCCCAGCACCAGGTAGCAGTAAAACGTTTGAGATGGCTATCAACTTGCCGGTTTGGGCTTCTTCAGCTCTTGTGTCCCTGGAGCTGGTTCCTAGGGTCAGCCAACTGATCCTTGGAGTCACTGCTTTGACTTGGTCCCAGGAATCAACTTTTCCCCTAGTCAGGAGCCGTAGACACAGTCCAAACTTTAGTAGCCCAAAGTGCAGCAGGTGCAGTCCTTCCGATGGTGCAGTCTCACTCCGTGCAGCTTCAAGGGCAGCAGGACAGTCCTTTTTTTCAGTCCTTTCTTCGAATCCAATGTGATCTGGGGTTCAGGGTGCCAGGGGTGCCCATTATATCCCGGGAAAGTGCCCAGAGGGGAAAACATGGTCACTAGCCAATGGGATAGTAGATCCCCTCCACTTTGGTGATAAAGTTGCGGTGATGTGTGACATTTGCCGATTCCAAAGTGCAATATTCTTGTTACTTTCAAGATGTCTGAATCTTCCCTCGACTGTGAGGAGCTTGTAGCCCACCCTAGAGATGTGGCTACCTAAGGGCTACACGCCCAAGGAAAAACAGGTTTGGGGACGGGTTTTCCCTCTCTGTCCATGTCTCCAACTTGTCTGCAGGAACAAAAGGCATCCTGCTTGGGTGTGTTGTCACAGGCAGCCCTTCAAAGGTGGCTTCCCCTTTTAAGCTCGCCTTTTGGGCTAACACCCTGAGTGGTCTCCTGGGAGAGGAGGTCACGCCTCACTCAGTGGCAACTGCCTTTATCCCTAAGCCTGGGAGTCATTCACACATGTCCCCAGGCAGGCAGAAAGCTGTCTGTGTATCAGAGCCTGTGTGAGGACACTGGGCCAGATGAGACACAGAGTGACAACTTTCTAAAAGTTGCTTAACTTTATTAGTGACATTAATTTTGACTTGTGCATCAAGTCGGATTCAATGCCACATTTAATTTGATATCTTGCAGTATCCAGTTAGGTAGAACCCTTCAGAAGTTAGCCAGGCTGGGATGCCAGCTGGTAACCCTGTGTTAGCCAATGGGGCTACTAACCTTTCCTCAGCAAGACAACAACCTTGAGGGGTTTGCTGCTAAGATATATATAACCCTATATGTCTTGCTTAACAATATACTGCTCCCTGCCATAGGGCTCTATAGGCCTTTCAATTGCAAAGTAGAACTAGCAGTGCAAAGATGCCCTTCCAGTCTGCAGTCGCAGGCTGGGAGCCATTGTGTCCTTTGTCACTCAAACAGTGCTACAACCCTGGGTGGACACTTTATCTTACATGCCCTGGGTACCATATAATATGGACTTGCCAATTGGGGACATCCAATTCATCATACTTTCTGTAATGGGTCAGAACACTGGCACTGAGGACTGGCTAGCAGGCCTTGGTGCACTCAGAGTAGAAAAACCAGCAGCTAGTAGTCCAAATGGGGGCAAAAAGTGGGTGGAAAATCTGCAAATAGCCTGTTTCCTTACAAGGAGGCTTCCCTGCTCTCTGCCAAACTGTTCTCTGAACCACCTCTGTCAACCATTTCAGCTTCAATAAATAAGCCTTCAAAGCTTTCAACAAAAGAATATGTGACAAATGTACAATGTAATTTTCTCCCAGATGAATAACCAGAAGGTTGGGACAACCCATCTTAGCAACTCTGCAGGTGTAGTTAAAAGTTGGTCCCATCTCCTAGACCGCCTGCCTCAGGTACGTGGCTGCCATCCACAACCAGCAATTGTCTGAAGTGCCTTGTGTCTGCTTGCTTGGCAGCCTATCTGATCAATGAATGTCCAGTGAGCATTATGGTAGAAGTAGATGGCAATGGCTTGGAAGCGCCACTTGCAAATTTAAACACATCTGTCTTAAAGTGTTGTCTGCAACAATTTGACCTCCAGTGATCAATGTTGCTTATGTCTTTGTTCAAAAACCAAGCCTGTCCATCTCAGTTACAGCCTCTATTCTGAAACAATGCATGCCAAAGTACATAGGTGGTAAACCCAGCTTCTGCCAAGCCTTTCACAAATAACTAAAGGCCCGATTATGACTTTGGCGGTATGGTAGCGTGGCCGCCACACCACAACCCAGCTCCCACACTGCCAAAGCTGTGTGAGCACCGCCCACCAGATTACAAGTTTTCTCGTGTCTGACAAGCGTTTCTTCGGCGGTCCCATGGCGGTGCCTCTGAAAAGGGGCACTGCAATGGGAGTGTCAAAGGCAGTTCCTGCACGTCATGGACTCTGCAGTCCATGCCGTCTAGGAATTGGGGTGCATGCACACAGGAGGGCACAACATGTGCCCCCCTGCATGCACCTCATGGCCCTAAGGCAACAGAGGGCCTTGTAGGGCCCTCTTTGTTACCTCTCCTCCACAGTTTTCATAGTGGGCTCACCGCCATGAAAACCGTGGCAGAGCGGAAACTCGTAATATGCTTGGAGGTGCTGCAGCGGCACTGCCAAGCATATTGCGGCCTCAAGACCGCCACAACACTGCCAGGGATCTCTGATCCTTGGTGGTTGCGGCGGTTCCATGGCGGTCCAACTTGTAATAGGGCAGTCGGACCGCCGGTACGGTGGTGCCTGCCCAAAATACAGACAACCTGGTCCCGGCCTCATGACAAAATATTTTATCTTGGAAAAAAAAACTATCGTCATCAATTTCATTAAACGTCATCCAGTAATCCTGTGCAACTAGTCAGTTTTAGACTGCCTCAATCAAATATGCAAAATGACCTGTGGTCAGTCTTACTATTTGTATCTCGTGTGTCCCATGACAAGTAATTCTGAAATCTGAAATGCCCTGAATGTGCAACCGAAATAAAGAAATAAAGAAACCTCAAAGTTTAGGAACACTCCTAAAATTCCTAAAATATCCCTCAGCATTTCACCACTGATAAGCCTTCTTGCACCCCTTACTAAATCTCAATTTCGCACATCCTATCAACATTCTTCTACCCAATTCAACCACTGATGGTTCATATACCAGGAATGCTTATTGTAATAGGCAACACTCACCAGTTTATTTGATATTATCACCACTGATAAATTTAACATCAAATCATTAACCTCAAGATAAAAGCATCTGCTATATTATTGTCCACAACTGGCATATGTTGGGCTCTAAACTAAATAGAGGAATGAAAACAACCTAAAATAAAAATGCTCAACACTCTTAGAACTCTAAATTCTTGTGCCTTTTCTTCATTCACCTGTGTAAACACAGACTTGTTATTCCTTTCAAGGTCACCTTGTCGGCCAAGGTCTACCTCCACAAAAGCAGGGCTATCAACAAAGTTAACGTTTTCAGGAAGACAGTGCTCCTTCCTTCATTAATTCAACAAGCTTTAAGGCCAATGTTCTGCAGTCACCTCATGTTGCAAAAGTGGGCAAAACCCCCGGGTCCTGCTGAATCTGAAAATATCTCTACCTGCCATAACCTTTCATCATCCACTGCCTACATTGTTATTCTAAAATTGGTAAAAAAGGACTTTGAAATTCTGAGGTCTGCTTGTAATCCTATAGAAAGTGTACCCATTGGTGAGGCAATAAAGTGCCAGAAATCGAAAACCCTAATCTCCTATAAAACAGCCTCCCTACTCTAACCACTCTACAGGCTTTTTTTAAATGCCAAAGCATAACCTGAACTTTCTTCAGCTCCATGTTTTGAGCCATCACCACCTCTGCCAAAAGCCTCAGCATTTCTTCAACATACATCTTTATTTTGTCCAATTTTTTGCTCAAAACAGTCCACGTTGTGCTCGGACCTTTCTGCTAAAGGGGCACCTATTTCACTCATTAGAATCTGTAATTCAGCCAGTGCACAAGTATTCCTTCTTGAACACCCTCTGTTGGACCTGGCCTCCTTGGCGTGGCTTTCACACAACGTTTTGCCTTCCAGCCTCCTGTTTTTGCTAACTTCGTTTTTGCTAGCTTTAAGACTCTGCACACTTTACCACTGCTAACCTGTGTTAAAGTGCTTGTGCTATCGCCTCTAAACATGAGAACATTGGCTTACACCCAATTGGCATATTGAATTTAGTTATAAGTCCCTAGTAAAGTGGTACTACATGTACTCGGGCCTGTAAATTAAATGCTGCTGGTGGGCCCACATCACTGATTGTGCCAACCAATTAAGTGGCCCTTTAAACATGTCTCAGACCTGCCATTTCAGTCTGTGTGGGCAGTTTTAAACTGCCATTTCGCCCTGGAAAGATGAACATCTTGCCATGCCCAAAACTACCTTTTCAATACATATAAGTCATCCCTAGGTGAGGCCCTGCACGGTCCAGAGGGCAGGGTGATGTTTATTTAAAAAATTAGACATGTGCTTTTAAGTTTCACATGTCCTGGTAGTGAAAAACTCTTAAATTCATTTTTCACTACTGCGAGGCCTGCCTCTCCCATACGAAAGCATTGGATTCCCTTATTACTTTTAATAGGTGGTAACTTTCAATTGGGAACAGATGGGAATATCAAGTTTGGTGTCTATGGAACTGTAATTTAAAACTCTCTTTAATGGTAAAGTCAGAATTTTTTTGTCACAATTCTAAAAGTACCACTTTTAAAAAGTTGGCATTTTCTTGTCCTAATCATTTGATGCCTGTATCCTGACTCACATGACTAGGTGTAGCTGGCAGTTGGTTTTTGTGTATTGCTCCCACACAGTGAGACAAAGTGGAATAGGTGGTAGCAGGATGGGCCATCTCTGGCTTGATGGGGGGAGTAGCTGTCAGCTGCCACACTTGCACACCACAAAGGTTTGAGCACTCTCACAAAGGGTTTGACATTGGTCTTTTATGACACTAGACAAACTGGGGCCAGGGCAGCGAGATAGGAAATTCCAGACACCTCTGGCGGTGAAAACCTTCAGAATCTTCTCCTACTTCAAAGTGGGTATAAATATTGGACCTTCAGACCCAACTCTTTAGATCACTTCTGGGACCCCGCAAAAAGGACTGCTCTGCTGCCCAAAACTGCTTTACAGAACAAGGACTGCTTTCTGCTCAAGGTCTGCTTTGCTGCAGCAGGACTCTTCTGCTACTGAACTGCTGACTCCAGCCTGCCTGTGTGTCCCAGGAATCCCAAAAGAATCTCCAAAGGTCAATAGGCTGACCTGTTCTGAAGCCACAGGGACCCCAGAGGCTTTGCATCACGATGCATCTCCACACAAGGTCATTGGAACCGCCACTGTGTGATGCATCCCCGTTGCAGAGGCCTTGCATCACAGCCTCTGCTCATCTGAACTGCTGATGCGTAAAGCATCCCCAGTGCCGGCCTCGACCCATCCGAACAACGGTTGCATGATGCATCCTCGATGCAAAGCTCCGCATCCTAGCAGCAGTTCATCGGAACCGTTGCTGCGCGAGGCTTACACAGCACTTTGCATCACAGTCTCAGCCGGTTGGAACGGCCACTGCGTTACACATCCCGGATGCAAGGCCTCGCATCGGAATCAACGCACCCCTGCTGCAGGACTCCGCATCACTGCCGCCTCTCTTTGGACCTGCCACTAGCGACAGATCCTCGCTGCAGGACTTTGCGCTCCGCAACCAGGATTTAAGGTACTCTTGTTCAGTGGGCCTACCTGGGTCCCTGTAGGCGGCCCATGCTCCATTGCAGTCTTGTGACTTAGTCCCGGTCCGGCGTGACCAGATAACTACAGTATGCTTTGTGCTTCTAGACACTATTTTTACTTAAATCTTTAAATATCTCTGGTTCTACTGATTGGATTTCTGTTGTTTTGACCTCAAATAACTTATTACATTTCAATCATTTTTTCTAAATTGGTGTAGGATTTTTCTTGTGTTCTGTTTTCGCTTTATTACTGTTTGAAGTGCTACACAAATACTTTACACATTGCCTCCAAGTTAAACCTGCGTGCTTTTGTGCCAAGGGTTAAGCACAGGTTAATTTGGGGTTCTCTTGTGTTTCACCCTGACAAACATTGTGGTTGCTGCTTGAGTAGGGTTTCTCCCCCCTCAACCATTAGCCCAATTTCCATCACCCTCAACAAGAAAATTATCCAAATAATGTGTCACACAATGACTGACTGTAGCTCCCACCAACACCCATTGCAAAAAGGTGCAGAATATCTCGAACAGCTCTCACTACCTGGCACATCTCTTGTCCTCAAAAATAGTACCTCTGAAATGTAAACCCAGCAGTAAACAATCACAGGGCTGCTCCTGAAGTATCCTGAAAGTCAACTTTGCTACACTTGGCCAACTCTGCCCCAGACTACCTTACTAGCTTAATGACATCAGTAAATATTGTATGTTCTATAGGAGCATCCTGGTATGAAAGTTGCATGAACGGTCTTCTTCTTGTTCTTTAGCACTACCTAAGCCCTGTCCCTAACACTGATCGATTTGTCCTCAGGTCCCGGTGGACCATTTCACATATAAAAAAAAAACGTCAGTGGAGACCACAGGATACCTCATCTCCCAGGGCGACCATTATCACTCTGTACATTTAATTGTTTTTTTTTAAACACTGCACTTTTAATTGTTTCTTTGTAAGTTTATTTTTAATGCCACTAATATTTGTATAGTTTGCCTAAATAGCATGCTTGATATTGTAATTAGAAATAAAGAAGCTTTTCTATTAACAATGATGTTGCACACAACTTTACTTATGGAAATGTGTGAAGTTCGTTCTTCAGTGAGGTAATTTAATTATAGCAATGGTTTATAAAAATGCTCTTCTAGATTATTGTTTATATAAACAGAGCATTCGCAAAAGTTAACCTTAACCTTACATTTTGTTTTTTGGATCTTCTTTTTACCTAACCAGTGGTGTAAAAGTTAATGGGTACAACCCTATCCAATTTTCAGTAGTTCCTGTTTGCCTTACTGCAAACCGGCCCAAAAGGCAATGTGTTGGGGCATTTTCAAGATGGCAAAATACTTCATCCACATTAAACTTGGGCTCTGAGGGTTGTTGGTGTTTAAAGGAGCGCACTTTAATAATCACTAATGTTCTCCCTAAAATCCACTTAGAAGCAGGCACTGTACCCAAAGCCAGAAGTCTGGTAAGACAAAAGCACAGTCCTTCAGCATCCAGAGAATTCATAAGAATTGCCCTAGCATATACCGTTCTTTCCCTTTCAAGTGCGCCGAAGTGTTACATTTGGTTTAAAAGACCTGTCAGGGGGCGTGGCCTGGCCCGCGAAGATGGCGAATGCGTTCTCGGCAAGCTCCCGGCAGCCCGTCCATGATCCATATGTAATCCAGCTGCCCATAGCCTAGGTGCGGGGACCGAGAGCAGCTCGTGGCCGTGGAGGCTTCGAAGAGGACTGGAGATCGTGTATATTGGGCAGCCTTGTCTGTGCATCGCGGCCTGGCCCCGTGTTCTGGGATCTGTGGTCGGCGCATGTTGGTGCTGGAGGGAAGAGCGACCCCGTGGGGCCCGGCTTGCGAAGCTTCCAGGGCCCCAGAGAAGTGTGAGTGCAGGGGCCGGAGGTGAGGAGTGTCACTTGCGGGGACCTGTAGTGAAGGTTGGATGGGGCCTGCGGCTGCGGGAGTTGGCACGGGCTGCGGACGCGTTGATTGTGCCGGGAATCGGGCTCTTGCCCAGTTCGGAATCACCCCGGTCGTGGGAGCCCCCCGAGGCAGTGTGGACTACGGGTGTGGGTCCCCCTCCTCTTTCAGTGTCTTGTGACTGCCTGGGAGAGGTGGCTCGCTGGGTCCTCTTGTGGACTGTGAGTGCTCTGTGTCGGGGCGCCGCTGCTCCCCCTCCCCCCTGAGGAGTGTCGTGGAGCTTGGAAGAGATCTCTGCCGGCGATGCCCGGGGCCTTAGCTGTTGGCCCCCTCCCTGCTACATCTTGCCGTTGCCTGGCTTGCCGCGCCGGTTGCGGCAACTGCAGATACTGCCAGGCTCCTGCTCTCGTGCCCCCCTCCCCTCTCCCCTTTTTTCCCCCTGCGGCATTAGCCCTTAGCAGCGTGTTGGACTGGATAGACTCCATGGCACTGTGCTCCGTTAGGGGGTGCAGTGCCACAGTTCACCCCTGGTTGTGGAGGCGGCCAGGCCAGGCCAGGCCTGGTGTGGCTTGTGGATGGGGTGGACTGGGCCTGGAGTGTTTGCGGGGTGTGGCTCTCGTTGCGCCCATATGATCTCTGGGCTCTGGGTGGGCCTCTCTTGTGCCGCCTGCCTGCACGACTCCTACGACTTCTCCACAGTCCAGCGGTGTGTCCCTATCGTGGTACCAAGGGTCCTTCTTTGGTGGCATAGTGTGTGAATATCTCCACAATGTCCAAAGACAAGCCTGCGACAACCACCACCAAACAGTGCACTATGGACCAGTATACCAGTGCCAGATCTGGGGGCGCCGATCGAGCAGGGTCCCTGCCTCGGTGTCCTGACAATGCTGTGCTACTCACAACCATAACTCAATCAAGAGATGCACTGGAGGCAAAGATTTGGGCAGTAGGCTCTGATGTTACATTGCTGCGTCAGGACCTGCGGAAGGAGGTGAATTGCATAACTGAGACATAAACCAGGGTATCGGATGTCGGACTCAGTGGCGGTCCTGCAGCATAAGATCAATACTTTAGCAACCACAACCAGGGAACTGGCGATATACATTGAGGTGGTGGAGGGCTGCGCTGGACGGAACAACCTGCGATTCATGGGCTTCCCGGAGGGCTGTGAAGGAACCTCCATGGAAACATTTCTGACACAGTGGATTAGATCGGTGGTCCTGGCGGAGAGCCTTTTGTTTTGCTTTGTGGTTGCTGGTAAAGAAGCCCCCATCTGGAGCCTTGCCCAGACCTGTTATTGCAAAACTCCTCAATTATCTGGACAGGGATGCTATACTCTGATACGCTCGGAGCCAAGATAAAATCATGTACGATTCGGTCCCTATCATGATCTTTCCGGACTATACCAAGATAGTCCAGCAACAACGTCAATCCTTCCTAGCAGCAAAACAAAAACTACGGGACCGTAAAATCCAATATATGCTACTATATCCCGCCCATTTGCGAGTGGTCTACAACTCCCGTACCTTGTTCTTTGACACTCCGGAAGCAGCATGCCAATGGATGGATGAATCTGTTGTGATTAAGATTCATACTCCTCCAAGAATAGACTCTGATTCATCACAAAGCGGCCGGCGCAACCGCTCCAAGAAGTCCACCTCCAAACGCCGTAACAGATCGCGCACCTCCTGAAGAAGTTCACGTACTCAAGATGAACACTGAACATTGATATATGCTCCTATCTGCATAAAGATGTGTCACATGTGACTGTTACCGTATGCTTTCCATGTACTATTGCTTACTTGATATTATTTGCAGATTCGGGTGCTGTAGGAATTGCATACTGTTTCCTTTCCTAAAACGAGTTAATGTGCATTTTGCTATTGTGCTTTTACTACCTACTGCTGTGGTTTTCTACATGTGCTATAAGGCATTGGTAACGTGGGCGCCAAATTATGACTACCACTCTAGAGAGACATAGTCAAGAGTTCCTTCTAGAGACTATGTTTTATGGGTGTTTGGTATGTGGGATCCATTGGTGGTGTTCTCCTTCACGCTCCTGTTGGGGGGCTGCAACAGATAATTCTTGTTCACCGAAGTATGGGGGTGGGGAGGGGAAGGGTGGGCAACAGTTAATACAAAGTTCTTGTTATATATGTCTTGTTATGGTCCTATTGCTCATGCTTTACCTGATACCCATCCGACAGCAGTGCCTATACGCCATTGACACCCATGATTGACTCTATCCCGACAGGAGCGGGAGGCTGTCTCCGAATCCTCGCATGGAATGTTAGAGGGGTGATAGATAAAATTAGACGCGGAGCAATTCTCTGCCAGGCAAAGCAAGTGGGTGCAGATATTTTACTATTTCAGGAAACCCACCTTATGGGCTCTAAGATTCCCTGCTTATCTCAACATGACTACACACAGGTATTTCACTCAGGATTCACACAGGGTTCACAAGGTACTGACATCTTGGTTCACCATAGAGTCTCCTTCCATCCCCAAAACGTGTGGACTGATGCCTATGGCTGTTATGTCATGGTGACTGGAGAGCTTTACGGGGATCAACTCACACTGGGCAGTGTTTATGCCCCCCCGTTGGGAGCCACTTTTATTGAGTGTTTAATCCGCATATGGGGCGAATTACCTAGTGCTCTCTCCATGGTGGGCGTGGACTGGAATAATGTTATGAACCCTGGGGTAGGTAGATGGGGTGCTCGGAGCGGGCGAAATGACCCACAGGAGTCCAGACTCACTGCCCTCGTAACTACTTTGGGTTGGTCTGATACTTGGAGGTCCTATCATTCTGATGAGAATGGCTACACCTATTACTTGCCAGTTCATGGCTCTTTTTCCAGATTAGATTACATATTTATCCCCAGTACCTATCTGCTTGGATTATCATCACTCCATATCCAACCGCGGGGGCTATCTAATCATTCCCCGTGTTGCTGGAGCTCCGCCCAGGCCCGAGCCGCTCTGGATTCCGTTGGCACATGTCGCCATGGCACCTCCAGAACCCAACATATAGGGCGCTTTTCAGCGCAATCGAAGAATATTTCACACTTAATACTGCCACAGCACCCTCCAAAGAAATATTATGGGAGGCACTTAAACTGGCTCTCAGAGGAGTCGACATTAGCTTCTGCATGGGAGAACACAGGCGTAGAGCCCAAGAATTGTTAGACCTTGAAGCACACATAGAGAAACTGGAGGGGGACTACCGGGGACAGGGAGGCATGGTAGAGAGATCTCAGTTAAGCTTGACCAAACAGTTATACCAGCAACACCTTCTCAGTGAGGCAAAGATCGCATGGCAAGCTACGCAAAGTTGCATATATCAATGGGGGGATAAATATAGTCGTATGCTCCATAGATTGTGCCAGGCAACTAAAGCTGTGCCGCCAGTGCCAGTGGTGTGGGATTCCCATAGAGGGCTGCTGTCGGGCCCCTGGGAGGTCGCCCAGAGATTTGCAGTGTATTACAGCATGCTCTATGCCGAGAAGGACCAAATTAGTGCGGACTTAGTGCAGGAATTCCTTAGAGATATCCCACCACAATCCCTGTCGGACACAGCCCGCACCCAACTGGATGAAAAGATCACCATGGAGGAGTTGGCGTCGGCCTTGGCTGAGTTGCACACTGGGCGGGTCCCACGGCCCAATAGCATCCCTAGTGAATTTTTGAAGTTATTTATGCCGCAACTAGGCAGTGCTTTGCTGGATGTTATCCACGCGGCATCAGACGACGCCATACTCCTGCGGGATTGGCAGCATGCAGAAATCGAAAAGTTTGTTTGCTCTTCTTCAGCAAATCAACTTTGGCCAGTGCTGCCTAACATATATGTCCGGCTTCTATACACCAAATGAACTGCCTCAGTCTGGGTGGCCGGAGCGACCTCTGCTCCCTTCGATATAGGCAGGGGCACCCGACAGGGGTACCCACTATCTCCTTTATTATTTGCCCTGGCGATAGAACCTTTGGAGGCATGGGTGCGCTCCAATTCACTGGTGAGAGGGTTTGAATGGTCCATGGAGCTGTCGGACAGAATCGCCCTATACGCAGATGATGTGCTATTTTTCCTTACTGACCCCCCATCCTCTGGCCCTTGACTATTTAAAATTATGCGTATCTTTGGTGAGCCCTCTGGGCTGCATATGAACGCTGACAAATCAGTGGCATTTTTTTTATTAACGAGACTGCCACAGACACATCATGGGCATCTGGGCTGACACTGGCTACATCCAGATTTAAATATATATCTGGGTGTGTATTGCTCCGGACCTTGCTATGTCCTGGGCTCATAATATAGCCCCAATCTTACCCCATGTGAGAGGTGAGGTTAAGCACTGGTCCCCATTGCCTCTATCCCTACTGGGCGGATCAATGATTTTTAAGATGGTCTCAATGCCACGGTTTTTATACCACCTACAAAATTATCCCTTTGCAATCCCTCAGACATGGTTTAGACAGGCGAATGCGGATCTGAGCCAGTTCCTTTGGGAAGGTGGGGCGGCGCACATCACCCTCCGGACCGGTTTTCAGTCTACCTATAATGGCAGCATTGCCACACTAGATGTCTACTCCTACTATACCGCATCTCACCTATTACTCATAAATGAATGGTGGTATACGTCGCAGACTGATCTAGCATGTGCGACAGAGCACTGGGCGATGTGCCACTCCCAGACCTTCTATATGGTAGGTAGATGGGGAGTCACATTCCCTCAGCAACACAAGTATTGCTTCACCTATCGACACAATCGCTCTGGCGGGTGGGTTGGTGGGGAAGGTTAACTCAGATGACACCATTGTGGGGTGTGAATTTCCTGGGCCGGGTGGCGTCCTTGCTAGGGTTTGGGCGATTGGACGCAATAGGTATCTCTACCCTGGGAGATGTTAAGCTGGGCTTAGTCCTCAAGTCCTTTCAAGAGCTAAAGACCAATTTTCAGTTGCACTGTCATCAATTCAATAAATATCTACATCTGCGCCATTCTCAAACTCCCAATCTCCGAAATCTGCATGCCATGCCAGAGTTTACCCCCTTCGAAGGTAAATTGTTAATGGGGGTCTTGGGCACACACAAGACTAAACAGAACTAGCAAATGTTCTACCAAGACGAAACAGCAAGCCCAAAATGCACACAAAGCGCACCTCCCCCAAAAAATCCCCCACAACAAGTCCAATGTTCTGAATATTATGATCATGGGGTGTGCACATCCACCACTCCCACTGTTTCCAGAGAGCAGTCACAAAGACCAATACTGAATCAATCACAAATGTGGAATGCACCACCAAATTAGAGTTCCAGAATGATTTTGTCCATCCAGTAACTGTAATTCCAAAGTTCTTTTATTCTTCACATCAATATTGTTAAAACAGCCAAACAGCCAACGCGTTTCGTCCAACTTCTGTGGACTTCCTCAGGGCTGTGGACCATACAAAACACATAGTGTATAATACAACAAATATAACATTTGAAAAGACTGACAGTGACACGTTGATATATACAAAACACCACAATATTTAAACCAAAAAAACATGTACATAAACAGGGACAGTGTCGACACTTCAAGACCAACACGGTACATTGTTTAATAACTAAATGCCATGATAATGAGAATAGACAAAGAGGAAAAAGAGTACAGAGGGATAGTTTTGAGAAAAATGAACCGTCCAACGTCTTGGCTAGTCGAGGGCGTTTAGACACGCTGTTTGTGTAAATAGGCTTGTAGCTTGACTTAAATCATAAGTAAAGTTAAAGTATTAGAATAGATAGTAAAATTCTTTTTAGGGGATATTTAAGATATGAGGGTAGCCAAAGGGACATACCATAGTTTCTAGTCCTATTCTTCTATGACTGATGTAATCGTGGCCAACACTATTTGGATCCTGTACCCCAGTGTTTTTGTTCAGTTTGAACTATTCCCTCCTACATCCAGGGTAAGTTCAATATTACTCGGCTCCTGTGCCTAAAAAATGGAGTAACAAAATACTTGAAGTTAGGACCCCTTATCAAACTTGAGTGGCCCCCAAATGAGTCCATAGGGCTTTATAATACCTATTCCCAAGTGGGCAATTAAATGGATGTTTTTTATATGAGGTTACAGTAGGGCCCTACTCTTGTGCAATGCCCAGTGCCGTGAAGGGGCATTCGCGGTAATAACCTTATTATTAATTAATAATAACATAAATTAGAATCCAAAGTATCAGTAAGTGACCATGATTGCTACAACTAATATACCAAATAAAGCTCAGCCCCTATTCCAAGACCATTGAAGACAGATTGCAAAATGCTGGCGTTTTAGTAGATCTTGTATATTCCATTACTATGTTTGCTAAACTTTGTAACGAAGTTAATATTGGTGCTCTGGGTCTGCTCTCTGGGGTCCCTCCTATGTTTGTGTGTCTACCCTAGATTTTTGGCTGATCCTTTTCTCAGTGTCATGTAGGACCCTTTCCTTGTAACCTCTTTTTCTAAAACGGTCCTTAGACTCCTTCAAATTAGTTGCAAAGGTGTCAGGTTCGCTGCAATTTCTTCGCACCCTAACCATCTCACCATAAGGGATGTTGTTGATGGTGGCTCTAGCATGCGCGCTGGTGGCATGTAATGTGCTGTTGCAGGTGGTAGGTTTCCGATACAGTTTACTGTGGATACGTCCTTCCTTGGCATAAAATGTGATGTCTAGGAAATCAATTTTCTTGTTGTCACATGTCATTGTTAGAGTGACATCGTATGGATTGTCATTCAAAAATGCATGATATTCCATCAATTGATTCACAGAGCTGTTCCAGATGACAATCTCATCATCAATATACCTCCCCCAGAAGATGATGTTCTCCAACCAGGGGGAGGCATATCGGCCCCAGGCATGTTATTTCTCCCACCATCCCATAAACAGTCCAGCGTACGAGGGAGCGAATTTTGAACCCATTGCGGTCCCTTGGCGCTGGTGATACCAGCGTCCCACGTGCAGGAAGTAGTTATTTGACAGAATTAAGTCAGTCATCTCCATGAGCATCTCATTGTGCTCGTATAAGTCTGCTGTCTTGTTTTTAAGAAAATGATCCACAGCCCATAGACCAAATTGTTTCTTGATGCACGTGTAAAGGCTAGTTACATCAAACGTGACAAAAATTAACCCCTCTGACCATTGTACATCCTCAAATTTATTGAGGATGTCTTTACTATCATGTATGTAGGCCGGGAGGTTAGTTAATAGAGGCTGCAGAAAGGTGTCTACGTATTCTGAAAGGCGTTCAGTAGGGGAATCTATTCCTGCAATGATGGGCCTACCCGGAGGGAAGGCACCCCCCTTGTGTAACTTTGGAAGGATGTATATACATGGATAGCTTGGATTTTTTACAGCTAGGTAATGGAATTCCTCCACAGAAAGTAATCCCTTGTCTCTCCAATCCCCCAACTTCATGTTGATATATACAGTCAGTCCCTTCATAGGATTAGTGGACACAGGTTCATAACAGTTATGGTCACCTAGCTGCCTTTCTATTTCACCATGTAGTCTCCTTTTCTCATAAGCAGGATATTCCCGCCCTTATACGCTTCCCGTATGACTAGGTTGTCGTTTGCCCGTAGCGTGTTCAGAGCCATTCTTTCATGTGGAGTTTGATTGTAAGGGCCCATTGTCCCGCGCTTACGTCCATTAAGTAGTTTGTGTAAGTCATCCGAAACCTTGTTCTTAAAGAGGTCAATATTAGGGTGTGTCGTGTGTGGCATTAATTTAGATTTGGATTTTAAACCACTGTCTATGACAGGTTTGGCTATAATCCCTAGTTCTTCCGTCAGTTGTTCCAAGGGGGTAGTGTCATTATCTGATTGGGACATCAATAATTGGATATTCTCCACATCGCCAACTGTGTAATTAGGAGTTTGACATGTTTCCATTGTAGGCATATTACACTTTAGGTTTGCATGAAAGTAGTGCTTTAATTTCAATATGCGTATGAATTTGTGAAGATCAACAGTTACATCCATAATTTTTCCCACCTGGGTCGGGCAAAAACCCAAACCCTTCTGCAACACTGAACAGTCGTCCTCATTTGGTACATAGAGAGATTTACAATAATCAAATCATCATGTGCAGGTTCAGACAGTGCCCCATTACCATCTGGACATGCACTGCTCACATTGGAATGATTTACTTTGTTTTGGATGACCTTAGCTGTACTGTTAGTCCCAGTACCTCTTTTCGTTTTGGCCCACCTCCTGCCTCCCCTCCTTGTTTTGGGTCCCTTCTTGGTTGTTTGTTGCTTAATCGCAACCTTTCCATTTCCAATAAAAAAGAATTTTGGGCTTGGGGTTGTGTTATATTACTATTCCCATCCCCTGTCGGGAGATTCTGTAGATGTGAAAGAGCTACTGCTAATTGACCTTGAATCTGAGGTCTCCTCCCTGCCCCTCTTAGTGGTCTCTGATACTTTGATGTTATCGTATTTTTTGGCGAAGGTGTAGACCCTGCCTTCTCGGTAATCCGTCTCATCTCGTTTTATCTTTTTTGCTTTCTTATCACGTTGGTATACCTGGTAGTCTTCTATAACCTTCTCCAAAATGTCATAGTTCTTTTTTATTACTTCTTTTAAAGGGCTTGCCTCAATTTCCTTTTCTATTTTGTCTATTTCAGTTAGTAGGTGTGCCGCCTTTTTCTCGGCATGTCTAATCAGTATTTTCATCATTGTTATGGATGAATTTAAGAGATTCCCTTCCCACTCTTTGAGTAGCTCTTCATCCAAGTCTTCAAATGTGGGAAATATTAAAATCCGTAGTCCCCTGGGTACCCTACTATTATCCAAGTATTATTGCAAGGTGATGCCATCCCACCATCTTGCAAGTTCTTGCTTTTTTAGGCGCTCAAGTTTCTGAAATTTTGCCTTTAATATCCACAGTGGATTACGACGACTTGATGGAGGGAGGCCCTGATGAATAGCACTCGTTACATTGCATAGAAATACCACGCATGCCTTTACAATGCGGGTATTACTACGCGATGTCAATTACAACAAGTACCATTACAACGCAAAATTTTACCACGACTATACCTTTACCACGCATGCCATTTCAACGCCAAGGCATGCGTGGTAAAGGTATACTCATGGTAAACGTTTGCAAGGTAAGTGACTCTAACCTACCCTACCCTAATCCCTAATGTAGTTCCACTGCACGAGCCTCCCCGACCCCCAGTCCTCTCCCTACAATAACACTACACTACCCTGCACAACCCCGACACTACACTAATTCCCCGACCCCCCGACCCCAGTCCTCTCCCTACAATAACACTACACTACCCTGCACAAACCCCCAACACTACACTAATTCCTAAAACACTACCCTACACTACACAAACACCACAACACTACCCTAAAACTCTACCCCCTGCACGACCCTCCCCCTACCCCCAGTCCGGTCCCTACGCTATAACACTACCCTGCACGACCCCCGACACTACCCTAAACCCTAAAACACTACCCTACACTACACAAACACCACAACACTACCCTAAACACTAACACGCTACCCCCAGCACAACCCTCCCCCTTCCCCCAGTCCTGTCCCTACACTCTAACACTACCCTGCAGACCCCCCTACACTACCCTAAATCACTACCCTACACGACACAAACACAACATTACCCTAAACACTAAAATACTACCCCCGCACGACCCTCCCCCTACCCCCAGTCCGTTCCTACACTCAAACACTAGCCTGCACGGCCCCCGACACTACCCTAAATCCTAAACCACTACCCTACACTACACAAACACAACAACACTACCCTAAACCCTAAAACACTACCCCCAGCACGACCCCTAGTCCGGCCCCTACACTCTAACACTACCCTGCACGACCCCCTCGACACTACCCTAAACCCAAAAACACTTCCCTACACTACACAAACACCACAACACTACCCTAAACCCTAAAACACTACCCCCAGCACGATCCTCCCCCTACACAAACATTACTACACTACTTCGACACTACCCTAAACCCTTAAAAAGTAACCCCCACCCCAAGCACAATCCCCCTTACCTCTCTCTCCTCGTGGTTCCTCTCTCCTGGTTCCAGCGTCGACAGAGGGGCGGTGCACGTCGTTGTGAGGAAACGGAACAGCCCAGTTTTCTCACAACGATGTGGATAACCATTACATCGCATGCGTTTTAAAAGCGCATGCGATATAATGGTTTGCGTTGTAATGATAGTCGTTACATCGCATGCATTGTTATGCATGTGATGTAACAACTTGCGTGGTAACAGCCTCGTTGTAATGGCTGTTTACCGGCCCTGATAGCCCTACGCGAAGCGGCAAAACCCATCCTGTCTCCAGCTCATCCAATTAAAATATTTGCATCAAGCTTACTTCACTAGATATCGCTTGTGGCGTATGGGTGCTATTACCTCAGCGGTATGCCTTCGCTGTGGCATGAATGAGGGCACCTTTTTGCATACCGTGTGGGATTGCACGGACCTAACGGGCTTCTGACGGGGAGTGTTGTCGTGCCTGGAAGAGGTCTTGTCCTGGGAGGCCCCATTAAACCGCAAGTTGATCCTACTCCATAGTAGGGGATAGGGGGTAACAGATCTAAAAGTCATTTACTATTTCTTGGCTTAACCCTGGCAAAGAGACATTGTAAAGCTGTGGAAAGATGAAATGCCATCCACTGTGGGTACTTGGAAGAAAGGGATGGATCATTGTATGGGGATGGAAATCTAAGTATATTGGGCACAGGGGTGCCCACATAAACACACTAAGATTTGGCAGCGGTGGGCTAACTACAGGGGTCTGGTTCTGGCTCCGGTCCTCACTGTGGACTCCCTCCTTGACGTAGAAATACAATATAATGTCAGACCGTGAGGCCCTCTGGCGCTCTGTCAGGGTTGTTATACATGATGTTGTAATGATTGGCATATGGATCATGGGTGGGGTGACGGGATTGATTGATGTTTTCTATAGCTATATCACTGAGTATGGACAATGGGTTTCTGCTGCCTTATGTGTATCAGTGGGCCATGTTGGCCTGAATAGTTCGACTGAAAATTCAATAAAATTTGTTGTGGAAAAAAAGATCTGTCAGAGAGGATTTGAAACTGTGTTGTCAGCAGAATGCCCACAACTCCCACCTTGGAGATTCTATTGTGTTCAGAGAAGTCATCTCTTGCCATTTCAGTCAGCCAATTTTGTGCTTCTGGGAGAAATCTAGCTGGGAGTTGCTGGAAATTAATGCAAATTAGCCACCCAGAACTTCAGGCAGAGAAAAGGTAAGTTTTCAAAAGGTACTTTTCCTTAATATCTAATAAATCTCCAATTCAATGGAGAAGTCTGATTTTTAACAACTATTAAAAATAGTTCTCTCTCGTCCCATTCCCGAGGTACAGTATTAGTATTTTAATCTGTACTCTGATTTTCTACAAAGGACAGTGAGGCCTGCCACAGTGAAAATAGTTTTTAGGGCCTTGTAAATGTAGGCACATGGTAATATTGATTTTCTACCTGCACCACTTTTAAATACCATGCACTCTGCCTTGTGGGCTACATGGCCTACGTAGGGGTGACTTAATAATATTTAAAAGGAACGTCTTTGCCAGTCAAAATGGGTTTTTTCTCAAGTTGCACTACCACTGTAGTGGATGGCACAATAGTTGCTGCAAGCAACCAGTGGCATTTAACTTCCAGACTTTCGGTGCAATTTCTACATCATAAACTACAGACTTACATGCAAGTTAAATGTGCCAATTGGGAATAAGCTGATTTAACCATGTTTAAAGGGGGAGGATAGGCACTTCACTCCTGGTTAGCAGGGGTAAGGCACACAAAGTTCTAAAGCCACTGCTCCAGCATTTTCTGGGTCCACTTTCTTACCATTGGTCCTTTGATGGATCTTTGTATCCATCTGTTAGGTGATGGGAGTTAGCATTAACAGTCAATCAGATTTCAATTAACAGTGCAAACATTTGGCAACACAATGAGGACCAGGAATCGGTAGTCAAGTTCAAAGGTTTATTACAAATTAATAATCAAACTACTCTCAGTACCATGCTATAAAGATATAGAATGACAACAGGGATCCCCAGATGCCTAAAGAAATTAAGGAGAATTAGTATCCAAAAGATAAGCAGTTCTGTGATGGCTATACAGAACGGCAACATCAAAATCTGATGCTCACAGAATAATTTAAGTTTCTCTTTCCTATACATTAGTAATCTAGATTGTCCTAGTCCGGAGGATGGTTTGGGGAACAATGGTGATTCTAGCAATCGAGGGAACTCCATAAAGGAAGTCATGGAGGAACTCCATAAAGAAATCAAAGAGAAAATGCTAGCATCTCAGACGCTCGATCAAGAGTCTTCTATGGGTCAAGAATAAGTGTCAGCCTAAGCCACACTTGAGCAAAAATCAGAAAAAGCATTAGGGCATAAAACCTCTCACAGTCCGTCAAGCTAGCAATATCCTAAGGAAGGAGGGAATCAAGAAAAGTTGTTTGCAGGAATCTGCAACGGGTCAGTGAGAAATCAAGAAAGCATGTGTGTGGGAATCTGCGCAGAGCCAAAAAGTGGTCTGGTCTGCATCAGGAAAGAGATCTGAGGAGCAGTCCAATGGAACGGTATGTTATAACATGTAAAGTCCATTGGGTGACACTACCTCGATCATACCATCAGAAGTCCATTGAAATCCATGAATCATCAGGTTGCAGATTGCGACAATTCCAGTTTATCCCACATTGGACATGGGAACGACTTCTTTACCTCAAACACGTGTAGGTTGCAACTTTTGGACAATAGTTAATTCAATTAGAGCTCTGTCTCTCCGTGTAACTTTCGTCAAGGTCCTTTTCTTGGGTCCTGTTCCCCCATATATCTAGTACAGTAATGCATCTATTCTAAACTAACAATGCATGTGAATACCTGCAAGAAATATCAAGTTAGCAGAAAAATTAAATCCTCTTTATGCAGCATGGTGAAATACAGGCCTACTCATGCAGGGCCGGACTTGGAACCGAAACCGGCCCTGGCAAACTGCTCGGCTGGGCCCCCTGGGGTGAGGGGGTGCAGCCGAGCAGTTTGCGAGGGTCGGTATCGGCCGATTTTGTTACAGGGGGCCGATATTGCCGACCCCGGTAACAAAAACGGCCTCCCAGGGGTCCAAAACTGGCCCCCACCCTAGCGGCCCACCGGGGAAACGCCTGGTGCCCGCTACGGCCAGTCCAGCCCTGTACTCATGTTAAGTTTAGCATTAACGTCAATGCTGCACATTTAATATGCATTTACACATTTAAACACAAATGAATATATGTTTCTAATGCATTAAGTTTCATACTACATGTAATATTCAATAAATCATCATAATACTCATTGCTAATTATAATTGAGAACTACATTTAAATCAAATATATGGAATGTTAATACACACATTATATAAATCAATTATCGTTATGGATTACCTTCTACATATGTGAGAAAATGTTTCATCGGTGTCAATTCATTACATGTTATTCACGTGAAGTAGCACACACGTTTAGAATGTCACATTTCATCTCTATGGTGAATACATTTTCTACTAAATGAAGATGATTCTTTATTAATCACTCTAAAGCAAAACATTTATGTAAGTTCTTTAATCCTACAGTGAAGGCACTCTAATAAATGTCAAGTGCAACACTTGGCAAATGATTCATGTATGGTTTAACAAATTAATCTAAGTGCACTTTCATAATGTGTGTTTCTGAAGTGTCTGTGACATTTGTGACGTGTAAATGGTGGGCAATCTTTGCGCTGCACCATTATCAAAGAAGAGAGGGAAAAATCTGGGGTGACCATGCAGAAAAAGGTGGGTTTCCTACCAGCAGTAAATTAGGAAAGAGTCTGCTCATGTTCTGCATACCAATTCAGCATTGGTCAAGCCGCATGTGCTGCCTCACCATCTCTCAATTACAAGTTTACAGTACAGTGCAAAACCGTACAATTAATACATTTTTCGTTGTTTATTGCATTTTGCAATGCTTTGTACATTCTCTCTAAAACTGATTATAGGGACAAAAAACAACTTTCTTTTCTTGGAGACTTTTTGGGGGATTTGTTAAGTGAGTTAAACACTTGCAGCTAAGAAATGTTGTTAAACTTAGGGAGGGCAATTCAGACGTCCATTCTTCTGAGGTTTGTAAATTGAGTACATTTTAAATGGGTAGTAGTTATAACGTGCTGTTAGCAGAGCTTAGAAGCAACAAAAATCCAATATTAACCACTTACAAAAACATATTATTTGTCATGTTTAGTTAGACCTTGTGTTTGTGCCTGCGTGGCAGGTAAATCTCGTGCACCCTGAGTCAAAGCTACTAGTCCTGCATGACACGTACTAGCGCTTTCCAGACATTACTTGAAACTCTGACACACAGAAGTTGGCGCTGTTTGTAGGACAGGATAAATATCTGGATATACCGGTAGTATTAGAATGTGTTTCTCACGGCCTAGCAGACCACTGCTGGCTCGGGGAGGACAGACTTTAAGGTCTCTCTTCACCACAGGAGGAGTTTGTTCACTGTGGTTCTCCGCATATCCGCGGTGAACCACCGAAGGAACTCTTAAGTGGTTGCACATGTTTGCAATGTTTAGTACAGAGTTGGCATCCACGGAAGGCTGCCGTCCAATCACGACCTGCCATCATGGCAGCGTCCCTCCGCTTAAAATCTGGAGTTTAAAAAGTATATTCCTCAAAACTTCAATTCATTAAATGGCAGAATAAAATAACTAGGTTGTTGCATGGAAATAACACATAATCCTGCACGTGAAAAAACGCGAGTTTTCACAAGCTTTTTGTCCGAGCTACAGAATGAATGCAATTTTTAATAAGCACCTTGTAGAGCGCGACTGATGGTTCCTGACAAAGGAGTGAGGCCTTGCCTCAACCGGATTAGCCTAAAATTCAGCAGGAGACAAAGTGAGATCTGTTTCTGTCAGGTGTGCTTTGTACCGTTCTGGCGCTTTCCTGGGATTCTGCGGCGCTGGTCTTTGCAATCGTCATCATTAGGAACGTTCCAAAGACATGAATGACAAAGGAAGCTCCGAACTAGAGAATGGCGCTCATTAGGGGGGCAACCGGGCAAGCATTGAAGGCGCTCTATGGTGGCTTAGAATGAAGGACAGGACCTCTCCGCTGAAAATGTCCATAATGATGAACATAATGGAGAAGAACTCAATATATAGCGCCTGTGCCAGGAAGCAGGTGGAAAAAAACACAGTGGAATGAGGGTCCATCCAACTGCTGAATCCGAACCAAGGCTTGATTCTGAAGCTGTCATCGAAAACATTCCATCTACGCATTCTTTTCTTTAATTTACGAATGACATCTGGACATCCCGTCATGGCGGCCACACAACTCTTTAAACTGTAAGGCTGTAGCGCCCCCCGCACGGTATTGTGACTCACATCTGTTGAATGCATTTTCAATGGCTTGTTGAGTTAAACTTTCTGTGTGTAGAAAAGTGAGTGGTGCAATCCCACAATAGTTCACTGTATTTTTAAAATCAAATTTTATGCAAATGAGAGTTAATATTTACAGCGAGAGTGGAACAATCCTGAGCACCGTGTTTCTAAACACCAAGGGAAACATGCCTCGTTAACATTTTGCAAGTAGCACGCTCACCATGTGCTGCCCAGGGATCAGCTCACACAGGGTCAGCTGGTGAACTTTGAAAGTAGTGGGACATAAATCCCTTCCCTAAACTGTGTCAAACGTAAAGCAAACGTGACCAATTTACGCTGGAGTAGACTGGAGGAGAGAAGGTTGTCGTATTCCCCCGTCCATGGGACCATTTTAGAAAATAAGCATTTGCAACGCAATAGGTCTCGCATTTACGGAAGTTTAAGCTATTGGCATTGTAAATGACAATGCCTTTTATTTATGTTTTAAAAACGAAAACAAAAATAAAAGGCATTGTCATTTGCAATGTCAATAGCTCAAACTCGCGTAAATGCGAAACCTATTGCATTGCAAATGCTTGTTGTAGCATGCCAGCCTGCCAGGGTGGCCTGATCCTATAAATGGCGGTATGGTTGACAGTCTTATGACTGCATCGTTTACGTCACAGCTGTTAACAGCCCCCCGAACCCAAGCAGACCATTCACAATTACTCACATTGTAGCCAACGGCGCACTGCTTGTTCAGATTACGGCTAGAGCGGCCGACTTTGAAGCTGGTTACCAGGTTCGAGTCTGGAGGTAGGCTCCGGGTAAATCCCCGTGCCTCAAAAAAAGGAGTGTGTCTGTCTGTAAGGCAATCAGTGCTTCTGTAAAGCGCTTTGATTCCTTCGGGTCGATTTCGCGCTATACAAAACTGCAAAAAAAATAATAAATAAAAAAATGCTAAGAGTGATTCCACAACTCCCAGAATGTAACATTGCTGGTGGCTATTAACCAGACAAACCTGTCAGCAAACTGGGACGTGTCAAAGGCATATATATGACTCTCACCCCCAAAGCTGCTCTTATCAACTGCGAGACATCCATCTACCTTGTGTGTTTTTTTCTGGTTAAATTCTAGTATTTTTTGATGTAATATCTGCTGTTCGAATTCGAGAGTACTCAGCAAACTTGACTGTCCTAAAATACGGAATGGAGTGCTAGAACCAGGAAGCCAAGAAATTACCCGGATTAAACGAGCTTCCTGCGACCGACATGGGAGAGACATTTCTGTATACTGCCTGCTGCATACGTCCTTATGTACAGGATGGTGTCTGGCCCCATGTGATGAGCAGTGTCTCAAGTTTACTAAACTCCTGGGGAGTGCTACATTCCCGACCATGCTTTTTCTATGCATTCTGGGAGTCGTAGTCCTATTATAAAATCAGCCTTACAAGTACCAGAATGCAAAGAGGAAACTTGGACTGTATGGGCATGGACTTGAAAAACGTGAGCCTCGTACATGTGGGGCGACTTCCCATCAGTGAAGTTTAGGCATAAGCAGAACTGGTACTTGCAGGTCCCATTTTTAAAGGGCAGAGGACACTACAAATCCTAGCATGCGCAGCGCCGTTGCTTATAAACCCATTACTAGCTGAAAGCCACGAGCCTGGACAAGGGTATCTGTTAAAACGCGCATTGCGTAACAATGCTCTTTGCATTTTTTTCGTGTTGGGAACCTATATTTCTTTTGCAATACTTCGATAGTAGAAAGAATCCTTTTTGCCGGTCTTGTGCTCATCACATCCGATTCGGCTGCTAATTGTCAGTGGTCTCTCGAGTAAATTTGTCATCAAGTTGTGATTGCGCTTATCACTTTACTTATCACAATAGGTGTCAACGTTGATAACTGACGGCCATTGTGTCCAATCAATAGACGCACACACACACCTCATTTGTTCCCAGTGGTAAAAGGAAATGCAAGAGTGGGTGTTGCATATCACATATAACGAGCGCAGACACTTTGAAACCCAGACTAAGTAAAAACAAGCATTTGCAATGCAATAGGACTCGCATTTACGCAAGACCTATTGCATTGCAAACGGGATTGCAGGCGGACGGGGGGCAGCGGGGCGAGAAGGCACGAACAGGAGTGTGGGGGGGTGAAAAGGCACAAACAACGGGAGTGTGGGGGGGCGACAAGGCACGGACTGCGGGAGGGGGGAGAGAAGGCACGGGAAGAAAATAGTGCTCACAATCTAAATAAAACATACCATGCAACACTCGAAGTAAAGGGGCCAGTAGCCATGGAAGGATACAAATGACGACATGGCCGTCATAAGGAGGGACTAACAAGCCTATAAACCAATGGGAAGGAAGCATTTAGAAAGGACGAAGACACAAGCCAATGAAAAATATGGGTGGGGGAGTGGGTGTGGCTTCTCCCCCGTACTCAACTACCACAGATCAACCCCTGAGCAGCGCTTGCGCGCTGGCTCAGGGCTCGACCTAAAAATGCCCACGTCGTGCAATTTGCACACCATTTCCACATAAATTGGCTAAAATCCAATAGAATGGAAAGGGTGATAATAAAGTACATCATACTTCGTTGGTGTGCCAGCATGAAATTACTCTACTAAGGAGCATTGGGGGTTCACATTCTTTGAAAGAAATTGAGGAAAAATGTACTTTTCAGCACAACTTTCTCAAAAATTGGCTACAGAGTTCTCACTTTTACAGGCAGCTAAACTAGACATTGGTTAAGCCAGTATGTTTAGGAGCAAAGCATCTACCATGTTGGAAGATGGAAGAAATAATACTATTTGCTGCACACATTCCAAGATGGCCGCTTATGTCTGAACATGCAGGTTGACACTTGGGTGGCCATCTTCGAATAGTTTTGAATAACAAAAATCATTCACAGATGTGTATATGCTTGTGGAGGCACAGGAAGCCATCTTAAATTGTGACGTTATGAAATATAACAATTTTTTTTCCAAGATGACAGTCCAGTAATATGCATGCAGGCTGATACATGGATGTCCATACTGGAATGTTTTTTGTTGAAACATAACAAAAAGATTTAAAGCTTGCCACTTTTGCAATGCGCTCAAATTTGTAAACATTGATGGTCATCTTGGAATGGTGTTTGACATTCCTTGTTAATAAGAAAGAATGTCAAATCCCTTTTCGTTATTAGTAGTGCCTGCATGGGAGATGGCGCAATACAAGCGACAGCGAGGGCCCAGTAGAAATGTTTAGGGAGCTGCTGGGCCCTAATAAAAGTAATATATATATATATATATTCACTGAAAAAAACCATAGGTTTCAGGGGCGTTATAGTTAGTTGGACATTTCACTCGTACAAAACCATAGAAATTCCCCGTTATAGTTAGTTCAGCTAACTATAACTCTGCGCGCCCGCAATGCACTGCTGATGACGTCACATATTACATCACTCATGACATGGTCAGTGACATCACTCATGACATCACTGATGACATCTCAAATGACATCACTGATGACATCACTGATGACATCATCCTTGTGATAGAGTGGCAGACCTCCTCTCACCCTAATATAACCTTTGATACACACACTCAAAAATACAAACTAACATTTTCAAAACAATGGACATACCAATACCAGTTACAACACACCTATTCAGTAATTCCAAGATCTACACACACATCCACTCATTCACCAACAGTCCCTATACAGTCACTCATACATGTACTCACTCATCATATGTACTCATACACCTATACATCCTGTTACACACCGCCACTCATCCATAGTGTTACTCACACACATAGTCACACATGCAAACAAAGTATCAAACATCCATTTACTTGCATATACAGTTATACACACACTACCACACTTACTTCTACAGAAACTTACACATACTTACTCTCTTAAACAATCACTTATAGAAACACCTACTTATTTGTACAGGAACTCTTCCAATCTCTCACTCTCACATATACTCACTTATATACACCAATACTCACATATACTAGTTTAAAACATGTAGTTACTCATAAAGACACTATTGAGACAGTCATTCACTCACTAACACACCCATACATATACTCATCCACCTATACAGTCCTGCACACATGCTGTCTTCAACACATACAAACAGTGAGTCACTCATTCATGCATCTATGCACTAAGTAATACCCCCACCGAACCATAGACACTCAGACGCTCATACTGATACTCAAAAACCAACTAATAACCCGTATAGACACTCATGTAGCTACTCACCAACCCATGCAGCCACTTATACACAAAGTGAGAGACTGATACAGATATTTTCATATTTAAACATTACTCACTAGCCCATGTATTCACTAAGATACACTTAGTCAGTTATACAATCAATTTTACAAAAAAATCATCTATTTAGACACTTATATACCCATTTATTCTTCCATCGACCTTGAGATATACATATATAAAACATATTTAATTTTCAGAAAAACACACATTCACTGGATGATGTCATCAGTGATGTCATGAGTGATGATGAGTGATGTAATATGTGACGTCATCAGCAGTGCATTGCGGGCGCGCGAGTTATAGTTAGCTGAACTAACTATAACGGGGGAATTTCTATGGTTTTGTACGAGTGAAATGTCCAACTAACTATAACGCCCCTGAAACCTATGGTTTTTTTCAGTGAATTTCTAAGGTTTTTAAATGCTAATTTCTAACTATAACGTGCCTGAAACCTATGGTTTTTTCAGTGAATTTCTAAGGTTTTTTAAATGCTAATTTCTAACTATAACGTGCCTGAAACCTATGGTTTTTTCAGTTAATATATATATATTTATTATACTATGTATACATGTGAAAATGTCTCGGTCCCCTGTTTGCCTCGGTGGCATGGAAAAAATGGGTGGAACTGACGTCAGCACGCCGACAAGGTCCTCTTATGGCTCCGATGACATCATACGGCGTCGCGAGCGGAGCCGTGCTATTATGACGTCCTCGGTGACGTGGGAGAGCTAGGAAAGAATTTCCATGGAATGCTGGTGCAGGGGATATTCACCTAAGTGTTCAGGTTAGTCCTTTGGGAGCAACTGTTTATGTTGCCACTCCAGAAACCGAAACCAGTGATCCGAGGGCATAGGCCCTGCAGATGGCACACGAGGTGGGGTGCCCAGTTGTGTGCACCGGCGGGGCAGCTAAGTGACAAGCACCACAACCCACAAAAAAGGTAACGAGGGCACTGAATAACACAGGATCTTCTCTTTGTATCTGGCAGGAACAACGAAGTTAAAATGCCCTAGTACCAAAATGTAGAATTAGTGCTACAACGGTCTTCAAGAGGACCTGCGATGCCGCTTCTGCCTCCCGTACCCTGGAGGTGGCACATGGGTCACGCGGTACGGTCATACTGCAGCGGGACGCACACTCGTTGACCTCTCATGGCACTGCTCCACACTTCAGGGAGGACGCTTTCCATTAGCTATGTTTTCTGATGACATGTCGCGCCGTCCCCGTCCAACAACAGAACTCCTTTAGATCCAAACAGACTCTTCCACTCTCTCACCGGAAGTGAAACCAGGCCACGTGGACACTTTAACAATACAACAGCCGGGAATGCACTTTTCGGTAAAAAAACCACATTCCTTCCTCCTAATTAATCAAATAAACGTCTCACTGAAGAACAGGGGCCAGCTTCGATCGGTAAACAGCCTTTACAACAACTTTTTTACTTTGCGATACCATTACAACGCATGCATTACCACGCATGCGTTGTACATCACAAAGTCATTACTATGCATTTTTAGAACGCATGGTCATTTACCACGCATGCCTTTACAACGAATTTTGTTGTAAAGGTATGTATGGTAAATGACCATGCGTTCTAAAAAACATGTAGGCTTTCCATGTCGTTGTAAGGAAACAGAGGCTGTTCCGTTTCCTCACAACGACGTGCACCGCCCTTCCGAAATGACGTGAAGCAGGAACCATGAGGAGAGAGGAACCATGAGGAGTGAGAGGTAAGGGGGATTGGGCATGGGGTGGGGGTTTCTTTTCTAGGGTTTAGGGTAGTGCAGTGGTGTTTGGGTGGTGTAGGGGTCGTGCTGGGGGTAGTGTTTTAGGGTTTAGGGTAGTGCAGTGGTGTTTGGGTAGTGTAGGGGGTCATGCTGGGGGTAGTGTTTTAGGGTTTAGGGTAGTGCAGTAGTGTAGGGGGTCGTGCTGGGGGTAGTGTTTTAGGGTTTAGGGTAGTGCAGTGGTGTATGGGTAGTGTAGGGGGTCATGCTGGGGTAGTGTTTTAGGGTTTTGGGTAGTACAGTGGTGTTTGTGTAGTGTATGGGGTCATGCTGGGGGTAGTGTTTTATGGTTTAGGGTAGTGCAGTAGTGTAGGGGGTCGTGCTGGGGTTAGTGTTTTAGGGTAGTGCAGTGGTGTATGGGTAGTGTAGGGGGTCGTGCTGGGGTAGTGTTTTAGGGTTTAGGTAGTGCAGTGGTGTTTGTGTAGTGTAGGGGTCATGCTGGGGGTAGTGTTTTATGGTTTAGGGTAGTGCAGTGGTGTTTGGGTAGTGTAGGGGGTCGTGCTGGGGTAGATTTAGGTTTAGGGTAGTGCAGTGGTATTTGGTTAGTGTGGGGAGTCGTGCTGGGGGTAGTGTTTTAGGGTGTAGGGTAGTGCAGTGGTGTTTGTGTAGTGTAGGGGGTTGTGCTGGGGGTAGTGTTTTAGGGTTTATGTTAGTGCAGTTGTGTTTGGGTAGTGTAGGGGGTAGTGCTGGGATAGTGTTTTAGGGTTAAGGCAATGCAGTGGTGTTTGTGTAGTGAAGGGGGTCATGCTGTGGGTAGTGTTTTAGGGTTTAGGGTAGTGCAGTCGTGTTTGTGTAGTGCAGGGGTTCATGCTGGGGTAGTGTTGGGGGTCGTGCTGGGGGTCGATTTAGGGTTTAGGGTAGTGCAGTGGTGTTTGTGTTGTGAGGGGGTCGTGCTGGGGGTAGTGTTTTAGGGTTTAGAGTAATGCAGTGGTGTTTGTATAGTGTAGGGGGTTTAGGGTAGTGCAGTGGTGTTTGTGTAGTGTAGGGGGTCATGCTGGGGGTAGTGTTTTAGGGTTTAGGGTAGTGCAGTGGTGTTTGTGTAGTGTAGGGGGTAGTGTTTTAGGGTTTAGGTAGTGCAGTGGTGTTTGTGTAGTGTAGGGGGTCATGCTGTGGGTAGTGTTTTAGGATTTAGGGTAGTGCAGTTGTGTTTGTGTAGTGTAGGGGGTAGTGTTTTAGGGTATAGGGTAGTGCAGTGGTGTTTGGGTAGTGTAGGGGGTCATGCTGGGGTTAGTGTTTTAGGGTTTAGGGTAGTGCAGTGGTGTTTGGGTAGTGTAGGGGGTCATGCTGGGGGTAGTGTTTTAGGTTTTAGGGTAGTGCAATGGTGTTTGTGTAGTGTGGGAGGTCATGCTGGGGGTAGATTTAGGGTTTAATGTAGTGCAGTGGTGTTTGGGTAGTGTAGGGAGTCGTGCTGGGGGTAGTGTTTTAGGGTAGTCCAGTGGTGTTTGTGTAGTGTAGGGAGTCGTGCTGGGGTAGTGTTTTAGGGTTTAGGGTAGTGCAGTGGTGTTTTTGTAGTGTAGGGGGTCATGCTTGGGGTAGGGTTTTAGGGTTTAAGGCAGTGCAGTGGTGTTTGTGTAGTGAAGGGGTCGTGCTGGGGGTAGTGTTTTAGGGTTTAGGGTAGTGCAGTGGTGTTTGTGTAGTGTAGGGGGTTGGCCTGTGGGTAGATTTAGGGTTTAGGGTAGTGCAGTGGTGTTTGGGTAGTGTAGGGAGTCGTGCTGGTGGTAGTGTTTTAGGGTTTAGGGTAGTGCAGTTATGTTTGGGTAGTGTAGGGTATCGTGCTGGGGTAGTGTTTTAGGGTTTAGGGTAGTGCAGTGGTGTTTGGGTAGTGGAGGGGGTAGTGTTTTAGGGTTTAGGGTAGTGCGCCCAGCCAGCCACAATATCCATGGACAAAGGGGATCCTGACTCTTTGGAACGCTCCGTCAATTGAATAATTTGGGTCAAGGACCCTACCACGTCCAAGACCTATCAATTCCTTTCTTGGGATCCCTCATATACTTGGAGAAGAATGTACATAGTTTCTCATCAATTTCAGGCGTGTGTGCCACCTTCCCCTTCAGTGAGGGCCTGGGGCATTCTCCCCTCATCCTATTCCTGACCTCCCTTTCAAGGGGTTGATGGATTTTCCCCACCACATACTCTGCCACTTTGCCATCAGGTGTCTCTGACCTAGGATGGTAAATTTGGGTAGGCTCGAACATGTCCGAGTGGAACCCGTCCCCAACCGGGGACTGAGAGGAGTGGGACTCTGGACGCCAGGGACGCCCCGAGTCCTTATCCTCATCGGAGGAGAAATCGTCCTCCGATACACCCTCTCCCTCTAAGGGAAACCCGCCGTCGGGGTCTACAATAGTGGTGACAGTGTCGCAATTTTCTCCAGGCCCCTCCTTCTCCCAGCAGGGTGCATGTTTTAGCGTTCGCGCACTCTTGAGGAAGGTCTCCGTAAGTTTATCAAATCCTTCCAAGTGCCCCGCGTTATGCTTAACGGCCCTTTTATTCCCCATCTGGGAGCTACTGGGACCCGCCACCACCAGATCTGGGTCACTGAACACCCCAGGGATGCTTTTCGCCAGCTTATCAACCTGATCCCTAAGAGGAGCCAGCGCCCTAGAAATAGCCAGAGAGAGGGCTTGGTCCACTGCTGGAGGGAGAAGTTGGGGGGCCATTCCTCCTCCACTTCCTGGTAGGAGGAGTAAAAATGGTCTTCTCGAGAAGACATGATAGCAGAGGGTGTGAGCACAGAACAAATGCCCTTAAAATACTTGAGGCAGCCCCCTCGCCGGTGCTCCAACAGCTGGGCTTTCCCCGAAGCTGTTATAAGAATAGACTGAGGCGCAATACCAATTACCACCACCAGGTGGCGCTGGTCACTAACGTGGCCGTGTGGGGAAATCACCGCGTGGCGGTGTCAAAATTAGGCGAGGGTTGGTCGGGAATCAAGCGGACACTAAAGGAGTGACCGGATTCCCAAACGCGCGTAAAGACCAGCGGGAGCGCTTGACGGAGCTGCCTCGCTCGGACCAGAAGCGCCTGACAGGAACTCACCGCGCGCAGAGCACACAGCGGGAGAAACTGCGAGGGGGAGAACGCGCTCGGGCAACAGCCTGCTGCGCAGGGAATATGAAACAATACCAAGGCAATAATGCTAATAACCTGCACCAGAAACCGCTATACAAACAGCAACAACGTCAGATTAAGCCAAGAATGTAAGGAATGCACTTAACTGACGAGCAGTGAAGAAAGAGGAAGCGGAAGGGACGTCACGATATTATATACGATGGACTGTGATATGATTGGACCATTGTTGCCTTGGAGACTACCCCCCTAATGGTTCATGGGTTGTGTAGTCTTTTGTTTAATGATTGTTGTGTTACGTTTTCTTTGAACTGCTATGCAAATAAAGTGAGGAAAGATATGCATAATCCTCGCCTCCGTTCTGCCATAGAATTCATTAAACTTTATTTGATCTGATTTAGAAACATAGATCATAAAAGTGTACATAAAAACAGTAAATCCTCTTTCCTAATACAATACAGTGAGAATTAATTAAAACCAGTAGGTAAAAACGGGTGTTACAAAGCCCGGTTCAGAGCAACTTCAGGTTAACAGAATCGTAAAGGTCAATGTTTCGCAAGATCAATCTCATGTACTTCGTGCAAAATACGCAATAAGGGGTCCAAGTAAGATGTAACGCTCCAATACCTGACCAGTTTGCACTATATAAAACTGCAGAAAAACTAAAAATAAAAAGTGTTTTGCACACTTCTGTCATTGGGCTATATGTGGGCTACATCTGGGTGATATTTGTGCTACATTTGGGCTCTTTTTTCTCTGGTGGCCATCTTGGGAGACTTATTTGTTATGAAGTTTCCTAATTTCGTCATTTACTGCAGTCTCCTCAGTAGGAAATGCTTTCAGTTTTTTACTTTGATTCCATCAAGAAGGCATTCAGATGTGTCACACATTTGCCATAAATTCAGAATGTTAGCACTCTAGTTGTTCATTAGATCACTGTAGTAAAGCTACTGCTCACCAGGGAGTTAACTGGAAGTCTACTGCTGGTATTGAAAGTGATTGTTTCAGTCTGCATGTCAGAATTTTCTAATGAAATAGAAGAGGAATTGAGATCTCACTTAAAACATGCCCTAAATTTTCTTTCTGCAGCACTAACCATAATTTCTATGGCAAAATGAACCCCCTCATTTTGTTCCTTTTTAAATTAAATGTTTTAAGTGTTACCAGTTTATTCCAATCAAGATGGCTTCAGGTGTGCCATACTTTTGTCATAAGTAAGGCTGTTAGCACTCTAGTTGTTCTTTAGAACACTCTGGGAAGCTGCAGTAGAACACAAAGGCATCAACTGACAGGCTGCTCCTGTTGAAATATAACAGGAAGATATTTGAGATCTCACTTAAAACATGTCCTAATTTTTCTTTCTACAGCACTAACCATAATTTCTATGGCAAAATGAACCCCTCATTTTGTTCCTTTTTAAATTAAATGTTTTAAGTGTTACCAGTTTATTCCAATCAAGATGGCTTCAGGTGTGCCATACTTTTGTCATAAGTAAGACTGTTAGCGCTCTAGTTGTTCTTTAGAACACTCTGGGAAGCTGCAGTAGAACACAAAGGCATCAACTGACAGGCTGCTCCTATTGAAATATAACAGGAAGATATTTGAGATCTCACTTAAAACATGTCCAAATTTTTCTTTCTACAGCACTAACCATAATTTCTATGACAAAATGAACCCCCTCATTTTGTTCCTTTTTAAATTAAATGTTTTAAGAGTTACCAGTTTATTCCAATCAAGATGGCTTCAGGTATGCCATAATTTGGTCATAAGTAAGACTGTTAGCGCTCTAGTTGTTCTTTAGAACACTCTGGGAAGCTGCAGTAGAACACAAAGGCATCAACTGACAGGCTGCTCCTGTTGAAATATAACAGGAAGATATTTGAGATCACACTTGAAACATGTCCTAATTTTTCTTTCTACAGCACTAATCATAATTTCTATGACAAAATGAACCCCATCATTTTGTTCCTTTTAAATTAAATGTTTTAAGTGTTACCAGTTTATTCCAATCATGATGGCTTCAGGTGTGCCATACTTTTGTCATAAGTAAGGCTGTTAGCACTCTAGTTGTTCTTTAGAACACTCTGGGAAGCTGCAGTAGAACACAAAGGAATCAACTGACAGTCTCTGCCCTTGTTGGATGTACATGTTTTACTGAGAATGTCAGACTTCATTCTCACATGACTGAGAAAGATAATGTGAATTTACAGAAAATATGCTCTCATTTTAGCTTCTGGAGCACCTTCCAAAACTGTATGGGACAAGCATGTGAAAATAGTTCTCTCTCAAACATGATTCATGATATCCCAGCAGAAGGTTTTTCACAGGGTAAAATCACCTTAGAACACACCACAATTCCTGAAATTAGTATGGTACCATCAACAAATGAATTCTAATGTAACTAAAGTCTGTTATCACCCTTTATAGTTCTCCTTTTGGTAACCCTCAAAATCTTCGAATCACTACAATGCATTTCAATGGGGTACTATCATTTATATTGGTCCCAAGATGGCTGCCAGCAATTCCAGGATGAAGTGCTGACAGCCAATCAGATCTCACGATGACATGTGTGGTTAGGCTCCGCCCAGATATATATGTGTTTTTACTTTTGATTTTCTCAGGAACTACTGAACGGATTTACACCATTTAACAAAAAGGGTTCTTTCTGAACCAAGAACTACCTCTTTGCCAAATGTGGTGTAATTCCGTTCAGCAGTTCGGGCTGTAGCCTTGCATAAAGTTTCCTATGGGAAATTGATTTTTTGACTCTTATTTTTTGAATTTCTCCGCAACTACTGAACCGATTTACACCATTTAAAAAAAGGGCGCTTTCTGAACCAAGCACTACCTTTTTGCCAAATTTGGTGTAATTCCGTTCAGCAGTTCGGGCTGTAGCCGCGACAAAAGTTCCTATGGAAATTAACATGGAGAACACGTTTTGGGACCCCCTTTTATCTCGGCCCCTGCTTGACGAATCACCACGTAACTTTCAAGACAGGAGCTGACCGGAGTGCCCCATTAGTTTTGAAAATTTCGCGAAGATTTGTCAAACGGCGCCAAAGATTTTGGCAAATCAAAAGACGCTTTTCCCGTGGAAACTAGGCCCTAACTATAACGACCTACTGGCGACTGCCAGTAATAAAAAAATATATATATATATATATATTTATATATATATATATTCACTTAAAAATCATAGGTTTCAGGCACGTTATAGTTAGAAATTAGCATTTAAAACCTTTGAAATTCACTGAAAAAACCATAGGTTTCAGACACGTTATAGTTAGAAATTAGCATTTAAAAAACCTTTGAAATTCACAGAAAAAACCATAGGTTTTAGGGACAGTTATAGTTAGTTGGACATTTCACTCGTACAAAACCATAGAAATTCCCCCGTTATAGTTAGTCCAGCTAACTATAACTCGTGCCCCCGCATTTGAGATGTCATCAGTGATGTCATCAGTGATGTCACTGACCATGTCATGAGTGATGTAATATGTGACGTCATCAGCAGTGCATTGCGGGGGCGCGGATTATAGTTAGCTGAACTAACTATAACGGGGAATTTCTCTGATTTTGTACGCAGTGAAATGTCCAACTAACTATAACTGTCCCTAAAACCTATGGTTTTTTCAGTGAATTTCAAAGGTTTTTAAATGCTAATTTCTAACTATAACGTGTCTGAAACCTTTGGTTTTTTCAGTGAATTTCAAAGGTTTTTTAAATGCTAATTTCTAACTATAACGTGCCTGAAACCTATGATTTTTTTAAGTGAATTTCAAAGGTTTTTTAAATGCTAGATTCTAACTATGCCTACAGAGGTAGGACATGTGAAGAAAGAAGAAAAAACGCACAGAAAGAAGCAAAAGAAATCCAGAAAGAAGCAACAGAAGTCCACAAAGACTAAGAAAAGTGCAGGAAGAACCAACAGAGGAGCAGAAAGAGGCCTTGTTGCAAAATCATCCTGTGCCCACAACTTTTTCAGATGGGTACTGGTGGTAACTGACTCTGACTAACCAGAGTCAGTGCTATGCTAAAAGACACTTAGAATACAGTGAAAACACCTACATACACTAGGGAACACTATGCGTTGGGGTACCCCTGTGATAAGCATGACCTCCTCTGTAAGTCCCTAGTACATAATAGGGCAGGGGGATTAAAACTACCTCTTAAAACGCGCTACAGGGCGCGTTTGCACAGTGGTGAAGGGAGGGGGGTCCTGAGGTGACATGTGTGCAAACGCGCCCCGTGGCGCGTTTTAAGTTGCGGGATTAAGTCCCCTTGAATCCTGAGGGTCCCTGGGGCCCAACTAGCCCCCCAGGTACCTACAGTTAGGACCACAGAGCTGAGTTGCAGAGAGGCGTTCTGAGGCCACGCACCTTTTTTCACCTCTCTGCAACGCAACTCTGTTGTGCTTACTGAAGGTACCTGGTGGGCTAGTTGGCCCCCAAGGTCCCTCAGGATTCAAGGGGAATTAATTCCCCAACTTAAAACGCACCACAGGGTGTGTTTGCGCACATGTCACCTGAGGCCCCGCCCCCTCCCTTCACCACTGTGCAAACGCGCCCCATGGCGCGTTTTAAGTTGGGGGATTAGGTCACCTTGAATCCTGAGGGTCCCTGGGGCCCAACTAGCCCACCAGGTACTTCCAGTAAGCACCACAGGCCTGCGTTGCAAAGCATGTAACAAATTGTGCAGTTGTGTTTAGGTAGTGAAGGGGGTCATGCTGGGGGTAGTGTTTTAGGGTTTAGGGTAGTGCAGTGGTGTTTGGGTAGTGTAGGGAGTCGTGCTGGGGGGAGTGTTTTAGGGTTTAGGATAGTGCAGTGGTGTTTAGGTAGTGTAGGGGGTCATGCTGGGGGTAGGGTTTTAGGGTTTAGGGTAGTGCAGTGGTCTTTGGGTAGTGTAGGGGTCATGCTGGGGGTAGTGGTTTAGGGTTTAGGGTAGTGCAGTGGTGTTTGGGTAGTGTAGGGGGTACTGCTGGAGGTGGTGTTTTAGGGTTTAGGGTAGTGCAATGGTGTTTGGGTAGTGTAGGGGGTACTGTTTTAGAGTTTAGGGTAGTGCAGTGGTGTTTGGGTAGTGTAGGGGTTCGTGCTGGGGGTAGTTTTTTAGGGTTTAGGGTAGTCCAGTGGTGTTTGTGTAGTGTAGGGGTAGTGTTTTAGGGTTTAGGGTTTAGGGTAGTGCAGTGGTCTTTGGGTAGTGTAGGGAGTCGTGCGGGGGTAGTGTTTTAGGGTTTAGGGTAGTGCAGTGGTCTTTGGGTAGTGTAGGGGTCGTGCAGGGGGTAGTGTTTTAGGGTTTAGGGTAGTGCATTGGTGTTTGGATAGTGTAGGGGGTCATGCGGGGGGTAGTGTTTTAGGGTTTAGGGCAGTGCAGTGGTGTTTGGGTAGTGTAGGGGGTCATGCTGGGGGGAGTGTTTTAGGGTTTAGGGCAGTGCAGTGGTGTTTGGGTAGTGTAGGGGGTCGTGCTGGGGGAGTGTTTTAGGGTTTAGGGCAGTGCAGTGGTGTTCGGGTAGTGTAGGGGGTCGTGCTGGGGGAGTGTTTGAGGGTTTAGGGCAGTGCAGTCGTGTTCGGGTAGTGTAGGGGGTCGTGCTGGGGGAGTATTTTAGGGTTTAGGGTAGTGCAGTGGTGTTCGGGTAGTGTAGGGGGTCGTGCTGGGGGTAGTGTTTTAGGGTTTAGGGCAGTGCAGTGGTGTTCGGGCAGTGTAGGGGGTCGTGCAGGGGGTAGTGTTTCAGGGTTTAGTGCAGTGGTGTTCGGGCAGTGTAGGGGGTCGTGCAGGTGGTGGTGTTTCAGGGTTTAGGGCAGTGGTGTTCGGGCAGTGTAGGGGGTCTTGCTGGGGGTGATGTTTCAGGGTTTAGGGCAGTGCAGTGGTGTTTGGGCAGTGTAGGGGTCTTGCTGGGGGTAGTGTTTCAGGGTTTAGGGCAGTGCAGTGATGTTCGGGCAGTGTAGGGGGTCGTGCTGGGGGTGGTGTTTCAGGGTTTAGGGCAGTGCAGTGGTGTTCGGGCAGTGTAGGGGTCGTGAAGGGGGTGGTGTTTCAGGGTTTAGGGCAGTGCAGTGGTGTTCGGGCAGTGTAGGGGGTCGTACTGGGGGTGGTGTTTCAGGGTTTAGGGCAGTGCAGTGGTGTTCGGGCAGTGTAGGGGTCGTGCAGGGGCTGGTGTTTCAGGGTTTAGGGCAGTGCAGTGGTGTTCAGGCAGTGTAGGGGGTCGTGCTGGGGGTAGTGTTTTAGGGTTTAGGGTAGTGCAGTGGTGCTTGTGTAGTGTAGGGGGTCATGCTGGGGGTAGTGTTTTAGGGTTTAGGGTAGTGCAGTGGTGTTTGTGTAGTGTAGGGGGTCATGTTTTAGGGTAGTGCAGTGGTGTTTGGGTAGTGTAGGGGTCGTGCTGGGGGTAGTGTTTTAGGATTTAGGTTAGTGCAGTGGTGTTTGGGTAGTGTAGGGGGTCGTGCTGGGGGTAGTGTTTTAGGGTTTAGGGTAGTGCAGTGGTGTTTGTGTAATGTAGGGGGTCATGCTGGGGGTAGTGTTTTAGGGTTTAGGATAGTGCAGTGGTGCTTGTGTAGTGTAGGGGTCGTGCTGGGGGTAGTGTTTTAGGGTTTAGGGCAGTGCAGTGGTGTTTTTGTAGTGTAGGGGTCGTGCTGGGGGTAGTGTTTTAGGGTTTAGGGTAGTGCAGTGGTGCTTGTGTAGTGTAGGGGTCGTGCTGGGGGTAGTGTTTTAGGGTTTAGGGTAGTGCAGTGGTGTTTGTGTAGTGTAGGGGGTCATGTTTTAGGGTAGTGCAGTGGTGTTTGGGTAGTGTAGGGGGTCGTGCTGGGGGTAGTGTTTTAGGATTTAGGTTAGTGCAGTGGTGTTTGGGTAGTGTAGGGGGTCATGCTGGGGGTAGGGTTTTAGGATTTAGGGTAGTGCAGTGGTGTTTGTGTAGTGTAGGGGGTCTTGTTTTAGGATAGTGCAGTGGTGCTTGTGTAGTGTAGGGGGTCGTGCTGGGGGTAGTGTTTTAGGGTTTAGGGTAGTGCAGTGGTGTTTTTGTAGTGTAGGGGGTCATGTTTTTAAGATGCAACGCTCCAATACCTGACCAGTCTGCACTACATAAAACTGCAAAAATCTAAAAATAAAAAGTGTTTTGCACACTTTTGTCATTGGGCTATATGTGGGCTACATCTGGGTAATATTTGTGCTACATTTGGGCTCTTTTTTCTCTGGTGGCCATCTTGGAAGACTTCTTTGTTATGAAGTTTCCTAATTTCCTCATTTACTGCAGTCTCCTCAGTAGGAAATGCTTTCAGTTTTTTACTTTGATTCCATCAAGAAGGCATTCAAATGTCTCACATTTGCCATAAATTCAGAATGTTAGCACTCTAGTTGCTCATTAGATCACTGTAGTAAAGCTACTGCTCACCAGGGAGTTAACTGGAAGTCTGCTGCTGGTATTGAAAGTGATTGTTTCAGTCTGCATGTCAGAATTTTCTAATGAAATAGAAGAGGATTTGAGATCTCACTTAAAACATGCCCTAATTTTTCTTTCTGCAGCACTAACCATAATTTCTATTTTAAAAAGAACCCCCTCATTTTGTTCCTTTTTAAATTAAATGTTTTAAGTGTTACCGATTTATTCCAATCAAGATGGCTTCAGGTGTGCCATACTATTGTCATAAGTAAGGCTGTTAGCGCTCTAGTTATTCTTTAGAACACTCTGGGTAGCTGCAGTAGAACACAAAGGCATCAACTGGCAGGCTGCTCCTGTTGAAATATAACAGGAAGATATTTGAGATCACACTTGAAACGTCCTAATTTTTCTTTCGACAGCACTAACCATAATTTCTATGACAAAATGAACCCCATCATTTTGTTCCTTTTTAAATTAAATGTTTTAAGTGTTACCAGTTTATTCCAATCAAGATGCCTTCAGGTGTGCCATATTTTTGTCATAAGTAAGGCTGTTAGCACTCTAGTTGTTATTTAGAACACTCTGGGAAGCTGCAGTAGAACACAAAGGAATCAACTGACAGTCTCTGCCCTTGTTGGATGTACATGTTTTACTGAGAATGTCAGACTTCATTCTCACATGACTGAGAAAGATAATGTGAATTTACAGAAAATATGCTCTCATTTTAGCTTCTGGAGCACCTTCCAAAACTCTATGGGACAAGCATGTGAAAATAGTTTTCTCTCAAACATGATTCATGATATCCCAGCAGAAGGTTTTTCACAGGGTAAAATCACCTTAGAACACACCACAATTCCTGAAATTAGTATGGTACCATCAACAAATGTATTCTAATGTAACTAACGTCTGTTATCACCCTTTATAGTTCTCCTTTTGGTAACCCTCAAAATCTTTGATTCACTACAATGCATTTCAATGGGGTACTATCATGTATATTGGTCCCAAGATGGCTGCCAGCAATTCCAGGATGAAGTGCTGACAGCCAATCAAATCTCACAATGACATGTGTGGTTAGGCTCCGCCCAGATATATATATGTGATTTTACTTTTGATTTTCTCAGGAACTACTGAACGGATTTACACCATTTAACCAAAAGGCACGACTCTGAACCAAGGGCTACCTTTTTGCCAAATCTGGTGTAATTCCGTTAAGCAGTTCGGGCTGTAGCTGCGACTAAAGGTTCCTATAGAAAATTGCATGGGGAAAACACGTTTTGGGACCCCCCTTTTTTCTCGGCCCCTGCTTGCCGAATCACCCCGAAACTTTCAGGATAGGAGCAGACCGGAGCGCCCCACGAGTTTTGAAAATTTCGCGAAGATTCGTCAACCGGCGCCAAAGTTATTGGAAATAGAATGTTGTGAATTTCCTATGGAAAATAGGTCCTAACTATAACTATCTACTGGCGACCGCCAGTAGATTATATATATATATATACATGTTGCAGGGAAGAACCTTTCAGTTCAACGCGGAAAGCAGTGATATATATAAAAAATTTTTAGCATACCGACGCATCAGTCCTGGTACTAAAGGGCAGTATTTTATGGCAGATGTGCACAAACACATAAGAAGAACAAGGACAACCCTGTATGCCCATGAGAACCAGGGTAATTATAATCTAATCCAACAGTAGTCCTGTGGGACTCATTTAAGTTAAACTACGATCTTATTTTAAAACCAGGATGGGTAGAGTCATTTCTGTTGGTCAGAAAAAAAGTACAGGACATCTGCTTATTTGAATAGAAGTACTTTTTTTATCTAGGAACAATATCCAGCTCATAGATTGCAAAATATCTAACAAAGATTTGTTAGTGCAGACTATGCAGTGCTCAAAGTGTGAACAAAAAACATACAACACAAAGCATAACAAGACACTGAATAATCCCTGGGTTGCTCCTGATTTTAAGAAACAGAAAATTGTTGCAACCCTGTCTATGTATATCTAGTATCTACTAGCGTATGCTAAGACGCTAAATGGAAGTAATGTCGACATGTCGACCCTGGAGTCATTTACCGGATGGGTTATCTCAAGTAACTATAACTCGTGCCCTAAAGTAACTGTAACTCATGCACTCACCATCATCTGCTTGCACCCTCATATTACATCACTTGTGACATGTTCAGTGACTGCATTGATGACATCCCTAATAATGTCTGGAATTACATCATTGATAACAACACCATGCATGGCGAAGGCGCGAGGTATATGTACTTTAGGGCATGTGGTATAGTTACACGAGATGACTATAACTGTTACATTTCAGTGGTTTTGTTAGTTTAAGACATTATGTTTTAATTGACATTTTCACCTAACTATAACAACCATTTAATGTGTTTCTTTCAATGAATTTCTAAGGTTTTTATAATGTAAAGTAAGATATTATCACAATTTCTAACTATATTGTCACTTTGCCGTTTGGTTTTTCAGTAAATTTCTATTCCTTCTTCTTTTTTTTTTTTTTAAATACCCATGGTGGATCCATAACATAAGGTAAGACGTCTATTGCCGTGCGTGGGCAGGCCCTGCGCCCATCCCCCTTGGGTGCCTAACCCTCTGCTGCGCAATGCCTTCAGCCATGCGTGGCACAAGGTTGGGGGCAGGGCCTGGCTTGCCGCCAGGCCATATGCCCAACCCCGTCATAGGTGCCCAAGACCCATTTTTCTTATTTTGTTGAACCATGGATCCGTAGATCCACCACAATTCTTTAGAAGCCTGCATTGGAGCTCACTGTGGATTCTTGGATCCATCAAGCCCCCCAAAAAACACTTTTTTAACATTTGGCCTGGGGGAGGCCTTTCTGTAAAACCTCCAGATGCCTAGGAGGGTCAGGGTATCCCTACACTGCCCGATTATATCTCATTTTAATTAAGGTTTAATAAATTTTTTGTAGGACTCAGTGAATGAGTCCAAGAGTCTGTAGATGGTGGCAGCAACTTTTCCTCCAGGTTGCGGCCAGCCAATCACAACTCGTACTTGAGCTCGCAGATCCACCTTGGTGTATCTGGGGTGAAACCGTGGTGTGAAATATACATAAACTTTGAGCCTTAATTTTTCAAAAACGACTGAATGACAAAATGCACGCTTTATAAATCAAGACCTATCTTTCAGCTAGATTTGGTGTAATTCTGTTCAGCTATTTTTCCGGTATTGCTATGCAATTTTCATATGAAAAATTGCATGGGAAAATGCGTTTTGAGACCCCTTCCTTTTTCTCAGCCCCCACTTGACAGATCAGCCAGAAACTTTCCAGGAAGAAGCTGATATAAATGATTTTTTTAATGGAATGTTTCGAGAAGATTCGTCATATGGGGCCAAAGTTATTAGCAAACCAAAAAATCAATTTCCAAGCGCCTCTGGATAATATATACTGAAAAAAACAAAGATTAAAGTGATGTTATAGCTAAAGAAAGTGTAATTTAAAACGTAAACAAAGAAACACTGAAATTCACATGTTGGCTCCAGTTGGAGTATGGCCTCCCTGTGTTCATACAATGGCCCTTTGCCCAATTTCAGCACTGCCATAGGGGTCCCCTGTGCACAAATACGGAGATTCTCCGCTCCCTTTTATAACAGTATCTGGAGACTTGGGAGTTCTGCAAACCGGGCCGTCCGAGGCCCTTCAACAAACGTACCTGCTCCTTGTGGTGGCTGGCTGGGGTGGGACTCAGTCCACCAGCATTCTGTGCGGCGCGGGAGGTGGGGACAGCCCTCCCGCTGCCGTAAAGGTGCCTCTCCTGTCCCGTAGTGCAAGTTCTGCAAACCGAGCAGTCCAAGGCTCTTCAACAAACTTACCTGCTCCTTGTGGTGGCTGGATGTGGTGGGACTCGGTCCCCCAGCATTCTGTGTGGCACGGGAGGCGGGGACAGCCCTCCAGCTGCCATAAAGGCACCTCTCCTGTCCCGCAGGGCGGGACGCACGTGGGCGAAGCCCGGACCAAGAAGGACCCGTCTGCGCCTGTCAGAGCCCAGAAGAGGACAGGCCGGGCCACCCCCCTTGGTCCTGGTGTCTGGTCTATTTTATCTGAAGGAGGATCACTAACTCTATGACTTTAGAAGCGCCAATATGGGTAAGAGGAAATTGGGAGGGGGGCTGAACACACGGCTCAAACACCCTCCATGCCCACCTCATTGGATAGAATGCTACAGCATGCTATGACAGCAATTAACAATGAGATTAATCATACAGAGAGAAGGATGCCCCTTACTGCTGCTGTGGTTGGCGTCCCTAATAGTTTGACGATTTCACCCTGCTCCATAGTTTTCTTACCATTTACTCAAGAGCCATTATCTCTGGACACAGTGGCACAAGGACCAAGCACTATATCGATGCCGCTGAGAGAAAGTTCTCGTGATTGCAGGCAGACAAAGCGACGGAAGCGAATACCTAAATCTAAGGCCAATGAAAAAGTTACTCGAAGTTCCTTACCTTTAAAGTCCCCTGATGTTGCGTCAGTCTCAACAAAGGATGACCCTCCCCTGCTACTCCCGGAACAAGCTGGGGAAAAGGAAGGACAGAACATGAAGGATAACTGGTCGTTGGAGGGGGAGGTCTTGGCTAAAATTACATCGCTTCTACGAGCTAAACTACTACCAATATTTACCAAACTGGATGCCTTAAATAATGCTATACTGGATATCAAGAATTCGGTGGGCAACCAAGAGCAAGTGTGTTCTCTTTGTGATAAGACGGATAACGGAATGGCAGGTACCAAAGCTCCGTTAGGTATGCTTGAGAATTATTCTCAGGGGATCCGGCCACCTCGTCCCTTCAGCCGATATCACAAATTTCTTGCCTGGAGCATCTAAAATAGGCGGGAATCGCCCTAACACGCTTCTAAATTCAGAGGGGCACCATAGCACTTAAAAACAAAACCCGATCTGAAGAATCACCCCCCATGGCACTACAGGTTCAAGGAAGCGAAGAAAATGGAGATAGGAAAGAAGTCCAAGTGGAAGTACAACCAGTAATAGGATTGCCCCTAGCCTCTTACCCATATGTGATCATCCTTTCTGGTGTCCCTGGTCTAAGGAGGGGTCAAAAGAAGTCATATGACCAGTTATTCAACCAGATTATGAACTGGTTGGGCCACTACAGAAGTTTTCCGCATAGATTGGCCAATAACATCTTGATGTTAAGGCGGATGGGGTGGATTGACACAGAGGGCGGATATACAAGGAGATTGTATTATTGTCAACTTTAATACTCCACATTTGGCTAAATGCTTATTACTCTGGAATTTGAGTACCCAGGTGGAATCCAGTAACTTTGTTCTATTGCCTTTGGGTTATTTTTATAAACCAAATGATCAAGCGATCTAGGCTCCTATTAGGGCTCCCAATGTACCTAGGGGGAGTAAACATGTAGCCTCAACAGCAATTGTCGGGTGCCTGGTGAGTCTGTCCAGTTTTTCTGGTATACCTACGTACAACCGATTGATGTCCTTGCAGATGCAGACTGACTTCTCAGAGAAGAGAATGGCCCGCCTCAGTGTGATCTTAGAGAGGTGAATTTGTGTGTTAGTGATATAACAGGGAGGACGACTGGGGAAGGAGTGCTTTTGAACACTTTAAAAAGTAACTTGAACATACTCGGCTGGAACATTTCAGGGTTAAGCTCACTATTAGCGGATGATCGGGGCTGGACCTATGCAAAACATATGTGATAGTGTGTTTTTTTGTTGTTTTTTAAAAACTTGATTTATAATTTTTAAACATCTTTTCCATTACAGTAGCCATTATATTGTTACATATATGCATCAATTAAGAAACATTGTGAGTACATATCGAGATCACGAACAACTATTCATTTCCTCCAGTACCCTTCCCGTTGACAACCTTCGCATCAGTAGGGCCAACATGCTTATCACTTATAAAATGCAGGTTGGGATACGCTATTGAGTTATACTATCTTTTTGCTTATAGTGTTTTCCTTCCCAATGTGTGTCTCATATTAATTATCCGAACCATCCAGCTGTAATGATGGAGCAGCCGTAGCCTCCGGTACATCCTTCCCCGCGTCTTCCTCTGCATCCTCGACCATTGCAGCTTGTCGCCTGAGATACAGCTTATAAGGTTCCCAAATATCACGTGGTTTACAGCTTATTGGTCTAAGGGCATTATCATTTTCAGATTGGGTACTACAATAAGATAGATCAGTAAGCCACTCCATGAGAGTAGGCAACGGCCCCTTCATCCAACGCATGGCTACCCCTGCATTTCGCTAGCAACATCCCTAATTCGATAAGTCTGCGGGAGGCCTTGGGCAACCCTTTATCATAGCCCAGCAGAGCTACGAATGGTGTAATCTCTAAGGGGGTTTCAGCTATATCTTGCAGTGCGCCAATTACTTTCAACCAGAACCTCCCAACACCCGGGCAGTCCCATGCCAAGCGAATAAAAGTGGCCCCAGCCATCCCACATCTCATACAGTTGTCATCTTCCCTGAGGCCGTATCTGTGCATTCGCACTGGTGTATAGTAAACTCTGTGGATATATTTAAAGTGGATTAAGCGATATCTGCCGTTTTGTGAAACAGACTTTGTTATTGCATAACAGTACGACCATTGTTCTTCTGAGATGTCCATACTGAGTTCTTCCTGCCACTCCTGGCATATCTTCATCGGGTTCGTCTTGCTATCTTTTTGTGCAAGTGTGTATAATGTGGCTATGCCTCTGTGTGGGGACTGGGCTCTCAGAAGATATGCAAGTGAGGTGAACTCTCGAGGCTCTGAGACAGGCATTGCGTACCCTATTGGATGATGGCTTCAAACTCTGTGGTAGTGGTACCTGAGTAGGGGGGAGAGTCTGGAGCCATCGTCTGGATCTGCTCCCACGTTCGGACCTCGCAATTGATAAACAGGTCTCCCATAGTCTGTATGTTTAGAGTGTGAAGTGCCTGCATAACCGCTCTGTCTTCCCTTAGTGAGAACCAGCTGCACCATTCTACTGGCAGTGTGGAAGTGTATAGTAGTGGAAGTCCCTGCAGCTCCGCCACTTTATGTAGCTGAGCGCCAGTGAGTCCCACCGGGTCAAAAACATGATATTTTCTCTGCGGTTTTGTGACTAAAGTCTGTGGGAGAATGACTGGATGCACTGCTCCTCTTTCCAAATGTAAGTGCGGTAGATTAGGAGGACCATGTAACCAAGCTTGCGCGTGGATTTGTTGCGCCGCTCTATACTATGTCTCAAAGTCTGAAGCATTGAGGCCACCTGCCTGATAAGGTTTTGTCAAAATGGCCTATTGCACCCTAGGCTGTTTGCCAGCACATGCAAGCCTTGCACCGCGACCTGTGGGCACCGCACTCCGCACCGCCTTGCTTCATGCCGAAGCTTTGGCACCGCAGAGAGCACCGCCGCAACGCCGCACCGCAACCCTTGTCTCACCGACGATGCCTGTTGATGCCGCCACCGAGCCGCTGCTTGCACCGCGACCTGTGGGCACCGCACTCCGCACCGCCTCGCTTCACGCCGAAGCTTCGGCGCCGCAGAGGGCACCGCCGCACCGCAACCCTGGTCTCACCGATGACGCCTGTTGATGCAGCCACCGAGCCGCTGCTTGCACCGCGACCTGTGGGCACCGCACTCCGCACCGCCTCGCTTCACGCCAAAGCTTTGGCACCGCAGAGAGCACCACCGCAACGCCGCAACGCGACCCTGGCCTTGCTTCACGAGGACGCCTTGGCCTTCCTGACGCCGCCACTTCCCACCGAAATCGACGCCGCTGCTTGCACCGTGGTTCGAGGGCACCGCTCGTAAGTCACACGACGCACCGCCCTCATCCTTCACCGCAACCTTGGCCTACCGACGCCGGCACCATCGACTCCAGTTCGTCAGCCGACAAAAGCGCTTCAGCAGCGACAACGACGCTGCTTGCACCGTGACCTGCTAGCACCGTGGCGGGCACCGCCTTCATCTCGCACCGCGACCCTGGTCTCACCGACGACGCCATCTGACGCCGTCACCGAGCCGCTGCTCGCACCGCGACCTGGGGGCACCGCACGCTGCGCCGCTGCGCTTCGCACCGCAGCACCAGACGTCTGCCGGCGCCAGCGCTCCTGATTCCATCAGAGAGGAGCTCGACCTGCAACGCGAGTGACTCCAAGGGCCTAAACGCCCTGCATCTCTCACAGGTACTGTTTGCGGGTCTTCCCGACACCGTAGCGGGCCCGTGACCCCGCGACCAGCCAGAACTGTTGGATTTGTTGTTCACGACGCCGTGGTAGCCCGGACGGAGCTATCCACACAAGGAACTCTTTTTAATCAGCGTATTTTTGGAACTGTGAACTTTTAAGTATAGTATTGTGGATTCTTATCGTTTTTGGTCTTATATTAATTATATAAAAATATTGGATATTTTTCTAAACTGGTGTGGTGTCCTTTTGTAGTGCGTACACTGTATTACTGTGGGTTATGTGCAAATGCTTTACACACTGCCTCTAAGATAAGCCTGGCTGCTCGTGCCAAGCTACCAAGGGGGTGAGCAGGGGTTATTTTAGATGTGTAACTCCCTTATCCTGACTAGAGTGGTGGTTTTTGCCTGGCTTTGGCCCACGCCCTAGCCTACCAAAAATCCCATTTCTAACATTGGTTGTCAGTGGTGGGGATAGGACTTGTGTTTGCACTTGACTTACAGTGATTGGTGTGCACTACTACCATATCGCAGACCATTACGTACCACATACAGGTTCTTTTTCTTTTTTGGCCTATTTTTATCTTGCCAGTTTGAACTTCCTACTTCAACATGCCTGAATCTATAGTATCATCAAATGCATCAGTAGAAATTGCCTTTGAGGAGGATCGATTGGAAGCCTACAATGTCAAGGAGTTAAAATCGATTTGCAAGAACCTGAAAGTCCAGGTCAGAGGCCTCATCAGGAAGGAGGAGCTACAAAAGGCGCTGAGGGCCTGGGTAGCAGCCAGACATGCCAGTGGGCAATCTGGTGATCTCAATGGAGAGGTGGAGGAGCCTGTTCCTTGGGTGGATGTGCTTTTGGGAGGGGGGGGACCCTCCAGGCAAGGCAGCAGTGGCTTGTCCCCAGAGGAGCTGGAGGACAGGCGGGAAGCAAGGAAGTTTGAATTGGAGAAACTCAGAATAGAAAGTGAGAGGGAAGACAAGAGAATAGCCATGGAGGAAAGGAAGATGATCTTGGATCATGAGCTTAAAATGAGAGAGCTGGAGCTGGATTGGGAAGCCGGTAGGGCTTTGTCCAGCCCAGATGGTGGCAGCAAAAATGTAGTGTCTAGTACTGAGGGGGAGGTACACACACACACAGATTTGGGGCCCTGCTTCAAGGAGGGGGTTGACATACGCCAGGGGTTCAGGATTGTGAGGTTACTCCCGTGGTACGCAGTGTCCCTGAGGTGGATTGGGGAACTGGCACAGGGGATCATTTTCCTAGTAGTGGGAGGGACACTCTACTGACTCTAGATGAGAGGTACAGGGAGAGGGGTTCCCCATGATAGAAGCCCTGGTAAGTGAGTATGAAGACCAGCCAGAAGAGTATGGGTTGAGAGACAGCAACAGTCAGACACTGTCTCACCGGTCTTGTGAGAATGATGTGGGGTACTTGTCTGAGGCACTGGATGGTTGGGTGAAGGGTAGTTTGGTTAACACCTGTGTGGGGCTGTGTTATTCAATTATTGGAGAGCATATGTTAAGTCCCTGTTTTCCAGAGCTATGCCAACACCCAGTGGAGTGTGAGTTTTCTGACCCCAGGGAGCTTGCACTGGAGGCAGACCTTTTGGTGGATTCCAGAGGGTCTGGAGAAGCATCTGGGGGTGACCCGGAAGGAAGTGGCTTAGGTATTTCCCAACCAAGGGTGGTGGGAAAGGTTTGTGGTAGCCGAGATAGGCCCCGGTGTCGTGGGAAAGGTGTAGGGACTCACGTCCTGTCTTCACGGAGAAGGAGTGGGAAGGGGCTGAGGCACAAGGTGCCCGAAACCCGGTCCCAGAGCCTGGGTGGTTCCATGAGGGAACACCAGGTGGGGAGCCTAGGCTGTACTGGAAGGCCACCCATTGAGGGGGATCCCCTAGTGTCTGGGGAACTGGGGGGGACTGCTGTAACGAGCATCCCACCGGTTCTGGTGTCTGGCAACACCGCTCCAGTTGGGAGGGTGGAGAAGTCCAGATGGAGGGGTGAGAGGGGTGTGAGAAGTTGGCCTGGTATATGCTGTCCACTAATTATAGTGGGCACCTTGCACCAGTCCAAACAACCCCTTATTGGAGATAGGTTAAAGACAAACTTTATTGAAAGCTATCGTAGTGGTAGCTATGGAGAGCAGCCTTCAGGCTAAGTCTTGAAGGAATGTAAAGCAGCTTGTTTTACCAGTCTATAATCTCTTGAGTGACCAAATGAAAGAGGACCACACCAGGTATATATTCAAAATATATGTATTTATTGCTAAACACACCCCTCTAGTCTCTTTATGAGGCTAGAGTTCGAAGTACATAAGTTATAAGTTAGTTATCAACAGTAATAGCAAATACACGTTTGAGCCCTAGGGGCGTACCAAACCATATACCAATAAAGTGGTATAAGAACCACGACTGAGCTAGACACAAGGCCTAGAGCCTGTAGAAGTGCTTGGCCCTCAAGGAACCACCCAAGGTAGTGACACAGGGGACCCACGGGGGACGCGTGCAGTGTGAGAACACAGCCGCGAGCCGCCGTTGACTTCTATGGGGAATGTCGCGGTTGGAGTTTTAAAGAAAAGGGACACTTAGAGGAGGACTTGGAGCAAACCCCTTTAGAACTAGGTTGTTCTATAGTCTATACCCACGGGAGCACCGGAGTACTCGAGTTACCTCACCCAGGGAAGCCGGGTGCATAGGTGTCTTTCGGGGTCGGGTTTCGTCGTCGTTTTCAATGGCGATCTGCTGCAAAGTGCTGCTGGCGGCCAAGTCGAAAGTGTTCGGGTGGATCCAAAGGTGGATCGAAGATCTGAAGAACCTGAAAGCAGAGGGGACAGAGTCTGGGTCACTAGCCAGTGACCAGGAAGGCGATGAGCGGATGCCCACCGATGTCGGGTGCTTCAGGTAGGTTGACGGTCGTCTTGACTCTTCAGCCACGAGGTTCAGGAGGCGTCAACGACAACCAGGAGCTGGATTCGAGCTGTCCCATGACGTCTGTCGATTGCAGGGGTGTCGGCGACCGGATTGGACCCAACAAGCCTTGGCAACGGCAAGTCTCGTGGAAATAGAAGAAGGACGGTGGTGCAGACCAGCAAGGTCTGAGGGACTCACCCAGCGAGGGTAAGTCAGGGCACGTCTGGAGCAATCAGGGAAGCCCAAGCAGAAGAAGAGTTGTCTTCGGGAGGGCCCACTAGCCAACGGACTAGCGACCGCAAAGGAGCCTCGAGTGGACGCACTTGGAGCTGGCTCACAGGACACTCGTGGAGTGGAGGCCAGTGATCTTCGGTGCAGTCGGTGCTGGAGGCGAGGGCTACTCGGAGCCCAAAGCACAACTTCGGGGGAGACCCAGAAGAGGATGCACTTGCAAAAGTACTCAGTGTCCAGGGGTCATGGTTCCACGTTACCCACGACAGCTACGGGCCTCAGCTTTACTGGGGACTCAGGGCAGCCTCGGCGAAGTCTGGAAATCCACCTCTGGTGTTGCAAAGACTTCGGCGTCCGGCGGGAGCTTCAGCAATGCAGACCAGACAATTGCTTCTTAGGTGCCTGCCAAGCAGGGGAGTCACTCCTTGACCCCAAGGGAGATTCTTCAGTCCTCTAACCTTAAAGTAGAGCGTCGAAGGTCCAGGATTCTGTATCAGAGTTTCGTCCAGGTAAATCTAAAGTCCTAAGGACTGGGGTCCCATACTTATACCAAGTTAGGGGGTTGGACATACTCTGGGGACCCACCTATGGGAGGGTCAGGGCAGAGGGGTGGTTACACCCCTTTCCCTTTATCCAGTTTCGCACCAGAGCAGGGGCTGGAAGCCCCTGAGCCGGTTTGAACTGGGGTATGCACAGGGACACCAAATGTACCCCCAGTGCAGGACTTCAAAGCACCAGAGAGTGCTCCCGCCCAGCTCCAATACACATTATCCTGTCTGGGGAGGTGGTTACACCTCCCTGGGACAGGAAACCTATTGTCCAGGCCTCCCCTGCCGGAGTTTCAGTCAGCAGCAGGAGGCCAGACCCGTGTCTGTGGCAGCGGCATCCATTTTGTGATGCCAGGGCTCTGGAAAGAAGTTACCGGGTATGCCGGTGGGTACATGTCTCTCCCTCTAGAAGGGTGGAATGCTACCCCCGCCGCCAGAACTGGCGGGGGGGGTAGTATTCCAAGATGTTTGACACCAAACACGACATGTTTCGGTGCAGCCAGTCCAAAGTTAGCATTCTACCGCGAGGATATAATGCACTTAAGAGTATATGGTCAGGCTGCACTACAAACAGCATCAGAGAAGGGTCTCCGACCGCTGCAGAGGGGCTCTGCTCATGCAGGGGCACCCTCTCACATAAGAACCAAGCACTCTGCCTTCAGGATTGATAAGTCCTGCCATAGGAGTGACTTATATGTTTATATGTGTGCATATGCAGTGATATAGGTAACCTATATCACAGTAAGGGGTGCATGCACCACCTTACCCAGGCTGCAGTAGCAGACCTGTGGTGTCCTTTTGGCTGGCCTTCCAGGGGTGGCATAATACATGCTTCAACCCCTGGCAGGCCTCTGAGGTACCTATGCCCTGGGTACATAGTATACTATATACTAGGGACTTATAAGGGCACTCCAGATTCCAATCAGAGATGTGCCTAAGGCACATGGAAACCATTTTAGAGAGGAAGCAGCTAGGCTGGGGTTCTGATTAGCAGGGCCCCAGCCAGACTAAAGTCGAAAAACAGTGAAGCATCAGCAAAAAGTGGGAGTGTCCCATGTGAAGCAGATCCTACTCTCCTACACAACCCCCCCAAACGTAGGGACATTAAACTAACCTTGACCAGTTGAGTCTTCATGTTCTAAGTGGAAGTACCTAGAGAGTCCATCTGCATTGGCATGGTTACTCCCAGGTCTATGTTCCACTGTAAAGTCCATCCCCTGTAGGGAAATGGACCACCTAAGCAGTTTGGGGTTTTCACCCTTCATTTGTTTTAGCCATAGGAGGGGCTTGTGGTCTGTTTGAACAAGGAAGTGAGTACCAAACAAGTATGGCCTCAACTTCTTCAGAGCCCAAACCACAGCAAAGGCCTTCCTCTCTATGGCTGACCAACGTTTCTCTCTAGGGGTCAGCCTTCTGCTAATAAAAGCTACTGGCTGATCCTGACCTTCATCATTCAAATGTGACAGTACAGCCCCTACCCCCAATTCAGATGCATCTGTTTGGACAATTAACTTCTTGGAATAATCAGGACTCTGCAGAATGGGAGCAGTGCACATGGCCTGCTTCAGGTCATCAAATGCCTTTTGACAGCTAACTGTCCACTGAACCTTTTTGGGCATTTTCTTGGAAGTTAAGTCATTCAGGGGTGTCACTATTGATCCATACCCCTTGACAAATCTCCTATAGTACCCAGTCAGGCCTAAAAGGCTCTCACCTGAGTCTGGGTAGTTGGAGCAGTCCAGTCCATGATGGTCTGGATCTTGCTCTGCAATGGTTGAACCTGGCCTCCACCCACAAGGTGGCCCAGGTACACAACCTGACTCTGCCCTATCTGGCACTTTGTGGCCTTGATAGTTAGGCCTGCTTTTTGCAGGGCCTGCAAAACATTTCTGAGGTGGACCAGGTGATCCTCCCAGGTGGAGCTAAAGACAGCAATATCATCTAGATATGCTGCACTATAGGCTTCCAGACCTGTAAGGACTGTATTCACCAACCTCTGAAAAGTGGCAGGTGCATTCTTTAGACCAAAGGGCATTACCACAAATTGATAATGCCCACTAGGGGTTGAGAATGCTGTCTTTGGCTTTGCATCATCAGCTAGTCTGATCTGCCAGTAGCCAGCTGTCAGGTCAAATGTGCTTAGATACTTGGCTGAGGCCAAAGTGTCTATTAGCTCATCTGCCCTAGGTATTGGATGGGCATCAGTCCTAGTGACTGCATTGAGACCCCTGTAGTCCACACACAACCTCATCTCTCTTTTCCCACCACTGGTGTGAGGTTTTGGCACAAGGACCACTGGACTAGCCCAAGGGCTATCTGAGGGTTCAATAACTCCCAAATCCCACATTTTCTGGACTTCTGTCCTGATACAGTCCCTGACATGGTCAGGTTGCCTATAAATCTTATTTTTAATAGGCAGACTGTCCCCAGTGTCCACTTCATGAGTGCACCACGTGGTCTGACTTGGAGTCAGAGAGAACATATGTCTGTACTGATTGAGCACTTGTCTACAATCAGTTTGCTGCTGAGCAGTGAGGCTGCCTGCCAAGGCTACACCATCCACTGACCCATCATCAGGGTTCTGTGAGAGCAGGTCAGGGAGTGGGTCACTCTCTTCCTCCTGTCCCTCATCAGTAGCCATGAGCAAGCCCATGTCTGCCCTGTCCACATATGGTTTCAGTCTGTTGACATGGAGAACCCTGTGGGGACTCCTGGGTGTTCCTAGGTCTACTAAATAGGTAACCTCACCCTTCTGTTCAACAATGGTATGGGGTCCACTCCATTTGTCTTGGAGAGCTGCTGGGGCCACTGGCTCCAACACCCACACCTTCTGTCCTGGCTGGTAAACAGTCAGTACAGCCCTTTGGTCATGCCAGGCTTTTTGCAGTTCCTGGCTAGCCTCAAGGTTTTTAGTTGCCTTTTTCATGTATTCAGCCATCCTGGAGCGGAGACCAAGTACATAGTCCACTATGTCATGCTTTGGGGGCTTGAGAGGTAACTCCCATCCTTCCTTTACCAAGCACAATGGACCCCTGACAGGGTGACCAAACAAAAGTTCAAAAGGGCTGTAGCCAACCCCCTTTTGAGGCACCTCCCTGTATGCAAATAAAAGGCAGGGCAAGAGTATGTCCCATCTTCGCCTAAGCGTCTCTGGGAGCCCTTTAATCATGCCCTTCAAGGTTTTGTTGAATCTCTCAACTAAACCATTGCATTGTGGGTGATAGGGTGTGGTGAACTTGTAAGTCACTCCACACTCCTTCCACATTGCTTTCAAGTATCCAGACATAAATTTTGCACCCCTGTCTGATACAACCTCCTTAGGGAAGCCCACTCTTGAGAATTCCCAGGAGGGCCCTTGCCACCACAGGTGCTGTAGTGGTCCTAAGGGGAATAGCCTCTGGGTACCTGGTGGCATGATCCACTACCACCAGGATAAACCTGTGCCCAGATGCTGTTTGGGGATCCATGGGACCAACAATGTCAATCCCCACCCTTTCAAAGGGAACCCCCACCACAGGTAGTGGTATCAGGGGGCCTTTGTAGTGCCACCTGCCTTGCCACTGGCCTGGCAGGTTACACAGGAGCGACAAAACTCCTTGGTGTCTTCAGACATGTGGGGCCAGTGAAAGTGAGGGACAATTCTGTCCCAAGTCTTGTTCTGGCCCAGGTGACCTGCTAAGGGAATGTCATGGGCTAGGGTCAATAGGAAGCCCCTGAACTTCAGAGGTATAACCAACCTCCTGGTGGCACCAGGCTTGGGGTCTCTACACTCTGAGTACAAGAGTCCATCATCCCAATACACTGTATGGGGACCACTAGCTTTCCCAGCAGCCTCAGCAGCAGCTTGCTGTCTGAGGGGTTCAAGAGAGGGGCAGCTCTGCTGCTCCTGGCTCAGATCTGCCCTGGAAGGGCCCCCTGTCCCCAAGAACTCAACCTGGTCAGGTTCAAGCTCCTCTGGGACAGTTCCTTCCTCAGGACTGAGATCATCCCCCTCAAGAGGCTGATCTTCCTTCTGAGCCAAGGGGGAAGGCACTGCCTTTACCCTACTACTCCTCCTCTTGGATGGCACTTGGTCCATTATTTCAGAATCCAAGTCCTGTTCAGTGTTAGACATTTTGCTCTGTGACCTGGTCACAGCAAACACATCTGCAGGGATCCCCAGCATTTCTGCATGGGTCCTGAGCTCCACTTCTGCCCAAGCTGAAGTTTCAAGATCATTGCCAAGCAAGCATTCCACTGGTAGGTTTGCACTCACCACAACCTTCTTAAGGCCAGTTACCCCTCCCCAGGAGAAGTTAACAACTGCCAGAGTATGGTCTGTTCTGACATTGCTAGCATTGGTCACTTGGTACATTTCACCAAGTATAATCTGCCCAGGATCCACAAGGTCTTGTGTCACCATGGTGACACTTGCCCCTGTGTCCCTAAATGCCAAAGCCTCTTTTCCATTGATTAAGGGCTGTTGTCTGTACTTACCCAGATTACTGGGACTCACAGAGGAGGTCACATCCATGCCTCCATCACAGTCTAGGACAGCCTGAGTGAGTTCTCTGACTAGGTCAGAGCTCATCTCTTTACCCAGGGTCAACCCTACTAAACCCTTGGCCTGTGTACTCCCACCACCAATTGTAACTGCACTAGGGGGAACAGGTGCCTTAGGGGCATTGGTGGGGGCTGGAATAGAGTCTTTGGACTTGGTGCAGTCACTGGTCCAGTGTGTCTTTTGCTTACAGACTTTGCACCATGGTTTCTATTGGCCTTTTCCCTTGTTAGACTGTGAATCACCACCTGAAGAAGATTTTTGGGGGCCTTGTGAAGACTTCTGGTCTTTACCCTTCTCCCCACCCTTATCAGAGTTCTTAGCAGAACAATCCACATAGTCCACCCAGTCTAGAGTCTGTGCTTTTTGGGTATCTCTGAACTTTAACCTGTATTGTTCAGTTGTTAGGCCAAACCCATCAATCAGAGCACTCTTCAAGACTTTGTAATTGTCAGCATCCTCTTCGCTAACAGTGAGGAGCTTGTCTCTACCTTAGTCTGCAAAGGAGAGCCACAAGATTGCTGCCCACTGCTCCTGAGGGACCCTCTGTACTTTACAGGCCCTCTCCAGTGCAGTTATCCATTTGTGGATGTCATCCCCACTCTGGTAGGGAGGGACAATCTTGCTCAGGTTTCTATGGTCATAAGACCTTTCCCGATCTCTGGGGAAATTGCTGCCACCATGGGACTCTAGTCCCATCTTATTTCTTTGCTTTTCAAGTTCTAGGGACTCCCTGTCTATAGCCAACTGCTCTCTTCTGAGTCTCAACTGAGCTTCTCCATATCTGAGCAGTCTCTCTTTCCTCTCACTTGAGGATTCCCTCCTATGAGAGGAAACAGAGGTCCCTACTGAGGTGTCAGAGTGATTAGACTCCTGAGAAGGAGATCTAGGCCTTCTGGGCACGCTCACAACTCTTCCTGGGGGGACAAAGGGGAGGTCACCCAGGCCCTCGTCACCAGCAGGCTGGACTACGGAAACGCCCTCTACGCAGGAACGACGGCTAAGCTCCTGAGACGGCTGCAACGCATCCAGAACGCCTCTGCACGTCTTATCCTCGACATCCCCTGACGCAGCCACATCACACCCCACCTGAGAGACCTGCACTGGCTCCCTGTCAACAAGAGGATAACCTTCAAGCTCCTCACCCACGCACACAAAGCACTCCACAACTCCGGACCAGCCTACCTCAACAGACGACTCAGCTTCTACACCCCCAACCGCCAGCTCCGCTCGACCAGCCTCGCCTCGCCACAGTCCCCCGCATCCGGAAAACGACCGCCGGCGGTAGATCCTTCTCCCACCTCGCCGCCAAGACCTGGAACACCCTCCCCACCAACCTCCGACAGACCCAAGACCTACTGGCCTTCAGAAGACTCCTCAAGACCTGGCTCTTCGATCAGTAGCAGCACCACCCCCCTCTTCCCCCAGCGCCCTGAGACCCTCGCGGGTATGTAGTTCGCTTTATAAGTGACATGATTGATTGATTGATTGATCCTCCTCCTCATCCACAGGAGGAGCTGGATTTTCCATGTCAAGGTCATGGTCACCTTCCTGGCCAGTTTCAGAGGTTGGGTCCTGGGTGATTTCACCCCTGGCCCCTTATTATCTTCTGCCCCACCCTCTCTGCCTACCCCTTCAGACCCTAGGGGTCTGCTGAGATCATCTGACAGTAGCACCTCCCTGAGGTGTTGGGTGCTGGCACTTTTGCCTGTCTTCAGCTTCCTAGTATTGCACAATGCTCTCAATTCCAAGAATGGGAGATTATCATACTTGGAGGGAAGAAGCCCACTGGCTTCTGGCAAGGACTCACTGGGTCCTGGCTTTGAAGACATTACTAGTGAGGTGTGGTGTATGCACTACCTACTCTAGTGTGGCCTACTAAACTCTCTTGAGTTGTAGAAAGGGTGTGCTATCCCTTAACACAGAACTCTAAGTTCAGTAGAACTTACTGTATCCTAAGCTTGATTTATATGTACCTAAGGTACTCCTTAGTGGTTTTCAGTTGATCAATTCAATTGAGATTATCTGGTAAAACAATAGCAAGCTGGAATCCCACACGCTGCACACCAATGTGAGAAGTTGGCCTGGTATATGCTGTCCACTAATTATAGTGGGCACCTTGCACCAGTCCAAACAACCCCTTATTGGAGATAGGTTAAAGACAACCTTTATTGAAAGCTATCCTAGTGGTAGCTATGGAGAGCAGCCTTCAGGCTAAGTCTTGAAGGAATGTAAAGCAGCTTGTTTTACCAGTCTATAATCTCTTGAGTGACCAAATGAAAGAGGACCACACCAGGTATATATTCAAAATATATGTATTTATTGCTAAACACACCCCTCTAGTCTCTTTATGAGGCTAGAGTTCGAAGTACATAAGTTATAAGTTAGTTATCAACAGAAATAGCACAAATACACGTTTGAGCCCTAGGGGCGTACCAAACCATATACCAATAAAGTGGTATAAGAACCACGACTGAGCTAGACACAAGGCCTAGAGCCTGTAGAAGTGCTTGGCCCTCAAGGAACCACCCAAGGTAGTGACACAGGGGACCCACGGGGGACGCGTGCAGTGTGAGAACACAGCCGCGAGCCGCCATGACTTCTATGGGGAATGTCGCGGTTGGAGTTTTAAAGAAAAGGGACACTTAGAGGAGGACTTGGAGCAAACCCCTTTAGAACTAGGTTGTTCTAGAGTCTATACCCACGGGAGCACCAGAGTACTCGAGTTACCTCACCCAGGGAAGCCGGGTGCATAGGTGTCTTTCGGGGTCGGGTTTCGTCGTCGTTTTCAATGGCGATCTGCTGCAAAGTGCTGCTGGCGGCCAAGTCGAAAGTGTTCGGGTGGATCCAAAGGTGGATCGAAGATCTGAAGAACCTGAAAGCAGAGGGGACAGAGTCTGGGTTACTAGCCAGTGACCAGGAAGGCGATGAGCGGATGCCCACCGATGTCGGGTGCTTCAGGTAGGTTGACGGTCGTCTTGACTCTTCAGCCACGAGGTCCAGGAGGCGTCGACGACAACCAGGAGCTGGATTCGAGCTGTCCCACAATGTCTGTCGATTGCAAGGGTGTCGCCGACCGGATTGGACCCAACAAGCCTTGGCAACGGCAAGTCTCGTGGAAATAGAAGAAGGACGGTGGTGCAGACCAGCAAGGTCTGAGGGACTCACCCAGCGAGGGTAAGTCAGGGCACGTCTGGAGCAACCAGGAAAGCCCAAGCAGAAGAAGAGTTGCCTTCGGGAGGGCCCACTAGCCAACGGACTAGCGACCGCAAAGGAGCCTCGAGTGGACGCACTTGGAGCTGGCTCACAGGACACTCGTGGAGTGGAGGCCAGTGATCTTCGGTGCAGTTGGTGCTGGAGGCAAGGGCTACTCGGAGCCCAAAGCACAACTTCGGGGGAGACCCAGAAGAGGATGCACTTGCAAAAGTACTCAATGTCCAGGGGTCACGGTTCCACGTTACCCACGACAGCTACGGGCCTCAGCTTTGCTGGGGACTCAGGGCAGCCTCGGGGAAGTCTGGAAATCCACCTCTGGTGTTGCAAAGACTTTGGCGTCCGGCGGGAGCTTCAGCAATGCAGACCGGACAATTGCTTCTTAGGTGCCTGCCAAGCAGGGGAGTCACTCCTTGACCCCAAGGGAGATTCTTCAGTCCTCTAATCTTAAAGTAGAGCGTCGAAGGTCCAGGATTCTGTATCAGAGTTTCGTCCAGGTAAATCTAAAGTCCTAAGGACTGGGATCCCATACTTATACCAAGTTAGGGGGTTGGACATACTCTGGGGACCCACCTATGGGAGGGTCAGGGCAGAGGGGTGGTTACACCCCTTTCCCTTTGTCCAGTTTCACGCCAGAGCAGGGGCTGGAAGCCCCTGAGCCGGTTTGAACTGGGGTATGCACAGGGACACCAAATGTGCCCCCAGTGCAGGACTTCAAAGCACCAGAGAGTGCTCCCGCACAGCCCCAATACACATTATCCTGTCTGGGGAGGTGGTTACACCTCCCTGGGACAGGAAACCTATTGTCCAGGCCTCCCCTGCTGGAGTTTCAGTCAGCAGCAGGAGGCCAGACCCGTGTCTGTGGCAGCGGCATCCATTTTGTGATGCCAGGGCTCTGGAAAGAAGTTACCGGGTATGCCGGTGGGTACATGTCTCTCCCTCTAAAAGGGTGGAATGCTACCCCCGCCGCCAGAACTGGCGGGGGGTAGTATTCCAAGATGTTTGACACCAAACACGACATGTTTCGGTGCAGCCAGTCCAAAGTTAGCATTCTACCGCGAGGATATAATGCACTTAAGAGTATATGGTCAGGCTGCACTACAAACAGCATCAGAGAAGGGTCTCCGACCGCTGCAGAGGGGCTCTGCTCATGCAGGGGCACCCTCTCACATAAGAACCAAGCACTCTGCCTTCAGGATTGATAAGGCCTGCCATAGGAGTGACATAGGTTTATATGTGTGCATATGCAGTGATATAGGTAACCTATATCACAGTAAGAGGTGCATGCACCACCTTACCCAGGCTGCAGTAGCAGACCTGTGGTGTCCTTTGGCTGGCCTTCCAGGGGTGGCATAATACATGCTTCAGCCCCTGGCAGGCCTCTGAGGTACCTATGCCCTGGGTACATAGTATACCATATACTAGGGACTTATAAGGGCACTCCAGATTCCAATCAGAGATGTGCCTAAGGCACATGGAAACCATTTTAGAGAGGAAGCAGCTAGGCTGGGGTTCTGATTAGCAGGGCCCCAGCCAGACTAAAGTCGAAAAACAGTGAAGCATCAGCAAAAAGTGGGGGTGACCCATGTGAAGCAGATCCTACTCTCCTACAAGGGGGATGCGTTCCCCAGTGGGAGAACCAGTGGGTCAGGGGCCAGCCAGAAGGGCTGAGCCTCCTAGCAGTGACCATGGTGACACCACTTCTGTCCTGGGGGATCTTCGCGCACTGTCAGATGGACAGAGGTCAGGAGATCTGCGCCAGGCAAACTGTCACACAACGCATGAGTCATGTGTTACCCTCAGGGTGGGCATGCGTGCTCCCAAGGAAGTCCTGGTGTGCCGGGCAGGTGCTCAGCTGCAGGGTTTAGTCCCTGGGTTGGGAAGCCAGGTTCAGGTCCTGCCAGATCTGGCGGGAAGGATGACTGTAAGCAGTGTCCTGACCGGTTTGTCTTCTAGGGGTACCACTCCAGGTGGGAGGGTGCAGAACTCTGGAAGGGGGTGCAGAGGGAGGGAGTCCTCGCCTCTGACCCCGGTTCAACTTGAGGGTTTAGACCCTAGGTTGGGAGACCAGTTGCTGGAGGGAGGTCCTGAACTGGTGGGCGAGTTGGGCAGGACACCTGCCACAGGTGCCCTGACAATTTTGGAAGGACCAGTAGGTCAGGGGTTGCCAGCTCTGAGGTCAGAGCACCCCAGGACTGACCCTGGTGAGGCCACTTCTGGCCTCGGGTCTTCATGCTCTCTCAGGTGGACAGGAGGCTGGAGACCTGCGCCAGGCGGATTCTGGCACAACTCATGAGGGGTGTGTTTCCCTTTGGGGGGTTGGTGTACTCCCCCTGAAGTTCTGGGTTGCCAGGCACAGGTCCAGCCTAAGGGTACAGGCCCTGGGTTGGAGGACCAGGTTCAGGGTGTCCCCCCCCCCCTGACCTGGGGGAAGGGGCAACTGCTAACAGTGCCACTACCGGTTTGTCTTCTGGGGGTGCCCCTCCAGGTGGGAGGGTACAGTGCCCCAGGGAGGAGGACCGGGTGTGGGAGAGCCTACCCCAGTCCCTTGTTCAGCCTCAGGGTACAGACCCTGGGCTGGTGTACCAGTTGCAGGATAGCACCCCTGAACTGGTGGGTGAATTGTGCAGAACGCCTGCCACAGGTGGCCTGACAATTCTGGAGTTGAGGGGACTGCTCCCGGTGGGGGATGCAGTGCCCCAGGGAGGAGGACAGGGTGTGGGAGAGGCCACCCCAGTCCTGTGTCCAGCCTCAGGGTACAGACCCTAGGCTGGTGTACCAGTTGCAGGATAGCACCCCTGAACTGGTGGGCGAATTGTGCAAGGCACTTGCCACAGGTGCCCTGACAATTCTGGAAGGGGGTACCGCTCCAGGTGGGAGGGTACGGAGCCCCTGGGAGGAAGACCGGGGTGGGAGAGCCTACCCCAGTCTCCTGTCCAGCTGCCGGGTACAGACCCTAGGCTGGTGGGTCAGTGCCAGGATATCATCCCTGGCCTGACAAGAGGGAGAGTGGACAAAGGGTGCCAGGCACCTGGAGCTACCGCCCCCACTATCTGGACGCCACAGAGGTTAGAGAGCCCTGAGAGGCATAAGGCCTGGGTCTCCCCACTGACAACTGTCGGTAGCCACTGTGGCTTACTGTCCTGGTGGACAGAGTTGCCCCTGGGAGGGGACAGGAGTCACACCCCGGGGTGGACTGGGCCACACCACTGTGTTGGCCATGTGGGCACTGTCGGCCTGTTGGGACACATCTGTGAGCAAAGTAAGTTTAGCCGCTGCACAGATGGGGTTCACAGGTAAAGAGAAGGGTACCCCATGGGTCAGCTTAGTGGGCCCTGAGAGTATGGATAGAGGGATCCAACTGGGTTTGGAAAGGCGTAGAACCAGAACGTGCCCCCGCTGTTGTGGGCCAGGTCTATGTTCTATTGCCCCAAGCAGGGAAGTCCATCAAGGGATTGATTAGTCTACCCTGGCTTTAGGCTGGGAGGGGGTTGTGTTAGACTTGGCTTTTTCAGCGGGTTTACCCCCAGACTTTTTGCTTTTTGGCCTCCTGTTTTTGACCCTGTGTGTGTTGGTTTTAGGACTCTGGGCACTTTACCACTGCTAATCAGTGCTAAAGTGCATATGCTCTCCGTGTAAATTGTGTTATGGATTGGTGTTTCCATGATTGGCCTATTTGATTTATGTGTCAGTCCCTAGTAAAGTGCACTGCGAGTGCCAGGGCCTATAAATCAAATGCTGTTGGTGGGCTGCAGCACTGGATTGTGCCACCCACGCAAACAGCCCGTAAAGTGGAACTCTGGCCTGCCATTGCAGAGCCTGTGCGCAGCCTGAGGCTGCCATGTCGACTTGGCAAGTGCACACACTTGCCAGTCCCTAAACCTTCCCTTTTCTACATGTTAGTCACCCCTAAGGTAGGCCCAAGGTACCCCTGTGGGCAGGGTGCAGTGTATGTGAAAGGTGGGACTCCAAGGGCCTCAACGCCCTGCATCTCTCACAGGTACTGTTTGCGGGTCTTCCCGACACTGTAGCGGGCCCGTGACCCCGCGACTAGCCAGAACTGTTGGATTTGTTGTTCACGACGCCGTGGTAGCCCGGACGGAGCTATCCACACAAGGAACTCTTTTTAATCAGCGTATTTTTGGAACTGTGAACTTTTAAGTATAGTATTGTGGATTCTTATCGTTTTTTGGTCTTATTTTAATTATATAAAAATATTGGATATTTTTCTAAACTGGTGTGGTGTCCTTTTGTAGTGCGTACACTGTATTACTGTGGGTTATGTGCAAATGCTTTACACACTGCCTCTAAGATAAGCCTGGCTGCTCGTGCCAAGCTACCAAGGGGGTGAGCAGGGGTTATTTTAGACGTGTAACTCCCTTATCCTGACTAGAGTGGTGGTTTTTGCCTGGCTTTGGCCCACGCCCTAGCCTACCAAAAATCCCATTTCTAACAGGAATGCATATTGGAATTGACACCTGGGAAGGCTCCGGGCCCAGATGGGGTTCCAGGCGAACTTTTTAAATCATGTGCAGATCTCTGGGCCGCATTAATCACCTAACATCTGAATGCAGCAGCACGAGGCCATATTCCTTCATCATGGAAGCAATCAGTTATAGTACCTATTTTTAAAAAAGGGAACCGAGCTGATCCAGCCTGCTACTGTCCAATCTCTTTGATAGATGCAAAAGAAAAAGTTTTGGGTAGGGTCTTGCTGAAGCGATTAACAGATTGGGCTAAGAATATCTTGTCAGAAATTCAATACAGGTTTATGCCAGGTCGAGGCACTATAGAACAAAACTTGAATTTATATATTTTAGTTAATAAATACAAAGTTGTCAAAAGGGAAAGTATACATCTAGCCTTCATGGACCTCAGCACAGCATTGTGGTCTGTTGAGGGACATGGGGGTGGATGAGGCCCTAGTGGCGTTTTTGCATGATTTGCACACAGGGCTTGAAGTCTCAGTAAGATACCATTGGGGGAATGCACTGTGAACTTTCAGTTAGGGAAGGGGGTCCGGCATGGCTGTATTTTCGCCCCGTATGCTTTTTATTTGATATATCAATCAATTAAATCAGTTTTTAAGGGAACATTGTAAAGATGTACGGAAGGTTGGACATAGAATGCTCCCCGCTCTGCTGTACGAGGATGATTCTGTTCTTATCTCCAATACAGCCAATGGCTTACAACTTTTATTATGCTGATTTTATGGAAAATCTGGGCCTAAAAATGAATTACTCCAAATCATATACTATGATAATGGGACCCATAAATACCAAAACTAAAACTTATGTAATAAAGGATCATGATATAGGTAATGTGGACAAGTTCTGCTACTTAGGCATCCTGCTGGGTGATAAATTGTCCTGGGATCCATTATTGAAATCACATATTCAATCTTTTAATAGGATCGCCTTCAGTATTGATGCCTTCTCTATGCGACTAGGCTACAGCCATATAAAGTCTGTATTACACCTCTACAATGCAAAGGGTGTTCCAACTGTATCCTTTGGAGTGGAGATCTGGGGTTACAAGTCTTCTATTACTATACAAGCGGCAGAAAATAAATGTTTTAGAAAACTGTTACGAATTCTGCAGAATGTACCTGCAGAATTAGTGCATGATGAGATAGGTGCAGGCTTTATTGCTGACTACATACATGTGTGCCCTATACTTTTATGGTTTTTGATACAGGTCAAAAATGAGTTAGAATTCAACAGATTGATTTTGAGAGATTGTCTGAATATGGACATGTTGTCTGATTATAGCCTGCGCATACCTTAGTTGAGTTATATAAAAACGACACTGACAAATTTGGGTAAACCACATCTTTATAATTCACCAGAGCTAATTTCTAAATCAGATATTGCATGGTTCAAGAGAGCATTTAAGGTATATACCCTAGAAGCTAGAACCTTAGACTCACAGCACAAACATTGCTACACACATTATGTTATGGTAAAATCTATGAAAAAATCGAACTGTACCTAACATTGGATATGCTGGTTATGCACAGAAGGTTTTTAACATACATTTGTCTGAATATGTTCCCTCAATTACTAGCAGGATGGCATAAACCATCAGAACCCCCCCCCCCGAATTTGCACATGTGATGCATCCTGTGCACTAGACACTTTACACATTGTTTTAATTTGTCCTCAATGGGCCGATCTGCGACATAAATATATCTGCCCATTACTCGAGCTTTTGAATTTTCAGCAAGCAAGACCAGCTCTTTTAATCTGTAATTTTTAGACAATGCTAATGTATGTTGCTATTTATCTAGATTTCTAGCAGGGGTGTATTATGCTTATGGATAACATTGTATTTTTATTGAATTTTATGTTATGGTCATGAATTTATTGATGTTTGTTTTTATTGCACTTTTATGATTGCTTTTGCTAATCGAAATAAAGTAAACATTGATTGACTTGGGAGTCCTAAAGGGGGTTGGTATCTGGCCTATATCTAACCATAGACTGCAAATTCTCTGCACCGATCAGAGAACAGACAAGATGAACATGGCAGCTCTTGCAAGCCAAGGACTATACAGATAATTATTTACTTGCTCTCCTCCACATGCATGACCTCCTCCTGAGCAGTGCTTAATTTTTGAACGAAAGAGTGCTGGACGTTCTGCTCAGATGCCGGCGGCCAGTGCAATTAAACATCGGCGCACTGAATAATTTGGCTGGTAGTTTTTAATCCACTACCTGACACTCCCTGACCCTTTTTCTTGCTCCTGCAGGTTCATGTTTTCTATTTGTGATAGTTTTGCCATCTTTTTTTCTTCCTCTGTCTTTGTCTTTCCGATCTGTGTGTTTTCCCTCTCGGTTAATATCTGATATGGAAAAATAAATGCTGGTCACCAAAAATAAGTGCTGGTGCCCCCCAGCGGCAACCACCAGCTCAAATTAAGCACTGCTCCTGCAAGAAGCCAAACTAAATTTTCACTGCTTTAAGCTGCTTCATGGCTGGTACTGGACTCCCCAAAAATTGCATTTGCTGCATGCCTTATCCTGGAGATGCGTAGTCAGAAGCTGACCCAACATATCATCTGCAAATGCCCGGCATTTCAACCATTCTGTGCTGCTGTGTGGTCGACTCTGATCTCTCTAGGACTGACAATCTGCCCCTCGATACACTTGGCCTTCCTCAATCAAATGACAGACTTCGTGACCCCTAACAAACATACCCAGTGACAGCCCTTGCATCAGTTAAGGTGTGCATTCTGCAGCAATGGAGGCAGCCCTCTCTTCCTACCCTCTTGGAGTGGTTGACAGAGCTCGCCAGGGTGGAGGGTGGTCTGAGTTTAAAAAATCAATGATCAAATGGGAGTGTTTGAGGCTGTTTAGGAACCCTTTCTTTGTCCTCCCACACATGAATGGCAATATATAGTCACTTTCCAGGGGATTTATACATAGGTGTTCTGCCCTAGCCTCCTTTCTGGCTCGACTCATCAGACTGTCTCACTTAGCTGGCATGTTCACCCTCCCTCCCCACCCCACCCTCTGCCACTCTGAGTACGGTATGCTTGTCCCCCATGGTCACTCAGGCATCGGACTCTAATACAATGGCAATGCCATGTCCCTCCTAAGGTAGCTACTTGATGCTGTAGGAGGGATAGCTTACCTACCCAGGTAAGGAACATGAATAGGTAAACGGTGTATCCTTGGATGAAGGATTGCAGTTATTCGCAGATTGAGTGACCTCCCTCGTCCATGCATGGTGATCAGACCGCCCCTGCAGGTGGAACTTGTTCTTTTCTATAGTTCACCGATTGTGTATTGTATGACTTGTTTGTTCATGATGGTTACATTGCTTTTACCTATAATCTGAGTTATTATGGCTGCTTACATCAGTGTTGTGGATCTCACCGTATGGCATGAAAATGCCAATAAATAAATATTCAAAAAAGAAAATCACCAGTTATAATTAAATGAAGTAATTCTAACTTGGGCACTCACCATGCACAGTAATGTCATTAATGATGTCATTTCAGGTGTCATCAGTGATGTAATCAATGTAATAATAGAACATGTCATGAGTGATGGAATGTCCATACAGTCATATGTGAGACATAAGCAGTGCTTGGCGAATACGCAAGTTATAGTTATTTCATTTAACTGCGGCTGGTGAATTTCATGAGATTTAACCAAATATATACAATAGTATTTAACCCTTTAAATCTCACCCAAACCTTTTTAGGTCGAGCTAGACCGCGCATGCGCTGTCTCTTCAAGTCCATACACTTTCTTGCCATTGCTTTTCATTTGTCTGTCAGTGTCCTTCAAAAATCCTTGCTTGCTAGTGGTCAGTCCTGCCTCTTTATCCCTCCTTTCTCTCTTCTGTCCCTCCCACGGAACAGGGACTTAGGGGGTCATTACAATGGCGGCGAGAACGCCACCAACAGCCTGTCGGTGTCGGTCTCACCACCATCGGGACCACCTTCACCGCCCGCCACATTAGGATGGCAGGTGGTGTGATGGCGGTCAGAAACACTGACCGCCACGCATCCGGCAGGATCCCTGAGCCCGCCGGTGCGGCGGAGGGCCTTGCAATCCCTGCATTGGTGGTGGTGCCTACCAGTACCGCCGTAGGGATTATGATGTCCCTCCCCGCCAGCCTTTCCAAGGCGGTTCACCCACCATGGAAAACCTGGTGGAAAGGGACATTGGGGGCCGTAGCGGGCCCCCCTTTCCCCCGGCCCTAGGCTGTGGGCACTGGGGGGGCACCTATGGTGCCCCCCTACATGTCCCTGCACCATGTGGCAGGCATCGCTTGGTGCCTGCCACGCAGTGCAGGGTTATGTGTGGTGATCCCTTTTTGTCTTGCGGCGTGTGCTGCAGCCAGCAGCACACGCCGCAATACAAACAATAGGCAATGCGACCACCTCGGTGGCGGTCGCATGGTAATTCCTACTGTGGGACTGCTGCCTTGTAGGCGGGCGGTTCCAAATAGGAAACGATGGCGGACGGACTGAAGTCCGTCCGCCATCGTATTCAGGCCTTAAGTACTGTCTTATTCCTCTATGGTTCTTTATCTGTTCTTTGCGGGACTACTTTTTCTTGGCTTCCTGCTCTGTTACTGTTTGCCTGTGTTTAGCTTCAGCGCCGTAGCTGCTTGCATTAAAATATAGCATTCTTCCTCCCACCTCCTCTTAATGCCACAGTTGTGGTACGGCTGCCTTTTCTTTATTGCTGCCTCCCCCACCGTGGCTCCCACTCCGTTGCTTGATTTTTTTTTATTAGTCTTTTTGCACTTTTCGATCTCCACTGACAAATGGGCTTTTTCTAGTAGGATATTTACTTGGTTTGGGCTTCCTTTTAAGGGAGATTGGGCTTGTTTTTTAAGTATCGCCTGCAAAGGGGTTTGCATCTCGCCCCCTCTCTTTCCTGGCTTTTCATTGGTTCCTGTGCGGGCAACTTACTTTTCCTCCAGTTCCGTTGGCTGTCACATATTTTCCTGCATTGACCAATGCTTGTTTCATTTACCTTTAATTTACATTACCCCGTCTCACTGTTTTTTTATGTACATTTGTAGAATTATATAGCGTGGACACAGGGGCGATTAAGTGATTTTCCCAGATTCACAGGATGTGAGCTGCCGCTGAGGTTCGAACACTGACTCTCAGGTCCTAAGTCGGCAGCTGGGATACAGCCCTCATTGGAGGCGGGGGCGGGGTACAGGCGGGGCTGCTATGTGGGCTTGTTCCAATCAGTGTTGGTTTCCTTTGCTTTCGGAGATCCCATTTGCTCACCATCTAGGATCGGAGCACTAACTGCTCCGTTACCAAGTAGTGCTGATTGCTCGCTGCACCATCATTGTAGAACATCTTTAATCTTCACACAAATCATCTACGTTAACATACCTAAGCAGCCATAAATGCACACTCACACCGTGAAGCTCTTAGCCGCTATGTCGACGACACGGAGCCAAAAACCTGTGCATCTTTCATATCTTTTCATCCACACGCTGCTGCAGCTTCAACAACTCGAGAGCAACTTGAACACACTCCAATATGTCCGAAGAACACCTCCGCAATCACTCTGTCAACAGTACAAGCATCCATCTGCTTGCATTTTTTGGGGGTAGTTAATAGTGCTTCAGGCAGCACCAGTGGCAGCAAGCGCTATATAAGTGTGACATTAATAAAAAAACAATTTGCGAAGTGCATCACAATGCAAAACAGTGTTTTGTTTGCAATTCTCAATGTGAAATCCTTTGAAAATAATTAACGTCTTACTGAGCTCACATTGATTGGCTGCGGTATGCAGATTGTCTGTGAACCAAATAAACTGGGTACATTCCTTTATTTCTGTATATCCCTCAAGGCGGTATATACATGTTCAGTTTCTGAAAAAAAAGTACTATCCTAACAATATATGGGGTTATGGGTAAATACAGATCCCAGAAACAATTGCCTGCCAGTGACGCATACATTACACTTAATATATCTCACTATAGTGCGTATGGGTCTAGACCACAGTTTTTTTTTTCACTTCAACATCATGTCATACAGAAACAAAAATAGGCAGCAATTTCTGAATATCTTTCCAACGCACAGATGGTTCTGTTCATATGGTATTTCTATTTCCATGAAAACCATACACCCGCATGAAGCGTGGATCAGAAGAAACAGTATAGCAAGCTGCATGTCCATGTGCATATACTTACATGCACGGTGAAGCTGGACATGAAGATCAGAGCTGTTTACTCGATTACAAAGAGTGCATCGTCTTCTGGCCAGACATCCACAGTCCACAGCAACAGTGTCCGCTGTTTAAATATGTCCTCAAACTAACACGTACATACCTCTAATTTTCATCAATTAAGCTTCCTAGGAAAACATGTGTATTTTCTGTATGTGAATGTCATAGCCCCACCTCTTTCATCAAGAAAGGGACATTGGCATCCTAAAATATGCATTTCCTATAAGCCACAAATGGAAAGCATCCACAAAACCATTCAAAAGCCTTCATTTAGTTCCACCCTGGAAAGTATGTTATTTATTCACTCTGTTTCATCCAGCGCAGGAAGGAGAAGGGACTATTAGCTGACCCTCTGTCCTTGGGGAAGAGAAGTGGTGGGTGTACTCTCGTGGTCTCCAGAAAAAGCAAGCTTCAGCACTGAACCCGGAGCTGTTTTGTATGGAATGACTCCCCTGCAGCAGATGGTACTGGCAAGGGAGCCAGTTCTGATGGAAACAGCTGAATTCTGAGATAGTTGTAGTGCTTCATGCATGCTTTCAGGGGTGTAGCTTCCACCGGTGCAGCGGGTGTCCCGCACTCTTCCCACCTCTCTCATATGGTTAACTTCAGGTCTTCAAGCACAGTTTCTTTCCCGTACCTTTTCAAGGTTTCCCTCCCTCAAATCCACACTATCCTCATCTTAGGGTGTCTTCTGCGTACAGAGGTGCTCCCTCTGTATGCGTCTGTAGCCTGCTCTCCGCTTCTTTCTCTCTTTCTCACACACTTTCTGCTCCTCTGTCTCAAGTTTATTCACCACTTCCTAAACAAACCACCTATCTTATCTGTCTTCCTTTCTATCTATTCTGTGCAGCTGTCACACCATCTATTCACCATACCACATAATTCCCTACACAAATGCACTATACACCACACAATTACACCCCACACAATTCCACAACCAACAATTCCAATAAAACCCACATAATTCCACTACACAACACATACATCCACTACACTCCAAACCAAAATACATAAGTAAAAGACATTGTCATTTACAATGCCAATAGCTCTAACACTCGCAAATGCGAGACCTATTGCATTGCATTGCAAATGCTTGTTTTAAATGCAAACATCTCAAACACTATTAGAGGGATCTACACCAAATTTAAAATAAATGCTTTTTGGGGAAAGTTCTACGTTCATGTCAATTTTGGGTAAATCCGTTCAGCAGTTTTTGCTCTCCTTCGAAAAAAAGTTCCTATGGTGGCTAAAATGGGGAAATTATACACATTTTCACCCATCTTAACTTTTTCACCATGGTCAGATCTTCATGTTACTTGCTGTGCAGAGAATTACCTGACTGATCTGATATATTACCACATTTCTTGCAAATCTGTCCAGGGGGTCAAACGTTATAAGCAAATAAAAAAAATGCTTTTCAATGAAAAGTGCTGAACCATAATTACACTGTTGACTGTGTAAAAAATATATAACATGCAGAGAGATTGATTAAAACAAAAAGCAATAGTCGCAGTGGCGGCTGGTGGAATTTGAAACTGGTGAGGCGTATGCAGAACGAATCAACGTATGCGAGAGCAGCGAGCGAGCCCGACGGCACTAAGGGGGGATCGGGGGGGTTTCTCCCCCCGTGAAGACATTTTTTTAAAATTGGCATCTTTTTGGTGCGATTTTCAGCACTATTTCTGTGATAAATGGACTAAAAATTCAGTTCTTCTAGGCATTCATAAAAGAAAACTCATACATTATTTCAGAGAATTTCTGGGTTGCCAAGCAAGTCTGACTTCTGAAGAGGGCTAGGGTACTAAGCAAGAGTGCTACCCTTTCCAATAGGAAACACTAGTTAGCGATGTGAACAAGTTCAATGGACAAACCTGGGGTCTAGGGAGAGTCCCTCTCCTGAGAGAGAAATTTAAAAAATGATTGGCAAATGGTGCCTTTTAAAGCAAATGAATGCAGCGATAAAGCAAGGCTTATTAAGCAGTGGGAACGTATAGTCTTGAAATATTAAACACATTAAAAACTGCCCCGTATCTTCTTGCATTAATTTGTTCAACAGTTACTGTAATATGTAAATTGTTCTGCATGACAACTTTAGCCCTTTAAAATGTATGCTTGCCCAGTGTCTTGCACTGCATGCAGCATTAACTTTGGAAAAATATGCTCTAACCAGACTTCGGGAAGCACCCACAGCTGCTGGCTGTAACCAGCCATATAGAAATATGTGCAGACAGGTCTTTAAGTGAGATGAAAAAAGTGGGTACTCCCTATAAAGGAACATGCCAAATACATTTCTGTGATTCCCACAGTGTGCCATCAGACCGGTATTTTGGTTTCTCTCTGAGATGTAATTTTATCCAGATAAATGGCACAGCAACTGACATACGCCTAAAGCCTGTCAGTATGATTGGCTTTGTTACTGGTGTTAGCTGTTTAAGATAAATGAGTAACAATAATGATTTCTTATAAATAATTAACATTGAAAATGTTTAAATTCTGAAATTCTGAAATAGTGAGTCTGTGAATTAAATAGCATTGAGGCCTGTGGAAGGAGTTTTGGCCTTCAATTATGTGTGCTAATATGCACATGTCCTGGCCCTGCCTGCTTTCATCACTCAAGTCTCAGACAGGATATTGAACAGATGACGCCAAGTTCACCCCGCAAATACATCCACCTACAAAACGGCCTCCTTCCCAAAAACACAGGGATGATTAAATAGCTCAGTGAGGTGAAATGCAAATACTGGGCGCTAGGCCGACACAACGCACAATACTGCTTCAGGAGCGTCTAGACAATCTTTAAGGGCTATATATGTTCTGCTACGACCCAACTAAAATGTATTGGTGTTTCACCCTAGTGTGGAAGAAAGGCGGCACGCTTTCATTGGGTCCAAACCTTGTGCCTTCAGATTCTACCCACACAGACCTGCTCAGCCGGCGCACGAACACACCGAGCTATCTTGACGCAAAGGAAAGTGTGTTAAACGAATACCCTTGAGTCGGTTAAATAACATCACGTATTATTCGAGCGCCATTAAGCAATTCCTTGTGTGATGTGCTCAATAAACGGTTATTATTATTAAAGTGATGTTTCCGCCTCGAGTGGTCTGATGCATTTTATGTCTTCTACCCTTTCTCTGGGAAAGAACACTCTTAGCGCTTGGAGACGATTCTGTTAAAAGACACTTTAATGCTGCACTCCTAAATCAATATTGGACATGGATGAGCAGTCTGTTCCCTTACCGGCTGTTAATGTTCCGGTTTACCAGATACGCCCTGCTCCAGCCATAAAAACAAATCAAGATTTGTACAACGTACACTTGAAACTGAATTCACCAGACTTGTTTTTTTTGTCAATGCCACATGTCAAAATAGCAGCACCTTCATTATTGGAACTTCAACTGATGAGGCTTATGTGTTCTTCTCAGAGCTGCAACACCCACACTCGGCGACCACCGCGGCACAGCCTGTGCACTGATCACACGCGCCGTGCAGTCCCTGTACCCACACACTAGCTGCAGCACCCACACTCGGTGACCGCTGTGTGCACACACTGCACAGCCTGTGCACTCAGCACACGCGCCGTGCAGTCCCTGTACCCACACGGGGCTGCAGCACCCACACTGGGCGACCACCGCGTGCACAGCCTGTGCCCTGAGCACACTCACGGTGCAGTCCCTGTACCCACACAGAGCTGCAACACCCACACTCGGCGACCACCGCGTGCACAGCCTGTGCACTGATCACACGCGCCGTGCAGTCCCTGTACCCACACGGGGCTGCAGCACCCACACTCGGCGACCACTGCGTGCACAGCCTGTGCCCTGATCATGTTTATTCTTTTCATTAACTTCTTTTCTCCTTTTTTATCCAATACATGAAATATTATTTTTCTCAATAGATACAAAAACTTTTTTTGTTTTTTATTTATAAAAGTTGTGAATACATATAAACATAAAAAATAAAATACAATTTTATTGGTCCCCACTATAACAAATTATCTTACAAAACATGCATACCTCACAGACGTCCACACTCATACAAGACACTTATGCACATCTGGATTCAAAGGGAAACATAAGATGTAATACATTTCCACCAAGATGAAAAACAACAATAAGGTCTGGACACACGAGGTCCATTATTACAGATATCAGAGGACGGCCTGGCTCTGGGGAGGAAGCAGCGGGCACTGTGTGGCACGAATCCCATGCAAAAATATATTGCACGCAGACATGCATGGGTACCTCCCAACACACGCAGGCACACACGCAGACACAGACATAGTGATTAAACATTTCCAGGCTCCTGACTCACATTGTGTTTAAACGTACATTGTGTTTAAATTGAGCAACGATAGTCGTTGTTCTAAATCTCTGCTTCTTTTAACTAGCGCCTACACGGAGTCAAGCACAAACCACCAGGAAGTAAATAGTGGTAAAAATGGGTAATAGCACTTGCAAAAAGGACTTAAAAGTCGTTTATGCATGATTAACAGAGTTATGAATTGGATGCGTTTGAATGCCATTCACAGAAAGCACACCACACTCTGAGGACACAGAAAGCACACCGATTCTCCTGAGGGTTGAATGCCACACACAGAAAGCACACCACTGTCTGAGGATTGAATGCCACACACAGAAAGCACACCGCCACTCCGAGGTTTGAATGCCACACACAGAAAGCACGCTCACACACTGTTCAGCTTCGGTGCCGCATAGATAGCACACAAATAGTCTAGGGTCGGATGCAACACACACACACCACAAAAACTGTCCAAACTCCAATACTACTCACAGAGAGTGCAAACGCTCTCCGGGTTCACAACTCACAAACTATCTAGGGTCGGGTGCACACATACTGCCTGGAGCTCGAATGCCGCACACAGGCTGCCTGATATTCTAATGCCACTGTCACACACAGAAAGCATACACACTGCCCAGGTACTGGTACCACAGTGAAGCACACACACTCAGTCGCGGCTCGCAGTACTCGGGGGGAGAAGGTGGGAGGATATCGCGGGGGCCGGGCCGGGGAGTTTTAAAATAAAATTAAAAACTTACCTGACCGGGTCCGCGCCGCTTCTGCTCCGGGGTCCTGTTGATTGGCGCCTACAAACAGCCGCGTCACTGCTGGCAAACCCTCTCAGCCAATCCTGGCGCTGCTCCAGCAGCGCCAGGATTGGCTTAGCAGGGCTGCTCGCCGCCCGCCTGCCCATTAGGAGACCGAGGTTTGAGCCTTTGCTCAACCCTCGCTCTCCTAATGCGCAGCCGCAGCCTGAGCAGACACTAGTGCGCATGAATGGGCTGGTCAGAAAAATTCGCCGACCTTTACCAGTCATGCACACTTGTGCTGCTGCCTGCCCCTGGTCTGACAATGCATGCATGTCTGTCAACATGACGCCAGACCGCCCACCCCCTTCAGACTCTGAAGGGGGTGGGCGGTCCGACGTCATGCTGACTGACATGATTGTCAGTTCTCCCTCGCGTCTCTGAACTTAAGTAAACTGAGAGTTTACTTAAGTTCAGAGACGCCGAGGGAGCTGCGGGCGTGGGCGGCTTGTGGGGCAACGCCCCAGCGCCCTAATGGACGCACCGCCACTGAATAGTCGTATAAGTAAAAAGTTTGGTCTTTCATTATTGGTGGCCTTTTAAATTTCGACGTGTAGTATTAATGTAGTTTAATTATGAGTTTACAGTGCACAGCGCACCCATGCAGTTTTCCCATGTAAATTTTAGAAGGTCAATCCAGGCATAATTTACCAGATGTAAAAAGCCGGGTGAATACTTTGACATGGGAATTTTGATGCAATAAGCATCAAAATAGCCATTTTGTGCCCCATTTTCAAGACAAGAAAACTCTGAATGGGTGATAATTACCGCTCCTGATAAATTCTAAAACTATGGTGTCTGTTTTTATAGGGTGTATTTATTGCATCCGATATCCGGTGTATTTGGATTTAGGGACTTAATATGCAATTTTGCATGATGCAAATCGCAATCTACAAAAATTACTTGAGGAGATTTACATAGAAATGGCTGAATTCAAAGTAATTGTCACTACAGCAAAGTCCATCCCGAACTGCCAAGCCTGGTCTTGTCTGAACTCAGACACAAGGACAAAATGACGGGCTAGGATGCGGCCGAGTAATTATCACTCGCCGAAAAAGCGCTTCGACGCCTAGTCGGGGATGGTAAGCGCTATATAAATGCAATTACAATACAATACATCCGTCACATTTTTGTATTCTTCACAATATAGCAGTGCCACACAGGATAAGGTCATTGTCAGTGCTTTAAATGGGCCGGTACTGTCCGGTATGGAGTGCCAGCACTTTTTATTTTGAGAGGAAGAGTACCTGCACTTGTCAAGAAAAACTTAATACTTTTAATTGGAGAGTACCGGCCGGCACTAATCAGAAACATGCAGGTACTCTTGTACAGAGTACCTGCACTTCTATTTTTCCATTTCAAGCACTGGTCATTGTTAAGCCATTAACCATTCTGCCATTTTCTCTCCTTCAGGCAGGCAGCCGTTCACGCATGCACGCACACATGCATAATAAGCATGTGCACACTCACGGGCACTCATACACACAAACGCAATCAGTCATTCATGCTCAGTCACACACACAGACTCAATCACATGCACGCTTACACACGTAATCTTTCCCATAGACACACTTTGACACATGCTTACCAGCATTCGTATGACGTAAACACAACAACATCTCCTCACTTATCTACAGGGCAGCAGCAGTGATATTGTCTCCAACCTTTGCAACTCCACTATGGTTCCTATTTCCTTCCCTGCATAGTCCCGCATTCTAGGCAGCACCTCGGTGACGTGAGGAGGGGGTCATGGGCATGTGACACCAGGACACGTGGGGCACAAAAAACGGGCAGCTGCAATAGTCGAGGGTCACGATCGTGACCAAGGTCTGTGTGTCAGACCGAAACGCGTAGATCTGTGGCCTTTCACCCTGAGCAGAAAAAGAAAATAAATTTTGCAAAAGCCTTCGCGAGTGCGACCCGTTTTTCTTCCCTTTGGGAAGGATTTGTGAAAAATATAGATATAGATAGATAGATATAGATAGCTATAGCTATAGATAGCTAGCGATAGCTGGATAGATATGGATATATATGGATAGATATAGAGATATAGATAGATATAGATACATAGATATATTCATTTTAGTTTCCTTTGCAGTTTCTGTTGAGTTTCACTTGGGATTTTGGTACTGAATTGAATACCAGTGTTATTGGTTGGATTCGGGTATCACATCAGATACCGGGGCTAAGGGTTTTTCTGCCTTTGATTTAATTTCTTCTGGGTTATTCATTTCGTTTTTTGCTTTTGCCTTTTTAGGCTTAATTTCTCAGTGCTCCTATGCAGAATGTCAATGCTCCGCCATTTTTTTATCTTCTCTTGGAGAACTAGTGCTTCATTGGTCTAGGTGGAAAAAGGTTTTCAACCATTATGCCAGAGTATATAGCACTTCATTAAGTGCTGAGCATAAGACCTCACTTCTTATGCACTGTTTATGTCCTAAAGGTCTGGAGGTATTTGAACATTTCCCAGATCTTTCTGATGAATATGCCTCAGGGTTAAATGAATTTGAAATACGCATAAAGAAGTTAGATATTCAATATCTTGATATGATTAGTACTGTATTGGAATGGTTCTATTGGGGAAAAGAATGCAGAGATCTGATGAGTCTGTTGAGGAGTATAAAACTTCTTTATGAAAGTTAGCTTCAACTTGTAATTTTCATTCTTCATGTAGCAAACGTCTGCAGGATCAATTAATGTTGGGGTGTGCAATTGGGAAAGCCAGAAAGTCACTGGTGAAAAGACAATTCCTCGCTGAAACAAGTTTTAACCATTGCTAAAATGTTTGAATACTCCATGGCATGTTGATACTATCAAAAAGGGAATGTTCTGCATGAAAGGGGTGATTATGACAGAAGTAGGATTGGGAAATGAAAACATTTAAGAAAGAAAAATGTAAAGAGTCTGCGAAATCACAACTTAAATGTTTTTGCTGTAATAATTCTTCTCATTTAGCAAATTATAACAATTTCAAGGTTGGAAATCTATATGCAAGTAATATGGAAGAAACGGTCAAATTTACAAATCATTGTAGATCTGTGAGTGACAAAGGGAGACTGAGAGAGGTAGATGGTTTCTTGGAGAAAGATTATAATGAAAATATTTTGCAAGTAAAAGCAAATGATGATGGTCTTCCTTTTTGAAGAAGTGCACATTGAAGGTGTTCCTGTCAAAATGCTATCTGACTGAGGGGCCAAAGTTACATTGATACCCAAGATCTTTGACTCTGAATTGAAAGGGAAAGTTAAACTTTTTAAACCTGATATAAGAGCTAAGGGCTATGGGGGTGAACATATTAAGTTTTTAGGTTACTTTACTGGTACCATAGAATATTGTGGCAGAATAGCCACTTGGAAAATGTATGTCTTGATGAAAGGAGATTCTCTTATTAGTTGGTTCAACCAGAGGGATCTGATGGTTTATCTTGAGATTAAAGGACCATGTGAATTGGTCCAGGATTCTTCTATTATTGCTTGTTATGAAAACTCTTTGCCTTTTGTGTTTACGAAGGAGTCAGGGTGTTTGAAGAACTATCTCCATTTTATTAAGATTGGGCCTGGATCCGTACCTAAAGTAAGTAAACTCAGGAATGTACCATTAAAAGTAAAAGATGATATGGCACGCAAGTTGAAAAAACTAGAGACATGGCATAATTGAGGCAATCGAATGGTCTGAATGGTTGTCACCTGTAGTAATGGCACAAAAGTCAAATGGTCAAGTGAGACTATGTGCTGATCTAAGAGAACTGAACAAATGTGTGATTGTGGATCACTATCCTTTACCAAACATAACTGAGATGCTGAGCACCTTGGGCAACACAAAATATTTCTCTTCTCTTGACTTACGGTCTGCATACCATTAGATTAAATTACATACCTTGTCCCATGAATTAACATCTTTTATTACGCAAGTTGACAATTTTAAGTATATCAGAATGCCCTTTGGTTTGATATCTGCTTTGTCAGTTTTCCAGAGAGGAATGGAAAAGGTACTTAAAGGTATTCCAGGAGTTAAATATATCAGGACAATGTATTGGTGTTTTGAAAGTAATTCAAGTGAGCATGATGAGCATTTGCATGAAGTTCTTGCTAGGATGGAAGGTAGTGGTCCTACTCTGAAGTTAGAAAAATGCAAATTCAATGTGGCTAGCATATAATATTTAGGCCATTATATCTCTTCTGATATAGTTCATCCTAAAGTGGAATTAGTAAATGCGATAAGCAGGATGCCAGTCACTAACAACAGGGAGAATTTGTTGAAATTTCTTTGGATGGCAGATTACTACAGGAAATTTATTGCAAACTTTGCTGAGAAAAGTAAAAACAAATGAGAGCTTTGTTGAACAAAGGTATTGAATTTACGTGGGACGGTGAACATGAAAAGGAGTATGAGCTTTTGAAGTCTGAGTTGAAGAATGCTCCTTGTTTAAGCAGTTTTGAGCCTGGTCAAGAAAGTATTTTGATGACCGATGCCAGTTCAAAGGGCCTGGGAACTGTTCTGATGCAAGTGATTGAAGGCCAAGAGAAGGCCATTTCATTCATTTCTAGAAGTTTGAATGGTGCCGAGATTAATTATTTGGTTATTAAAAAGGACACGTTGGTGGTTAATTGAGCAGTGTGGAAATTAAGGACATTTTTCTGGGGTAGTGTTTTTGAAATTAAAACTGATCACTAACTCTCAAAGGAAATGTTTAGGAGCAAAGGAATTCGGTTTTAAGTAGGATCCACAAGGGGTCGTAGCTTTGGAAGAATTTGAATTTAATCTGACTTATGTTCCTTGTGCTCTGGAGGATTGTTTATCCAGATTGTGTAGTGAGTGTTTCATGTGATGTTGAGGATGGTTTTTTTGTTGGTGAATTTCATGGTGAGGAATTATAAGTGTGAACGTGTGGTGCTATACGTGAGGATGAGTGGTTAAGAGAATTAAAGGATGATCAAACGTTACAAAGTTTTGTACCACTGTTGGAATCTGGGCGATGGAAAAAGGTGCATGTGGAAAAGATGTGAAAGGAGTCTGCAATGCGAAGGAGGAACATTCTGTAAGAGGTAGACTTCTATTAAGGGAAAGTAGATAAATTCCACTCATGCGTTTGAGAGATCGCATTATTTCCATGGCACATGAAAGTCATTTAGGGAATTAAAAAATGAAGGAAAGGATTCGCGCTGACTACTTGTGGCCAGGAATGGATGTAATGATGGAAAGGAAGATTAGAGATTGTATTGAATGTTTGAGCAGTAACAGAATATTGAAATCTAGGACCCAACCCATGTGTGTTCGTAAATTACCATCTGGTCATTGGGAGGAAATAGCTTTAGACATTATTGGTCCTATTCACACTTCTAGTGTGGATCATTACATTTTGAGCTGTATGGATATGTACTTCAGGTGGCCAGATGTCTCGATTGTTAAATCTATCGAAAGGTGTATGGTGGTTAAATTTCTTGAAAAAATATTTGATTGGGAAGGCTATCTTACTATTTTGTTAAGACAATGGAGTTCAACTTTCTCAAGAGAGATGGAAAATTTCTTGAAGGATAAGTGAGTAGTACACAAGAAGTCAGCTTTGTATCATCCAGAAACTAATGGCATGTTGAGTGATTCAATAAGGTGTTGAAAGAGACCATAAAGCGTGCCAGAGCATGTGGCAAATCCTGGATGGAGGAAGTGAAAGACAAAGTGAGACTGTATAGGTTGAACCCTCATTCCACAGCTGGTGTGACTCCCTTTGAGTTATTAAGGGGTAGGAAGCCAAATTGTTTGTGCCCTAGTTGGGTGAATGAAAGGAGAGGATGTGGAGGTGATCGCATGTCAAGGAAAAATGAGTGGATGGAGGGCAAAGAAAGGAAAATTATACAGACAAAGGAGGAGTTTGATGATTGCAAGAGAGCCAAGGTGACTAAAGTACAGGTTGGCGATTGAGTGAAAATCAAACTTCTGGGTGTATGTACCAATGTTTCTAAATTCAGTAGACCAATGAAGATCACCAAACTGTTCAAGAATGCTGCAAAGACCGATGACCACAAGATTTGGAATTTAGGTAGAGTGGTCAAATGTAGTATGGGTAGCACTGGCCTCACTGGAACCAAACTTGAAGACATATCCTTACATTCTGAAGAAGGACCGATAAATCTCAAGTATTTGGGGAACAGAGCTGCAGGAGCTCGGACCGAGATGAGGAGAAGCTCTAGGAAGAGTGTAAAGCGTACTTTCTTGAGAGATTGTAATGTAGCTTACTTTGTGTTTCTAATCTGGTGGAGGTACTTTATTTGATTGGTTGAGCTTGCATCTTAACATTCCTGTTGTATATTAGATTATTATGTATAAGTGTATTTTTTTTCCTCTGTGCTGTTCTTTCTTCTGTTCGTTTATATGGGTGCAGGGTGTGTGGTATTCCAAGCTGCCTCTGCATGTAGGAGTTCTCTGTACTGGGTGTTCTGAGAATGTTTGGGTTTGACAGTGGGGAAATTGAAAAAAGTGCAAAGGACAGCTGACGGAGGTTGTTATCAGGATCTTAAACAAATCTTTTTGAAGAAGCCTTCTTTGGATATCCTGTGGTTTACTTTCTTACACTAGAATTTAAGGTACTTCGTTCAGTGGGCCAAACTGGGTACTTGTAGCTGGCCCGTGCTCCATCGCATTTGCCTGAACTTGGCCTGAACTTTGGCCTGAACATTGTCCTGTCCGGTGCAACCAGATATCGACAGTTGGCGCTTTCTGGTGCTATTTTTACTAAAATCTTTAAAATTGCATATCTTCGGTTCAACTAACTGGATTTTTGTCATTTTGGTCTTGCTTTATTTATTAAAGAAAGTTTATTTTTTTAACTTGGTGTGGGATCCTTTTGTGTGGTGTTTTCCCTTTATTACTGTTTGAAGTGTTGCACAAATACTTTACACATTGCCTCTAAGTTAAGCCTGACTGCTCTGTGACAAGCTACCAGAGGGTTGAGCACAGGACAATTTTGGGTTGGCATGTGCCTCTCCCTGATAAGAATTGTGGTTGCTGCTTGATCAGCGCTTATACCCCAGTTAACCAACAAGCCAGTTTGTTACAAGCAACTTCTGTGTTTATTGATTGAAAATGAAGTACCTGAGCCAGCATATAATTTTCTTTTAAAAAGGACACCAATAAACATTCGTCTTGCGTCAAAAATATATGTATGTACTTTTGTGTGTGGCGCGCCAAGCATGCAGTTGGCCAACATAATCTATAATCTTTGGAATTAAAAAACCAAAGCTTGACTCAAGTAGCAATTTTCCTTCTTTGGATTTCTAAATACAGAATAATCACTCTTCCAAATACACGTAAGAAGAAAGTTTACGAGGATGGATTTACAATTTGGGAGGAGTGAACTAAAAACAGCAATGAATGCACAAATTGTAGCATTTTTCCGGGAAACATTCAGATAATGATGTTGATTTTCAGTCACTTGTTTGAAGAAAGTAGACTAGCTTAGCCAGTAGCAGTTACTCACTACTGAATACTAAGTTTTGGTACTGGCACTGGGCAAGACTGCACCATCCATATCCAACAGGATCTGGATGCTACGTTTGCCCTCCACTTCCTGGAAGTAATTCACTCGCGATGTTGTGATTTTGCCTCTGGTTGTGTCTTATTACGTTATTCTGTATAGTTTCTCTACCATGGGTAGAATGTGCTGGCAATGTTGTAATATAAACATTGAATCCTTTTGGAGAGTTGTGCAGGATGATGCTGCCAATTGAAGAGAGAAGCAGCGAGGGAACCTTTTAGGTATTCCAGCTGAATGATACAGTCTCCAGTTGGAACTTCCCACCTCTCTCTATTGTCTCACACTTTCCTTATTGCTATCAATGCTTGTTTAGCCTTTGAGCCCAATTCTCAAAGTGTGATTTACTCTAGGCTTACACATGAATGGAGAGTATTAAGTGTCACCCACTCTTGAAAGAAGCTTTGTGTCTAGAACCCAATGTCACATGCTATGTCTTGGCTTTGTTTCTGTTTTCACTGTACAGAGAGGTTGGACTCCACCCTGTCGCTAGTAGGGGTTTGATTCACAAAATATATGCTCAAGCTTCACACTGATGTTTGATTGGAGGTTTACTTTCATGTGGAATTTACAAAGGACTCCAGGAGTACTCATAAGAAGCTGTGTCAATGGGAGCAGTACCAATCGCAGTTATCTCATTGTCCTCTGTAGTACTGGGACCATATTCCAATAAGGGCCCACTGTCCTTATTTGCACCTGGTGCACATTTAAGTAGGTGCACAAGGCTCTAACAGGGTCAGTGCGTCTTATTACTGATAATGCACTGATGTTGCTGATAAATCCCCCTACCGCCAGCCGTGAACTGAGGGTAGCACATTAGTGAAAGCCTGACTTGCTGATTCAGGCAGCCAGTCAGTCTTTTACAATAAGGCGGCACCCGGCCTGCACTTTCAGGGGTCTACAGAGCTTCACCTGCAGGCAAGTCCAGAGAGTGACCGCACCCATGTGTATGATGATGATAGGGAGTCCATGGGACCCCCTTTACCTCCTCAAGAGGTGATCCCTTGGTTGCTACACTGACTGTGCTCCACCATCTTTTAGGCACATTTAGTGCACCTCATGATGGCTTCTTTACCTCTGTGCCCGGGTCCATAATACAGTGACAGCGCAGCAGCAAAGTGTTTCCTACTGTGCATAGTGCAGATGCTGTCCATATTAGAGAAGTGGCTGCACAAGCGTCTGCGGCCCCTTCTTTAATACAACAGTGCATTGGGGGTGCAGAAAACTAATCCATATACCCATTGTGCCTCTAGGGCACCGTCTGTAATGTGGCCCCTGGGATCATATACTAAATTGTTTTTTTGCTTGACCGGATACAACAGTGAACAAGGTCAGATTGGGACAGAAAATAGACTCTGGCACCAAAATAAAAGTGGCCCCCATAGTGAATTAGATGGCTATAAAAGTATTTATTTATGAGTTTTTGTATAGCGCATACTTTACCTGAAGGTGTCAGAGCACTTTACAATAGAACCAGTTACATTACATAAGGACTTCAGAGTACATGAATTACATAAAAGATACAAACTCTAAACTCAAAAAGAATGGTAGTAAGTACATATGTCTACTACAGATACTCATGGTTAGAGTTGCATATATACAAGTTGCAAATTCACTCAAGATTACATATTAAGAAAAGTTGAAGCGATTAGGGTTGAACAAATATATATTACATATTTACAGAGCATGATCTTCTCGCCATTGCAGGGGTTCTTGCGGTGCTCGTTCAGCTAGGCCTTTAGGGTGCTTTTGCACTCACGGGCGGTGTTCTTGGGCCTGGAGGGATCTCCGAGCTGGTGCTGGCCGTAAAGATAGAAGGCCGGGTGGTGGTGGGCGAACGCGGCATTCTGGAGCCCTTACAATTGACCTCAGTAGACCAGACGAGCTTACATCTTCTTTCTTGGTTTCCTTCATTAATAGTGATGTCCCACAAGGCTAAACGCTTTCTGTAAACCTTTTCAATGTGCACATATTCCCACTTGCTTACCTTGTAACTGCTAAAAAATGTGTCATTATTTGAATGCTTATGACATAAATATCTTCCTCAAGATGATTGAGGAATCTGGAGCTAGATATCAAAACCCTCTTATGAGTCCGATTGGAAAACTGATTCTGATTCCCTCAGGGAGTTTCCAATATCATGTGACTCAGTATTCCCCAGAGTGTGAGTCCCAAGGGTTTAAACTCACAGGAGATACATCCGTTCTGCTGGATCCACAGAGGCCTGCAAAGCACCTTGAGCCCACGTCCATGTCCAGGACTGGGGTGGCACCACTTAGCAGGATAGCGTCGCAGATGGCAGAGTCCAGGTGCAGATGCTAGGTTCTTGGAGCCTTCTGTCCCTGAGGCTCAGGTCAAGAGGCCAACTGGTAAGCCCTTGGAGTCTCTCTGGAGTTCTGGGTTCAAGAGAGGCAGGTCCAGACTTTCTCACCCAGGCAGGTGGGCAGCAGGTCAGCGCAGCAAAGCAGGAGTCCAGCAGAGTGCAGTTCAGCAGAGTGGCAGTCTGTCAGCAGCACAGCAGTCCTTCTTCCTGGCAGAGTGTCCACAGGTCCAGAAGAGTACTGAAAAGCTGGTGCCTGAGGTCCAATATGTATACCCAGTTTTGCCTTTGAAGTGGGGAAGAAGCTTCTAGAGGTTTCCTTTTGAAGTTCCCAGGCATCCTGTCTTCTCTGTCCTGGCTCCAGACTAACTACAGGGGGCATGCAGCCCTTTGCGTGGAGGCAGGACAGAGCCTATCCAGATGTAAGTGGGACTGTGCCCAGCTCCTCTTTACCATCCTGCCAGTGATGGGCCATCCATGCAAACCTAAGCTCCCTATTGTGTGTGGCTGTCTAAGAGGAATACAAAAAGCTCAATTGTCAGCTACGCCCAGTCATGTGACCTCAGACATGCTGCAGGCACCAAATGGCTAAGGCAAGAAAATGCCCACTTTCTAAAAGAGGCATTTTCAGAATTGCAATTTAAAATCTGAATTCACCATAAGTTAGGATTTTAAATTTTGATTCCAGAGACACCAAACATGAACTGGCTTTACCTTCCCATTTGGAAATTACACTTATAAAATGAAATCAGGCAAATCCAATGTTATCCTATGGGAGAGATAATCCTTGCTGTAGTGAAAACAAATTTAGGAGTTTTTCACTACCAGGGCATGCAAAACTTAACAGTACATGCTCTTTAAAAAAAAAAGTACTTTGCACCCTGTCCTGTGTGGTGTAGGGTATACCTTTGGGGTGGTTTTGGGTCTGGTAAAAGGTTGAAATGGCAGTTTAAAACTGCACAAACAGGCTCTGCAATTGTAGGCCTGAGAAATGTTTAAAGTGCTACTTAAGTGCATGGCACAACCAGTGCTGCAGGCCCACTATGTGCATTTAATTTACAGGCCCTGGGCACCTGTAGTGACACTCTACTAGAGACTTATAAGTAAATTAAATATGCCAATTTGGTATAAGACAATTCTACCATGTTTTAAGGAGAGAGCATAAGCACTTTAGCACTGGTTAGCTGTGGTAAAGTGCACATAGTCCTAAGGCCAACAAAAATAAATTCAGCAAAAAGTGTAGGGTGAAAGGCAAAACATTTGGGGGTGACCCTGCAGAGAGGGCCAGGTCCAACAGTTGCAATTCTGATTGCTGTCGTATGTCTAGTCATGCACCAAGCTCTTTAAAGGGTGGCTTCTGAGGTAGCAGCACTGCAGCAATTAATTCAGAATGATAGCCTTCAGGATGGATATAAAATAAGTTAGAGCTGTTGCACAGAAAAAGCTATTTAGCTCTGTTTTGATTATTTTTTTTATCCTCACAACTTTCTCCACACCTTGAGTAACTATCCCCTTACTGACCTCCCTAGGGCTACAAGGTCCAATTGCGTCCAGTGAAGCTTACTTACCCCAATTTGAATGTCTCTTCTGTAGCTGGAGGGTACTGAAGGTCCTGTATCCAAGGAAGATGTTGCCTGCCTAGAAGAAAACCAGGGAATCTGGTTCTTTGGAGATTTCCCCTGACTTTTCTGTGTATCTTCAATCCTGTGGTTGGAATATGCAGATATGCAAAAGGTCCTGTGGACAGAGGGAGCTGTTGCTGTTCCAGATATATCCTAAGGACCACTTGGAACAGAAAACTTGCTGGGGTCATAAATTGGGGTTATGGGAATGCCCTGGAGTTGGAAACCAGTTTCAAGTATACGTTTTCTGAACATCCTGAATCTCTTTGTCAAGATAACGGTGTAACAAAAGATGTTTGGTAAAGGATGAAAAGACTAGGACAAGGTGCCAAGCTTACCTAAAAATGTCATAGCTTTGGAGGCTTCAACTGAGCTTATCTTTTCACTCTGCACTTTTCTTTACCTTAAGTGTGAGTCTACAGCAGGACTCTTCAATGAGATATTCTGACCTCCGAGACCATTCTTGGCTTTACCCTCCAGCTTTCCCCTGCTCAAGGTCTTCAGGTTCTTTAAGGTTTTAAATTTCAAAAGTAAAAAAAAAACTGTGAAAGGAGATTGAACTTGAACTTAAACCATGCACAGTTAGTGATAAGTCAGATTAAAAAGGGTGTCTACATCCTGGCCTACCCTAGTCATTTTGGATTTTTATTTTATCGTTGTTGTTATGGAATCTTTTTCGTTTTTGCTATGTTTGATTTCCACATCCATTATTGTCAAGGCTGGATTTGATATGACTCCAGGAGAATGTCATGGATCCAACTGTGCCCCTACTCACTGCGCCAGAACTCCACAATCCTCTTGCACTGCATGCTGAGCAAACAGAGGTCCCTGTAGGAAAGGAGAAGAGGCCAGAGAACAGTTTGCTGGGAAGAGAAGATTTTCAAGATGGTAATGTTGGCGAGTCTCCTGAGACTTGGAGGTATTCAGGCTCTCACCTAAACACTACGCATAAATCTTATTCGATCCATGACCTCCAGACAATAGGCGAAACTATGTTTACCTGGAGTAATTTCTTCTCTCTTCACAGCTATCTGCCCTCTAGCTTTGGTTTCTTAATTTTAGTCTGTCATAAAATTTTAAAGGGAGGATGCAATATTTGTCAGCATATCACAAAACATTGCCGTTAAACCCGGTTTTAGTTGCACTACAATTCCCACTAAGCTTAAGGAAGCAAAAGTAATTATTGAAGGATATGTTTGATTTTCTGTCACAATTATCCTAGTCCAAAATGTATCAAATGTTAAATTCACCCAAATATACTGGACAGGGTGTTTATGCACATCTGTCCTCCACAAGAAGTAATTGGGTACAATTAAAGGCTGCTTAAATGATATTGCTTTTACCACAACAGTATCTCAGTTGCTGCATAGCCCTCCCTCCATGTACTGTGTAATGCTACAATTGAGTTCTGAAAATGTATATCTGAAAGTCAAGCATGGATCTGTCATAAATTAGTCTCCAGTTCGAATTCTTAGGCTGGTAACTGCAGCATATGCTTATCTTTTATGTTGCACACTGGCTTCATGTTGTCTTGTATAACATTTAGACGATCCATTGTTATCCAGACCAAATTCAGTCGGATGAAAGATATTCTCTAGAGACTTACATGCACATAAAGCTGGATGGGGAAGAGAGTGGGCTCTGTACTGCACTTCTTTGCCTGCTTCTAACACACAAAAGGATGGCCCTAAAACTGAAGAAATGTCACTTGAGGTAAACAAATGGGAGCTGGCTGGTTATCCTGGCAGTATGTAGCCTTCTTTACTGCTTACTTTAAATGTTTTAAGACGTTGTCTTGGACTTCTTCAGACTTCTGAAGAGAAAGGATTTTGTTTTGGGAGGTCACATTTAAAGCTCAAGCAAAACTTTGGCAAAAATATTCAAGTTTAAATAATATCTTAGAACATGAGGGTACAGATGTAAGTCCAACAATGGAGACGCTATATGAATTTGCAAAAAAATCATACCAGCAAGCATATGTGCAAAAAAATGTTTAACGTCTTTAGAGGTTTTTATCACCCAAATGCTCCTATGTCTTTTTTGAGAAAGTCCAGTAAAAGCTAAAAGAGGTAAAACACCATATTTATTTCCTATAGTAGTACAACTACTTCCAAGCATGGGAAAGAGGGCAGCTTTGACTAGGAAATTAGGACCATAACTGTGAATACCAGTGGTTAACATTGAGTTGTGCATTTACATCTGATGCAGCGGAAGTGGTGGAGGTTTTTTTTTCCTATCTCACTACACAAAATACATGAGCTAAATTTTACCACCACATTTCATACTCCGCCTCAGCTACCACGAACTTCAATATCACAGAGTTTTGGCCCATATAAACTCTACATCACTAATTTCTATCCAACCACAGACTATAAGGGTCCTCCAATGGATCTTTTGATTGAGCTAATAGGGACTCTGATAATCAGAGACGGATGACCACTCCTTCATGAGGACCTGGAATAAAGAAGTGCCTTCCTAACCAGCATAATACACATAATTATTCAAATGACTACACACTAAGAAATGACATATGCATGAATAGTTATAACAAGCAAATCTTTATCTAGGCTTCAAGTCGAATGGTCAAGGCACAAAAATACATTAGATTCATTTAATTTTAGTTATCGATTGAAATACAGGTAAAGCACAATACATCACAGTTCAGAGCAAAATACATCACAATATAATACCTGATTTGAGAGAGAGAGTGAGGAAAAAACAAAGAGCATAACTTAATTTCAGAATGCAATCATGAATCATACAAACCAAAGAATCGGTTGTAGATTTATCAGAAACAGGGACTCAAGGTGAGCCCAGTAAGGGGCTAGAGCACAGCGTGCAATAGCCGGAGTCATTCAACCCTTCAGCCGAAAGGTTTGGCCTGCTTGACTTCACCAGTTGGCAAAGCGCAGGGGAAATCAGGAGAGTTCAGTTCAGGGAAATCAGAGTTCAGTCCGACAGCATGTCAGGCCTATATGAAATTTTCCAAGAATGCCGGGCATAGTCCTTTTCCCACAGGGCAGTTATACTTCCAATTGTTCATAGTTCCTTCCCACAAAAGTATCTTTTGTGCAGTTTGCATGATTTCCATTGGTCAAAGTCTATGGTTTATCCATGGGGTGATCGTTACCTTTCCAAAAATGATCCAGAAATTATACGTAATGCCATTGTCCGATGTTTATTGTACTTAAAGTCCAATTTCATTCCTCCTCGGAACTAGGAAGTTCATTTGTATCTTATCATGTCCATTCCCAAGCGCTCTCTTATGAGCTTGCAACCAAGTCGACACAATTTTGCACTAGCAGAGAGCATGTCCTATATTCAGAAACTGGAGAAAAGAAACTTCAGCGAAAGTTCTCACAGCTAGTAGTGAAGTCATGTCAGCATATTCTAGTCTTATTCGGAAGAATTTGTGAAAAATGCATATTAAGGCCTACTTGAAAGCCTGCTAAAACATTACTATTTACTGAAAGGTATCAAACATTTAATTGACCAAAGATGATTCTATTTCTCTTGCGATTATACGGTTCATATAACTAAAAAGCAAACACCATTTTATCTTCTAATTGAGCATTAACTTATTTGCAAAATCTTTTATAAATGACATTTTCTGTCGACATTTGAAGTTACAGTTTTTCATGACAGTGCTGCTACGTGAGCAGAAATCATTTTATTCATCTTCGACTTCAGTTAATCCATTCTATCTACTAAATTAGCACATATTTTAGCATTTTCATAATCATATTTGTTAAAGGCTACATCATTACGTCACACATTATGGCATTTATAGGTTTTCATAGCACGTTATTGATCGTGAATTCATTAACATTATTAGTTTCTCTCTCTCTCATGAATGATTTTTCATCTCGATCTGGTTTGCGACCGTACTGCATGCTTTAACGATGCAGGTTGAACTCTCACATGGTTTACGAGTCACACTGTTAGTCATGTTTCTTAAGTATGTATTAGTATCTCACAAAATCCAATGAGCAGGAATTGATCGGGGCAAATCATACTAAGATAATTACGCTCCATCACATCCATCCCCAAGGTGTGCCCAAATGTTTCAGAGGGGTGATGGCTTAGTAGCTCGGATTGGACTGTCTCTTTTGGGGCAGGGCACGACTGAATTGCAAATTGCTGGCCCCTAGCTGTAATTGGACTCACTAACAGAAAAATAATGGATGGGAATTCTATCCAGGTTGTCTACCCAGAGTATCTATCACTTGATATTCAGATCTGGTTTTTACTTGGCTAATGATAGCCTAAAGTAAACTGTGTATTCCAACGTTCTTCATGTGGTAAATTGTTATTGTCTGTACCATATCAATCAATTATTGTTACTGTCACATTTGTAGTGAAAGTGGCTATAGGGATCCAAACAATATTGGTCTACAATCGCATTACATCTACTCCATAGTCCAACCACCATATTGTAAGGTAAGTATATAGTTACTGTTCTTAACTTCACCTAAGCTTACCTTGAGAGGGACTTATAGGTGTAATTAAGAAAACTAAATCTATACTTCGCTTAAGATGTAATCGTAGGCAAATGTAGTGGATGCAATATTATTGCCATGGGATAACTCACATGCGATATTAGGACTCCTCATCTAAAAGATTCTATCTCGCCTACTATTAATTTCACTTATGGGCCCAGATGTACAAATTTTCTTTGTAGTTGCTAACACTGCAATTTGGAGTTTGCAACAGCAAAAAACTGTATGACTATTTATAAAGACCAATTTCGGAGTCTGCAAAGTTTTACTGACTCCTAAAATGATTTAATAACTGGATTCCAATTCAGTATTTGGACGGGTAGTGTTTTAGGCATCCCTTCCAAATACCAAATTAGTATCAGGTGTATCAATGGTTTGCGAATGGAATTCAGATCGCACACCTTTGAAAAGTTATTTTCACCCCTTGGACTCCTTCCATCTTGTAAATTGGGGTACAACCTTCAGGGGGAGTAGGTAGTGGTCGAGGGACTCACTGCAAACGCTCACTGAAACTTTACAGTCCTGTTCCCTTTAAGCAATTCAGTGTGCATTTAAAAAAGAAAAGTTTACTTTTAAAAAAACAAAAAAACAATCACAGGGCCAGAGCTCTGCTGACTTTAACCAGGATAATGCTCTTGGTGTATCTAATCATCTCAATCGACCATGGACAACTGTTTTTCGATGGAACTTAACTTTTTTCTGGGCACTTTTTACCTTACCACTTAAACATTCATCTCTCTGGTTCCAGTATGCAATTTTAATTATTTTAGTGCCTTTTAGATCATTATTGTTTTCTAAATGTGACTGGTAATGTTTTTCTTTTGTTTTCTTGACTGTAAAGTGGTTCTTAATGTATTGGTAATAATCTGCAGAGAAGTGTGTATTTAATAATGCACACTTATCCAGGGATGATTACCTGCTGTATGTGCTATAGCTATCAGGAGTCGAGTGAAGATTTTCTGAACTGTGTGTTAGCTTACCCAAATTGTGTTTATTAAGTTGGTAGGGGAACCTCCCTTTCCAAATTATGATCCCAATCTCTGACTATCTAAGTTGTTACATGTATGGGACTCCCTGACCGCAAATCAAGAACAGAACAATTCTCAGTGATTGCGATTAGCATTTAATGTGCCTCTGAAGCCCTACTCTTTTGCCCCCCCTTGCTTACCACTGAATTCTCTAAAAGCTTGACCAGTTGTGATCGCCTTGAGGACCAGGTGAGCAAGGAAAAATCCATTTCTCTTCTGCTACCACTATTTAAGAAGCAGGCTGAGAAGCAGGAACAAGCCATTCTCGTTCAGTAAGGCATCACTGAGCTGCCTCATGTTGGAATTTAAAGAGTACCCCGAAAATGGAAAGAAGCCTGAAGGAGAACTTCCTTGTTCATTGATCTTTGTGCATTCTCCAATACAATTTCTTTTGGAAATGATAGCAATAGAGGGGATTAACTGCATTGTTGCTGGAGACTGAAAGGTTTATCTAAGTGGTCCTGAATCCATCATAGAATCTAAAAATTTCCTATGAATGGCAAAATTGATAAAATGAGAAAAGTACTTGGCTCCATAAATCTGTGTGTGTTGTCCATCCCTGATATAGCTGACAGAAGATACTATTCGACCCCGGTCTTGATTAATACCACAATGACTACCAGCGGAATGCTGCCATGTGTGCTCCGTTAGGGTCTATTCCCCAGGCTAACCACTAGTCATTCATGTAATTTATTTGCAGTTTTAAGTAGTTGAAACTAGACCCAAAGGGTGTGAGTGTTTTACATAAGAACAGTTGCAAGTTTGTAAGCACTATTAGTTTCTTTATATTACATTTTGTTGATGATTTCAAGTTATAGTCGAATAATTTTTTCAAAGCAGTTCACGTGTAAGGTTGGCAGGACCAAAAACTGCTTGGAAGTTTCGCCCAATGCCATGGAGCCACCGCCAGTTTTACAGAATCACACCTACCACCCTAGTTGCAAAGGGCGAGGCAATCAAAGAAGAAGTCCAAATGAATTGCATTGGAAAACATTGCAGTTCATATCTGTCATTTGGATGCAAATATAATATTTATATTAGATGATAAAGTGAAAAGTAACTTTTGCGGTGTTTACAAATACAATTGTTAGTAAGGTGTCCCATAATTTCGAATACAATAATTTTCAACTATTGAGGGCCTTGCGGTTGTACAGGGGAAGTTGTAGGGACTTATAAGTACAATAGGCATATAGCCATTTTTACTGCCAGCATGCCACCCCCATAGAGACTCAGTAGTACTGTGCTTAACAGACGTGGTAACAACTAGAATGCTATCAGGCCACCAGAGTCCAACATGGCAGCATCCAGTAGATACCTGATAGGATTTGTGAGGTGGGATACAAGTGCCATAAATATCGATTGTCATGATGGAAAATTAAGTGATACTCTTCAGTATAGATTTCCTGCATTAAGCCGACACTGTAAGGTTCTGCAAATTGCATCTGTCGCCAGCAGATTTTACTTCGACCGGACTGAATGGGGATCACACTGCTGGAGAATATAAAATGACAGTGGTCTTTGAAACTTGGTCCACAGAACCAGAAAGGCCAATACTGCCTGCAGCAAGGTATGAAGTACAAACTGACAGCTCATTTATTATCTATAATTACTTGGAGCTGAACGTTACACTAGAAATCTTACACCCCCCTGCACTCTGAAGCAAAGTTGAGCCTCTGCATGCTGGTACCAAGGCACTTTCCCTAGATGGCCAGTCTGAACCTCAAGTAGGAAGTTCGAATTTATAAAATGAAGATCCTAGGATGGAGTGAGATTGACAGCAAGTACCACCTGTTGCCTTCTGTCTGTCTGTCTGTTTTAATGTCAAACAGTGTAGAAAGCAGTCATCCAGATATTGGTGGTCTACTATCCACTTGCTGTGGGACAAGCTCATGTGAGCGTCCTGGATTTTCATGAATACTTTTAGAGGTGACTTTCGGTTAAGTAAAGGACCCGCAATTTAACATCTTTTTTCATTCTGAATTTCGAATTGTAGATGCTTCTGGGAAGCACTCAGGATAGGACATCTTACAGATATAGGTATAATATGAAGTTCCCTGGAAGGATTATGGCAATTATGCATTGTAAAGAGACAGTTTTGATGTGGATTTTGTTTCCATGTTGTAGTAAGAGGCCTGGAGGCGTATGGATGTAAATTCCAGTTGATTTGAAAGAGAAGCCCACGGCGCACTGCGTCCGGTCGCAGGGAACTCCAACAGTGAATGAATCAACTGTTTGGAATTACCAGGAACGACCGCACGCAGAACACCAGAGCCAGTTCAATTAAATATAATATTGTGCATAAACAAGGCTCGAGGAAGTCTCAAGTATAACCGTGTATCTGCCACTCCAGGAAGTGTAAACTGAATGGCAGACACGCTCCCATACATTCACATCACCTTCCTCCTTAGAATAACAACTAAATTGCATTTAAGAAGAAATACTAATGCATAACAAAATCTGAAAATCTGGAAGGCATCTTTACTTCGCGTGTGAGACGAGGAGTTTCTGATTGTGAACAGCATGTAGACATTTCATCATCAAATGTAGAGCTAGAGTTGGGTGTGGTATGTTGTATCCAAGACGCCCAATCAGACTGAGATACAGATCTGCGTCTATTCAAAATAATACTTGCTTCTTGTGCTGACAACCTTACTAATTGGCGTTTGTTCCACCAACCCCTGTTGTCCAGTAATGCTGCACCTTTGCTAACTCGTATCACCTTAACAGGAGCAGAGTACACAGACTACCCTTTTCTTACTCTGGACTTTAGATCAAAACCCAGACATCAACATTT